>CM052896.1:29264476-29325426 GCA_028534135.1 Potos flavus
TTTTTTTTTTTTTTGTCTTTATACATAATACAAATTTTACTGGATATAAAATTTGGCGATTACTTTCCCCATTCCCAAACCCTGTAGATATTTTTTTATAGTGTTTTCTGGCATAAAGTGTTTCTGTGAAGTATTTTGAAATCATCCTGCTTTTATTTCTTAAAAGTGATTTATATTTTCAGCCAGAATACCCTAAAGATTTTTGTGTTCTTCTTAATGGTTCAATAATTTCACCGAGATGTGTCATGGTACAATTTGTTCTTCATTTTTCCCGTTTGGTTTAGACTCATAATTTTTAATTTCAGGAAGGTTTTCTTCTAATATTTTGTAAAGTATTTTTTTGAAATTTTTTTCTGTTTTAAGTTATTTTTTTCACTTGATTAATAAGGTTGGGAAGAGATTTTGTGATCCCCATACCATGTTCCTCTGGAGACTAAGAAAATAACTCAGGAAAACAGTTAATCTTTCCCTGGAAGAAGAATGTTCCCGAAGGAATGTAAGTTGGAAACAAAAGTACATTTGTGCCCTAGGCTCACACAAGCACACACACATGCCTGGAGTATGTGTACTATGTTAAGCCATTAGCTCAACTATATGTGTTTTGCCTGTACATATTTTTGTTTCCTTTTTGGGGTATTTCCATAGTTCTGTTTCGTCTACAATAAGCATGCATTGCTTTTGTAATAACTCCCAACACTCCAGAGCCAAGTTCTGGGAGCAGAAACCATGAACCTCATTCCATAGCTCATTTATGAAAGAGCTCCCTGAACACTGATTTCCCTTCAATCAGGAATTGAATGTCTTTCCTCCCATTCAGGCTGCAGTAGTAATTCTAAAGTGAAAAAATAAGGCATGGGGATTTGACTGATGGTGTAAACCATCTCATCCCTTAGGTCTCTCTCCTAGAAGACCTGATTGGAAAGACCTGGAAATCTTTAAGAAGATTCTAGAAGCCTGGGTCCTGGGCATGCCTCTGGTAGACTGGGCAGACTGGCCGTCAGTGGACCCGACGTGGCCTGCAGATTGTTTTGACTGACCAACACAGCAGTGACTTTATTATTTTTTCAAACTTCTGAGCCTTTAAAGGGCTCATGTGCCCCCCCAGTTTTCCATAGTCTTCGCAGCCCCCCGCTAAGGCATTTCAGGGTCGGCTTCATTCATTTGCATTGCCTGCCTCACCCATACAGGCATTTGAGTCCGTGACTTTCCGGTGTGAGAGATGATAGATGGGACCCTAACGAACTCCTACTTACTTTATTTTCCTTTGTCTGTATTTATGACTCACACCCTGATGCAGGAAAGGAAGATGAAGGTCAGTATACACAGCCTACGTCATAACCTCGCTGGAGGGAAGGAGCAAGTTTGGCCTGAGCTTCCCAGGGGCTAAACCAAAGAAGGTAACCCCATCAGTTTTATAATTTATATTGTCAACAAGTCTAGAATGCAAATACTTGCTCAAGAGAAACAAGGCATCACTTTGAAATCAAGCTCAAAAGAGGAAAACTGCCTTTGTAATCCCCCTAAAATGATCCCGGTAGAAGCTATCCAAATACATTAAGTGCAAAATGTGTCCATTGCAAGCTGGATGGCTACACAAGCTAACTGGGAGGAGAAAAGATTTTAAACGGAGCCTATAAGAACTTAGAACATCTTTATTCCCACATTACAGATAGCATTGTCGTTTTCGAAGTACAAACTGAAATATTGCGTCTGTGTATACAAGTTAGCCAGGACTCTGTGTCCAAGGTGTAAAAGAAACGAGATTGTGAATATTTTTTTAAAGTAATTCATTCTACCTCTTTTATGTTTCTCCTGCTTATTATAGTTGCACCGTATAAATGGGGGTGGGTGCGTGGGATCACATTTAGCGACTGGGAACCGAGGGTAGGATCGGGGAGATTCTTCGAGTATTGTCATTCTGAGTGTTTCTCAATCCTGGCTGCTGGTTGGAAAGGCCTGGAAATCTTTAATAAACACCAGTTGGATCCAAATCCTTGAGGTATGGCCTAGGGAGTTATTTTCATTCAAAAGGTCTTCTGGTTGTGCAGCTGGGACTGTGGGCTCTGATCTCGCTGGGCGATGGTCCTTGAGTGCTGGAGATGCACCTAGCAAGCCAGTTAAATGCAGGTTCCTGGGCCTCCCTCCTTCCCTGAGATTCTAATTTAGTAAGCCCCCAGACTGAGGCTCGTGTTGAGAAAAACTGAACTAGTCTTTGGTTCCACCTAACATCACAAAGTATAGGACGTGTCTTAAATATGGAAAGAAATGAAGACTAGAACAATCAGTAAAAGAGGAAATGCCATGGCGAACTGGGAGAAAGAGTTGCAGGAGAAGACCTCTTCGCTAACACAAGTTCGACTTTGCTTTCCCTGCAGCCGGGACCTCTGCCCCCGCTACCCTTGAGGCATCACTCTCACTGTTGCACTTGGCCAGCCGCAAGCTTCCGCACCTGTAAAATGGGCGTGGCGTCACTGAATGGACGCTGTGGGCAGGGGGCGGGGGGCGTCGACATTTCACAAAGAGCTCCGGGACTTGCGTGGGAGCTCCTGGCTCTAGTGACGGCTGGTGACATCACGCACAAGCCGTCCCACCTGCCAGGCCAGGAGCTACGCTTCCCGAGGAGACCTCCAAGCAGCCGCTTGTGAGAGCCTGACGGTCCATTTCACACGGGAGGTTAAAGGACATTCAGGCTCCAGCAGACATTTCCATCAAACCAAGAGATGGGGACGGGCGATGTCTGCTGCTGGTGCCTCTGGGGTTCTCAACAAGGGAGACAGCTGGGGTGGCGGGAGCGGGAGGGGGGCAGAAGCACCAGTCCCTCCGCCTGCTCCCCACCCCACCCCCCAGCCCAACCCGCCGCCCAAGGCCGAGCTGGAGGATGAATTTTCATGTGACGTCTGCGTCTTCGCTCGGAGGGACCCGATAGGAGCTGCTGCAATATTTCACCGGCTCTCGTGTTTGTCGGCCCCACTAATCATCAGCCTCAATCACTGATGCGATATTTTATGAATTAATAAAAATGATCACGGGCAGTCTAGGGGGACCCGGGGAAGAAATGCGTGCAGTAGAATTTTAATGAGCACCGTGGGGAATTTCAACCTTTTCTCTGCTTTATTTTATTTATTTTTTATCTTCCTTTCTCTCTTCCACACCCCCTCCCCGAAATTTTTCCTCTGGCCCACCCCCTTTCCTTTAGCCAAATCATAACCGAGTGGCTCTCCATCACTGTCACACAAACGAGGTGTTTTCCCTCGGCCTGTTGTTTGGCCCACGACAGTGCCGTCCTGGGTGGCAAATGCGCCCCGCGCACCTGCTCTCGGTCCTAATTGAGCTGATGAGCTGCCGATTTGTCATGCTTAGCCCAGACCCCCTTCCTGGCACCCCTCCCCCAGCCCGCCAGCCTTGGCTTGCCCGGAACAACGGGCAGCCGCAAAGCCGGGTGTGTGTGCGCACGCGTGCGTGTGTGCGTGCGTGCGTTATGACAGATCTTGTTCTCATTATTGAATAATTCATTGTTGCGTTAATGTCTTCAGATACCATCTCTCCTTCCCCACTCTTCCTCTCTCATCTGGCTCGCTTGGGAAAACTTGATTATGCCTGCCGCTCTGACGACAGAGTATACAGATAAAAGATAATTGCTTGGCTTGACTCTTCCATTGATATGAAAATAAGATTTAAATTATTCACTCCAGTTTAAAGGTTAGTTGAAGGTTATTACAGGGGATGAAGGAAAAAAAAATCACTCTTCATAACGTTGGGGGTTGAGATAAGACAGTTCTGAAAGGGCCTAATTTGCACTGTAGGCAGAGCCCCTTGTTGTGGATAAACTGAGAGCCCCTCCAGAGATTTTAATCTAGGAGAAGTCAATTATTTATAAGCAAATTATGGCTGGCTTCTCCTATATCTACAAGGCGCCGTGTCATAAAGAAGGACGAGGTGGTGTCTTTTGCCTTCTCAGCACTGGGTTTTTCTTGATCTCGGGGCCCTGATTTTGCTTGCAATGAGATTTAATGAGGTGCCCCAATTTGGAAGGTGGGCTGCCTTGGTGGGGGGCTCTTTTTAATAGACAATAATGGTAATACTATAACGGTAATTTGGCTCTGGGGGGGTCTGCCTCTGCGCCCGGCGAGCAGGCTCGGGGTGGGGGACAGAGGGGTCCCTGGCTGCATTGCTGGCCTGCACGTGGCCTGGCGCCCCACCAAGCGCCCCCTTCCCAGTGGGTTATGTCAGCTTTACAAAGAAAAGCATCTCAGAGCTCCTCTGCCCGCAGACGCAAACCTCCCACCTGAGCATCAATAATTAATGGCCTTTCGTGTTTCTGGAAGTTGGGCGCTGTTTTAGAAAGTATCCAGGGGCTTCCTCCCAAACAGTGCTCCCTGCATTAATCATGGGTGGCCATTTCCATCAGAATAAAGAACCGGGGAAGAAAGACCTCTTGTGTCCTGTGGGGCGGCAGCCAGGCCCAGGAATGCTTCTTAAGAGCCCCCCGGGTGAGGGGCTGGCTTCTGGGCCTCAGTCTCCCTGAACTTCTTCCTACCTCGTGTTCATTAGGAACCATTGCCCCCCTTTATCCTGCATATCCACACCCACCTTACGGCCCTCTGGGATTGGTTCAGGAAAATATATGCCCTCAGATGGCAAAGCTGTTGCGTCTCCATGAGGGGTCCCGGCCCAGAAACCCCGGACATGGTGGCTTCCCACAGTGATGAGGGCCGAGGCCACTGCAAAGGGAGGGGCCTGGCCAGGTGACCGTCGTGCTCTCTCTGGCCGCAGGGAGCAACCAATGGGTTGTTCCCTCTTCAAAAGATGGCAAAGCCTCCAGGCTCCTAGCCTGGGGTCGTTCTCTGTAAGGGTCCTATCTGGAAGGCAGACTGGCCCTGTGAGGGCCCTTCCCTGCTAGATTTCGGGGAAGGTGTGCAAGAGCCTTGGTTGAGCATGGTCCCCGGCCTGGCATCCGAGTGGGCTGACCCATCTGGCTCAGGGGCCTCGAGGAGTGGAGAGGGCGGCTGGCTGCCCAGGGGATGAGTGCCACTGCTGAGTAGCTTGGATTCAGGAGGCCTGCAGAGGACATTCTTGTATCGTTACTCAGCCTGGAGCCAATGGCTCCGCCAAAGCTCTGCGGGCAAAACAAATGAGCTCTGTGTGTGTGTGCGTGTGCGCGAGTGTGTATGAAAGTGTACATTTACATATACTACAAAAATGCACACTTTGCACTACATTTCGCCCAGCTTCCTCACTGAGGCCCAGAGACGTCAAACGACTTGCCCAAAGTCACTCGAGCAAATACGTGGTAAAGCTTCGATCCAAACCCTCCTCTCCCGATACCCAGCTGATGCTTTTTTATTTTTATTTTTTTTGAGATCCGGGAAAAACCTGGATGTGGTTTCTCACCTTACGCTCTCACGCCCTGTGGCAGTCGGGGAAGGACCGGGCTTGGCTCTTCATCCAGACAGGGGGCTCCTGGATCCCTTCGAGCTCTAAATTCTGTGAGTACCAATTTGGCAGAATATTCCTTGAGGGCGTATCCTGAAGTCATTAACCAAGAAGTAACATTAGCTGTGTATTTGCCCTGAGTGAGTCATAGTCTAGGCCCTGCCGGGGTGATGGGGGACAGGATACTCAAAGATGTCGTCCATCTGCAGAAACGAAACGTTCAGACGAGGCATTAAAGTAAGATCAGCAATGACCTCCCCAGTGCGTAGGAGTTTGTAAGAAGCTTCCGGGGACACGCGGTCAGGGCTGCGGGAGCCCCCGGGTGTTGGGGAGGTCCCGCTTCCCTAGGAAGATGCCAAGACAGGTGGGGGGGGCACAGAAGGCTGGGGAAGGGTGGGGTTCCAGGCAGCCAGGTGAGAGAGAGAGAGCGAGAAAGCAAGAGCACCTGGAGGTGAGCAGGTTGGTGGGGAAGGAGGCGTGGCCACCAGGACTCAGGGGCGTGTCCAGACGGATAGAGGGATGGAAAGCCACTTTGGGGGATAATGGAGGGCAGCATGCTCCACAGGGCCCCTGCTGGTTTTAGACAGAAGGATGGTGTGTTAAGCGCCGCATCCAAGGGCAGATTTACTGGAATGAAGAGGCTTGAGGCAGGACGTCTAGGAGGAGAAGGCTGATGTAATCCAGACACAGACCCAGGTGTGGAGATGGACGACCTACTTTCGAAGACCAGATGATGGGGTTTGCTAAAGAATTGTAAAGGGAAAGAAAGTACCAAATTGAGGACAGAAAGAAAAATGGTGGCTGGGGAGGAGAGGGTGGGTTTTGGGTGGGGACATGCGAGGAGCTGACTCTGGGACCCAAGGCAAGTTCTATGGGCCGTCAAATGACAGAGGATCAGAAGGGAGCTGGGCCAGGCGGGTTTTCCCGTCCCCGCGTGCAGGGTCTGGGAGGGAGTGGGACCTGGTAACAAGGTCTCTGGGCCCTGGTGCTCCTTCCCCTGGGCTGCACGGCCTCATGGTAGCACCTCATTTCCAGGGAGAGAAGGAAGTGGAATCCTGCCCCAGGGGCTTGGCCCCTGCCCTCAGTTTCCCACGAGGGGCAGGAAGGCGAGAGCCGCTTGCTCAGGCGAGGGCTAATGGATTATCTGAGCTTCACCTAAGCTGGTTGCACCACGCCGCATCAAATTTTAATTATTTCGAGTCTCTGGGTCCTGGGGGGCCCCGTGAGAGGTCCGGGATGGAGGCCATTCCGGCATGAGAGACCGATTGCCAGAATGGGGACCGCTAGGTTAATGGGTCTGAGGTCGCTGCAGGAGACAGGTATCCATGCGATCGGTGGATATTAAAACCTTCTTAATCATTTCTGCAAGCTGGTTCCCTCATGCGAGCCGGTGATGCGCCTGGATTTAAGTTCTCATTACCTGTTCCCACCCACAGGTACCAGGTCCTGCTCATTGGCCACAGGCAATTTCCTGCCCCATTACCTGCGAAAACCAGAGAGCAGCCGGGCCCTTCAGGAGAGCCAAAGGAGCCCACTTTCTCCTTTTCTTAAAATCGTGGCAGGGTAGTACTTCCTGGAAGATTCTGGGCTTTTGCAAATCTAAGCACCAGGTGAGGGGGTGGCACGCCAAGGCCTGACATCAGACAGCACCCCTCCAAGGCGGGCCAGCCTGCTAGCTTGCTGTCCCCTCGGCGGCAGGGCCCGGGCTCAGGCTCCCGGGCCCGTGATAGACATCTGCTCCTTCTTTTTCCAAAAAGCCTTCACATCTGAGCAGAACATGTGGTCTGCTTTTCTGGATCACTGCTCGTCCATCACCTTGCAGGCCTTCGAAGGCAGCGATAGCCCCTGCGAGCCGCCCCTGGGGCCCTGCACACAGAGGGGCTCCTGATGCTGCCCTCAGTCGCTCTCCGGGCCCACGCTGCTTCGCGCGGCCGCCCCTCGGTGCCCTTCTCCGCTCTCCGGAGCCGGGTTAAAGAGGCAGAGGCTGCACCTGCCATCATGGTCTGCGACGGTGTGGGCGAGAGCCCCGGACACAGCAGCACGACGCCCCGGGGGCGCACAGTGTCTCACAGCTTTCCTGCAGTCAGCGCTTCTGGAACCCGGGGGCTGGCAGAGGTGGGCGCGCGAGCCAGCCAGGGGACGGACATCCGTGCAGAGTGCCGCGTGGGACGCGGGCGGGGCGTGTAACACGGCGCAGCGGTAAGTGTTGAAACTATGGAGGGGGGCTGGGTGTGAGCGGGACCCTGCGTGGGAGGCAGAGCCGGCCTAGCTGGGGGCGGGAGGGGTTCACCGCGAGGTGGGTCGGGGTGGCGGGCATCAGAAGGCTCGATGCCGTTGGAGGGTTTGCTCCCCAGGTGGCTGGCTGTTGGCAGGGAGGTGGGTGGGGAGACTCATGTCAGCCTGGCTCAGTGGCGAGAGGGGTGCGTGGGGTGAGGGCTTCACCCTCACCCTGAGTCACAGCCCTAATCCACAGTGACCGTAGCCAGTGTGCCCTTTGTCCCCTTCATGCTGGTCACCGCCCATCCTCTCTCACCTCCCAGGTTTCACATCCCGTGAAGCCCTGGGGACCTTCGGGAGGGCAGGGGTGTGTATCTGTTTTATGTGTTCGCTGTGGCGTCTGACACTCAGAAGGTCCTCACTGAACCCTCGCTGACTCTTCCTAAACCCCCGGGGGGCGGTGGGGGAGACACTCACCTTGATGCCATTTGCCAGGCGAGGAGACTGAGCCTTAGAAAGACCACGGGAGCCCAGGGGGCCTGGGTGGCTCAGTCCCTTAAGCGCCTGACTCTCGATTTCAGCTCAAGTCATGATCTCAGGGTCGTGAGATCGAGCCTGAGGTCGGGCTCACTGCTCAGCGGGGAGTCTGCTTCTCTCTTTCTCGATCTCCCTCTGCCTCTCCCCCTGCTTGCTCCCTCTCTCTCTCTAAAATGAATAAATCTTAAGAATAAAAACAAAAATAAATGAAAAATAAAAAAGAAAGACCATGGAACCACTCGAGGCTGGATAGTGAGTGAAAGATCCAGAAGCACGGGCTGCCTCTCCACCAGCCTGCCTGTCCAGAGTCATCGAGTGTGATTAGGAAAAGAGAAGCCTTCCCCCACCTCACTCACAGTAGGGGTGGGGATGGGGGGGTCAAGGAGTGCCTCCTGGCCTTGGGGACACAGCCGCACCTCCCCAGAATCTCTCCACTTCGTCCTTTCCATCTCCAGCTGCCCAGATGATGATAATTCGCATCAGTCATGCCCTCGGGGCCCCACAGTCCAATCCCAGAACCTCAGAGCTGGGAGGGCCATGGGCTCACAGAGTCTGTTCTTCCATTTTATGGATGGGTAAACTAAGGCCCGGGAGGAGAAGAGGCTAGCCGGCGAGCTCCCAAGAATGCAGCATTTCAGATGACTGAGCAATTCTGCACCCATTTCCCTGCTCCTTCTCCCCAACACCCAGGGATTCATTAGCCCCTCCTCAGAGCTCCGGGTCCATTTTCCCTCCCAGCATGCTTTGTTTCCCCACACCCATTGTCCTGGGGACAAAATCCCACTCAAGACCCACATCTCTGGGCCCGGTGCAGGCCCTAGCTCTAACTGGCTGGCTGGCCTCGGAAACCTCCACCTCCTTATGTGTCAAGGAGGAAAGGGTTGCACCGGAGAATTCCTGGGTGGGAGAGGCTGGACCCCGTGCAGACTGGAGCCCAGTCCTCCAGCCCCAGGCCCTGGAGCTTCTCGTGGGTAGAAAGCAGTACACCCAACCGTGGGGCTAGCGACTCTGTTACCAGGGAGCCACCACGACTAGTGGGGGGCGGAGGCAAACCCCGGCCCGGGAGGTCACGGCACGTGCCCTCCCGGGTGCCTCCCAGGTGGGTTAGCACCACGGCCGGTGCCCCCGCTTCCCCGTCCTGGAGGGGAGGATGCTCTCAGCTTTTCCCTTCGGGTCCCTCTGCCCAGGGTTCTAACAGGAGGAACTGATGCGGCGGGCCTGTGTGGGATTGCTGCCTCCTGGGAGGGATTGGAGCACGGGACGCACCCGCCTTCAGAGAGACACTCAGACGCACGTATGTATTTGCAGGCGTGCACACCCACGCACACGCGCCTGGCTGCACGCTCCACCCCCCCCCCCACATGCACACATGTAAATACACGCACACGGGGGCCGGTCCTTGTCCTGCCCTATGCCCGTGCGTGACAAGGCGCCCGCATGCACACGCGTTCTCCCCCCACCCGTTCACTTCCATAAGGGTTCGAGTCTTACGGGAGCCCCTCGCTGCTCCCTGGGAAAGCCCATTGTGCGGTTGCTAGGAAATACGGAGGAGGAGAGAAGGCTAGACCCCTTCCCTTTCCCGCTTGGATTCCAATCCCAGCGCAGCCCCGGCGCCCTTCCTGTCTTTGGCGAGTTTCCATTTCGTCACCACTGGGCCGCTCCTGTTGGCTTTGAATGGGGAGGAGGTGGGGGGTCACACCGGTTCGGGGGCCCTCTCAGCTCTGCGACCTGCCCCGGACCCGGCCCCCGCGCTGCCCAGCAGCGTTCTGGTTGGAAACAGCTTCGCTTGACGGTTGCTATTGATTATGGCAAGATTGTGTGTGGCTAAGGGCTCCTCCGAGCCAACTGGTATATTAAGCAATCATTTCTATAGCGGATGACATAATTCCCCGGGCGTCGGTTTGTCCTAATGGGCTTCGTGTTACTCATGTGCTAATTGATTGGGCACGGAGGGAAGAAAAACTAAATTCACTTGTGAGGCGATTTTATGGCAGAGCTCATAACAGAGGTAATTTGCTGAAAATGTTCAGTCCCGCTTCGGTTATGTAAGATCATCTGTGTTCCTGTATTTTATCTCCTTCGCGCGGCGCGGGAAGCTGGCCTGGCTGAGCGCGGGGAGGTGGGCTCCCCCAGGACCCGGGCGCTGACAGCCGGGCTTCCCGCCGCCTTCCCCGGGAACACACGGCTGCCTTTGGGGAGCGCTGACAATTAGTGCCTTCTGCACAATCTCCTCGCCTCGGGGGTGGCTTTCAAAATATCTCAGCTTCTCCTGTTAAAAAAACGACTCTGTCTAAGGGCAAAATAGTTATTTTCGGATCAGGCATCTAGGGTTACAAAGCTCTTGTTCAGAAAGGAGAAGGGTGAAGGGGGATTTTTATTATTATTATTATTATTATTTAGAGAAAGAATATTTTGCCTGGAAGAGGGAGGGATGGGGAGGCTTAAATGACCTCCTCCCCTCCTTCCTCTGTGTTCCCTCTCCCTCCCTCCTTCCCTATCCCTCTTCCCCTTTCCACCCCTTCCTCCCCTCCCTCCCCCTCTCCTCCCCTCCCTCTTTCTTTCCTTCCTCCCCCTCCCTCTCCCTCCCCCTTCCTTCCCTTCTCTCCCCATCCTCCCCTTCTCTCCCCTTTTCCTCCCCTCCTTTCCTTCTTCCCTCTCTCCCCGCTATTCCCCCCTCTCCCCCTCCTTCCCTTCTCCCTTCCCTTTCTCTTTTCCTCCCTCCTCCTCTCTCTTCCCCTCCCTCCTTTCCTCCCTGCCCCATCTCCTTCTCTCTCTGCTCCCTCCTCCCTCCCTGAAGCAGCCTGCCTTACCAGTGACCTCCAGGAGGAGTCCGTGCCTCTGCTTGGCTTTTGGGCTCTGCACAGGCCTCACCACCCCCCCCCCCCCAGGCCGTGAGCCCACTGTCACCCCAGAGAGGCAGGACAGGCTTTTCCAGCGCTCTCTGCAGTGACTCCCCGTTGCCATGGCTGCCTCCCAGATGTGTGCAGCTGGGTGAGCTCCGCAGGCCGTGGCTGCCCACCGCGGCGGGCCTGGTTGTGTGGTGTTTTGGCTCCCCCAGGGGGGAGAGGCCTCCTGAAGCAACGCTGGGGGGCTTCCTCACAGCTCCGAGGTGCGTTTCCAGCAGGGAAGCTGGGCTGCCCCCGCAGGGTGTCCCAGGACGTCCGGGAGAGGCTCCGTGCTGGTCTTTCCACACGGAAGAGGGGGTTGACAATCCCGTGAACCTGGGTCCGTGATAACGCTTCTTCCTTTTGGCTGTGACCCTAGCGTCTCTCCAGGGATTTTAAAGTTCCAGTTGGAGGGGCCAAGCTGCAGCGATCCGAGGAGGAAACCAAAGCTTTGCAACCCTCGGCCTCATTTGAGACTGGCCTTTCAGATCCCAGCAGTGCCCGGCTGGCCCCCCGTCCGCTCAGGGGGCTTCACAGGGTCACAGGGTCTGGGACTCCCCCAAAGTCCTACTGCTGGTGCTTCACCCCTCCTGGGCAGACGGCCTCCGGCTTCCGGGACTCCTCCGGGCCCCCCTGTTTCCAGCATCCCCACGGCCGCCCGTTTCAAGTTCCTGGATGCAGCCCGAGACTTTTGAGCCTCATCTCTCTGTCCCCTGACGTGGGCTAAGAGGCCCCTGAGCGGTTCTGTGCCGACCTCATCTTGGAGAAAAGAAACAGGAGTCCCGAGGGGGCCGGGAACTCGGCCAGCCCATGAACGGGGCCAGAGTGGAACTCGGCTCTGCTGAGCTCACACGCCAAGTGAGGCCCGAGCTCTTCCTCCGGTGTCCCGACCCCTCAGCAGGCATCTCCGTTCTCAGGGCCCTCCTCGACCTGACAACCCACCCCTGCCACCCCATCTTCCGGCGACTGCTGGCCCAGCGGCATCACCCACTTCTGGCCCGGCCTCTGCTCCAGGGAGGGCTCCCGGCGGGGCTGGGCTAAGCATGAGCCCAGGCAAGTCAATCAGCCTCCCTGAGCCTGCTTCCTTTCCTCAATGGGGATGAGAAATAGCAGTCAACGGGTACTGAGTACGGGCCAGGAATAGGTACTTAGCTTGGTATAGCTCTTTTATTTGAATCCTCATGACAACTTCGTGTGGTAGACATCATTGTGATCCCATTTTTTGGAGAGGGAAACTGAGGCGACGTGGCAAGTAGCAGCGCTGGGGTCTGGGGGTGGGGACAGACAGTTCTGCTACTGGCGGCTAGGGCTCCCAACCACTCAGGGACACCTTGGTCCAGGGATTCTTACCCCTTCGGGGTCCCAGGGCTCTTTGAGGATCTTCCATAGGCTGTAACATCTTCTCAGATAAATGCAGATACAAACGTATATGAAAAATGTTGTGCGCAATCTCCGGGGGCCTGAAACAGAGTGGTCCATTCTCAGGAGCATGGATGTCTGGTTAAGGACCCTTATCCTATCTGGCGTTTCCTGGCATCTCAGTGGGGAGGTGGGAAGGGGGAGGGGCGTTCTGAACTTTGGGGGTGAGGAGCCGGGGCGTGGCTCCTTTAGGTGCCCAGACCTCCGGGGCGGGTGGAAGGAGGCTTTCTATGGGAATTTCGACATGACTCGAGTGGCCGGGGCAGGCCTGAGCACGGCTCGGCTCTCCTCTGAGCACTTTGGCGCTGGCCTGGCTCAGTCCAGTGGGAGCCGTGGGCTGGGGAGGACGGGGAGACGCAGCACATCCCAGGATTTAAAAGGGAGACCGGGGGGAATGTGAGGGTAGGTGGGGGGAGGCGCTGATTTTATCTGTGCCTGGATTTCCCCATCCCTAATTATCTTGTGATAATTAATAGGTCTAGAACATTTGCCCTGGAGCCAAGCTGGGTAAATAGCGAATGGGGGAACAGAGGTGTCCGATTGCTTAACTTGGCAGGGAAGGGCCGGTTTTATGGGAGCAGAAGAGAAACGATCTACGAGATGGGGTGGTGGGTGGGACCTCTGGGACAACCTTATTCCCAAATGAGAATTCTCGGCTTTGCCCCCATCCCCATCCTACCACTGCAGGTGCGGACCTATGTTATCTAGGTCCAGAAGGACATTCACTATATGAAATGGAAGCACCCCGATGACACGTGTCGTGGGTTTCATTGGCCATCACTAGAGGACAAAAGAAGCTCCCCCAGAGAGAGAGCAGGGAGACAGAGCAGCAACGTGAGCATGCAGGTCAGGTTGACCTTGACCTTGACCTTGCTGTTCTTCTGTCCCGTGACCTTGGGAAGGCCCCCTAATGAAGTTACAGGGAAGATGCCTGCCTTTCCCCCCAGAGTCGTCTGGTTGTTGGGAGGCTTCTAAGGGCCGAGCCCAAGCCTGGGCTGGACGAAGCACTCACTAAATGGTGACTGGCATAATTCGGGGCCCAGGAGGGCACAGGGGATGTCTGGGGACACAGGAAACCCATGTGGCTGACTTCACAGGTGGGCCAGCCTGCAGAGCCTACCCTGCCAGCAGGGCCACAGAAGGCCGAAGTCCTCCCTGAGCTCCCCAGGCTGGCCGGCTGGCTCCTGCCTCCCCAGTTCCCTATGGGAGAGAAAGTTCTGGGGAGAGAGCTTGAGGAGACGGGGGCGTGGCATGCAGAGAACAGGGCAGGGGTGGAGAGAGGGAAGACCAGCATCAAAGGCAAAGCTCACTTGGGGGACAGGAGGAGAGAGGGTGGGCTTTCTAGATTCTGAAGGGTTGTGGGCAGAAAGAAGAGGGAGACAGGAAATTGGTGGCCTGTGGGACTGAATTTAAATAGTGGGCAGAGAAAGGACCAGATAGGGTCTCCTTTCCAATCGCCACCCCTTCTGCTGAGAATTTAAGTTCCACGAGGGTCGCCTTTTTTTTCCCCTCGCTGCTATATTTCCAACAGCTAGAAGAGGCTCTGTGCTTAGCGACTATTTCCCGAGTGACTGTGTCTGTGCATGTGAGTGTGTTTGGATGCACACACGTGATCGCAGAGGGAGTCCCACCACCAGCAGGGGACGCCCTCCAGGCACTCCTGGGCCCCAGCCACTCTCCGGCCCACAGCTGCAGGCTCCAACAGGCGCCCCGGGGCAGCAGGAAGGGCCCAGAAGGCCAGGGCCTGGTGTTTGCCCCGCAGGTGGGCAGACAGGTGCTGCCAGGGCCACTGCGGGGGGAGGTTCGTCCCTGAGCAGGTGTCCTTCACTTGTGCCTCTTTCCCCAGCATTGCCCCCTGTGGTTTGAGGAGTGCCCCCCACAATGCATTGCACTCGACTGGACCCCTCCAGGAAAGGCTCTGAGAGCCCACCCCGGGGAAGCGGCAAGCAGCCCAATTGGATTGCCCAGCAGTGTTTTGCACAGGCCCTGGCCCGCACGGGGACGCTGCGTAAGCACGCAGTATTTCAATCCCCACACTTACACCCCGCTGCTGCTGCCCTTTCCGGATCTCCTGACTCAGGGAGCTGTTGATTGACGGGCGAAGCCTCTGAATGCAGCCAAGGTCAGGCACTCCCGGACGGAGGGGCGGATGGGTGGGTGGAAGGATGGGCTGTCCCCTCTGGGTGGCGACTCTGGCACTGGGCTCTGCCCACAGCTGTGAGGCCTGCCAGGCTCTGCTCCAGTCCTGTGGCTTTACTTTCTGCAGGGGGCTGTCTCCTGCCTTCTGTGAGACGGCGGCTCTAGCGGTGCAGGGTTAGGGAGCTGAGGGCAAGTGACAGCTGTCTTTCGGGATCCTTCCCCAGCAGCGATGGTGGAGGGAAGCCCCGGCTGGGGGCACAGGGCCTGAGGTCCTGCCCTGGATCCTCTACTGACCAGTCATGTGACACCCGGCATCTCTTCCCTTCCCGAGCCCTGTGGTTTCGAGGTGGCACATGCCAGGGAGAGGCCGCGCCCGGCTCCCTGTGACCAGGGTCTCACGCAGCGGATAAGGCTCAAGGACACCAGCCTTTGGCCCATGTGGGCTGAGACTTTGAATAAATCCCCCAACATGCTTTCCCTAAAAGGATGCGTTTGTGAGGAGTCTGGTGGCCTTGGGGTGAATGACAGGCCCCTAAGGGGAAGATGCTGCTGTCCCTGAATATCAGGAGACAGATGCCTGGGGAGAGCCCCTCTGCACCCAGCCGAGGATGCCCGGGGACAGAGCGACGCACAGGGATCGGGAGCCTGGACCACGCCAGGACTCGAAGGCGGGTAGCGCCTGGGGGTTCTGGAATCCTGGCCGGGTAGGGTGCTGCTGTTTGGACAGATTCCTGCCCCAGTCCCTTGAGAACCCAGAGTTAGCTCTTTCTCACTCTTCCTGACAGCTTGGGCTCCTTCCCTTGCAGTTTTCTCCATCAGGAATCGCTTCCCCCACTTCTCTCTAGGCATAGACGCTGCCCTCTTTGTCCACTTCCGAGAACCTTTCCCGATCCTCCAGCTGGAAGGAACCTCTCCCTCTTTCTCTTCTTCCTTCTAGAGCTCCATTCAGTCCTGGACTTGTTCTGTGCACCACCCTGGGAGCCCCCGGAGCCAGGGCCTCGGTCTTAGCTCATGGCCCCTAAGTCCACGGCTCACTGAACTGCTCGGACGCCCCAGGGACCCGATGTAAGTGATGTGACCGTCACACAAGCAGAAGGAGCCCAGAACGGCTTCCTCTCTGGAGTTTTCTGGGCCCTGCATGTTTACTCAGCATCTCGAAGGCTCTAGAACTGGCCGCACGGGAGGAATGCAGAACATGGACAGCCGAGTTCTCACCACGACTTGGATGCCGCCACGACCTGCCGTGTCGTGGGGCAGGTCGCAGGCGTTCCATTTCACAGATGGGGAGGCTGAGGCTGGTGAAGGACTTCTCCAGGAGCCCCCCTGCCGTGGCAACACGGGGCTGGAACCAACTCATGGTTTCATGTTTATCCGCTTACCAGCACTTGGCCTCTTACTGCTGCGTAGAATTCCAGGGTTCCGCTATACCAGGCTTTGTTTCCTTTCATCAGTGGATGGGAATTTGGGCTGGTTCCACTTTTCAGCTACTAGGACTTACGCTACTCCGAACATTTATGGATGCGTGTACTGTTGTCATTTCTCTGGAGCGTATGCCTGGGAGTGGAATCGCGGGCTTCCGCGGTGACTCTGGCTAACATTCTATGCAAGAGTCAGGCTGTTTTCCAGAATGGCCCGGTGGCCGTGATGAAGGCTGCTGACAGTCCCCTGAATGGGGCAGGTGGGTGCTGAGGGCCAGGGGAGGAACGGAGTTTGTGCATCCGGCCGGAATTTTCCAAAACAAGCACGAGACGTAAAATGTTTTGACAGGTAAGATCATGCAAATAAAGAGATGTCTTCTTATTTAAAGGAGGCAAAAGAAGGGTCAAATACTGGGGAGGCAGATTTATGAGTCTGCTCCGCCCCCTCCACCAAAAGTTTCCTATCCTGTGCCTTTAACACAGGATCCTATAATTTTTTTTTTTTAAGATTTTATTTATTTGACAGAGAGAGCTATCACAAGTAGGCAGAGAGGCAGGCAGAGAGAGAGGGGGAAGCAGGCTCCCCACTGAGCGGAGAGCCTGATATGGGGCTCTATCCCAGGACCCTGAGATCATGACCTGTGCCAAAGACAGAGGCTTTAACCCACTGAGCCACCCAGGCGCCCCCAGGATCCCATAATCTTGTGTATTTGTTGAAGGCACAGAGAAGGAGAAGACAATGCCTTACGTGGTATGATATTAGGGGGACAGGAGGGATATCCCCACACCCTAAAATGCTTTTGGTCAGCCCCTGAAATCTCATCTCCGGGTCACAGCCTGTCAAGCCATCATTAGGAGGCAGGTTTAAAGGGCAGACCCCCCCCCCCCCCGGGGGAAGTGAGTCCTTGCAGACTAGGCAGTAAATGAATGCTAGGAGCAAGCTTCCTGTGGGTGCGTGTATGGGAGAGGCGGTGGGGTCAGGGGTGAGGGCCGGGGAAACCCGACCGGAAGCCATATTTGCTAGAGCCAGCCTCAAGAGGATAGGGCTCTGAAGAAAACCCTGGAGATACACGGGGGCTGTCCCCAGACCACCGGGGCCCAGCCAGGTCCGCGTCACCTCCGAGACCCACAGGGGTGTGTCTCCTTTTCTTTCTTCTCAATTAATCTACATTCTCACTTTCAAAAAATCAATTCCCATTCCACATCCCCCTAAAACACGTACCAATAAGTTATTGAGTGAGGCCATTCCAGAATAAACCTTACGTTCAGGCAAAGGGGATGGGAAAGCCAAGTTTTGTCCTCTAGGAGCTGTGGATCTTCGGAGGAGGGAATTCCCCTCTCTGGGGCTCCTCCCTTCGGCTGTGGAGACACTACCCCTCATGGGTTATTGGAGGATTCCGTGACGCCTAGCACCCAGCCCAGTGCCAGGCACACAGAAACATGCTGATGGTTCCTTTCCCCCTCCCTCCCGCTCTCCGGCTCTCTCTGTCTCAGGTTCCATCTTTCTGCACCCCCCCCTCCCCGCTCCCCGCTGACCCATCTCGGATGCTGATAATTGCTGGACACCTGTTATCATGGCTGCTCACACCCGGGGGATTGTGGGTCTGTCTCCTGTCTAACTCCCATGCATTTGTCTTTCTTTCCTTGGAGAAGCTGATGTCCCTGGCCCCCGGCTCCTGGCTGGGGCCAGCACCTCTCACGTCCCCTGGGCACGGGCCTCACTTCCATGCCCTCCTCCGCTGCCCACCCCCTGCAAGCTGTCCCACACCCCGATGAATCGTGAAGAAACCCTCAGACCCCGGCCCCCTCCCTCCTGGCTCCCAACCTCTGATAGATTTGACCCCAGATGGTATAATTTTTCACCTAAATGTGAATGTATTTGCGAATTGATAGAAAATAGTCCTTGCTCCAGTGATATAATACCGGCCGCCCCATCTTGGCTGCTATTTTGATTGTGACTTAAATGGATGAGGCCATCAATAATTATTTTATTGAGCGAGCACATAAAAAATGATGCTGGGCTCAAGTAATTTCCCTGACGAAGCCGGCAACTGCACTGTGGGCAGTCCACCTTTGCGGTGCCGAGCTTGCCGGAAGGCTGCGGGGGCTGTCCCCTCCTCCCTCTGTCCCCTTCTCCGGCTGGTGGCGGGAGCTCTGGGTGGCGGGGTGGGGAGAGTGAGGCTGACCCGCAGGTGGATGGAAGGGGGAGGTCAGAGCCTTGCCGTGCATCCCTGGGCTTCCCGCGGCATCATCTCCTGCTTCCTGTCCTTCCCAGCTCAGCACAAAATGACAACGGGACCCCCCCCCCCATTTGGGAGAGGAGGAGAGTGAGCCTCTGAGGTCCCCCAGCTGGTGACCATGGTGAAGGAACCATTCAGGGCAGAGGCATCGCTGGAACCGCTTTTCCACTTGCGTTTTTTGGGGGAGCAGGATGGTGGTGCAGGAAAGCAGCTTCCCCCCGATGCACCCCTCGAAGGGCGAATGAGGCTGCTGGAGGGAGGAGGAGGACGAAAGCCCCAGAGCCAGGTCCCTGGAGCCACTCCTCTGCCCGGCCAAGTCTGGTCACCTCCACGTGCGCACCGAGTGCCAGCCCTTTCCGCGTCTCTGGGGCTGTTACAATGACCGCGGTCCAGTTGGGGGACCCACCCTTGTCGGGGTCACACAGGGTTTCCCAAACGTTAGCCTTTCGCCTTCCGCCACAATTGCTAAAGCTTTATCTACATACCACTGGTACCATTATTTACCGCGTGCACTTCCTTAAATCAACTCATGGTTTTAACTTAGCCCCCTCCTGGGCAATAAACCCACGAAACCACTGTTTGATGTATCCCTTCTCGTTCTCCGACGCACACCGAAAAGAAAAGCACAGCTCAAATAGAAACGTGTGCGTCCAGGTAACAGTGAGAACCGTCTGGCAAACGCTAGGGAGCGGTGGGCCCAGCTGGGGCACTGATTTGGAGAAGCAGAGGTGAGTAGGGAAGGGACGAGAACTCGTCCGTCTCACTCATCTTGTCCCTCCGCTCACCAGCTGGGCTTGGATCAGCAGAGCGTGAGGCCCTCGTCGGGGTCACCTGACCCTGGGCTTTGATGGGCCGTGGGAGCGGAGGCCGGGGCTGGGGTGGCCTGTGTCACCAGTGCCTGCAGGGATCCTGCCATCCCGGGGCAGGGGGACCCTCTGCCTCCTGCCCGCTACGCCTCCCCTCCGTCTCCGATGGCCTCCCTACTGACCCCTTTATTCTTTCTGGGGCTGGAATCTGTTTTCCTTCTAAACTGAAGCCACCTCCTCCCTGCTGTGCGATACTGAGCCCAGGTTCCTCGCTTCAGCTCAGATCTGGGAAGATAAACACACAGGCCTTTGTGTTTGGAGGGCTTGTATCACAGATCTCCATAGAGAAATGGCCAGAGGGAACGGAGAAACAAAGGAAAGAGTGAGGACCCGGGGGTGGGGGGTGGGGGGGGGAAGATTCCAGAAATCTTAATGCCCTGGACTCCAGCCTGAAATTTCTGCTGGCGTCTAGCCACTTTTATTCTCTTGTGAAGAGCTAATCAGGCCTCCCTGGCTTCTCCCTGCACCCCTACTCCCCCCAAATTCTCTGAGAAGACCCCTTCTCTCCGGAGGCCGAACCTCAGGGGACAGAGGTGGCCCGGGCTGGGACCACAATGCTGAGCAAGAAGTCGCCAGCCTGAATGGACCCTCACTTGGGGTGACCAAATGCTCGTGTCCCTCACAATTTTCCCAAAGGCTAGCGGGCCCACCTGAGGCCATCCGATTCCTTTGGAACACGAGCCAGACTCCGGGTCCCGCAGGGCCAGGTGGGAAGGACAGGGGGAAGGAGAGGTGGGGACCGTGACCTACCAGAGGGCACATTCCCATCCGAAGGCACTCAAATGAAATGGACCCGAGAGGGCCCGAATGGGCCATTCCGGGAGTCGGATTCAGCCGGGGTGCGCCCTTGGTCTGAAGGAGAGACGTTGAGTGGTGGGGGTCTTGGAGTGCTGCGGCTGGGCTCTCTCCGGGACGTCAGCACTCCATCGCCCATGGTGGCTGTGGTCCCCTGGAAGCTCGGGTCCTGCCAGCCCGCCAGGTGCCTTTAGCAGATTAGAGGAAAGGTCTCTTCCTCGGGGGTGGATGCCTCCTGTCCCAGACAGCTTAGTGGCGAGCGTGGGCCAGCCAGGCCTGATTCCTCACGCCCCCCACTCCCTGGGCATGGACCCCACCACCTGTCGTTGTTCAAAGGAGCTCCACAAACTGCGGCCAAGATCAGAAGGGCAGATGTGGGACACTCACAGGCCCTCTTGGAGCCACTGGAGCGGGGGCGGGTGGGGGGTCTTCAGGAACCCGCCTGTACAGGCCCTCCAGTGCCCAGAAGGCCGGCCGGGCTCCTTCTCCACTCCCAGTAGCAGGAAAAGCCGGGGTGAGGCAGACAGGGCCCCGAGACCGGAGCCGCTGCTGACTGGTTTCCAGAGTGGGGAGGAAGGAGTTCCCCTGCATCTCTCTTGGCACTCCGAGAGGCCGGGCTTTGGCTCCCAGACACAGCGTGGCTACTTAACGGGCCGCAGAGGGACACGTGAAAGCCCCAAGGGCACATCTTCCTCACGTCCCGCTTCTGCTCCTCACGTCCTCGTTCTGTCTCCTCTTTCCTCTCTCCTGGTCCCTGGGTGTCTCTCTTCCTCTGGTCCTCCCCCGTTTCTTCGTCTCCATCGAGCTTCCTGTCTCTCCGCTCCTCCTGTCCCTTCTTGCTTTTCCATGGCCCTTAGCTTTCATGTCTGGGTCTTCGGGAGAGACGGGAGCAGGCCAGCCGGTTGAGGGCCAGTAACGGCCAGCCCCCGCTGGCTCCCTCAGGGCCAGTGGTGGTGATGAGGCCAAGTCACCATCCTCAAGCCCAGGCGTCAGGTTTTCTGCTTTACACAGAACAGAAGCATGGCAGGGGTGGGGTGGGGTGGGAGGGACAGGGACGCTGGCCATCTGAGAGGTGGGGAGCCCTGGGCCCAAGAGGAGTGAGAGGCTGAGTGCTCAGGAGCGCCTCCTAGAGGCTCAGGGCCTGGGCTAAGAACTCCTTCGTGCATGAACTCATGCAATCCTCAGGACGACCCTAGGAGCTCGATCTTATTATTGTCCTCATTTTCAGATCAGGGAACTAAAAAGTACAGAGTGATGAGATGACTTGCTCAGGGTCGCACTGCCAGCAGAAGGCCAAGTTGGGACCTAAGCCCATGTTTCTGGTTCCAGAACACATATTCCTCACATCTATGCTTTTCTACCTCTCACACCCCAATTCTGTAAGCCAGCAGGAAGATTTGGAGCAGAGGGTGCTTCTCCACCCCTCCCTTCCTCACAAAGGTCCCCCCGTTCTCCGCTGACACAGAAATCTCCGATGCTGGAGATTCCATATTTTATCCTGTTCAAACGTAAACCTCATGGGATGAGGCGTTCGGCCTTAGCATTATCTGCATTTGTCAGATACCGTTTGACGGAGAGCAAATAGGATGTTTGAAAGCCTGGGGTGCTGAAGACAGGGAGGGTGGAGGATGCTTGGCAGAGCTGGGGTTCTTGGTGTGGGGCTGGCTAACACAAGATCTGGGCCCCCCCCAAGAGTTAGGGGCTCATCAACTAGGGGGTGGAGCTCAAGAATTTGCATTCCTATAGTTTTCTCAGGTGGTGATGCCGTGGCTGGTTTGGGGACCCCGCTTTGAGAACCAATGTCCAAAAGAAAGGGGAAGCTGGGTCACCGGAGGCAGACATTTCCGTCTTCACTGGAGGCGAGGGCAGACAGGGGAAGCCGGGGGTCCCTGCAGGAGTCTGGCTGGCCGGCCGTGGTTACACAACCCCCTCCTTTGTGCAGGGTGCTCTGGGCATCTGGGCTTGGCCGTGATGAATAGCGCTCATTTAGGCAGGGGCCGCGCAGCGTGGAAAGCACCTCTGTACAGATCTATCGGGTTTTTATTAACCGTTTTACTGTCACAGTTTCAAAATCAATCAAACAGTGTTGCCCTCCGGAGACTCGCGGGGGTTTGAGGGCTGGGGCTCCTGTTCTAAATGCAGCACGGGCTGGGCCCGAACCCGCCGCGGGGGCCGGGAGAGGGGGGTGGCCCCGAACGGGCTGTGCCGTCTGTGTTCTCCTCCGCTCTGTCAACAGCCAGCTTTGTCCTCTCTCTGAACCAAAGCCTCGACCCAAGACCAGAACTAACTGCATAGCTTTGTTAATTCTTGAACCAAACCCAAGTAGGAATTTCTCTTGCGGGCCACTTACCAGACCCGGGATCCAATCAGAACAGAGAGGGGAATGTAGGACCCTTCTCCAAACAGCTTGAAGCAGAAGGGAATCTGTAATTCCCCAAACCATTCAGCTAAAATAAACCTGAGGACATCAAAAGCCTTTCAAGGCTGACATGGGTAAATATTTCGTTCGGTCCTGCCCCCTGGCTTGACACGAGCTAAGCCCCAGGTGTGGAGAAGCGGGGATCTTGGCTCCAGGGCCAGCAAGGGTCTGTGCCGAAGGGAACCCTCCCAGGGAACCCCCATCCCACCGTGAAGGAGGCCACATTTCCACCCCCGCCTCCTTGTCCAGCCTGGGAGGCCCATTTGGCCGGGTCTGGCTCCTGAATTCCGAGCGTGGGGCTGCTCCAGCAGCCAGGCCGCACAGCCCTAGCCTCCCCCGGGGAAGAGGGAAGGAGGAAGGCCTCTCCGAAGATGGGGGCAGAGTCAGAGAAACCGGGGGATTTCCACTGTCTTCGCAGGCCCGGTGTAGGAGAACAGACTGAGAAGCACAGGACGAAGTGCGTGATTTCTGAGGCCTGAGCACAGCTTGCCAACCCGCTTCCCTGTCTGCCTGCCCCTTGCTCGTCCCCAGGGCTCACCAAGCCCCGCTCTCCCTGTCCTGACTTGGGAGCTGCACCTGCTTGAGCCTGGTGATGTGGATTCATCCCTGTTGCAGTGTGGCCGCCCTCCCATCTCTGCCCTACTTCCTCCTCCCTCCCTCCCTGCTTTCCTCCCTCTCAGCTTCTCTCCCTGCTTTTCTCCGTCCCTCCCTCCCTGCTTCCCTCCCTCTCTGCTTTCCTCCCTGCCTCCCTCCCCTCTCTGTCTCCCTCACTCCCTCCCTGCCTCCCTCCCTCTCTCCCTCCCTCCTAACCTTCTTCTCTCCCTCCCTCCTAACCTCCTTCCCTCCCTCCCTCCCTACTTCCTTCCCTCTCTGCTTCCCTCCTCACTTCCCTCCCCATCTCTCTCCCTCCCTCCCTGCTTCCCTCTCTCTTTCCTTCCTCCCTCCCTCTTCTTTCCCTTCTTCCTCTCTCTCTTCCCTCTTTGAATTCCTCTCACACGTTTCTGCACCCGGCTGCCAGGGAAAGCCCTGTTCAAAGGTGGAATGAGGTCCTGCCTTCCATTTGGGTGGAGAAGGGCTGCTGGGGAATATTAGTCATCCACGAACAGGAACGACGTATTTACTTTACACGCCAGAACACGGCAGGACCTGGAAACCATGCTAAGTGAGAGAAGCCCGTCGCAAAAGGTCCCGTCCTGCCTGCTTCCATCTAGGCGAGCAGTCCAGAAGAGGCAAATCCCTGGGCAGACGGCAGATGAGTGGTTGCCAGGGGCCGAGGAGAGAGGGGGTGAGGCTGGCAGCCTGATGGGTACGGGGCGTCCTTTGGGGCTGACAACAACGTCCTGAAACTAGATGGAGGTGGTGGGCGCACAACGTCGTGAACGCACGGCATGCCACCCGAATGGTTAATTTTGGGTTATGTGAACCTCTCGGTTAAACAAACGAAAACCCGCTGAGTTTTTGTCCCCCGCCCCGCTATGCGCTGTCCCAGCAGGTCCGGAGCCGGAACACAGTGGGCAAGACTGCCGGGCACCGAGGCCAGAAGCCCCCGACTGAAGCATCTAAAATCGGAGGTGGGGGGTGTTTCTCTGGCCTCGTGGACAGATGTACCAATTCGGAAGCCTCAGCGAGTGGAGCTTGAGCGATTGAGGGGAAGGGGTGGGGAGGAATGGGGAGGGGACAGTAGATGCCAGGCTGCCGGAAGCCAGCCAGTTCACAGGCGCGGTCTCATCCAACTGCATGGGGGAGGCCGCCAGGGAAGATGGCCATCCGTCCTCCAGGCTGCAGAGGAGGAGGGCGGTTCAGGGAGGGGAAGCCGGTTAGCCAAGGTCACGTGACCGGCAAGGGGTCCAGCCGCACCCCCCATTCCCCAGAGTCTGTGCCTTTAGCCCTGGCCACCCACACGGAGCCCCAAGGAAGGGACCCTCCGAAGTGACACTCAGTGGCGGAACGTAGCGAGCCCCCCATGTGTGTCGCTTGTTATGATCATATTATACAAAGGTGCAAAGTCTGCTGGCAGAAGGATGAGCTAACCAGGGGCCCGCCACTCGCCCTGTCTCCTTCTCCCCCTGCCTGGGACTCAGAGTAAAAAGAGGATTAATTGCATATTTTAAAGACCACGCCCCCAGCTCAGAATGATTAGAAACCAATATCCCTGGCATGTAAAAGAAAGACTGTGGGATTAAAGGCCTGTGATGTGCTAGTGAGACCAGAGAGGTTCTTGTGTTCAGTCTTTCCAATGACCCCGTGGGAGGATTTCAAAGTCTTCAAAGATGAGGACTAGCGGTTTTATCTTTTTCTTTACTTGTGTTAGGATTATCTGCTCACCTATTAGATAAATATATCGGGAGATAAATTTCCATTTTAAAAAAAATTATCACTCCTGGGTCTGTGTTCCATGCGTCTTTGGAAGGAGTTTCCCTAGGTACTTAGGATGGTCTTCGAAAGGGGGCTGGGATTTAGGAACCCAGACAACGGACATAAAACCCAGTTCTAGAACGGGGCAAATAAGTTCAATGGTGTCTCTCTTTGTTCCGTGATCAAAGGGAGTTAATGTGGGGTTTTCCCCGAGGTGGGCCCATGGGGACCCCTAGGAACCACTCCACATACCCCCCAGGGGTCACCGGCCAGACTCGGTTGCCGTAGAGCCGTGGAGTCACGTGGTTACGAGGAATTAAAGGAAGGCCGGAGGTGGGAAACGGAGCAGAATCATGAGGTTGAAATCTAAGAAAAAGAAACACAGTCCCTGCTTAGACTTCGGGCTAGAAGCTGCACGAGGTGTTTTCCCACGGAGGAGCAAACGGAGGAGAAAAGGCAGAAGAACAGTACACAGAAGATGGGCCCCATACAGGCCGGATCGTAAATCCATTTGTGGTTTCGCAGCTCACCGAACAAACCTGCCCCCAGTGGGCTGATGGATGGTTCCATTTCCGCCTAGAGGGCGGTCACCGGTGGTCTCTCCTTGGCCCTGAACTTACCAACATGCGTGTACCCGCAGCGGAGTGGGCGCAGACACAGGAAACAGGCCCGTCACACAGCTGGGAGGGAGGACGACAGCCCACCTGCTTCCGAGTCCCCCCACGTCTCTCCCCCGCTAAGAAAAGACAGAGTAGATCAAAGCCACAGGTCGGTTGGTGGCAAAGCCAGCCCAGGAGCCAAGTTTGCCACGTCCCTGGGCTGGCGTGGACCGTGTTGGGATTCACATGACCCCGGCAGGCACGGGCCACGGATGCTTCTGGATTCTAGCAGGAGAGAGCATAACAGATGGATGTTACGGCTTGCATTTCAGGTTCAGAAAAATCGATTGCCTAAGTACAGGATGTGGGAGGCCGGCGTGCAGCCGGTCTCGTGTAGAAGATCAGGAACGGCGGCAGTTTTGACCACGAGATCAATAGAAGCCTGCAGCGAGTTGCAGCCTCGAAACAGGGGGCTCCCTGGCCTCCGACGTGGGCCCGCTGGGCAGAGGCTGCACACCCGGGACCCGGGGAGGGACGGCCTCACTGTCGGCCGTGCTCGCCGGCCACTCTCTGACATTTGCTTATTTCTCGGTGTCACAGATGAAAAAGCATGTCCGGGTTCGAAGACTATTGAGGGGAAAACGGCCGAGCTGGTGGAGGGGCTGGGGAGCCTATCAGAGACTTCGTTGAAAGAGCTGATTGCCTTATTAGGAAGCGCGTGCCTATAACCCAGGTCGCTCCATCAGAGGCAAGTAGTGCTTTCTTGTGACGCCTTCGAGAGAGATTCTGTGCATGGACAAGCATTGGGGCGGATGGGTGTATGGCGAACGTATTACCCACGTGCCGTATTTTCACATGATGGGAGCGCGCTGTGTCACGGGGCCCCTTTCTACATACCAGCATATCCTGGAGATCCTTCCTTTTCAAGGATCTACTTGATCATGCATTTGAGGAACCTGTTGCTATTCCAGAATTTAAACTTAAGTAGAATCTCATTCACGGGCATTTAGGAGGTTTCTAATCTCTTGCTACTAAACTCAATCGGGCTTTAAAAAAGTGGAGCTCCTTGCACACAAGTCATTTTGCAACCCTGGGAATTCCACTGGAAGGCTGAAGGCCTGGCAGTGCCGTCGTGGGGTCAAAGGGGGTCTGCATTTGTGGTTTGGACCCGCTTTGCCAAATTGTCTCCCAGGGAAGGTGTGTCCATTTCTCTCCCAACAGCGATGTGGGAGGGTGTCGGTTTCCCTTCATCCCTGACCACACAAGCCATGAGCACATCTGTGCCCTTTGCCAGCATGACAGGTGGAAAACAGCATTGCAGTGGGGTTTAAACTTTCACATTTTAAGTGGTGATATTGAGCTGCTTTTCATACGTTGAAGAGTCATTTACATCTTAGTTTCTGTGAACTGACTCTATCTTTGGTCCATTTTTCTTGATTTAAAATTGTTAACACAAAATGTGTCGAATATACAAAAAGATATATATATTCAGTATATATTTACACCTGTATATTTATGTGTATATATATTAGCATAAGGCATAAAAATAAAAGAACATCCACGCACCCACTACCCAGCTTAAGAAACAGACCACTATAGGTACCTTTGAATACAAAACCTGTATTCCTTTTCCCCACCAAGAGTAACCACATTTCTGAATTTTGTTTGTATATACATATGCGCTTGTGTGCATACGGGGGCGGGGGGAGAGTTTATCTCCTTAAATATTACATTGTTACATACGTTTTGGGGCTTTATATGAATGGTATTGAACTATATATATATATATATATATATATATATATATATATATTTCTGTAATTGACATTATTTTACTCAACCTTTTGGAAGTCCTAGCATTGCTTTTGAATAGGTGTAGTTTATTAATTTTCACTGCTCTAGGATAGTTTATTGTGTGAATAGACCACAATCTATCCTGTCTTCTGTTGATGGCTTTGTGGGTCGTTCCCCAATTTTTGTTATTACAGGGTTGCTGGGAACATTCTAGTACCTATCTCCTGGTACACGGGGGCAACGTTTTCCAGACCAGAGTGCATACCCAGGGTTGGAACTGCTGGGTCATAGGATATACGAGTTTTAAGGGTGAAAAAAAAGGTATAATTTTGCCCATTTAGAAATGGATTGCTCGTCTTCTTATTGATTGTCGGGGCTCTTTACGTGTGGAAGAAACAAACACTTTGTGATGTGGGCATATTATTAAGGGCTCAGGGAAGTCCTGCAGGAAAAGAAGACAGTTTAGGCTGGTGTTTCCCACTAAGCCGACATTGTTCTGGTGAACGAGATACTGACATCGGGGCAAATTTCAGCAGTAGGACAAGGGTCCCCTGTCCTCTGCCCAGGGGGCAAGCTTGCAGGGGGAGACCCTCATGAGACGTCTTCCCGGTCTGCCCTTTAGGCGACAGCTTAAGGGACCCATCCTTGTCGGGCCCCCAGCAGGTCAGGCCTTGTGTGAGCGCATCCCATGCCTCGTTTCCATCCCCATCCCCCGGAAGGAAACAAGGCTCAGAGCCGAGAGCTTTTTCAAAGGAAGACAAGCTGCCCACTGATTCCAAAGCCCACCCTTGCTCCGTATTGTGATGTCCTGCTGGATTTGTTTAGAACCAACAGCCGAGCCCCAATTCCCCACGATGCCAGATACTGGTTTTGTCCCTCACCCCTCTGACCGCCACCGTAGGTCCCTGTCGGACCCTCTCCCTGGTCTTGTTATTGTGACACCTGTGTCCTGGCTATCTCGGGACCTGGGGTGGCCAGTCTGCGCCTCTCCCCTCTGGGCTCCTGGTGAACGACAAGGTCAGGGGTGGTGATAACAGTGAATGGGGGACTCACCGCAGGCAGGCTCCATGCTAAAGACTCGACGAGGGCCACCCCGTGTAGGTGCTGTTGCCGTCATTTCATTTTGCAAGTGAGGAAACTGAGGCTGGCGGGGGTTCGGTCGCTGGTCTCAGGCCACACGGCCCCTGAGTGGTGGAGGCAGGATGTGGATTCCGGAGCCAGGGTTCCCAGCCGCTTCATGCTGTGCCCGTGATCAGACCGGTGAGCGGGGAGGCCCCTGTTTAATGCCACACGCAGAGGGACCCAGGCATGGTGACAATTACGGGAGCCCAGAAAGCTTTATTTTGGCACCACAGGAGGGCCCTTGGGAACAGGCAGCCCTGGGGCGGGGAGGACCCCAGGCGGGCTCTTTTGCCCCTTCCCTAGTCCCCTGCCACCAGCCGGGGTCACAGGCCCCGCCCAAGGGCACCTGAGGCTCAGGCGAGGGTCCCGGTTGATAGCATTGCCGGTTGCTCTGGGCAAGCTGCAAGCAAACAGCTGTGACTCCGTCCCCGAGGCTCTCCCGCCCCTGTGTCGCATTACCTGTGTCAACACTTTTATTTTTAAAGCGGCACAGCCGAGGTGGGGGCCGGGATGGGCCATGGGGAGGGTGGGGGTGGGGGGGAGCCAGGCCCTTATCAGCGCTGGGTTCTTGCATATGTAACACCATCATATAATTAACAGTGAAGATCATTTACATTGTCGCTTAGCTAATTTTCATAATGTTTTCTTTATTATCAGAGGAAGAAATTAACCCAAGAATTTATTTACATAGCAGCCTCAAACAGTAACAGCTTGCTAATTGCCTGTTAGGTGATTAATAAGCTTACAGCAGATGCTAATGCGTCGTGGGCTCCCCGTTTCAAAGGTGCTCTTGCCGCACGCTTGTGTTTTTGGCAGCTTAATTAGTGCAATAATTATGTACTTGTTGCTCCTTCTTTCGAGCAAATACTGTCAAATGCTTAAAAGATTAAAGTGAATTATATCCTGAGAACTCACAGCGCTTGAGGATGCCCGTTCTTGCTGACTTCTCTGCTAGTTCAAAAATAGAAATACAGGAGAGAGGAGGTCTGCTTCGGCATCGGGGAGCCGTGATGAACCTGAGCACTGGCTCCGCCCCTCGCCCACGGAGAGAGACCTTGAACCCTGCCTCGGTTTCCCCTCTACGAAGGGAGGGACATTTCAGCACCCCGGGGACGCAGGCGACACGGCAACTGAAGACAATCGCGGATGTCTTACCTGGGTCCCGATGTGAACAAACCGATGGCAAGAAGGCATCTTTGAGCTAATCAGAGACACGTGACCCTGGACTGGGTCGTAGGTGACCTCCGGAAGTCATTGTCGATTTCGTTAGGTGTGATAATGGCATAATGGTTACGCGAAAGAGAAACAGGCTGGTCCCTCAGGTGCACCTGCTCGCATGTTGGGGGCAGACCTGATAGGATGCGTACGATCTGCTATCAAGTACTTCAGCCCCGTCCTAAAAACAGTGAGCGTGTAGATTAAATAAGATCGCAGAATGCGGATCAACACTGAAGCTGGGTGTTGGGTACCTTGGGGCTCAATATAATGATTTTCTCCACTTCTGTGTGTGTTTGAGAATGCACATGATAGAAAAGCTAGAACATTGAAAGGAGGGGATGGGAATGCTGTGTAGACATGGGCTTGAGAATCCAGCTCCGCGTCCTTCCCACCGCCCCACGCTGGCCCTGTGAGTGTGAACCGGGCAGAGCCAACGTGGCCTTGACCACCGAAGCAGAAACGGGGAGACCTTGGCCATGTGGTCTCCAGCCCAAGGGACTTCAGGGATCTTGGGAGGAGGCAGACTGAGCCAGACGATGAGGGGTTGCTGGGACAGGGGAACCTGGAAAAATCCCATGAAAATCTGAATGAGTCGGTCATTCTTCAAGTTTGGCTCTGGACGATGCCTCAGGACCCTTGTGTGGGTCCTTCTCACCTGCCCAGCTGTGGCTGAGGAAGTACACTTGAGCCACTGCAGATCCCGTGGCTCAAGTGGGGCCCTACGGTTTCCTCCTCCCTGGAGTCTGGCCCTCGATGAAGGGCCTGGGGAAATCATCAATGACAGTCCCTTTGAAGGCAGAGCCCGGGACAAGGAGCCCACCAGCTCCAGTTTCTGAGGCCTTCAGGGCAGTCCTGAGGCCACAGGCATCCTCTTGTCCCAGGTCCCCATGCATTCTTTAGCTATTCCAGACATTCCCAATGTTCTGGTTTCTGCCTTCCTCATCTCCCTGTGTCGACTGAATTCCCCAATACACCCTGGTATTATACCGGTATCTCTCATCTTTGGCATTTCCCAGAGTTGCTTGTTTTCATTCATTTGCCTGACTTTTTGATGATTGCCGGTCTGTGGCTCCAGAGGGCAGAGACCAGGTCTGTTTTTGGTTACCACTGATGGTCAGAACTTAGCACAGTACCTGGCACAGAGGAATCATAACTGACTTAGTCTATTTTTATTTTTATTTTTGAAGCATTTCCCATGTGCCAGTGGCTCAGGGAAGGAAGGGCAAATACGTGCTTAAATTAGCCAGAGGTGGTTTCTATTGCTGGTAACTGAACGGACCTGAGTAATGAGTGCCTGTCTTCAGAGGAGCCTCTCACAATAGAGTTTATGAGAGAAAAGCAGAGGAGAGGGCATTGCCTAATGATCCTGGATCCAGCCATGCCCGAAACCAATAATCCTTGGGCTTGCCAGTTATATAAGCCAATAAATCCCCCTTTCTGCATAAATGACATTTTGGGGTGAGGTTTTCCAACACATAATAGAAAGCTTCCCATTTGATCCAAAATGCTCCAGAAATTTTGAGGTAGGTCATCCTTTCTGAGTCGAGGGAGCCTCACGGATAGAAAAGTGAAAGGAGAGATCATTCTAGGTGTCGAGTTGGAGAGTGGAGGATATAAGCAGAGGTGTACAGGTAAGAAAGAGCAAGATTCAGACAGAGGCAATGGCAGAGACCAGCAGGCTGGCCCTCGGTAGCCAGGGAGAAGCCTCCAGAAGCCGAGCCCGCTAGGAAGGGGGGCCTCCTGCCACCCCGCTGGGAAAGCACTTTGTCTTCCACGGTCCCCTTTCCCAGAAGAGGTCACCCCTAATGCCCGAGGTTCCCAGAGACTGCTGGCCCCTTGGATTCCGACTTCCTGCCCAGACAGGGCAGCTAGGATGAGGTCATGGCTGGGGAGAGTCTTTTATTCTCTTTCTAAGCTTCTTCTCTCAGTAGCAATTGCTGTCTTGCTTAATCTCAGAGTTATCTGATTGTCACAGTCGAGTTTTCCGCATTAGGCAGCGAGCCAACAAGTTACTTAACCTATAATTGCCCTTTAATGAAGCCCATCTTCAAAACTGAATTGTCAAAGGGAAACTTGTAAACACACAGCGAGGTCCGAGACCAAGCTGGCCCCAGACGTCGCAGCCAGGCCCTTGACTCCTCTCCGGCGTCAGCCACATTCATCCGAGTTCCTGGGGCTTTATCGCCAGCTGCCACCCAGCGTAGAGGGGATCCTGGGCTCACGACACTTGCCAAAAGCTGGTCAGGACTTTCATAAGCCAGCTTCAGGGGGCTTGCTTTGGGTGCACATGTTCCCCTCTGCCAAGTGCTCCCCTCACCGCCCCCTGCAATGCTCTATAGGTATGAAAGTCATGGCCAACGTCGTGACCTGAACTTGGCAACCCTAAGCAGGCAAAACCGCCTGATGGCGGAAATGTGGCTAGTGAACAGTCCACGCTATAGAAAGAGTCAGTGAGGAAGTCTGACATCAAAGAAGAGTTCTCACTACAGCAGCGTCTGGGCTGAGCCTACACTGTGCGTGGCCAGGGGTCTGGCCTCTGGGAACTTCCAGTGGCATCTTTGGATGTCAAACACGCTAAGCCACTTTGTAGCTCTCTCCTGTTCTTCCAGGCCAAACCAGGACTAGGGGAGAAGTGTTTACAGAGCACCTACTATGTGTCGGGTGTTTCTTCGGGCAGTTTACATATTTTATCTCAGGCCAGGTCGTATTCGTCTTATTTTGTAGATGGACAATGTGAGGCCCAGAGAGGTTAAGTAGCTTGACCAAGGTCACCCAGCATGTGGGTGTGGAAGGCAGGACTCGAAGCCGGGTTTGCCTCATGTCAAGGCCCGTCAGTGCTCCTTCGACGCCGCGGAGGCTCCCTTCACAAGGTAATGCCGGCCTAAAGCCAAGGAGGGATGCAGAGAAGAAGGGCTTTGGATTCAAGAATTCAACACGATGCTGTCTGGGATTTGTTTGGAAATCACGCAAAGGTGTGGCGGGGGTGGGGGTGTAGGTAGGAGGACAGGTGAAAAGACCCGCTGGAGGATGATAGGGGTCGAAGCTGGGCGATGAGCACCATGACACAATTTCATCTAACTTCGTCATATTTGAAAATTTTCATTATGAAAGATACGGCACCAACTCCAGAAATTAGCATCCCTTCCCAGTACCCTCCTAACCCCCCGTGCGTGTGTCTGTCACCACCTTGCACCCACCACGTCACAGTGGAGTTAACTTTGAAATTACTCCTGTTCCTCCAAGACCTTGAACTCTACCGTGGTAGAGATGGCAACGCTCCGGTTCACCTGATCAATTCACGCAGAGCGCATCGACAAATGGTGAGTCGGGCGCACAGTAGGCATTCAATAAACGTTTGTTGAGTGAATGCGAAATCCAAAGGACTGGATCCTGAAGGCCGGCTGCGTTCTGATAAGCAGAAGGGCCCCGGGGAGGGCGCGCTAGGTGGGACACGGGCGTGAGCGGAGCCCCGGGACAATAGGCAGAGAGGAAGGACGGGACCCTCTGGCCACAGCGGGGGATCACGCGCTGCCCACGTGAGCTGGCGTGGGCTTGTTAATGACTTCCATCTCACAGACACAGCCCTGACAACGTATTTTTTTTTTTTTATCATCACGGCAGGGTCATTCCCCCGCCGTGACTGTGAAGGGCAGTGGCTCTGGATTTCAGTCTCACATCATTCACTGAAGACAGTGGCCAGCACGCGCCTGGTGGCAGGCGGCTCCTAATGGATGCTGACACATTTTTGAGGCCTCGAAGGAGACAAAAGAAATCAGTTAAGGGGACAGGAAAAGAATGCCTCCTTCCCTAGACCACCTTGAGACCCAGTGCTGCATGAAAACTAGACTGGAAAGGCAGATACCAGAGCCTGGGGTCGTTTGTGATCGGGTCACGCCGGCTGGGTGGCGTCGAGTCTCACGCTAGCCTTCCTGATGACAGCCACACTGGCTGGAGGTTGAGGCCTGAACGAGCCTGCAAGAATTAGGATACCCGCAAGATACCCGTCTATTCTCACACAGACAACGATGATGGCAATGGAAATGTATGCGGCTTTTGGAGTTTACCAGAAGCTTCCGCACCCCTGATCTCAGCTTGCCCTCCCAGCAACTCCAGGATGGAGGGCGAGATGGAGAGCAGGTGGTCAGAACTTACGCTCAGAGGAGGGATGCCCAGGTGCCCAGCATGGCACGGTGGGGAGGCGGTGGGCGAGACACTGCCCTCCAATTGGGGCATATAGTCTTGGCCAGGGACTCTGTCGTTGGACCAGGGGAGGGCACAGGTCCCAACCCCCCAGTTCCATGGCCTGCCTGGCATGGGCCATCGTGAACACTCAAAGGAGTTTAAGAGGATCTCTGTGTGGTCCTGTGGCCTTCTAGAAGTATCGACGGCTCCCATCGTCTCCTGGAAATAGCTATGATTTTCGCCTTCTGGGCCTATCTTCAATCCAGTTCTTCAAGTTGTTTCGTGTCTCTGGGATAGTAATCAGCCCGGGAGGACTGGAACAAGAGACGGCTCTTAGGAGAGGCAAAATGAGCATAAATGCGTCTGGTAGAGTAATGGCTTTTGTCACAGTGCTCTGGATTTCTCCAAGGGCCTCCGCTCACATTCGTTGTCTAATTTGAAACAAGCAGTAACCCTGTGAGCTGCCGAGGACGGTAGCGATTACTTTCGTCCTTAAAGCCGGGGACAGCAAGATGCAAGCCGTCTTGCGTCTTGTCTGGCACCGGGCTTTCTGACCTTTCCACATTCTAAAGTTGGAAAAGCAATAAGGCAATCTTTAACCTTGGCTTTCAAATGAGAGGCTTGGAGAGGATGGCTGGGAGGAATTCCTACCTCTCTTTTTAAGAAATAAATTTATTATAACGTAGCAATGATTACAAATGTTTAAGCATCTTATTGCTTCTTTCGTTCTTTATTCTGGCTCTGAAAATGTATGCTTTGCATATTTTTCCCCTTTGAGGCCAAAATGTCAAATCTGAGACCTCCTGGCTGTGTGGGTGGGGTGGGGGCCCAGGAACGATTGAGAAAGCCCCTCCCCTTTCCTTGGCGTCTCCTCAGAATCCCTGTTCAGGCAGAGGGGAGGGTGGCCCAAATAGGGAATTTGATGCCCTCCAAGTTCACAGTTATTCACATGTCTCGTTTTGTATCATAGCCAGATGGTAATCTGTTTTCCCCACTGGGCTATGAGGGCCCTGAGTGGAGAGGAATGGATAGGATCATATTTTGGGTTTTAGGGGAAAAAACAAACAAGACTCAGGTGGGCAGCCGTGGAACTGAGGCAGGGGCAGGGGTGGGTGTAGGGGTCCAGGGCTGGGACCAGGCAGGACATCACAGCAATCGACTGGGTGGAAGGGCAGAAAGCTTGAACAAAAATAGGGACCAGAGAGGTCAAAAGGAGGGACAGACTCCTGGGCTTTTCAGGATGTAGGGTGTGTGTCAATCTCTACGATGAAGCAAGGGAATCAAGGACTAGCTCTCAAATTCTAGGGTAGACACCCAGGGAGGTGGATGGCAGGGCCTTGATCAGAACTCGGGAACACGGGAGAAAACGCATCATGGCTGGAGAAAACCAAGATGGTTCCATTCTGGAAGGACGGAGTCTCAGGTGCTAAGGGGGTCTGGACCCCAGACATAAACTGGGCAGGTAGCAGACTCTTGGTGGCGCTCTCTGGTCGTCTCAGCCTGCCCGGGGGCTGGGCCTCTGCCTCTCTGACCTACCACCTGGCTCACTGGGCACCGTGAAGGACCCGGACCACTTGACTTCATCATTTCTTTATTTCTTTTCGCCTTCCACCTGGTGCCTGCAGTGAGGCTCCCTGAGGCTCCAAGAAACTCATTCAGTAGCCCCTTGTGGAGCACCAAAGGTCACCTAGCTCCTCGGTACAGGAAGTGGGGCCAAGCAGACTTGGTTTCGAGAGCTGGCTCAGCCACTAAGTACCATGTGACATTGGCAGATCGCTGTTCCTCTTTGGGCACCACGTTCTCCGCACTTTAATAGGAAAGTAGAGTAGGCGATAATATAGCTTGTGTTGGACTAACTCTCTTATATGCAACAGCTTTCATGTAGGAACAATATAAAACAGTTATTTGACAGTATTGGAAAGCTATCAAAACCAGGCAGAAACCGCAGTGGGACTGACCCTTGAAAAAAGGTAACCTCACTGGGTGATTCGTGTTTAGACCACTCTTCTCTTGAGTCGCCGTACCCTTGCTTGCATGGCCCGGGCTAGCCAGAACCCAAGGAGGAAATCATAGTGTTTCTGATTGTAAGTTTCAGAGTTTGAAGCTCCTTTGCCAGAGAAGCTGGGACCAAGGAGACAAAGCCTGAAAAGGAGAGAAACTCGGGGAAGGGCGGGGCGCGGCCCAAATCGCATGTAAACTACCCTCCCATCCTTGACTGATCCTTGAACTGTTGTGCATGCTTGGGTGTGACATCAAGAAGCCCAGTGGAAGCATCAATTAGAAGGCTATAAAAGCTGAGCAGAGATTTCAGTTGTGGCCCAGTTGCAGCTACAGATGTAGAACTTGGGACTTTGAGTCCCACCAAGCAAGCAGAATAAAAATGTCCCAGATCTAAGGGATTCACCCTAAAACTAACATAAACTAAACATTACATGGCCCCAAGAACGTGCAAAGTCAAGCCTCTACAAGTTCAAAGTGATTATCTAATAACAACTGCCAGCCAGAACAAAAATCAATAGTCTTCAGAAGAAGATAACAGAATCCAGAGTCTGCAACATGCTATCGGCAATGTCTGGTATAAATGAAAGGGATAATAAGAGCACGTTATGAACGTTATACTATCAGATTTTACAACTGAGATGAAATGGACAAATTATTTGAAAAGCACGACTTACCAAATTAACACAAAAAAGAGACAGAAAATTGAACAGCTTTGTATCTATTAGAGAGATTGACTTTATTATAAACATCTTCCAACAGAAAGAAAACTCCAATCACATTATGAGATCGATCGTGTCACTCATTAATTTCATTAAACCTTTTAGGAAAAAATAATTCAAACTCACACAAAGGATGTCTGCACCTTCCATTTCCATTCAGCTTTGTGTTGGAGATCTCAGTGCAACAAGGTTGAACAAAAAATAAATAAAATGCATTAAAATGTAAACATAAAAAGTAAAGCTGTCTTTATAGATAACATGACTTTTAAGATAGAAAATCCTAAGGAATCTACAAAGCAACTTAGAACTAATGAGTGAATTTGCCAAGTTTGTAGAATACAAGGTCTACATATAAAAATCTATTATAGTTCTATATATTAGCAGCAAAATAATTGGAAAATGGAATCTTAAAGTTCTTTTACATTAATATCCCCCAATACAAAATACTTCATAATAAACTTAACAAAATATGAACAATATTTGCCATAAAAATGACAAAACTTTGCTGAAAGACATTTAAAAGGATCGTATAAATGATGAGATATTCCATGTTCATGGAACTCAATGTTGTTAATATGTCACTTCTCCTCAAATTTGTCTATACGTCAAAACAACCCCAGTCAGAATCTCAACAGAGGTTTCCATAGAAAATGACAAGAAACACGTCATTAAGAATTTATACGGAAAAGCAAAGATACAGAATAGCCCAAACATTACTAAAAAAGAAAGACACATTTGGAGAACTTACACTGCCTGATTCAAGATATACTATAATCACAATCAAGACAGAGTGGCATTGGCATAAGGAAAGACAGATCAATGGAACAGACTAGAAAGATCAGAAGTAGACCCACATATATAGTGAATTGATTTTCTACCATGGGTGCCAAAGCAATGGGGCAAAGAAAACCTTGGCGACAAATATTAAATAACTGGATAAATATATGATAAAAAATGAACTTAGACCCTTACCTCTCACCACACAGAAGCATTAACTTGAGGTATATTATAGTCATAAAGGTAAAAGTTAAAAACTGTACAGTTTTTAGGAAAAAACCTAGGAGAAAGTAGTTGTGACTTTGAAATATACGAATGGCCAATAAGCCCAGGATGACGTCATCGGTCACCAGAAACATGCAAATTAAGACCACGATGAGCTACTATTTATGACTCACACACCAGAATGGCGAAAATTAAGAAGACCCACAACCTGAAACGTTAGTGAGAATAAGGAACAACTGGGACCCTCGGACAGAGCTGGCGAGAGTATAAAATGATATGACCACTTCAATTATAAGTTTCTGACAAATCTAAATATTTGCCTTCTCATGATCTGGCCATTCCATTCTTAGGTATTTATCCAAGAGGCATGAAAACATACGTCTGCACAATGACTCGTACATGGCACGCCTGGGTGGCTCAGTCGGTTAAGCGTCTGCCTTCAGCTCAGGTCATGATCTCAGGGTCCTGGGATCGAGTCCTCCAACGGGTTCCTTGCTCAGCGGGGAGTCTGCTTCTCCCTCTGCCTGCTGCTCCCCTGCTTGTGGTCGCTTTCTCTCTCTCTCAATTTCTCTCTCTAATAAGTAAATAAAATCTTAAAAAAAAAAAGAGAGAGAATGACTTGTACATGAATGCTCACTGTAGCTTTTTCCACTGTAGCCAAAATCTGGAGACAGAAATGTCCACGTGCAGGGACACTGGATAAACACATGGAGTTATGGTCGCGTCCTGGAGGAAGTCAGCCGAAATTGGAATCCCCCACCAACGCACATGACAAGCGAGAGGAACGTCACAGACATATTGGGTGAAAGAAACAATATACCAAATAATGAATGTAGTATGATATTTGTATGACATTCTAGAATAGGCAACATCCAGGTTGGTGAGGGAAATGAGAAGAGCGGTACCTCTGGGGTGGGTGTAACAAGAAAGGACACAACAGAACTTTCTGGGGCAATGAGTATGTTCTATATCTTGGATGGCATGGTAATAGGTTTATCAAAAGTTATCGAACTGCGCGGTTCAAGGTAGGTCCTTTTCGCTGTATGTAAATTTTGCCTCAACGAGAAAAACAAAAGAAAATAAAACAACTAAGGGAGTTAAAAAAAAATCATTAAGACCCTGATATTTTAGGATCCTCAAGGGCGCAGACCTAGGACTTGATCACGTGGGGTCGTATGGCCAATGTCAGTGCTATTTTTTCTCTGCATGAGCCGGAGCTGAGGAATGAAAGGCTCAGTGGTGGCCCCGGGAGCTCATGGGCCCGGCCTGTCCCCAGCTGCCCCACCGAGTCACTTCCGTTTAAGAAGCAACTATAAATTAATCCTGAAGTCTGTGTGAGCCCATAGGGGTTCCCCACTAGTCTTCTATGTGTGTGTGCATGTGTGTTTTATTTTAAGCCTCTTCCCTCTCCCTCCGCTGCCATGGCCTTGAGAATAAATCATGATTTCCCCAGGGATGATGTGTGACCCCCCTAATCAGAGGATAAGTTGTCTGGCCAACTTGGGTAGACTGCAGAAGCAAATTTCCTGGAGGGCTGTGCCACCAGTTGGATCTAAAAGGACTAATGCTTTCTTACAGCCCCTGTGTCCATGGGGTGGGAGGAGGCCAGATGCCCTGGAAAGATACACAGATGGGAGTCCCTGAGTGAGTGCCGATGCCTACGTGAATTCGGTTCCGCCCCTGTGGGAAACTCACCCTCCTCCCTAGTTCCAGCAGCCCCCCTGGGGTCTCCACTGCTCGGAAACCAGACGAGCAAGGTGCCCGTGGGACAAGGGAGGAGGGACCCCAGAGAAGCGGAGACAGAGAAGATGGACCCAGACGGAGAAAAGGGAGAGGAGTCTTTAAATAAAAAGAAGTGGAGGGGAGGGGAGGGGAAGGGCAGTCAGGGCATTCAACAGATGAGGAACAATTTCATCCTGTTGTATGGGCTCACACGCTTTTCAGGAGGAGGTGAGCTGGCCAGGAATTGGGAGTCCTATTTTACAGATGGGGAAACTGACACCGGAGCGCTGAGAGCACTAGCTCTCAAGCTCACAGAGCTAGGAAGAGAGCAGAGCGGATTCCGAAGATTTGGGGACCTCCAGCCCTCCGCTAGCTGGGGCTGCAGTTTCCTGTCCCGGGCACACTCTTACCCCTCTGCCCTCATGCCAGCACCCCCTCGGCACAGCCCAGAAGCCAGTGGGAAGGGCTGGCTGCCCTTGGCAGGGCATTATTATGTGCAAGGTGAGGGAACTTAGCTCCCAGCCGCAGGCCTTTTTAGGAAATGTAGCTCTGCATGAAACACTTGGCTTTGATGGGAAGGGAAAGAACTGGGTCTACTAATTAAAGGTCATTTAGAATTTTTTTTTAGCTTTAAAAACAGAGTAGATATGTTTAATTCGGGCTGACCGCAGTCACTGGGCATTTCCGTAAAGCTCGGGAATCTGTGTGCTGAACCCTCTCGACTCTGAGAAGATCGCTGGATTTTCTCCCCCCTCCCTCTCTGGTTCTGTTTTGATTTTGTTGTTGTTGTTGTTATTTTAAAAATACACCCCCTCTGGAGTTGAGTACTTTGACTTCTTTGATGCAAGGGAAGCCAACCATGGATTTTCTAAAGTTAGACAGAAAGGAGTTGGCATTGGCAGGAACTTAAACCACGAGCCTCGGGAGCCTGTGCGGCCGGCACCGTGTTATTACATTCTCCCGAGAAAACTGGAGACCCGGGGACCTCTGGTTTCGCCGCCGCTGGCTCGCTGCCCCCGGACTGGGCGGCTGGCGGGGGGCTGAGTGCCAACCAGGAGTTGCGATCATTCCTGCTCAGCGAGATTGACGGGAGGGCTCGCGGTGCAGGAAATCCCAGGACCTGGGGTTTTAGCCCACCCCCCTGCTCTTTCCACCCTCCCCGGATGGTAGAAGCCTTCCTTCCTAGTGGGGAACATTCTTCCCCTGAGGCTTGGCTGGGGCTGATTCTGCCTTTTCCCTGACCTCACCCCCCGGGGCCTGATCAATCCGAACAGCCCATGTTACCTAACCGTGATGATCGGCTCTGTCCCACACATAGGCCGAAGTCAGGGCAATCAGAAGCCTTCCTTCCACTGGCTCTGGGTTTGCGAAACTGCCAGGGGCTGCCAAGATCCCATCTTTTCCTGTGAGGTGGAGAAAGCAGGTCTGAGAGATGAAGAGGGAGAGTGTGTGTGAGTGTTAAGCCCCAATACCATCACTGGAATTTCTGGATGCAGCTGTGCCTGAAGGTAGATTACTTCTATGAGCCAATAGATTCCTGCTCCACACTTTTTTTTTTTTTTTTTTTTTGCTATAACTACTTTGGATTTTACTCCTGTCCCCTGTAACTGAATGAGAACCAAGTATTATGTGTCTTGCTCATCTTTGCATCCCTAGCAGGGACAGACTTGGCAAATGAACGTCTGAACCTCTTTAGACTAGAAGTGAATGGAGTTCGGGGTTGGGGAGGGAAGTTCATTGCCAAGCACCCACCAAGCCTTGTGTCCCAGGCACTTTACAGAGATTATTTCAGTGGGCTGTTTCCTCACAGCCTTGCTGTACTAGGACTGCTGTCTGCACTTGAAAGATGGGTAAAGTGAGGAAGGAAGGGCCTTAGGGAAAAGCCAGACCTTAGGAAACGGGACAGAGTGTGAGCCTTCTAGCTGGGTGCTTATCTGACACATCAGAAATTGGGCCATTGTCCGGAGGGAGAGAATGGATGAATGAGATCTCCCAGGCGATCCCCGTTTCCGGGCCCCTGGCCCTCCAGGGGAGCCCGTGCAGGAGTTATGAGGCTCATTTGCTCCAGGTCCTTTGGTGTTGGGAGGATGCCTATTGCCAGAAGCCAAACACTGCAAAAGTGGAGGTAGATTTCTCAGACCCCCAGAGTTCTCGGACTGTCAGCCCCTCTCACGACTTCATGCCTCTCTCCACACTTGACCCAATTCACACTAGACCCACCAAGTTAACCCCAGATTTCAGTTGCTCGGTGGATCTAGGGTAGCGTCCGAGTGAATTTGGGGGGTGAGGGGAGTGGAGGTGTGGGTTCCTGAGTCCAGAGGTTTCGTGGCACCGAGAAGACTACACAGGTGACCAATCATGACAGTGGAGATCTCGTATGTGGACATGAGCTCTTTATTCGCATTTTCACCAGGACAGAAATGACCTAGAGTGACAGAATAGGAAGGGACCTCAAAAATCATCGCAAGTATCTGTCGTGCCTGCTGACATGCCCTGACCCTTGCTCCTGACCTTGAGACAGCCAGGGCTAATAGGTCATAGCCTTCTCTCCTACCAAGCCCAGATGCCCCTTCAGATCCTTCCCACGCAGCATCCCAGGCAACCCCCCCAATCAATGAAAGACGTCTCACAAATAAAACTTAACCTGGTCACACTGAGGTCAAGACCCTCATTTTTGCCCTGGCGAAATGGAGTTGTGCCATGAAAGGACTTGTCCAAGGTCACACAGCCCAGCTGAGTTGAAATCAGATCTTTTGATTGGGTAAAGCCCATCATTCTTTGTTCTCATTGCTGACTCAGTACCATTAATAGATGGTAAGATGCCAACCCAATTCAAGCTATACATATACTTAACTGAAAAATAAATCAACCAAATTGATGGGGCTTGGTGTTGTGGAAAGAACATTCAGCAGGAATTTCATTTCTGGTCTGGCCATAAACTAGCTGTGTGACCTTGGGCAAGTCAAGTCAACTCTCTGGGCCTCAGTTTCTTCAATTGTAAATCGCGGGCCCAGGGTGATCTTTAAACCCCCTGCTATACTTTCAAATACTAATAATCTTTTACTTCATGTGCCCAGCACTGTACCAGGAAGTTTTTAGGCTATGAAGAAACAAAAGGGGAGAAACAACCACACAGTACAAGAAGTAGTACAACATTACGCAAAGTTTTAAATTCGTATAATTAAGGGCCAAGAGGTGTGGACTCGTGAGGCGCTCCGGGAGCTCAGAGAAGGGGGCTCCCTCATGGAAGGGAGAATTCAACCTGCCTTGGAAGGATGGGCAGATAGATGGGGGAAACGGCACTGCAGGAAATAAAGAGAATGAGAGAAAGCAGGGAGGAGAGAAAAGCAGAGCGTGTTGAGGAAGAAAGCAGCCTGGCTGGAGTGGAGGATGGAGAAAGTCCAAGGAAAGCATTAGCGAGTCAGAGATGACAGTGGAACCCGCGGGGGCTGAGGTCAAGTGTTGCGGAAAACTTCGGGGCGGGGGGGTGTCCTAGTTCTGCAGAGCGGTATGGGGTCATCTCTTGCCTCATTGAATAAAACTCTTTTGTGCAAGTGTCAGAGATTCAGCTGGACCTGATTTAACCGAGACAGTGCAGGAATCAACCCACATAACCAAAAAGCCCAGGTGTAGACTTCAACCACAGCTGGATCCAGGGGCTCGGAAAATCTCATGGGAATTTGCCCTCCTGCATTTTTGCTTCCTTCTGTGTGGTCCTAATTCCCAGGCCACCTTTTCCCAACTGGGGGGCCAGCGGTGCCCAGCAGCTCCGGACTTCCACTTGGCCACTTAACCAAGACCAATGGAGAGAGAGCCCAGGTTCCTCCTGTTCCTGCTCAAGCACCAGGGCTGATGCTCATTGGCCTGGGTTTGATGACGTTTCCCATGGCTGAGCCAATCACCAGCCAGGGAATGGATGAAATGCTCTGATTGGCCAGGCCTGGGTCAAGGGCGTGTCTCTTGGGCGCTGGAGTGGGCTCTGCCCCAAGGGGGTCTTGGAAGCGGGGAACGAGACAGAAGATCCAAGTAAGTGCTCTCATCAGCAGAAGGGATGCATGGATCCTGGACAGGCAAACGCCACGGACGTCCAGTGCCAAACAGTATTTCCTACGTATTTGTGGGCAGATAGGGGACGCCTTGAAGACGAAGAGAGACCTGGCAGGGGTTCCCCGCTCCGTGCCGGGAGTTCTCGTGCCCATCTGAACCTGGCGAGTTCTGAGAGGCAGAGGTGGGGTGGATGGCGATGGCGAGCTTCTGGGCAGGTCCCAACTTCCTTAAATTAATACTCCTCGGATAGACTCAGCAGCAGGGCAGGAATTTGTTAAATTACATAAACATTATTGTGACCCGTAAAATTCAATGAATCTCGGCCTGTTTACCCGCGGCTGGCTTTAATGTTTGCACAGTGTAATTTAATGTGTCAATTTGCTCTCAAATAAAAAACATCTGGTCCTCTGACACGGCAAAGTAACTGAAGAACTGACGTTCACAACGAGCTAAAAGCCCCAATCAGAGATGATATTTAGGGGAAAGGAAAGGCCAGGGACTCAGCAAAGGGAGCCAGCATTGTTCGGACCCGTTCCTGGCCTGGTGACAAGCCTCTGTTTGTCAGTCTGTAAGGTCAGTAAATTTTATCCTAATGAGAATTAAGAAAAGCCGAGAAGAGCTCATGCCATCTTTAACTGGCACCCGTTGTACAAGTAAATTTCCTGTGGCTATCCCTGCCAATATTGACATTCATACTATTGGATTTTTAGCAATCTTGTTATTTTGTAATTGAGAAGAGCAGAAAGTAAATTACACTTCCCTCTGCAGAAGATTTCAGCTAATGTACCCCTTCCTATAGTAGTCAGCCTGGCCAAGCCCTTTCCCTCCGGATTCCCCAGGAGTTGGTGGAGCTTGGGAGAGGGGGAGGTGAGATTCTCCGAGTGTGTGCTTTTCCAGTGAGATCATGTATCTTGGTTTGGTCTCCACTAAATAACGATAGGGTTCATTCCTGCAGACGGAGGCCAGACTTGGCACGCAGGTTCTGAGTTGGAGTCGCTGACCTACATAGAACAGGGCAGGGGAAGCTGAGTTCTGTGAGACAGGTGGGGGCTTAAAAGCCTTTCAGGGGCCTCATGGGGGCCACGGGGGGGCTGTTGATCGATTCTGATGGCTGGACCCCCAGCCGGAACCGGGCAGGCAGAGGTGGCCCCGAGGGACCGCTGTGCTGGGATACACCATCCATTTCATTTTGCAGCGCCCTCTTCCTCTCCTCCGAGACGTCCTGATGAAAAAGAGGCCAGCCCAAAAACCTGGGCAGCCACCCTGCTGGAAAGAGCCGAGCCTGCTTTCCTGGCCGAGCAATGATGGGGTCAGAGCAAGTTCAAGCTTTGCTTTAATTGAGTAGAAGATAGTTCTTCCTTAAGGGAGCCCTGAAATAATGCTTCAGCCCAGCAGAATGACTTCCCATATTGTCAGAAGGGATTAGCCGGGCTGGTTTGTAAATAAAGAGTGATCCTTCTTCCCCCTCTAGGACAAATAGATCATATTTTCTTCAGGTCACCAGGGACTGGGCTTACTCTAATCAAATCCTTGACATTTCCCTAGGACTCCAGGAGTTCCATGTTTTCCGTGATCGGGCCCTTGGTAATTATCCATTTTCCTAAACGATCGCTATTTTCCAAATCCAGAATGTTTGAGGGAAGTGAGAAAAAGAGATATTTGTCCAACAGTGTAGGGAGGAGGAGGGAGATGGGCGTGAGGAATGCAGAGAGGAGGAGGGTCTCTTGAGGTTGAAACAATAGCATCTTAATAAGCACCCCTGGGGGCAGGTCTCGGGACCACCAGACGGTTTTCCTAATTTCTTCATCCTTCCATTCATTTGGGCAACAACAATTTTTTGAGGCCCTTGCCAGGTTCCCCGAGACTGTAGTAGTCAGTAAGTACGGAGTTGGATGCAGCCTGCCCCCGCCCACTCCAAAGAGCACCCCCCCTGCCCCGCCCGTCTCGTGGAAGAGACCAGTACGTGGGCCGATAATTACAACAAAAATATCCTGAGAAGTAAATATGTGAATGTCACGGAACCCCAAAGCAAACGGCAAAAAACAAAAACTGAAAACCAACGAAAATCACAGCTTTGTCTGGGTAGGATAAGAAAGGCTTCAGAGAGCAGGAAACCCTGGGGTCTTGCAGGATGAGTAGGAGTTGGCCATCATAATAAAATAAGAACAGCAACATCTATCCTGAAATGCCAGGGCCTGTACTAAGGGCTGTACTAAGGGCTCTACCTTAACTCATTGAATCTCCACAACAACCTCATGAGACAGATATTTTTACCCCCACTTGCAGACGAAAGCTAAAGCCCAGAGAAGGGTAGAAGATTCCAGGCCAAGGGAAAGGGCATACTTGTGAGAAAGCAGGGCGTGTTTATGGACAGTGGGGCGAGGCTCCTTTGAGAGGGATGGAAAAGTGACCAGGTCAGATCTGTGTTTTTTTTAGGAGGATGACAACGCGGCCGAGGAGCCAGAGTGCGAGGAAAAGGGACAATGATAAAAAGGATGCTGGGATCCTCACCGGAACTAAGACTCCCTCCCAAAGTTCAACCACCGAGTGATCTTATCATTGCCCCACCCCCACCCTGTTCCAGCTCCCAAGGAAGCAGGGGAAACTCAGTGGCACCCAGCTAGAAGCATCAAAGCCAGCCTCACACCATAACCCTCCCCGCCCTCCTCCACCCCATCTCCGTAAAACAGGTGATGGGACTAAACCCAATGGGTGCTGTCTCACCGCACCGAGTTGGGTAGTCCCTCCACCCTACCAGGAAGCCCTCCGCACTGGGACAAAAGACCCCAAGGCCGAACCTACACCAGGAGGGGCGGGCTGGGAGCCTGTCTGCTGATCCGACATACGACCACAGCCACAGAGAAGGGTTCCTGCCTTTCGGGTTTGCTTCCGCATTCTGGAATGTTCTCCATTCTCATCCCTTCCTATTAAACAATTCTCCCCTTACCGGAAAAAAAAAAAAAAAAAATCCTGCAGCTTGTGTCCACTCCAAACACAGATGACAAGGAGTCTTGGAAACCTAGCCTAAAGAAACACTAAGCAAACTGTTCCCCAAACAAGCCTTTCGTCCTGACCTTTGTAAGCCAAGAGCTCCACTTTATAACTTGGGAATGCACAAATATTTACAGTTGTGGGGAAGAGAGCCAGTGTCTGCTGGAGGGTCCCAGGGTTGGGAGACAGCTGAGTGCTCATCTAGCCCAGCATCCCAGGCACGGGGGGGGGGATGCTCTTTGCAGAATCCCCTGCCAGATGATCACTCGGGCTCTTCGCATGCCTCCAGTGATGGGAAGGAAGGCCATCACCCTCTGAGAAAGCTTCTTCCGTTGATCTGCTCGTTGCAACGTTCTGACAGCCAGCCAGAATTGCCTCGCAGTAACTTTACCCCCGGTCCTGGGCAGGCCTAGAGGCTGGAGTATCTTACGACCCATGACAGCCTTTAGAAGTCTGGGAGTCAGCCTCCCTGTCTGCCTTCCACTGTCTCTTCGTCCTTGGTTCCTTCATTCATTGCTCGGGGGACCTCCCTTGTGGGCCCCTCACCACCGGGGTTACTCCCTTGATCACAACCATACACCCTCGTCGACTGATGCCCATTTTCCGACGTGACCCCCCCAAATCTATCACAGCAGGACGGCTGAGTTTCTTACTATGATCGGAGCCCTGCCCCACTCCTTTCTCATCCCTAAAACTCAGCGTAGCTCACCAGGCAGCAGAATCAAGGTAAAAGGGAAGGAATGCAGTTTTCTTGAACTCCTGCCACACTGGGCAGTGTTTCTTATTCTTTGTAAGCACTCGATGCCCAGAACAACCGTAGGAAGTACTACTCCTCTCCTTGTTTCGTGTATGCAGGAACTTGGGTTTCTGCACAGAACTGAAAATAAGGAAATAAGCAAAGCAAGTCTTCCAAGAGTCTGAAGCAGAGGGAAGAGGACTGGCCAGAGCCGATGGATTCTTAATTTGAGTTCATTTCCACCAAGATGTACTCGGTATTGGGAAAACGTGATTTTAAATCTTTGCACGGCTGCTCACCAGCTGGGGACTTTGGGCAAGTTAGTTGACTTCTGTAAGCCTACGGTGACCCACCTGTCCCTCTTTGTCCAAAACTGGCCAGGTTTGAAATGCCAGTTTCCATGTCCCGGGAGACCCTTTAGTCCCAGGCAAAGTGGTATGGTCGGTCACACTATGAAGCCAGCTTCCCCGTTGTGAGATTACGAGACTCATAACCTCGCTTGCGGTGTTGTCGCGGAGTTTAGCTGAGATGATCTACGCAAAAGACGCAGTTGTGTGCCCGGCCCGCATCAGACACTCAGCTTATGTCTCATTGAATGTGAAAGCCCGGTGAATTGTGGCAGATGAGAAAGAAGTAGAAGCCTGAGGTGTGGCCATGAGCGGTGGCACTGGAAGACAAGCTTTTAAAAAAACACAAACGGGGACACTGGTAAAGGGTCTCCTGCTCTCTGCAGTGTAAATATCCCGCTGTAGTTCAATTAGGCTTGGCCATTGTTAACCTCGAATGGGACTCGATGGGACAAAGAAAAGAAAAGGCTAAGTCTTGTGCATTATCCTGCCTGATAGGCAGGGCAGCGTGGAGCCCCTTGTGGGATAAGCGCCACACAAAATTTGACACGGGCTCCAGTGCCTTAAGGGTAAGCCTTCAGCCGCCCTGCCGGGCTGGCAGCCGCCCAGCACAGTGGAGGGGTGGAGGCAGAGAGTCCTGAAGAGAGGCTCCCAGGAGGGGCGAGTCTGCAGTTCACGCACCGGGCGACTGTGGACAAATCGTGTTCATGCTTCCGGTCCTGTCTCCTCATCTGCAAAATGGGGAAGAGAAAGCAGACAAGGTGCCGTCTAACAGAGAGGCGGTGGAGGGGAGCAGTCAAGGGCATGGATCCACCCCCACCACTGGCTGTGTGAACTTGGGCACGCCGGTCTGCCCCTCTGTGTCCCGCGTCCTTGGTAAAGTGTTCGGTCTTGACGCAGCCACTCAGCATCCCCCCGCCCCTATGCCCCCATCACCAAGGGTTAACTCAGCAGAAGCCCTGGGCTGTCGTGGCAGGTTCCCTCCCCCTCCCCACTCTGCCGGCTCACGTTGAACTTGAGGCAGACTAAAACCTCCTGATCTTTTTTTATGTGAGTTGCAGTCAGGCCAGGTCTCCCCCATCCCGTTCTTGTGCAATTGATTTTTGGAAACGGCATTCAAGACATTAGATTTATTGATGTTAAATTTCATCTGGTTGCTTTTGACCCAGCATTCTCGACTGTCGAGCTCATCTTGAACCCTAATTCTCTCATCCCCGCCAGCGTTGAGTCATCTGCAGACTGGATGCACATGCTTCCCATGTCTTCATATGAATGGCTGGCGTAAGAAGGCTATTTGTATAGATAAAAATAGAGACAGAGATACAGGCTGCCATAGAGAGTGAGAGGGGGCATCGGGTACCAGGCTGAGCAACGGGATGTTATCTTGGGGGAAGCAGGGACTCGTGGCCCTCCGTCGGCATTGAAGCCTTTGTTCTGTGTCTCCACTTTGCCCGCACCTCTTCCTTGGCCCTGGATCCCGGAGCATTCTCAGTGATGACAAGGGGAGTTCACCCTCAGCCCCTCATGACCGTGGCCCCTCCCAAACTACCAAATCCACAGGGATGGTCTGAGTCCCTGCCTGTCTGCACCTGATGCAGCCCCAAAGTCAAGTCCTGCCCTTTGCCCCGCCCCTTGCTTCTCAAACTGAGACCGCTCCCACCTTGGGGCCTTGCCAAATACCTGCTGCTAATCCAAGAAATTGATTCTCACTCAAAGGTCAGGGACCACGAAGTCTTACTGTGTGTCCCGCTCAGATATTTCTGTTTTAACCGAAGCCCTCGCTGTGCCGGAATCGATCCATTATTGGCCCCCTGTGGTCGTGCGGGGCTCTGCCCTCAGTCCAGGGCACCCCCCCCGCCGAGGGCATCCTGGATCCCATCACAGGGCACACAGCACGGCTTCTAGGTGTGACTGCAAGTCGCCATGGAAAGGCTCAGGGCACTCTTTTCAAGGTCGCAGAGAAAAGTGAAAGCAACATTCTAGAAGTACTTCCTATCGCAAGTGCTTTAAATAAAACCCCAACAATTTTTGTTTCTCCAGATAATTTGGCAGCTCTCTGGTATTGTGCCAACCCAGGTGGCCACTGGTCATAGGGCTTTCTGAAACCCCATGCCCACTCCCCACCCGTTCATGGCCGTGGGCACCAGGCTGAGCATCCCCAGACCCAGGACAGCCCGCTGGCTCAATGAGCTCAGGTTAATCCCTCTTTGATATCCCTGGTACCGGAACCTTTCTATTTTTACCCAGAGGGTTCCCTTGTAGGGAAGAGTTTGCTGCTGTCCCCGATGATGATAAAGAGGAGACATTTCCCCTTGTTGGGTGCCTACGAGGTGCCAGACATTGTACCAGAGCCTCTGAACAAACCATAGGTTATCTTTTCAACAAAGTTAGGAAGCCAGGTTTTATTATTCCCATTTTACAGAGGAGTAAACTGAGGCCCACAGAGATCAAGTGAATTGCCTGGGGCCACGACAAATAGCAGAATTAGAATTTGAACCCTGGTCTCTCGATTCTAAGGTCTGCTGTGATCACGGCTTTGTTTCTGTAGCTTTCAGAGAACTCACACTGTTATTCTCTTTGGACCCGAGACGTTCTGCGAGAAAGATAGGAAGCCAAGACGAGACGCAGCATCCCACCCGTCACTCATGCGGGTGCTGTGACCAGGATCAAGGCTATGGGGGATCTCGCAGAGCTTGGGACCCAGCTCTGTGGCTGGTAATAGGGTGAATTCAGGGGGATCCCTCCCATGTAGAAGCAACCCAGTGATGCGTGGGAGAGGAAAGCCTTCTTTGCTTTTGAGAAAGCAGGGGTGGGGGTGGAGAGTTCTGGGTAGGGGGAAAGCTTCAGTGAATGCATGTTGCTTAAGCATATACGGGTCCAGTGTGTTCCAGCCTTTACTGCCTCTATAACTTGGGTCCACCATTTGTTTCATCTTCCTAGGCCACCATCTCCCCATTTCACCTGGGGGTAATAACAGTGCTTGGATGAAATTGGAGAGGTGAGCAGTTTCTGCAATCCATTCGCACAGTCCAGGAATGTCTTACGTGCCTGATACGCGCTCACTATTTTTTTGTACCTCCATCACTGTAATGGCCTACATTTCAATGAGTTGCTCAGTCCCCCTGGAGGCATCCTTGTCCCCATTGTACAGACTGGGAAACTGGGTGACAGAACGACCCAGCCAAAGCGATCTGGAAGGTCCTGGGTAGAGCTAGGCCTGGAGCCCCCCGACGGCACAGCTTCTCCTTGTCCTCATTGTGCTCAGCTTTGTCCTACCCTGGGGTCCAGATTCGCGACCTTTACTGCGTGTCCCAGTTGCTGGGGGTCTTGTTAACTCGCGGGTTCTGAGCCGGGAGGGCTGGCTGGGCCTGAGACTCTGCATTCCTAACAATCTTCCCCGGCGACTGCGCTTTGCATAGGATGGGCTCTTCCCTCCAGCGTTGGAGGAGGGGGTGTCTGGAGCAGCCTCAGAGAAACAAACAGCCAGTCCTGGAGGGCCTCGAAGCAAGCTTCTAAGTGTCACCCCTCAGGAAAAGCCTGCAGCCCCACTGTGTCTCCAAAGCAAGCGCCCTGATGGATGGACAATGCGGGGGAGGCGGGGTCTGTGAGCCGCCTCCCAGCACGTCTCTGCACCAGGACTGCTTTCCTGCTCACGCTCTCCTTTTGCCTCCTTCTGGCTGCTTCTGTCAGAGCCTGACGGTTCAAGCAAAACAGTCTTGCTCTCCCGCACCGAGCCCCCGCTACACGGCTGGGCTTGAGCCCCGGCAGCCTGTGGAGAGGGAGCTGACATTTGTCTTAATTGGAGTTACCCGTGTAAATCCCGCCCGTCCCCTCCCCGCGCCCTTGGCCTTTGATGATCGAGGGGGCTCCGAACACAGAGAGGCTCCTCATCTCCCCAGGGATACACGGTGTTATTAATGCAGGCGTTGGAAGGAAATGTTCCGTCTCGTCAGCGGGGAAAGTGAACTAGAGGTGAGCGGAAAAAAAACAGTACAGGAGAACACGGGCTGCGGGGGCGAGAAGGGGAGGGACACGCCGGGGCATCTGCCTCACCCCTCCAGGGCCAACGGCGACAGACCCTTCCCCTTCCGCCAGTCTCCCAAAACCGGCCTCTAACCCAGAGGTTTTCAAACTCAGCTGCACGAGTCAGCTGGGAGCTATAGGAATTGCTCGTGTCTGGCTCCCACCCCCAGAGATCTGTATTTAATTGGCCTGGGTGTGGCCTGTCGACATTGGATCTGCAAAGCCTCGAAGTGATTCTAATGTACGAGCTGCAGGAGGACTGCTGGTTCTCATCTCAGCTTCTCTGCGAAGCCTCCCCTGATTGGTGCAGACCCATGTATGGGCCCAGTGAAACAGCTCGTTGTCTGAGTCATCGACACCGTTGACGATCTGGCCAACCTGGCTAGATCTGCACAATTGTCCCGTAGCAGGGTACAGATATCCCCCGTGCCCGCGTCTTTGGGTGGAGAATGTGCAAAAGGATCTCATTTCTTTAAGCTTAACTCACAAGTGAGCAAGGATGTGCACCTGCTGGGCAGCCGCTGGATCAATCCAGTCATTTCGCGAACATTTATGGAGCACCTATCATGGGCGCAGAGCTATGGGAGATTTGAAAGCATATGGGAGGCACACTCTGCTCTTATGTGGTGCCTGATCAGGATAGATAGGACAAGACCGTAAGTAACGATAATAAAAACGAAACCTAGAAGTGGTAGGCTGTGGGTTAGGGAAATAAACAGGCAATGAAAATGCATCCAACACTTAGGATGTATCACGCAAGGTCCCAGTTGACTTACCTTGGCTATGTCATCGCGGTCGATGACAGCCCTAAAAAGGAGAAGGCATTATTCCCATTTTACAGATGCAGACTCAGAGAGGTCAGTGGCTTGCCCCGGGTCACACAGCTAGTGCGTGTTGATGCCTACCTCCAAAAGCGAAGTGAGAAGATGCTTCTATGAGAAGGTGAGGTATGATTCTGGCTAGGGCATCTGGGAGAATCTTTAGGAGGACCCAGGAGCTCACGACACAAACACACCACCATGGAGGTGCTTGCGTAGTGAGAGGAGGTAGCCTCAGTGGACAGCCATGTCCCAGACAGAGCTGGAAGGGAGCAGAAGATTATGTGGGAGGATATCTGGAAGACCAGGGCAGGGCTGGTGGGAAGCTGAGAAAGGAGGGTTTCTCTGGGGGATGCAAGTTTAGAGCACCGAGGGGGTAAACAGTGTGGTAAGGGACAGATAGCAGAGTGGAGACTTTTGTTCTGGGTGCCAACTGATTAAAACAGGAGGGGAAGCACAATCGTCTTGCCTCTCTGAGAAGGTGGGCGCTGGCCCAGTCTATGTGGCTGAGTGGATGGCAGATCCCAATCTGCAGACACAGAGCTTGGCTGGGGGTAGATGCACAAACCGCTCAAATGACACCCTGGGCAGGCTGGACGAGGTGGGCAAGGGGCCAACGACTCTGTTTTTCTGACACTAATGTCCACTTGTCACTAGTTGACTATAATATTCACAGTTTTTGAACATCTGCCATGGGCAGGCATGGGCCCTGGTGATTTCTGTCCTGGAAGAGAGAATAATTTCTGGGAGGATGGGGTAATGGAACTAATCTTCAAAGATGAGGATGGTGGTGGGGGTAGTGGTGATGGCGGTGGGGGTGATGGTGATGGTGGCGATGATGTAGTGGTGAGGGTGACAATGGTGGTGGAGTTGATGGTCATGACGAGGGTGGTGGCAGTGGTAATGATGGTGATGATGCTGATGGTGATGATGGTGGAGCTGATGGTCATGAAGGTGGTGGTGGTGACAATGATGGTGATGGTGAGTTGATGGTCATGAAGGTGGTGGTGGTGATGGTGAAGGAGTTGATGGTCATGAAGAGGGTGGTAATTATGGAGATCGTGGTAATGGTAATGATGGTGGAGCAGATGGTCATGAAGGTGGTGGTGGTGATGGTAATGGTGGGGAGGTGATGGTCATGAAGGTGGTGGTGGTGGTGATGGTGATGGAGTTGATGGTCATGATGAGGGTGGTGGTGATAATTATGGAGATTATGGTGATGGTAATGATGGTGGAGCAGATGGTCATGAAGGTGGTGGTGGTGATGGTAATGGTGGGGAGATGATGGTCATGAAGGTGGTGGTGGTGATGGTAATGGTGGGGAGATGATGGTCATGAAGGTGGTGGTGGTGATGGTGATGGAGTTGATGGTCATGATGAGGGTGGTGGTGATAATGATGGTGATCGTGATGATGATGATGGTGGTGATGATGGCGAGTTGATGGTCATGAAGGTGGTGGTGGTGATAGTGATGGAGTCGATGGTCATGAAGAGGGTGGTGGTGATAATTATGGAGATCATGGTGATGGTAATGATGGTGGAGCAGATGGTCATGAAGGTGGTGGTGGCGGTGGTGGTGGTGGTGATGGTGATGGAGTTGATGGTCATGACGAGGGTGGTGGTGGTAATGATGGTGATCGTGATGATGGTGGTGGTGATGGTGGTGGTTATGTTTGAATGACTTATGCCCAGGTGGTTGCTATCTCTAGCCTTTCTCCTGACTCACACTTTGCAGCTCCCTCATTGTCATCCTCTCTTGTGTTATGAAGACCTATGACACTCCAAATGTCTACATTGAATCTTGTTTTTCCTCCTTTACCCCTGCAGCTTGAAGAATAGCCCCACTGGCCAGCCAGCCATCAGAGCTGGATGCCCAAGTCAGTTGAGACTCCTAAACCTTCCTCATCCCCTCTATTTCTCACTTGATTACCAAGTCCTGATGATTTGGCCTCTTAAATATCTCTTGAAGCCCGCAGTCCCCTGTCCATCTCCCCAGCTCCTGTCCTCCTTGAGGTCATATCGCTGTCCTGCTGAACTATGGGAACAGCATCCTGATAGACCTCTGAGCTCAACTGGCCTTTCTCTAAGCCAGCCTTCATCTCACTGCCAGAAGTGACCGTCTCTCAAGCAGATTCAGCCATGCCATTGCCCAGGGTCAACCCCATCTCTGGATCACAGAGACAGAGCACAGCATAGATGGCAGGCACCAGCCAGCCCCAATCTAACCACATACGTCCAGCCCCATGACCTTGCAGCTCTCTGCTCTTGCTTCCTTTCCTTTGCTCATACTAGTACTTCTGTCTTGGACACCTTCTTCTCCTCTGGTTGGTGCAATTCTTCTTCGTGCCTAGTGAACCTTTCCCCTGGCCTCCAAGTCAGTGAGCAGTGTTGGTCTCCCTCTGCTATGCACTCATCTACTACCTGCAGCCTTGCTTACCCCACTATGCTGCAATCCTTTTTTTGTTCATCTGCCTCCTCCCTGTGCCATGAGTTTCTCCAGGGAAAAGGACCTGCTTTCTCATCTCTGAATCTTGAGGACCTAACACAGGTCCATACTAGGTGCTTCCTGAAATAGAGACCAGGAATGTTAATCTCAGCTGTCTGTGTGGTGCCCAAAACTGTGCAGAGAGCTGTGTCTCCCATCATCTCTTTTGATTCTCATTATCTTCATGCAGGGTTGTGGGTGACATTTGAATTGTTTTACTGATGGGAACACAGATTCAGCAAAAATGGTGAGATGACTTGCTTGAGGTTGCCCAGGAAGATAATGAGCAAGTCAGTCTAGGTTTCAGGTGTCTTGACTCCGGTGTGGGAAATGTGTTGATTTCACACCAAGAAGCTCATTTCCTTTTCTCTGAGAAACTTTTGAGACTGAGAAGTGACTCATGTATACAAGACCTGCCCACTCTGAACACTAGTTACTTGTGTATAGGGAGGGAGAAATGGCCCTGGATTCCCAGGTAAAGATAGAAACTGAACACAAGCATCTTAAAGGCACCAACCCTAAAGTATGAGGAAAACAAGATAAGAGACAAGAGTCACAGAATTTTGGAAGCTGGAAAGCAGGTAGGGAAGTGGTAACTAACTTAGCAGGAGAAATATCAAGCACTCTTAAGCTGGTATTGGAAAAAGCTAAGAACCAAATCGATTTACACAGTACAACCCTCAAAAGCCTCAGGAACTGGCAGCATCAGGTACTTCTGGAAGCAAGTGAAGAGAGGGGGTGAAAATAAAGATTACTGAGTGAAGCAATTTACCCAGGTGTACTTAGAACTCCAGACCCTTCCCTCTGTTCCTTACAGCTAGGCAACTATCTATTTCTTCCCATGACCAAAGCCTGGAGATAAGAGGGAATCTCTGCATGAAGATGAGGCAGATGAGGCACAGCTAAGGGTGGAGGTCTGAGCTGAAAACAGGGAATGGAGAACATTTGTATGCTTAGTGTTGAGGTAGCATAGCCAACTTCTCCCAGTTGCTCCCAGGAAGCTGCATCTGGGTTTACAATGTCCAGGCAAGACCCTGGAAGTCTCTTCTTTGAGGGAAAAGAGTAGCCCAGGAAGAAAGATCCTCAGAGTTTAAAATTTTGCTCTGCACACTTTGATCAGAAAAGGACTGAAAAATGGAGATATCAACCAAAATGGAAAGAGAGGTGAACTAAGAAAGAGGAAAACATGAAACAGATATAGATGCAAAGGGAATCCCCCAAATGATGATTATGGGAGAGCCCAGGATGACAGTCATGACCCAGGCAGAGATGGTAGCCAGTCTCTACTGGAGAAGAGAAGAAAACCCCATGAAACACTGTTCATGAAAATGAAACAAATAGAAAAATGGATGTGCATTAATATGTCTAACTCTCTTCAGAAAACTAATGGCCAGTTTGCATGTTGAGTGAATAAATTAATAGGAAACTGTGCAAGCAACAGGAAAAACAAAAGCAACTATCAACTCCAAAAAAACACAAAAGGTGTCAGGAAAGAGAAAGGAATCTAGTTTACTACACGAATCAAGTAGTAGTAGTTATTTCGTCACAATAATGATAGCACTGACTACTGATCTAAGTGAATTAACTATATGATTATACTGGGAGGATGGAGACTAGGAGATGTGCATGTGTGTATCAGGTGTATGCTTGTGAGAAGAGCTAAAACCCACCATTCCATAATGGTAAGTCCATCAACAATGCCTAAAATAGAAGTATCAAGAAATAGTAATGCAAACATGAAATAGAGAATTATGAAGGTAAGTATTAGATGAAATCATTTAAAAAGCTTCAAGAGCTTGTCTATGAAAGAGGGATGCTGGTGAATGCTCTTTTCCTTAATAAACTTCATAGAACTAGTTAACTTTAAGCTGCATGATTGTAAACTTTTTTTTTTTTAAGTAACATAAATACTTGACAAAACAGCTAAAAAGCACAGGCATTAGAATCAGATGCTGTCGACACTCTTAACTGGGTGACCACAGACAAATCGAGTCATCTTTCTGAGTCTGTTTCCTCATCTGTAAAATGGGGATAAAAACACACCACACATGATGGCAGTGAAGATAAAATGTGGTATCTAAAGTGCTAAGCACCACTGTGTTCTCAATAAGTGTTTGTTGAGTATCAATCAAGACAGACAATTGCCTATATTTTTGTTCGTTTGCCTGACAAATGTTCCTTGACCGCTCTATACCTGTCGGAGGTTGTTTTCATCTGTTTATTGTTGTTGGTGTTTGTCTCAGCGTTATCATTAGTGGTCCCTCTGTTCCTGGCCCCCGCCTTCTCAGATTAAGACAGGAAGTACAAATTCACAGATTCACAGCCAGGAGTCGGGTGGTGGGTAATTCAGTCTCTCCTTTCCAAACCACATAAACGCGTCAAGTTCACTTCTTGTTTTGGCCTTTCCTCCTGTGCCTCCCCAACACCCCTCCCAGTAGCTACTTTTACTTGCAGCCTCCCAGTTCCCTCTCCTTTGACTCTCTCCTTTCCCCTTGCTTAACCAAGCAGAACCCCCCCTTCCTTCCTTCTCTGCCCTTGCATATCAGTACACTCTCGACTCTCAAGCCTAGATGCAGGAGGCTTGAGCCTGCAAATGCAACCTGGCTGAGGGGGAGGAGGAGGGGAGGGCTCCTGGGAGAGGGGCTGGGATTTCCAGCTGGGCCTGTGGCCCTGCCTCTGGCTCAGCGGGAACATCATCAAATCCTGTCTCCTTCCCTGATCCTTCTTCCCAACTCCAGCCGCACATTGACACGGGCTCCCTGGCATCTCTGCCTCAGTTTCCCCAGGTGCATAAGCGGACACTGGAACTTATCATTCACCTCTCCAACATTGTTTTCCCTGTGTTTTCTCATCCTGTCCTTGACAGTTGGAAGATGGTGGTGCTGTTTTGTGGAAGATGGAATCTGGGGAGGGTCGAGGGGGTCCTGACTTCACTCTTGACTTTGAGGTATAGATAGATATTCAATAGACAGTTGGATCCGGTGGTCTAAAGTTCAGGAGAGAGGCCTGAGGGTGGGAGAATAGAGACCTGGGGACCCAGCCCCCAACTGAAGAAGCTACCAGAAGGCACGGATGGGGCTCAGGGACTGGCCAGGAAAGGGCCAAGCATGTTGAGTGAGAAGGACAGAGAGCTGAGGGATGAACCCTGAGGATACCTCTCCTTAGAAGTGGGTACAGAACCTACTGAGGAGTTCAGCAGAGGCTCCCACAAGGATCCCGGGAAAAGTCCTGCATGGGCACCACCTCTGAAAGCCTCCGAAGAATGTCTCGAGAAGGAGGAAGTGGTCAACCTTCTCGAATGCTGCAGGGAAATCGGGTGAGAGAGAGTGAGTCATGTTGGTGTCACAGAGGCCACGATGACCTTGACCAGGGAAGTCCCTGGGGTGGGGGCAGGGAGCCAGACCACACTGAGTGAAGGGGCGGGCGGGGAGGAAGTGAAGGCGGTGACGATAAACAACTCTCCCAGGAAAGGTGGCTCAGAGAGAAAGGCCTGGTGATGGCCTGGCGGACCAGGGGGTTTTAAGCACTGCTGGAAAGGAAACAAAACATGTTGGAAACCGTGGAGAAGGTCCAGGTCCCAGAGAGATGCAAGGGTGTGATCCTAGGCCCAGGAAGACGGGCCTGAGGTAGATGGGAGGACGTTTGCCCCTTCCCTCAGGCAGGACGAACCACCAGAGGGATGAGTCCAAGGGAGAGACCCATGGGAAGGGGCAGGAACTTGGCGGGGTTCCCTCCCACAAGCCAATCTTCAAACTTCCTTTGTTTTTCCAAAAGAATTTTCCAATTTATGAAGCATCTAATTCTATCTCCCTGCACAGTTCTGGATGTGTCACGTATATTATTTCCAATCCTGCTGGGGTCTGGGAGATAGGCACTTACGAAACTCGTTTTGCCTGTAAGAAAATTGAGCCTGAGGAAATTTAGTATCTAGTGCACAGTTACCTGACCAGGGAGTACCTTCCGAGATGCCAACCCAACTCCAAGGAATTCCCCAAAGCATCCCACGTGCCCTCTGGCCTCCTAGCTCTGCCACCATGATAACTTGCTTTTAAAAAATCAACAAGGACAATCTGGGCATGAAAACTGATAAAGAGGGAGACATATTTGCAAACCACGTATCTGACAAAGGACTTCTATCTAGGATGTATAAGGAACATGCAAAACTCGACAGCAGGAAAGAAAACAATCCAGTTAGAAAGGGGGCCAAAGACATGAGGAGGCATTTCACTAAAGATAGATGGATGGCCATTACGCACTTGCAGAGACAGCCAATGTCATTAGCCATTAAGGAAATGCAGATTAAAGCCCCAACGAGATATGGCCGCCTACTCTCCAGAATGTTAATACAAAATTTAAAAATAGTGACCATACAAACGTTGGCGAGAATGCAGGGAGACGGACCCTTCACCCGGTGCCAATGGGAATGTGGAGTGGGGCAGCCACTCTGGAGAAATCTGGCGATCTCTTGAAAGACTCAACATACACCCGCCATGTGGCCCGGCACTGGCATTCCCGGGCGCTTAGCCCTGAGAAATGAAAACCTGTCCGCCCGAAGTCCAGGCATGACTGCTCGGGGCAGCTTTATGTGCCATAGCCACAAACCAGCAGCAGCCAACATGCCTTCAGCAGGTGAATGGTTAAACAAACTTGGTATATCCGCACCGTGAATACTGCTCAGCCGGGAAAGTGAATGAAACGTCGCTACACACAACGTGGAGGGAGCTCAGGGACAGTGTGCGGAGTGGAGAAACCCAATCCATGTACAGAACATTCCGTTTATAGAACATTCTAGAAATGACAAAAGTACAGAGATGGAGAACAAATTAGCGGTCTCCACAGGTTAAGGATGGTGGTGGAAGGTGAGATGTAAGTATGAGAGAATAGCACAGGGGAGATCTTTGTGGTGAGACAGCGGTGCTGTCTTGACTGCAGTGATTACAGGAATTTATTATTCAGGGACATTGCCCCAGTGTCAGTTTCTGGTTTTGACATTGCACTATAGTGATGTAAGATACAACCATCAACCATTGCACTTATAGTGATGTAAGATACAACCATCACTATAGTGATGTAAGATACAACCATCCAGAGATGTATAAGATACAACATCTTATAGTGATGTAAGATACAACATGGTTGAAGGGCCCATGGGATTGCTATTTTTGCCACTTCCTGGGAATCTGTAATTATTTCAAAATAAAATGGTATAATTAATTAATTATAGAAACAGATTATAACCCACAGTAAAGAAAGAATCCTTGAGTCTAAACTGAAATAAATTAATGACTTAGTAAATGAGGAGAAGGGAAAACTCTTACTTACAGAAGGATTCCAACCAGTAAATATAGAAGGAATGTTGGAATTAGAAAATCACTTATGGCAACCACTGCAGCAATAACTGCTTTGGGCAAGGACCGTCCGCAGATGCTAAAATTGGTGAGCAAGCGTGTGATGAGAAAAGAAATATTTATGTAGTGTCGAGAAAACTTCTCACAAAATACTTAACACTTTATAAAGGGAAAGAGAATGACTTTGCAGCAGAGAAACTTGGCAGACCCCACCTGAGCCAAGTGATCAAGGCTAAGCTCACCAGCGAGGGGACCAATTATCATCCCACCCTTCCTGATACAAGGCACTGAGAAGGACTGCATCATCTCTGCGTCAGCTTGCCACCATTGCATAACCTGAGCCTTATCAGGAGGAAACACCATCAGACAAACTCGGACCAAAGGGCAGCTGCAAATCAACTGGCCGATTCCCTGCAAAAACGTTAAGGTCGTGAAAAACAAAGAACGGCCAAGAAACTGTTCCCAGTTAAAGGGTCCTGTACTAAAGAGACACGGCAACCGAATGCAAGTGGGGTCCTGGGTCAGAGGAAGGATATTAGCAGGACAGTTGGTGAAATCTGAAAGAGGTCTGTAGATTAGATACTATTGTGGAAATGTGAATTTCCTAATTTTGACAACTATACTTTGGTTATGTAAGAGAATGTCTTGTTAAGTAAACACATGCTGAAATATTTAGAGGCAAAAATATCTAAATTTACTCTCAAATTTTATATTGTGTATATATATTTGCACATATACACACATATGTGTGCATATATGTATATATTCTTGTATATATATATACACATACACATGTACATGGAGAGAGAGAATTATAAAAAAATTATAAAGCAAATAAACAAATGTAAAATGTTAACATTTGGGAATGGCTTTGTACCATTATGCAACATTTTTTTTAACCCAAAAATATTTTTATAAATTTTAAAAAATAAACAATAGGAAAAAAGTTAGTAGGAATTTTCACATGTAAGGGATGGCTGTTACTCTCTACATCTCGCACAGTTCAGAGCCAGAAATCAAAAAGTGAGAGGTCTGATTTCCATTCTGCTCTAAACTAGTTGGGCATCCGTGAA
>CM052896.1:29325926-29405724 GCA_028534135.1 Potos flavus
CAAAACCTTAGACCTGATCAGAGATGAAATGTAAGGGAAGTTGTAGGTGGTAGTCACTGCCTCTTAAGGTGAATTTTCCAATCGGTGTGATTGAGCATGCCAAGGGTAGAGATGAAAACTAACCAATGCGCACACACGCATTGTTCTCTTCCGGCCCCAAATGGAGTATTTCAGAAACCACAGTGTAACCCCATCAGCGGGGGAGGCAACTCACATCCTGCAGGTCCCCGGATTTCTGCTCCGCCGTCGGAGCCAGCGCTGCTCTGAGGTCTGGGCGGGCCAATCTGCTAATTCCCAAGCAGGGTCTGGAAGGCGCTGGGATTTGCTCAGAAGTTTGCTCTAGTCTTGGTCTGGAGAGGCTGAGTCCGGGCATGCCAGAGGCCAGAGGTGGTCCAGGACTGTGCTTATCAAAGTTTGTTGTATATCAGGAGAAATTGTGAAAGATGAAAATGGAGCGGGGGAGAGAAAGAAAGGACAAAAAAGAAAGAGGGGCCTTCGGTATCTTTCTGGGGTTTGTGCTTTAATGTTTCTTTTTTTCTTTTCTTTTCTTTTTTTTTTTTTTTTTTTGCCTTTCCTTCTCTGAGCTGTTTTATAACTTTGGAAGTTGTGGAAAACTGATAGCGATGACAGTGATTCTTGGAAATGCAAATTTTGCCCAATGCAATGCAATTGATCATTGCCCTGTGGATTTTTTTTTTTTTTTTTTTTTTTTTTTGCTAGTTTTGTATCTATTTGTAAATTCAGTTCAGATTCCTGGTGACCTAGATATGTGTCTACTCTGTGCATTCTCTTTTGAAATGATAAAAACATCTTAGTTGTTTCCTCATTAATTAATGAGCTAAATAGAATCTTTGACCCAGATTCATTTTATATTTGTATGAGATCATGATTATACCCCTTTTAAAAAATTGCACGTGTATATAAATCACCTAGGGATCTTAACTCAAGTACAGATTCTGATTCAGAGTCTGGGGAGGGGCCTGAGAGTCTGCATTCCTAATGAGCTCTGGGGTGATGTCCATGCTGCTGGTCCATGGACGTCACTTAGATGCTAAATGACGTCTTTAAAAAAGTGATGATTTACTTTAAAGTACCTTGATCCAGCAATGGCACTACTAGGCACTGACCCAAAGGATACAAAAATAATAATCCAAAGGGATATATGCACCCCGATGTTTATAGCAGCATTATCAACAATAGCGAAACTAAGGAAAGAGCCCATGTATCTATTTTTTTAAATTTTATTTTATTTTATTTTTTTAGTGTTGCAAGATTCATTGTTCATGCGCCATACCCAGTGCTCCATGCAATACATGCCCTCCTCAATACCCACCACCAGGCTCATGTATCTATTGACTGATAAATGGATAATGTATATGTACACAATGGAATATTGCTCAGCCATAAAAAAGAATGAAATCTTGCCATTTGCAACAACATGGATGGAACCATGCTCAGTGAAAAAAATCAGACAGAGAAAGAAAAATACCATATGATTTCACTCATATGTGGAATTTAAGAAACAAAACAAACGAGTATGGGAAAAAAAGAGACAGAGACCAAGAGAGACAGAGAGAGAGGGGAAAACCAAGAAACACTCTTAACTCTAGAGAACAAACGGGTGGTTACCAGAGGGGAGGCGGATGGGGGGATGGGTGACATAGGTGATGGGGACGAAGGAGGGCACTTGTTGTGATGAGCACCGGGTGTCGTATGGAAGTTTGAATCACTATATTGTACGCCTGAAACCAATATTATACCATATGTTAAAACTGGAATTTAAATAAATACTTTAAAAGTATTATCCAAATGATATAATGTGTATGTGGAAAAAGCTAATTATTATCTATGTCTTAGGTTTGATTAATTAGCATAAAGAAAATGTTAGAGATTTTGGGGGGGTGAAATTGTGGTGTCATGGGACCCACCGTCCTTGCACGAATAAGGTATTAAAAACTGGCCAACCCCTATCCCTGGATCCTACCGCTTGTCGAGGATCCTGCCACCCCACCCGCAATGTGACCCCACAGGCTTGCGGGGCTCTCTACATTTCCATGACCTCTCCAACTCTGGACTAACCATGCAAAGGGGGTGAGAGGGGTTAGTGGGGAGGTGGCTATTGGCTCCAAGAGGGTTCCCATTCAGCCTGGGCTTGGTCACCTCTAGCAATAGGGTTGGGAGCTCACTCCCCCCAGGACTTTCCCGCGCCTTGCAGACCAGAGGCTGGGTGCTGGAGGGAGTCCCAGGAAGCTCTCTGGAGCCGGAAGCCCTTCTAGAGATGGGCCGTCCCGCTGGGAGGCTTCCCGGGCTCTGCTGCCTGGGCAGATGGACGCCTACCCTTATCGTGACTGACTTGCCACCACACGGGACTTCTAGGGCAGCGACCGTATCTCAGCAGCTCCTGGGACAGCCTCCGTGGTGCACCAGGCTCTGGGTCCCTGTGCGCTTCTGAGCCAGGCCCACAGGGGATCTGGAGAAAGTCTCGCTCGCTTGTCCACCGCACGGAGCCTGGGGAAGGGGCAGCGTGGGAAGCGCTGGGTCCCTTGGCCCCTATCCAGGGCAGGAGGACCAGAATGCATGGAGGAGCGTGGGCTCGTGGGCGCGAAGCTGGCTCCCATACTCCTGCTGCCCCCGCTCTCGACGAGGCACTTTGTCTCTCCAAGCCTCGGTTTCTTCACCGGTGCTATGGGGACGATATTCAGTGCCCGGACTTGGAGCCAGGCTGAGCGGACAGGTGGAGGGGAATATTCTGGCCCGGTTCTCACCCCCCTAAAAGGCTCTTCCCTCGTTCAGAGCCCCTCTGAACAAGCCTTCCCCTCGCACCTTTGCCCTGCTTCGCTTTGTCATGACATTCATTCCTGAGCTTATTGGCGCATTTGTTTTTGTTTTCTCTGCCTCTTATCTGCTGCCTGCACCTCCCCCTCTCCCCCTTACACCCCCCCCCCGCCTCCTGCCGCCCCACCCCCACCCAGAGCAGGGACATCGTTCACGCTGTGTCCCTGCTCTGACCTCCGTGCTCGTACACACAAGGCACACCATGAAGCGCCGTTACACAGATGAAGGGGTCCAGCCCCAAGCCCGGCACTTAGTAGGTCCGCTGAAAACAAGTTCCTCTCCCAGGACACGCGACACGCAGCACGGCAATTTTCTCCCTGTGTTCTCTCCACCTTAAATCCAGCCTCCAGGCGGGTTTCGTACTCTCTGCCAAAGCAAACACAGAAAACCCGTTTCCTCGCCGTCCATAATTGTTTCATATTTTTCCAACGGGTCTAAGCCTGGCCTTGAGGTTTGCAGTCCTGGGCCGCTGTCTGCCTGGCTGCTCTCCCAGCCGCAGAGGAGGACGCCTGTGGCCCCTGAGTGGACTCCGCCTGCCAGGGCTCCCGCCCACAGCAGAGGGGGACCCCGCCGGTTCCAGCCAGCGCTTCTGGGGGCCAGCTGGCCTCCAGACCCCACATGCCCAGGGTCACCCCCTAACACCCTCTGGCGGTGGTGTTAGTCCCCCCCGCTGCAGAGGAGGAAACCGGGGTTCGTGTAGCTAGGGGTCTTGCCCCGTCTCCTAGCTAGACGCCACGAAACTGGGGTCTGAGACTAGGTCTACCTCCCTTCAAGGCCAAGTCCTGGTACAGGAAAGAAACAGAAATGGTCTAGGGCAGAAGGACAGAAGGAAAGAGGCTGGGATGAGCGGGAAGGAACTGACCTAGATAAACAAAGTGGCTCCTTCGGAGTGTGATCTGACCGGATGAAACTGAACCCCAGACACCCCTGGGGCCTGGGACGAGCCACTTACTGTGGCCTCATCCATCGAAGGCCTCTCTTAAATGCAAGATCCCTAGGTAGCTCTCTACTGTGCAGAGGAAAAAGCCCAGGGTTCTTAGCTGCACAGTGAAGGCCCTCTGGGATCAAACCATTGCCTGCCTTTCCAGAATCCTCTTCCCAGCATGGGGTATGCTCCAGCTACTTTTGCAGTACCCCAATTCTCCACCCATTGCCCTCCGCCTTTGCCCCCTGCCTGGAATGCCTGTCGGAGTCTGATTGGCCCTCTGAAGTTCAGCTCAAAACCCAACCCTCAAGTCCTTCCCTTTAATCTTGGCAGCAGCGACCGTAACTGTCCCCATTTACAGATGAGGAAACCGAGCACGGAGGCGCCTTGCCTGGAGTCACATCGTAAAGTCAAGGGATCTGGAGGCATCTGGGTCTCTCTACTTCCCCTCCCCCTGATCCCCTAGGACTGACCCTCAAGGAGGGGTGGGGGCTGGCAGGAAGACCAGAGGTCCTAAGCCTGGGCTGGTGTTCAGGGCCCTGTGCACCTGTCCCCTGCCTTTGAAGAGACATGCCAAACATGCCAGATTATACTTTCTGGTCCAGGGATCTGATTCATCCTGGTTCCAGTCCCACTGGGGGGGAAGATCCTCCCAGCCTGGGAGAAGTTGACATTCCCCGTGTTTATGGCGGGGCGGGGCGGGGCAGGGCAGGGGGGAGTGGAGAGAGAAGGGGGTTGGGGCAGGCTGTGTGGGGGCTGCTGCAGTCCCCTCTGTCCCTGCAGGTTTATTCCGAGCGCGTGCTGCCACCTTCCTCCACGGAGCTGGCCGCCATGCCTCCTTTCCAGGGTCACCCATGTGTCTGAGTGTCCGCCCTGCTCCTCGGCTCTTCTCCCCCTCTTCTTCTCTTCCTCACCCCTTCCTGTCCTCCCAAAGGTCGGGAGCTTCATCTTCAAGCACGTGTCTGCCCCTTCCTTCCTCTCCTTCCCCCCCACTCCCCGCCCTGCACCTGCTCTGCCTTCCCACCAAGGCTATCCTCACGGATCTGCCCCAGCCTGGTTTGGACTCCCTCTCCTCCTTCTCCCAGTGGATCTTTCAACTTCACGGGGCAACATTTCACGTGGAGGAATGTGTTGATAATGGTGGAATTTCAGGCATCCGGGAGGCCAACTTATAAGCAGCATCTGGCCTTCCCCAGCTCGAGCAGACCAGGAATTTGGCGTGTTTAGGAAGGCTGCAGATTTATTCTCTGTACCTAAAGGCTAAAAGAAGGCATGCCTTCTTGGCAGCATGAAGCTCTGGCTGCTTCCTTCTCGGCTCATGGAAAACTACTGGGATTGAGATCGGGGGGAGGAGGGGGGGCTGGGCTCTGCCCCTCGGTGGAGTCCAATGACTTAGGTGGGACAGAGAGGTCCCAGGCATTCTGAGAGCCACGTCTTCTCTCCCCTGCTGGCCGGGCTCTCCATGCTGACAGCTGGCAAAAGAGCAGGCACCTTGGTCACTAATATTGCGTAGCAGGGGTGGCAGACTCACACGCTTCGGGGGTGAGGTGAACACACAGAGAGTGTGGAGCAGACTGGAGGAGCAATAGGGAGCGGTGGGGAGTAGGGCAGTGGGAAAGTTCTGATGTGCCCAATGTAATCCAAAGGGAAGTATGTTCCGAGGATGACCGCCAACCTCTGCCGATACATTACAAGTTCCGAAGCTCTCTTCCACGTGCTTTCTTTGAATCATCATTGCCTTTCTTCCTTACGGTAATTATCCCCACTTGGGGGGTGAGGAAAGCGGACCTCCACCAAGTTTAAATGCTCACTTGGACTCCTTTCATGCAGTGACTTGAAGATACAAAAGAGAGGTCTCTGCCACCGATTTTCCACCCATCGTGGGGGATGGTGGTTGAAATCCAACTCTAAAGTTAGCCGTTAGGATCTTACTCTGTCCTGACTCAGGATTTTCATTCAAAATGTCTCTGGCCCCTGTCCCCATGTGGGAGCACACGCTCCTGCTCACTCTCCGGCAGGAGGGAGGACCCCGAGGGGCGTGTAGCGGGAGCTGGACTCTGTGACAACCCCCGCCCCCTGCCACCTCTCAGCGGCACACCTGCCCCTCACTCACAGTTAGTGGTGGAGACACCGCCTTGAGGGGCTGGCTCCTGACCCGCTGCCCCTGGTAGGACTGTAGTTTCTTTCTTCATCGCAATACACTGATAAGCAAGTAATAATAACCACGGACCTTCCATGCACTTTGCATATAGTTACTGCTCATTTAATTCTCACAAAGCAATCCGAGGAGGTAGGAGCCCTTGCTATTCCCATTCTCCAGATGGGAAAACTGACGCGGGGCTCATGCTTATGCAGAATTAAGAAACTAAATGAGGGGCGCCTGGGTGGCTCAGTGGGTTAAGCCTCTGCCTTCGGCTCAGGTCATGATCCCAGGGTCCTGGGATCGAGCCCCGCATTGGGCTCTCTGCTCAGCGGGGAGCCTGCTTCCCCCTCTCTCTCTGTCTGCCTCTCTGCCTACTTGTGATCTCTCTCTCTGTGTCAAATAAATAAATAAAATCTTAAAAGAAAGAAAGAAAGAAAGAAAGAAAGAAAGAAAGAAAGAAAGAAAGAAAGAAAGAAAGAAAGAAAGAAAAAGAAAGAAAGAAAGAAAGAAAGAAAGAAAGAAAGAAAGAAAGAAAGAAAGAAAGAAAGAAAGAAAGAAAGAAAGAAACTAAATGAAAGCTGTAGGAGAGATAAAAGCTGTCCGTTAGTTCCCAGCCTGGTAAAAATCACCCGTCATCATTCCACGAACCCTGTTGCCAGGCCCCGGGCCGGATGCTGACTTTACACGAGGGCAAATAGGCCTGGAAACCAGTCGTTGCAAACAGCATGACAAATGATACCTGAGAAATATGGACTTCGGGAGCCCAGCATGTGGGGAAGTCTGAGAAGTCTTCCTGGAGGCGGTGTCACAAGGCGGAGAAGGCGCGTTTCCCAAAGTGAGAATGGCAGGTGCCAGGACCCCGTGCCGGTATGAAAGTCATGCCACCTTTAAGAGGCACCAGGAGGTAGAGAGTAGCCAGTGTCACAGAGGAAGGGCAAGGGGCTTAGGTTTAGGATCATGAACCTTTAAAGCTGCTCTCATGGCAAGCGGCCTTGAGAAGATGAGCGAGGGCCTGGCTTTTTAAAATTATTTTATTCGAAATTCCTAATAGGTTCAAGGTTCAAAAAGCATGAAAGGTATGTAGTGAAAAGCTCCTTGGACCCGATCCAGCTACCCAGGGCCCCTCCTCGAAGTCTCTTTCTCCCGAGTTTCCTAAGATTCCTTCCAGAGATAGGTTACTTTATGCTTATATAAACTAATCTTTCTCCCTCCCTCTCTTTATCTTGCTACATTTTTTAACCCCAAAGATAGCACACTCTTTATGCATCCCTGCCCCTTGATTTTTTCCACTGGGAGAACATATCTCGGCGCTCTTTCCTATTTTTGCATAGGCTGTGTTTTATCGTGCTTTATTTTACCAGCCCCTGTTGATGGACATTTTGTGTTTTTTCCTGATCTTTAGCTCTTACAATAAATGTTGCAATGAATAATCTTTTTTTTTTAAAGATTTTATTTATTTTTCAGAGAGAGAGAGAGCACAAGCAGGCAGAATGGCAGGCAGAGGCAGAGGGAGAAGCAGGTTCCCCGCCAAGCAAGGAGCCCGATGTGGGACTCGATCCCAGGATCCTGGGATCATGACCTGAGCCGAAGGCAACCGCTTAACCAACTGAGCCACCCAGGCGTCCCGCAATGAATAATCTTGTACGTATGTAATATCCTCCCCTTGCAAATACATTAACAGCAGAAGAGTTACCAGCAGTAGAATCACCGAGGCACGGGCTCTATAAATTTTACTTGCATTAGAAAAATTGTACTGAAATTTAACTTACAAAAAGGAAAGTGTACTGCTCCGTAAGTTTTGCACGGGTAGGCACCTGCGGCAGAATCTCCCAGATCAAGGTATAGGTTCCTATGAAACCTACTCTCTCGTCTTGGTTGATCCCGACACGTAAGGTAATTTACTAACCTGATCCCCATCGCGTGGATTGACTTTGCCCATTTCTGAGTTTTGTGTAAAGGAATCATAAAGAATGTGGTCTTGGGCCATGTCTGTTGGTCGTGTGACTAATAGTGGAATCGCTGTGTACATTTTTAATGTGGGTGCATGTTACTAAGTTGCCCCTGCGGTGCGAGGGAGTGACGGGTTCCTTGTCGCCAAGTGAGTGTCCTGCTTAGCACAGTGTCCTGCAAGGCGACAACACTCAACACCAAGCAAACCCACCTCCAGAAATCATAAGAAAATGCTCTGTGAGTCCTAAAACCCCACTCTGGGCAAGAGACTATGGTTTTGCTAATGTGCCTCCCTAGAAGGATCAGGTAAGAGCGAGGAGGGGTCGGGAAACTCATTTCTGCCCCCAAAGAAACCTCTGCAATGAATCGTGATAACCCTTCTGCTCAGTAGTTCTGGCCTTTCTAAACACTTTGACTAGCACCGGTGGTTCTCAGCCTGGCTCACAAATTAGGATCCTCTGGGGAACTTTCCAGAAATACCAATGCCAGGACCCCACCCCCCCACAGTTCTTATTTAATTCTTCCAGGGTGGAGCATAGCCCATGAGGATTTTATAAACTCCCCAGACAATTCTAGGGTGCAGCCAGGGCTGGGAACCATCGGGGACACTGTTTTGTATCACGCTATGAAGGGGGAGACCTTGATGAGGGTGAGGGGTGGGGAGCGGTAAACAAATAGTCTTAAAGTCTAACAATAGTGCATGCCCCCCCATCAGGGCTCAGTGCCCGAGCTACGGTATGGCTAAGGAGTGCCCTCACGGCCACCCAGCTGCTCAGTTCCAATTCTGGGTCCAGAATACAGGGTACCCCCCACTATAGACTCAGCACACACCTTATGCCTGCCTCCAATTTCTGACCTCTGTTATCCCTGGAAAACAAGCCTAGAAGAAAGTACACCAAAGTATTAACAGTTGGTATCTTTGGCTGATGGGATCATGGAGAATATTTCCTTCCAGATACTTTTCTGCTCTTTGCAAGTTTTTACCAGTAAGCATATACTATGTTTATCATCACGAGCAAATAAAAGTGCTTTCAAGGTGTCAAAGTAAATAGCATTGCCATTTTCCGGAGCAGCAAATTGAATCCAAGGGCATCCAAAAGGGTGTGAGTGACAGATTTGGGGCCACACCTATCTCCTGAGTCCCACGCGGAGTTTGAGAGCTCGCAGAGGGAAGACGAGTGTGATCTTTTCCTACAGGATGGGGCTCTGGAAAGATGGGAGGAAATGTCCCCAAATAAAAAAAATGGCTGTATTAAAAAAATTTGATTATATATGCTCTTGTAAAATAGCCAGGAAATTTTAAACAATGAAAATAAAGGGAAAGAACCCGAAATCTCACCACCCAGATATAAATAGTGGGGAAATGTTGGGGTGAGGGAGTTCATTCAGACTATCTCTACCCATAAATACTCATACAGATCTGAATAAGCATAATTTTCCATGTATATGTCAATGAATAGAGCTACACATCAATCTTGCAATGACTACAAAGTATTATATAGATGTGCCATAAAACATTTAGCTATTCTCCTGGCGACAAACATATTTCTATGTTCTAACCACATTTTGCTTTTGTGTTGGAAAATGAGCATTCTCATATAATCCAGGAAAAACTGTGGAGTGAAGTGTTTTTATTTGGTTGTGGTTTGTTTTGTTTTTGTAGAGTGAAAAGAGAGGCTGAATTTGGGCTTATGGATGTGCATGTGTGTAAATGTGGGTCTTTGTGGATTGAATTTGATTTAAACAATTTAATTTAAAGAGTATTAACCCCACAGAGATCTCATCGAGCCTTCTCTCTCCCCCCACCCCCTGTGACACACACACACACACACACACATACACACACCCCAGTCTCATTCTCCCTGCATGCAAGGCGCTGGGTGGTAATGGAATCGTATGTCCGGAGGCAGGCATAATTGAATGGCTGAGGGCATTAAGTCCTTGATTAAACTGGTTGTTCATTTGAAGGGACAATTAATCCAGCTAACATTCCAGGCCAGCCCAGCAGGTCTGCCCCCGTCGAAGGACATATTGAGTGGACAATAAAGTGGCTGCATCACCTTTATGGAGGAGAGTCTACCCACGGCCCACTGTCCGGGTCAGGCTGGGGCCATGGACGCTTTGAATCGAGGAGACTCCAAGTGTAGCTAGCCTGGGGTTGTGTGAGCTTGAGTGTGGGGATGGAAGAGGTTGTTTCTTCTGGGGAAGTTTTCTCTCACAGAAGAAATGACGTTCCACTCGGCTTGTCTTTGTCATATTTACATAAGGTGCTCGGAGCTTCAGCAGCCATCTTGTGACCATGTGGAAACCTCACTGGCTCTGCCCCACCTGGGGGCCTTTTGCTGAATGTGGGGCCACAGCTTTCTTGTCGTTTAAGTTGAGTTGCGTTTCCTTGTTTTAAGCAGCGGAAAGCCTCCTGGCTGATGAAATGGGTCCTTTTCACGACCCACCAGCTTCCTGGAAGAGTGGAGATGAGGAAGGGAGGACAGAGGGAAGAATCTTCCTCCCCTTTCTCTTCTGTTGCTGGGTGTCAATCCCAGGCTAAGGTCTCTCCCAGAGCAGACATGTTCCCAGTTCCCTGGATCCTAGAAGGTTGAATCCAATAACTGTACTTGTTCTGCCCCTAGGGGTCTAGCAACAGAGGGCACTATGTTGCAGGATACAGGGGAAGGGAGCCCAGGCCTGACTCCAATGAGCTATTTAGGTCAGGCAAGGCCAGAGTAATGACTGGCCCGCCACCAAGCCTGGCCAGGGATCCCACAGACTGGCAGAGACCAACAGTGGGCAGGAGTAGAAGTAGGTGGGGAGCTTGGTGGGCGATCCAAGCCCATGCAGGCACCCGTAGAAATAATTCCCACGATGGAAGCATGTCTTCGCCCTAGGAGCCATGCCATGCGCTGGATGGATTGCCAATATCATCATCACACCTGCGACGTAGATGCCATTACCCCATCTCCAGACGTGGGAACTGAGGCTCAGGGGGATTAAGTGCCTTCTCCAAAGGCACACACTGAAGAAGGTGGAGGCAAATGGCGATTTAAGATCATGCAATTCCAAAGACTTTCGCCACCTTTGTCCACTTATGCATCCAGCCAGCGAGCCAGCCATTATCCATTCTTCCATCCAATCTACAAACATTATCTGACCACCTGCCCTGTGCCAGGCACTGTGCCGGACCGGAATAGAGCGATGACCCTGCCTTCTCGGGGCCCTAAGCAGGCAGTGGCGCCTTCAGCTAGGAGTCGAGGACCACATTCAGGCTGAAGGTAGTCTTCTTACCATCCGATCAGGAGTTATAAAGACCCCTCTTCAATTCTGAGCACCCTCTGGAATGTTCTGAGCCTCGAAATCACAACCCCTGCCTTGGGTTTGGGTCTTGGGCCTGTGTGAGCTCGAGCAAGGCAATCTCTCCGTCTAGGACCTCCGGTTCTCATCTGCAGAGTTGGGGTGCAAATGTCCTCTGCACTTTTTTGCGGGGGCACTGGGAGCATAAAAGGAAATTCTTATTTTAAAGGGCTTTGCAAACTCCAACGTTCCAGGCAAAGAGCAGGCAGTAAACCTGGTCGTTCCATGTTTTAAGGGACGGTCTACTCCCGTTGATGTGATTTGTCACGTGTTGGGAGACTCGGCCTGGCACGCACTCCTGGGGAACCCCTGGGGCCTCGAGGAGGCCCATGTAAGGACCCCCACCCCATCATAAGGAAAGGCACTAAGGCGCATGTCCCTACGCATGGGCGAGGTTACAAGGTGACTCAGAGCCCTGCCCCACGCTGGGGGCTGCTGACCATGTTCGAGGGGGACTGTGTTGGGTTGAATATTCTTTGAGAGTTCTGCTCACCAGGAGGTGGTCAGAAATGAGCACATTTTCTTCTAGAGGGAGAGGAGAGCCAGCACGGCTCCCGGATTGCTTTGGGGTAGAGCACCTCGCCATGGCCAAGGGGAGACTTGTGCATGGGGCGGGGAGGGGGGGCGTCGATGAGCAGACTAGCAGACTGAAGCAAGGTTAAATTTCTGGAAGGGGAGCTTCCTGTTTTTAGAGAATCTATAGACTCCCAAGATGACAAACCCCATATTTAAAGGTTGAAAATACCAATTTGATAACGAGGTAGAGGCTGGTTTTCATTTATCTCTATTAAAGGCATTTACAGATGATTTATTGATTCAAAGGAATAGAAAAGAAAATCACCCCCCCCAAAAAAAACCTCATGTCACTATGATTTATCTGATATTAAGGTTTAGGATATCCTGAGCAAGAACTGTGGCTTAAAAAATGCAGAAATAAATTTTTCAATACCAAGCAATCAATACGCGACACTCCGATTGAGACACAAAGTAATGCGGGGAAAGAGCTCTGGAGGTCACAGATGTGTAGGAAGCTGTGTGTCTGCATCTGTGTGGGGGCATCTGTGCGTCCGTGTGTGTTGCGTGTGGACCTGTGTATGCGAGTGTGCAGGTGTGCGTGCATCTGCGTGCGTGTGTCTATTGTATATGTGTGTGTACATGGATGTGTGTTGATGTGAGTGAATGCATACATGTGTGTATCTGAGTATGTGTGTGACCTTGGACGTGGCCCCTGTGTGTCTGGACTGCAGTCTCCATGATTAGTAAATCGGAGGGAAGAGCAAATGACCTTTGGTTTCCGGTGGGCGCTGACACACTCAGCTACCTCCTGGGGCAATGGGGGGGTGGGTTCAATTTTCCTTCTCCTGTTCTTCAAGTTCACCCACTGGCCTTTCCCCCTCCCTGCTCCTAAATGCTGTGCAGTCCTTCTGGCTGCCTGCCCGCCCACCTGCCCACGGCCCCCATGCGCTGTTCCAGCCACCCACAGAAGCCTAAGCCCTTCACCTCTGTCACAGCTCAGTCATTGCTCCCCCTTACTTAGTGTGACCTCGGGCAGCCCCTCCTCCTCCCTAAACCTCAGACGGGAAAATGAGGTGGTGAGAGATGCTTCTGGCTTTGACCTTGTCCACAGGCAAGCTTCCGGCCCCAGGGGGCAGGGGGGATGCCGGGGCACAGTCCGGGAAGTGTCACACCCACCACGCTCCCTTCCAGACTGGACAGTCCCCGAGGGCAGGGCTGAGCACACACACTCGAGGAGTGGGCCAGCTCGGGCTGGCATGAAGTGGGACTGTGGAAGCACGGGCGGGAAGAGGCGAGGTTGGACCCGCCAAATCGGTGCTGGAGGAGCCTGCCCACCCCGCCCCACCCCTGTGCCCGACGAACGACTTAGCGCTCTCACAGTCTCTCCCTCTCTCCGTCGCACCTTGGCTGCACCACAGAATCACATGGGGAGCACTTAGAAGTCACAGCATCCAGCCCCCTCCGGCAGGTGAATCAGGAGCTCTGAGCGTGAGGTCCAGCCACCGGGCTGTCAATGTTTCCAACGATTCTAATGCCAACGATCCTAGCCAAGGACTCCTCCCGGGAGCCAGAGAATCTCCAGGCCCTTCCGACAGACTCTATCTCCCAGCGGCCGAATTAGGTCTTCAGCCATCACTCTGCTCCCACGTTTTCCTGTTGAGCGTGCAAAGTGCAGACGTCAGGGCCGCCCGGAGTCTCCGCGTCCAGAGGTCTGGCTTGGACCTGGAAGTCGTCATTTTAAGCAGCTCCTAGGCCCCTGCTGGTGAGGTGGGCAGTCTGTGGTCCTCCTCTAACGCAGCAGCGGGAGGCTTCAGGAAGGAACGATGAGGTGCCTGAGGGCCTGCGCCCAGGCTGCTTTAGAATCAGACATCCCCGATGGCAGGGAGCCCTTGCTCCCCGCTGCCCTCTCCCCCTCAGCTCTCAGACATACTCCAAAACCCAGTCTGGTCTGTTCCTGCCTTCGCGAGGAGACCCTAACCCCTGATGTGGCCCCGGGGGCCTGGCCCTGCCTGGGGCCTCCTCCCGAGCCCTCCTCCCCGGCCGCAGCTCCTGTCCGTTGCCAGTTCTCTCTGCGAGGCTCCCAGCCTGGCTGGGCCAAAACGCCCGCTTACCTCTCAGAGCTCTCCTGACCCCCAGGGGCTCTGGGTCCCCAGTCTGTCCCTCCCACAAGTCCCTGAGCCCCAAGAGGAACCGTGTCCTTCGGCGAGGCAGGGCCTGTGGTGCTCGTGCTTAACCACTCTTCCCTGGCACCTGCATGTCGGCCCAGGGCCTGCCATGTAATAAGGGCTCGGTCAATATTTACAGAATGAATAAATGACACAACACAAACACTGCTTCTTCAGTCTCTGGGATTCTCACCCCGAACGGGTTTTCCAGCCACACCGAGTGAGCCAGCAGAGGAATGCGTAATCAAGGACGTCCAGAGACAGCAGGAGACCAGCCACCCCTCGCGTGTGTGTGCATGTACGTGTGTGTGTGCACGGGTGTGGGCATAAGCGTGCACACGCATGTGCATGTATGTGTGTATGCATGTATGGGTGTGGGCATAAGCGTGCATACTTATGTGCGTGTGTAAGTGTGCACAAGTGTGCACATGTGTGTACGTGCATGTGTGTGCATGCACATGTGTGGGCATAAGTGTGCACGTTTGTGTGCATGGTTGTGGGCATAAGCGTGCACACGTGTGTGCATGCATGCATGTGTGTGTGTGTGCACGCACACACGTGGTAGATGGTAACGACAGGCTACATTTGGGTGGAACTCAGAGATGGTTTGACCCATGGCCTTTTTCCAACAGCCATGCAATGGCTCCTGGGAGTCTGGCTTTTCTCCCTGGAATAGGGCCCTCCCCCAGGTGTCTGCGGGCCGTGGCAGTGCCCGGACCCAGACCACCCGAGGGAACGGGGACAGAGGGAGTCTGGGTTGTCCGGGCCCTGACCCCAGTAGGGCTTGGGAGCAGTAGAAAGAGCATGGCTCTAGAGTCCGTCCGGGGTTCCAGGCCAGGTTCCACCCTTCCGTCGCCACCTTTGTGACCTTGGACGAGTCCCTCATTGTCCTCTTTGGCCCAGTGGGAATAAGGCCGGTGAGCCAACCAGCTGGGGAGGGGGGCGGGGGGTGACTGGCAGGACCAGCTGGTGATGAGAGGTGTTCTTCTCTTACCTTTTTATTTTTTTTTACAGATTTTATTTATTTATTTGACAGAGAGAGAGAGATCACAAGCAGGGGGACTGGCAGGCAGAGGGAGAGGGAGAAGCAGGCTCCCCACTGAGCTGGGAGCCCACTGCGGGACTTGATCCCAGGACCCTGGGATCATGACCTGAGCCGAAGGCAGCTTCCTACCCGACTGAGCCCCTCAGGCGTCCCTGCTCTCACCTTTTTAAAGGGAATCTTTCTTCAAACATCTCTCTCCTCCTCTTGACTCTCCAGCACCTGCCCAGCGCAGGGCAAAGCCTACAGTTAATGCTTAATGAAATCTTGGTGGCTCGATTCAGCCCCCAGCCCAGAGGCTGGCACATGGTAGATACTCGGTAGCTCCCTTTCCGTTCTTGAAGCCGCGCTGACCTGAGATGCAGGAGACCGGCATCGCAGCCCAGCCGCGCGCGTGCACGCCTGAGCCCGGGCCCCGTCCCCTTGACCTTGAGCAAGCACACATCCTGTTTCTGGGCCTCGACGTCTTTCCAGGTCAAAGGAGGGGGCTGAGCCCATGATGCTTCTGCGTTTTCTGCCTGTTTGAAACGAACCTGCACAGGGACGGTGTGGTCCCGGCTGGGGTGCCCTGGGACGCTGGTCCAGACTGAGGGCTGGCAGCTAGCAAGGGGAGCTGCATTCCTTTCTTACCTGCTGAGACTAGAAAGCCGCTCCTTCAGCTGAGCCCTTCCCTTCTTTTGCCCTAAGCTATGAGGAGTAGATTGGATGAAAATGATCAAGCCTCCTCATCTAGAATAAATATTCTTGAAATGGAGCAAGTTATAAATAAGCAAGCAGCAATATCCTGTGTTATGAATATATAATTTCAATCTTTAATAGCCGACTAGGCCCCGGGGACTGTCTGAAAATGGCCTGTCAAGTCCTGATATTTTATGTGGTTTTTTTTTTTTAAAGGCCCCCAAACTTTTGTTTCTTAGCCCCTGGAGAGTTAAATCTCTCGGAGAAGTAATGAGAGTTGAAAGTCACAGTGAGCCCATGTACCAAGGGCGGGTAGTTTATTTTCAAGAAATTCCATCATCTTGGGGTGCCTGGGTGTCTCAGTGGGTTAAAGCCTCTGCCTTCGGCTCAGGTCATGATCCCAGGGTCCTGGGATCGAGCCCCGCATCGGGCTCTCTGCTCAGCGGGGAGCCTGCTTTCCCCTCTCTCTCTGCCTGCCTCTCTGCCTACTTGTGATCTCTCTCTCTGTGTCAAATAAATAAATAAAATATTAAAAAAAAAAAAGAAAAGAAAGAAAGAAATTCCAGAGAGTGTGAAGGCTCACACATAATCCCGGAGGGAAAGCTGGGAGGGGCAGCCGAGTTGGGCTTCTCCCCATCCCTCACTTTACAGAATAGGAGTGGAGGCCCAGAGAGGCAAAGTGACTGGCCCAAAGTCACACAGCAATGAGCTATATTCTGTAAGCCTAGAATGTAGGCCTGTCCAATTCACCAGGTGGTTGGCTCGCTCTCTCTTCCCAGAGGCTGCATTCCCAGGGAATGGGAGAGCCTCAGGACCCCCAATTCTGCAGTCAGGCTGATTGACAAGGAGGTTTGCCTCCAGTAGTAGCCCAAGCTCTAATGACGGGAGTTGCCTTGACTCGGAGGTCCGGTGAGTACTGGGGCTGACTTTTCTAGCTTACGCCTTCTGGACCGTCTGTATCTCAGCCTGGCGTCAAGAGCCTCTGACGCCTGTCCTTTCTACTTCTGCAGCCCCAACACCTAAAACTTAGTGTAGGTAAATATCGCTCCTGCTTGGCATTGCGCCTGGTGTCATGGAAAGCCCATAGGGCTGGGAGGGAGGTCCCACAGATCCCAAATGATCATTGGTGCTACCGCTTCCGGGCTCTGTGATGCGGAACAAGCTGGTTGGCTTCTCTTAGCCTTGATGACCTCATCTGTCAAATGGGTATGGGGATGGTTGCGAGGGCTACATGAGATAACGTATGTAAAGGGACTAGAATGAAGCCAGGCAGGAACCAAGTGCTGTGAATGCCACCAATCCTTCCAGGACAACGGGCTCCTCTGCTGAGTCCACATCACTGCAAACGGGACCGTCACTTACTCCAGACCCGCCCCTGAGAGTCCTGGCTTGGGTGAGCCAGACGACTTTGTGTTTGTTCATCCCGTTTTCCGAGGAGAATGAATCTCCTTCAGAGCCCCGCGTCAAACTCTCTGGCCCCCAGCAGTGTCCCGCAGAGGGCTGAGTGCCCGGCACCGGGTCTAATCATGGCTACCAGTTGTCCAGCATTGACTTACGCGCGACATTCAGAATTGCGTCGGCTCATTTCATCCTTAGCCACAGCGCTACAAGACGGGCATTGTCATCCCCATTTTAAAGATGAGCAAAAGGAGGTTTGCTGAGATGAGGAGGTGACTGGCCCAGAGCGATACGGCTGGGCACAGAGGGCCACCGCCAACCTGAGGCAAAACTGCTTTCCACTCCTCCCCATTTCCTTCTTGCACGATGACCTGCTTTTCCCAGGATCAGACTAAAACTGGAAAGCAAGTGAATTCTGCAGCAACGGTGGGCACAGGGGCGGGCGGGGGAGATATTAATGCTTGTGCAGTGTGCATGTTAAAATGTCAGTGTCTTCTCCTGTGGGTCTCGAGGCACACTCATAATTACGAGCCAGTGTCTGAGGTTCTGATTTTGATGGAATTTGCTTTAATGGCTTTATTTCTTTTTTAAGCTCTTTAATTACTAATCAGTGCTGCCTTGCAAGCTACTGTGAGATGCACACTTTGCATTCGAGGACAAGGGCCTTCTGCGGGGGGCAGCTGAGGAGCCTGCCAGGGGCCATACCCTGGGCCAGCTGGCGTCCCCCCACTTGAGGGGTTCCCCCATCCCCAGTCCCCACACCTCTCTGTTATTCGACACTTCGCTCTGAAATCACAGAATGTCATCACCTCCGGGAGGAACCTCAGCATTGGGCTAGCCCAGTCCCTTCCCTTCCCTTCCCCTCCCCGAAGGGGAAACTGAGGCCCCAGGGGGTGCCTTGGGTTGCAAAGACTAGACTTTGTGGGGTTTTTTTCCTTACTTACTAATTGATTTCTAGCACATATACTCATTTGCATCTGCAATTTCGATAGTCGAAAACTTTCCAATGCTAAAACCTCATTTTCTGAAGCTAATTTAGGTCTCATTTTCATTAATAGCTTGGCAACAATCATGCAGTGGAAATTTCTTCCAGGTCAAAGCAAGAGCCTTGGCCAGGGAATCGGGGTATCTGCGAGCTCAGGCTGCGGGGCTGGACAAGCCGAGTCACCCCTGGTGGGCAGTTTCCCTCCACAATCAAATGAGGGGATTGACTTATCTCAGTGTTTTTCCAGGCACTCGTCTATGAACCACTCCGTAAAACAGAGCATGCCGCAAGACGCAAGTATTTATTATGCAGGGGAAAAATATGTTTTTGGAAAGTGACATGGTCGACTAAGTTTGGGCAACGTTGCATGCAAGTTAATCAAATTGTTGTTTTTGTTTCTTTGCTTGTGTGTCAACATGTGTACTGTGTGTGTTTCCATTAGAACACAGCACCTTGTGGCTTTTGGTGACTTGTGGTCTCCTGGCATATTTGTCAATATCTATGGAGCACAGGCATTCCTGTGGTGATGGCTCCCTGGGGGGGGGGGATCTAGGAAACCCTAGGAGGGTTGGCTCCCAGGTCTCTTCTGCCCTCCCTCTATGGGACTTCTGTGACTCTAAGAGACAAGGAATAAAGGAGACATTGGGAGACATTATGGTCTCCCATAATGGAGACTTGGGAGACATTACGGTAATTAAAAGCCAATCGCAAAAGAAAAAAAAAAAAAAGCCATCGTCTTAGCCTTAAGACTCAGACCACTCACTTCCCCTAAATGTCACCATGCTCTTATTCGGGGGCACCCTCAGTCTGTGCCCCCAGCGTCCATCTCAGGGCCTTGGCCAGGAGACATGCGCTGCCCATCCCAAAGCTCTCCTTGCCCTGCCTCACTGCCTTGGCCAACCATGGGGTCCCCTTCAGCCCAACAGGCTCCTCCCCAGGGAGCCCATCCTTCTCAACACACTCCATTCCCAGTCCTGCATGAGCCCAGGCTTGGAATCAGAGTCAGATTCAAGTTCTTTCTCGGCAACTTCCTGGTTACATGGTTCCCGTGCAATGGCTCAACTTTCCTAATACAGAAACGAGAAGTGATCGCGGTACTGACCGCTTAGTTTTAGGGCAAACACTAAAAGGGCCTGACATTCCGCCTTAGTCTAAGTTCCCTAGAAAGCAAAGCCCGAGGCAAAGGCTTGCCTGCCACTTCTTTTTTAAGGAGTACAATTCCAGAGACACGAGAGTGAGGGAAGTGCTAAGCAAAGCTGGAGAGAGAGAAAAACGAGAGAATGCCAGAATACGAGGGAATGTTGGCCACCCGGCAGTGTCAACCAAGCCTGATGGGTTGATCTCATCAGTGCATCTCTCAAAAGCCTGTATGGTGACTGTGTCATGGAATTGCCCATCTAGGGAGAGGAAAAAGGAAGAATATGCCCAGAGGTTCTTGCATCCATCGCCCAAAGCGATGCCCCATGGTGTATTTATGCCTCCATGCTTCCTGATGGCACAGGGATGGGTACCACGTGCGTCTTATATTTTCAGGCCTCGACATCAACAGAAGAGCCCTAGAGCAAGGGTGATATGTATGGGACACAGACGTGGGATAGAATGCTTCGGGCTTGTGCCCACATTCACTTAGCAGAGTCCCAGAGAGTTGGCCACTGCAGTGGAAGGTGGCAGAAACAGGTGTGTTAGACCCTGGGGACGGGCGAGGTCAACAAGGACAGAGGGAGTGCAGAAGGAACGTCTGTACATCCCCCCGCCCCCCCGCCTTGTACAGCCAGATCTGCTCTGTCCTCCCACTCTGCCCTGCCCACATACCACATCTGGGGCCTTGGCTTTTTCTGAAAACAGAATGTTCTCAGTTGTGTTCCAGGAAAAGGGCACAATGAGTGACAGAGCCTCCTTTCAATCTCTGGGAAGACTGGAGGCAAGAGGATTAGTGCAACAAGCCTGAGCGAAGCCGGCTATAGCCTGTCGTGAGGCCCCACAGGACACGTGTCACATCGGAACCCCCCGCTGCTCGATCTCCGTGTCCCTCGTCCTCAACCAGCAATCTGGCCGATCTGGGTTGTTTTACCAGGTGGGGTGGCGCCGACCACCGTCCCCTAAGGGATCGGTGCCTTCGTTTGCCATGTCTTTATTGAGTTGCTATCGCTGCAATGGCTCATTTACAGAGCCTTTGCATCCAACAAAGGAGGACCAAGACCCCTGAACCCCTGTCTTCAGGGGCAGCGACAGCCCTCGCTCTGCACCGAACTGGAGTGTGTTGCGGATTTGTCCAACCTAAAGGGACAGGTGGGGTCACAGCGTTAAGTCCGGTGGGATCCTTACATTGTCACCTACGAAGAACACTAGCCCCACATTGGAAGCGTCAGCTGCCCAGGGACCAGGACCCCTCACTTCACAGATCCTAAGTTTTATGGGGACAGGGTGCATAAATTCTGCCTGAGGGTCCCTGGGAGTGATGGTAATGGTGGATGAGCTTAAGGCCCTCGACTCCAGGACCCATGTATTCCGGCAGTGGGAACACAGCACCAATTACTGTCTTTTGGGTTACACCCTTCGACCACATCCTAAAGGGTAATACTCCAGTCCCATAGGGGGTTGTCCCCAAGCTGGTGCCTTAGCTCTGCCTGTGACAGGTCCTTGTACCCTGGGAACAGGTGTGATGGGTATACCATAGACCGGGAGCCCATGGCCATGAGTTCGTTGTCATCCTTCTTTTGCCGTAGCCATACAATAGGTCCCTTGATGGGAGCCACTGACATGTGGGAAACTGTGTAGGTAGACAAGGCATTCTATAGGCCTTCCTGTGCTGATGCCTTCATACTGAGGGTAGAAAGGAGAAGTCCCCATCCAGTATGGACAAATCATTTTTCTCTCAGGGGTAGGAAGGCTCTAGCATGATCAACCCACCAAGAAGTAGCGGGATAGTCTTCTGTTGGGACGATATTCTGTTGAGGGTTCAGAGACAACATTTGCTATTGACAGATGGGGGATTTTACAGTGGAGGCAGGGAGGCCTTCTCCCCAAGGCTCATCTCACTGCGTCCTGGGGCTATTCGTGGCTCCCATCCAGACCTCCATGGCTGATGAGATGCACAGAGAGGCTAGTGGACACCTAGAGGATGAGACGTCCTGCCCTCCTGATTGTTAAATGCCTCCCCGGCAGGGGCATTGATAAGACCCCAAGACCTGCCCACTGTGTGCCCATTCTCCTTAAGTCCATTCCTCACCTTTCCTTCAGTCTTATTCCGGGGCTTCCAATTTTCTTCCTTCCAAGCCCTTGACCAACCAGCCAAGCATTTACCACTGCGTCTTTGTATATGTTTTCTCCAGGTCACCTTTCCTTGCAGGTCTGTCGTCCAGGAAAATGTCCTTTCACTGCTGTCCACTCTAGTCCCCCTTTGGGATGATGGGACGGTAACACAGCATAGTCTGTTTTCAACTAATGATGACATGTGACACTGACCCATCAATGACCCGAGTTTTCTCCTTCTCCATCACGTGATCACAGAGGATCCCTACACCATGAAGTCACCCGTGTGCAACAAGAGGAATCAGCGCCACAGTCTGGGTCACCTGTTTGGGTCATTTACTCATGCCTTCTGGACATGTTTGGGCTTGATCCTGAACGTACCGTTTCCATCATAAGTAAACTACCCAACCTTATGACCTGGCATATCTGGTAACGCACCAGCTCGTGATGGGCAGGTCCGGTCCCATAGCGACTCCCATGTCAATTCCAAGTGGTACCCAGAGCAAGAGGTCCCTGCCATGAGATTAATGGACTTACTATGGAATCTTGAGGGTATATCCTACAACTTTGCAATGTGTGCTTGCCAGAGACTTCACCCACCCAGCATCCCAGTCCGCTATGGAGACCTCTAGCAGAGGTCCTCCTGGGTCAGACGGATCCAGACACGGGCAGTTCGAACCACAGCCTGGATAGGTTCAGAGCCATCTCTTGATCTCAGAAAGTCGGCTTGCTTTAATCCTGTGCAACTTATAAGATCTGGTAGGGTATTAACTTTGATTTTTATTAATTTTTTAAAGTAGTTGTTTGAATAAATAAAATATTAAAATAGTTCCAAAATTAAAATAGGAAAAAAGTGTAAGAAGGTATGTAGTAAGCAACCTCCCTCCTACCATTTTCTTTCTAGCAGAAAACAACTGTGTTTAGTAGCTTGTGAATTACTCTAGAGATATTTTATGCCTGCAGAAGGAAATAAGTGTGTGTATGTGTGTGTGCGTGTGTGTGTAAGTTCCCATCTCCCACCATTTCCTAAAACAATTGGTAATTTGCCGCTCTGTCCCCTCCTTTAACTCAAGAGTGTATTCTAGCCAATTTCACATAGCAACACACAAAGAGTCTCTTCATTACCGTTCACAACTGTCTGGGAGGCCATTTAATGGACATACCATAATCCATGTGACCACTGTCCTCTTTTATTTTTTAAAAGATTTTATTTATTTATTTGACAGAGAGAGAGAAATCACAAGTAGACAGAGAGGCAGGCAGAGTGAGGGGGAAGCAGGCTCCCTGCTGAGCAGAGAGCCCGATGTGGGGCTCGATCCCAGGACCCTGGGATCATGACCTGAGCTGAAGGCAGACGCTTAACCGACTGAGCCACCCAGGTGTCCCCAAAGCTCTGTATCTTAAATCTTGATATGTAATCACAGAAATGAAGGAGGAGAGCAAGAACCAGACAATTTGTTTGTGGCTCTCTCCCTAGTTCCAAGAACAGTGGCCGGCACCTAGTAGATGCTCAATAAATATTTCTTGAATGAACGAATGGATCAAACATGATGCGGGGTGCATTTGTGCAGCAGTTTGTAGATGAATGAGTACTTTCCCCTGTTTTAGCAATTCCATCCTCTCCCTATTCCGGTGGGAGGATGCTAGAGAAGTTGAGGAGAGTCTACTCTGCATACATCCTGGCCGAGGGACTGTGCCTCACTCAGGGACCCTGCTGAACAGCCACGGCCATGCGTCCATGTTTCCTCCCATGGAATTCTCTGCATCCTTTGTCTAACTGGATGAAGAGGTGGGCATCTTATTTCTACACTGACCAACAGCCTATGATCCATGAGAAATGACCAGAAAGGATGTTCTGGATCAATCAGGCCTGGGGATGGGGAGTCTGAATGCAGTAGGCTTACTGCTGAAAGGTCAAGAGGAAGAAGTTGAGTCACGGTGGCCATTAGGGGGTCATGAAGAAGCCATGAGATGCTGCGAGGAAGGACTGAGGAAGCTCTGAACGAGCAGAGGAAGTTGGACGGCAGAGAGGGAAAGTAGCAGTTTCCCCGGAAGTGAATCCCCTCATGTGGTCCCAGGAAACAAAGTGAAAGCTCTCTCCGTTACTGATGGCTTCCCAGTTGAGTCTCACGATTCCTGGAAATGAATCTAGATTTCGGACCTTGGATTTCCACGGGACCCCGGAGTGACCTGCCAATTAAGGGTTTCTCTACTTGAGACTGGATTGAGACTCTGCTTCTTGCCATCCAAAGATCCCTAACTGGATTCCATTTTGGAAACGTGGAATCTGAGACTCCAAGCGGTGGAGTTCAAGTCCTCTGCCTGCCACGTCACCGGGCTCAGTGAAGTTGGACGCTTGTTCCAACGCACGTGGGAGGTAGTCAGTACGAATTTGACCATTGCTTGATCCGTTGATTGATTTCTCAGTGGCTTCATTTAAAGCAACAATGGATCTTGTAGCAGAATGTATTTTCCAAAGCGGCAGCAGCAGTAACTCCAATCCCACATGCTTTCTGGCAATGCAACCTCGAGCTTGCCGCTCCCCCATCAAGAGATGGAATCTAACTCATGTTCCCGGAGTTTGGGCTGGCCTTAGTAACTCCCTTGTCATCAGTACAATGGGGCAGAAATGGCATTATGTGACTTTGGAGGTTCCCTAGCTTGAGTCCATAAACAAAGGCAGAGCTTTTCCAAGATCGGGACTGGCTATAAAAAGAAGGGTCCTTGACTTAAAGCCCAAGAGAGCTTTGTTCCTTAAAGTTGGTGAAAAGAGGGCTTCCTGATATGAAGAAATGATATCTGTTTCTCAGATTAAACACACACACGCACACACACACACACGCACACGCATACAATGTAGATGAGCTTCCTGTGCAGACAATGTAGGCTTAGTTTCTCGGTTTTCTGGGAAATCATTATCCAGTTAGGAAATTCTCCAGTCCAGAAAGCCCCATCTGACCATGTTGCTCGGGGGAGGGCAGGCTGGCACAAACTTGGGCAGAGGAGTCCACCCTTCCAGCCAGCGTCCTTGTGAAGAGCTAGGGCCACCAAGGAGCCCCCAACGCCGTAAGCTCCTGCCTCGCACGCTGCTTTACAAACTGTAGAGAGCTCTCCAAATGCACAGCTGTCAGGCTGGAGACCAGTCCCCGGGAGAGCGGGCTTGGGAAGGGAGGGGACTGGGACATCCTGGGGAAAGCAGATTTCCCTGGCACCCCGCCGTGGTGAGGGTCGAGGCGCACCGGAGCCCCCTAGCTGGGTCCGAGACTGCGTGGTTTGCACGGAGCTCTGTCTAACCGCATTCACCGGAGCCTCTGCCCATCAGCCAAGTCCCCTTATTTCCATTTTGCCGGTGCGAACCTGAAGCTCAGAGGAGCCGAAGACTATGCTAGGGGACAGAGAGCTGTTGCAGGGGATAGACCCAGGGACTGAGCCCTGGGTCCCTTTATTCCTTGTCGGAGGCCCTGGCCTGGAGCTTGCAGTCTTTACTCTGTACACTTGCAAAGCGCTTGCTTTCCGGGGCAGCACGCCAGCGGGGCCGCGAAACCTGCTTCGTATCTCCGCTTCAGAGGCAGTTGGAGTGAATCGTCCTCAGTCCTGTGACCCAGCAGGTGGCAAAGCCAGGCACGGAGCAAGATCTCGCCCCCAACACATGGCAGCCTCGCCAACCCCCGGGTGCCTTTCCGCTCTCCCTTCTGCCTCATGGAGCACTCGGGAGGCAGGGCCAGGAAGTCTCTGCCAGCAACCTTTGAACAGCGACGTTTCTGCGATTATTCCCCGCTTATTAAGTACCCGCAGCATGTAAGACAGTGTCGAGCCCATCGTGACCGCGACTGACGTGATCCGAAAAGGCAGCGGTGACCTGGGCGCCTGCCGCGCCCTCTGGCCTTTCCCAGGCCCCGGGGCACCCCCACCCGCACCCCCAGGTCGGAGGGCTACTCTCCCAGGTGCGGCCACAGGACAGTAAAAAGCCCGGGGCTGCCGTGTGATTAAAGTCTCTGCTGGGAGAAAGTGACACTGTGGTCTGATTCATACCAGTAAATATGTGATTTACATTTAATTCAGAGTAACCTTTCTGGGCTCGGTGAGGTGTGAAGGAATCTGATGGGGCCGGCTCCGTGGAGGAGGGGACAATTCATATTCATTAAGACCTCCGTGTCAGCCAGCCAAAGGGTGACAGGCCCCAGCCCGCCTTCCTCCCTCTCGTGCCCTCCAGGGTCGGGGCTCCTGGGAGGCCAGCAGTCACGCAGGCCACCGCTTGGGGAGGGGGTGGGGGAGGTAGCGAGGAGGGTGGGAGGCACCAAGAGAAATTGGGAGGAAAATAAACAGCAGATCCCCCAGTGACCCGCGCGGGCCTTCAGCCCTTCAGATTGCTGCATTAGCTGCATTGATCTCTCGGGGGCAATGGGAGGGCTATTGATTGAGGAGGCGGGGGTCTCAGAGGCCCCTGGTTGGCCTCCTTTGTCCATATTTACAAGGGCCTGTTCAGTCATCTCTGGTTCATCCAGACCTGGGGCGGAGAGAGAAATGCCAGGGAAGGAAGGTTCATCGGCCCCTCGGGGCATTTGTTTGGGTCTTGATGACCTGAGCTGGGATCACTGCAGGGGCACGCGGCCCACGGAGCTTGAAAAGGCCCAAAGAAGTGCCCCGAGGGGAAAGAAAGATGTGCTTCTTTCACTCCTACGGGCTGTCCGGCTGTTCTCAGGCCATCAGTTTGTCTGTCCTCCTAATGGGCGTATTTGTAATGATTAACAGCGATTCTGAGGGCTGCTGTCTGTTGACCGCTGACTGGGGGTGAGGGGGGATCCTCGGGGGATGGGAACCTACGCCCTCAGCAGGTGCCTGGCATCGGGTGGCATGGGGCTGGCGGGTGCTCCTGGAGGACTCCCCACAGCTGGGGGAGCTGACTGGACAGGGAGACGGTCGGAGGTGACTGGTTGCTCTGAGCGTAAAGGCAGAAGGGCTTCTGCTCTGATTTCTGGTGTCTGTGACTGGCCCGGCCTGGAGAGGGAGAGGCTCTAGTTTGGAAGGAAGGATGAGGTGCTCCATTTGGGATCCGCTGGGTCCGAGCTGCCTGGCGGCTCGTCCGGAGGGCAGCGGAATGCCGACCTGAGGGGCAGGCCGTCGATGAAGACGTGGAAGTCGTCCGCTCAGAGAAGGCCCGGGAAGGTGCTGGCGGGCAGGAGGTGGGCCGTGAGGGAGAACAGACCTTGCGGCCACACGCCATGTGGGAGGAAGAGGACACTGTGTGTGTGCTCGCGGCGGAGCGGCCAGGGGAGGAGGGCGGCCGGGAGACCGCGTTGTCTAGCAGCCAAGGCAAGAAAGTGTGTCAGGAAGAGGAAGTGGTCGGCAGCGCCGGGCCCCATCCACAGGCCATGTGGGATGTGGAGTTAAAAGCGTCCACTAGATTTAGTAACAAGAAGGTGAGAGGTGGCTGGCAGAGGCCAGCCCCGGGGGCCTTGGGGGGCCAGAGCCAGACGGAGGGAGGTGGGAGGCGAGGAAGTGGAAAGCACTTGTGCAGACACCCCAGTGAAGAGGTTTGGCCGTGAAGGAAAGGCCAGGATGAGGCAATAACTGAAAGGCGCCAACAGGTCAAGAAAGGGATGTTTTCGAGGCAGCGAAGGCTTAGCCCCTTGACATGCTGGTGGCCAGGAGCCAGGAGGGAGGGAGAGAGGGGGAGGACGCAGCAGATAAGGGGCTTCTGGGCTGAGCGGGTGTCTGAGGAGGGAAGGCCTGGAAGGGGCAGGGGAACCTATGTGGTGGAGACAGCAGGGAGGCAAGTAGGGAAGGAGGAAGGGGCATGGATGCTGTCCGTGGCCAGGGTGGTGGGAGGGGCCGGTCCTGAGAGCCGGGGTGGAGTCCGGCGGGGCAGAGGATGGCGGGTTTGTGGCCGAGATTTGGGGGAAAGCATGAAAGGTCAGAGAAAGGAATTTCTCCACAGGTCCATGAGGCCCAGGGTCTGAGACGGAGCTTGTGTCCTCCATAGACAGCCTTCAGCAAGTGAGCGAGCAATTAGGGATAATAACAGCGAGACGAACTGGTGTGTAATCTGTGCTTGACATCTGCCCGGCCAAATGTCACAGAGTGACTGTGGGAGAATGGGCGCCCAGGTGAGCGTCGTCCTGGGGGGGCCTGTCACGGGATGCCCAGGGAGTCCCCAAGGGGTGTGGCACCACCACCCCGGCAGGCAGGCAGAGTACCCTTCCTCCGGCCTACCTCCTTCTGCCGTCCAGAATAGGGCCTCTCTTCTCCCACAGATGCCACAAGACGTGGGCCCGCTGGGACCTAAGAAACGGCTGCGTGCGGGGGCAAGGCCTGACGTGGGTCAGCCAGCTGTGGTCTGTGCCCTGTGGTGTAACTGCTCGGGTTCTGACCCCCAGAGACGGTTTCTCAGCCACTGGGACACCAGCTCCCCATGTCCCACTACTCCCTCAGGAAAGAGTCGCCACGATCGGCACAGAGCCCTCCAGTTTATTTTGGTCTTCTTCCTTTCACAACATATGCTGGGGAGAGAGGGAGGAAAAGGGGAGCCTCACTTTGTTCTCATGAAAATGCTACTCTCTTGAAGGGCTTCCAGAAGGACAAAGGTGGGCTGGGTCATTGGAGAAGGTTGTGCAGTGTGTGCACTGCTCAAAAACACTCTGGTAGGATGAGGGGTGGGGCAAGTGGGACCTGAAACCCAGCCTGGGTCCACCGGCCAAGTCTCACGCCCTGTGTCTACAGAGAGGGGGCACCTTTTTTCTGATTCACACAAAGGCATTGTAGAGGCTAGCTGAGTCCCCTAGAGAAGCTTCCAGCATCTGTCCTGAGCGAGGTGGGCCAGGTTGACTTCCACAGACAGCAGATGGTGACAAGAAGCTTCTGGCCACCTGGATGTGCTGCTCTCGCGGCCGGGAGGAGAGCTGGGAATTGGCGCATTTTCATTTTACAGGTCCCACGAAAGGGCAGGAGCAGAGTCAGGGTGAGGCGGGAATGGGTGTGGGGGGAGGACCCAGGAGGGCAGGTTCATGGCCAGGAAAGGGAAAGGTGAGCAGATGACAGCGGTGGCCGGAGCCCCCAGGGATCGGCTCCCAGCCCGACTCTGCCACTGCTCCCCTGGGAGCCTCTGGGCCGGTCCCGTTCCTTCCCTCTGCCTCAGTCTCCTCGTCTGACAAATCCAGAGCTGAAGTTACAAGAGACGGAGTGACAGCTCGGCCACCCACTGCATCTGCGACTGCGGCCAGGTCATTGGAACACACCAGAGCTCGTGTCTTCCTCTGGGCCACAGATGGCCGTTTGTCCTCGGTCTCTTGGCCAGCCACCCAGGTGCCCTCCCTGTCTCCGCCCACCCGCCTCTCCTTCCTGAAGGGAATAAACCAGAATAGGACCTGTCTCTCCTTTCAGGGGAGGGGGTTCCGTTTCCATCAGCCCCAGGGAGAGCAAGAGGAACAGGAAAATTACAGTATCAGCATGGAAATTACAATTGGAGGCGTCTGATTCACCAGGGAGGGTGACTTGTTCCTCTTTTTTTTTTTTTTTTTTATTTTTAGTCACTATTATGTCGGCAAGGAGGTCTGTGCTCATTAACCTGCACTGCCAGAGCAGACTCTGTGAAACCGGCTGGTGAGCAAAGCTGCCCCCTCCAGCCCCCTCCCCTCTCATCAGTTATTTATAGCCTTCCTTCCCTCTGGTGAATTAATTAACTTGTACCAGTGGCCTCAGACACTGTTGTGTTTAGCTGGGTGTCCCTTGGAGGCCAGTAAGGGAAGCGTGCAGAGAGACGGGGATGGGCGCGAAGGTGGGGCTGCTGGCTGGGACCAGCCTCCCCCACCCCAGCTCTGAGCCATCCCCAAGCTGTCCCCACCCCCAGCGGAATCAGATTGAGGGGTGTCTTGTACCCCAGCTTCGCTCCTTAGAGGCTTCTGAGGTTTGGGATTGTAAAAGCCAGCCAATCTGTCCCCAGTGGCAGAGTCTGACAATGTACCAGGAAGAACAAAGTCCAAAATACATCCCTTTCCTACAGCAGGGCAGCAAGGGACCAAGACGCAATGCTTCGGAATTCTCCATGCCCAGAAGGGTACCCAGCTGAGTGCCAAACCGCAGGGGCCGGGGGGGGGGTGCCTTGGAGGTCTGGGGGATTCTGGGGCACAGGGCAGAGAGGGGAGGGGGACCCACGTAGGGACCCAGTGAGCAAGGATGGGGAGAAGAGCTGCACCAGGGAGGGACCCCATTCACGATGAGCTCCTCGGGCTGAGCCTTCTATTTCACAGATGGGGAGACTGAGGCCCAGAGAGGCAGCCTCTGGTCCATTCATTCAGCCATCCGTTCTTTCATTCCATACGCATTTTGTAACTTCCCAGTGGGCAGGTGAATTAGGAACCTATGCTAGGGGAGCTGTTCTGTCCCCACAGGGGTCCTGTCTGGCTGGGAGCCAGCGTCCGCCAGGCTACACCCGGCCCGCGCCTAGCACACTAGTGGCTTTAGGCATCATTCAGAGGCTGCTCCCGCCAAGGTCACTCCAGGAGCCAGACTATATAGCCCGTGCCGCAACCGTCTCCCTCATCTCCCCACCCGCACTCCCGGGACCCCCAGACACACACGCATTAGTACAAAGAGCACCCTGGGCTTGCCAATGCCACTTGGATGCCCATTCTCCAGGCACTCCCACTCCTGGCCCCCCCAAAAAGGATGCTCCTGTATCCTGTACCCCAGAACCCCTCCCCCATCCCGGCCACACCCAAAGTTCGGACCCCAGGGCAGGCTCTGGACAAGGACACACACAGGGGGGAGCCCTTGTCACCTCCCACAAGCCCAAGTTCCCAGACACCCGCTGCCCAGATTTATAACCCCCTGCTCTCAAAGCCTGTGGCCGGCCGGGCTCATGTCTCCCACGGGAGGCGGACATCTTGCTTCTCCCACCAACCCCCCTCCACCCCCAGTGCTGACTCCTGGAAGAAGGGGGTGGGAATGGGACTGGGCTTGGGTCCCACTCATGACATTCAGCAGCATTTATCCCTCGGGTCACACGGCACCGCCGCTTAGGAAGCGATCCTGGCCAGTGGGTGCCAGGTTGGCCTGCCCTGTGCCCCGGAAGTGGCCTCCCAGGGTGGGTTCTGGGTCCAGCCCTCCGCACCAGCCTAAAAAGCGTATCGGGTGACTGCCCCCCTCCCGGCACCTTGAACAACCTTGCTGAGCAGTATGAGTCCTCATCAGCACTAGTGATAATAGGAAAATCACGACGGTTAAAGCCAGCAATTTGGCCTCACCCTGGGCTGCAAATGACGCGAGTTGCTTGGAGGGATATTTCCCACCCTCTGCCCCCCACCCCTGCCCAGTGCACCGCCTCGGGACCTTCCCTCAGCTGGGAGAGGCTCCTGCTTTCTCCAGCGGTCTGGTCTCCCCTGAAGCCCCCTGGGGCCCAGGCCAAGTTCTCTGGGCAGTTTTGTGCTTAAAATTACCTCCGTATGCCTGCGATTTGCCATTTGCGCCTTCAGAACCGACCGCAACTGGGTAATTGCCATGGCAATTAGGTAATTGCAGGTACAATTAGCATCTCTAGCAAAGCAGAGGGAGAGGGAGCGGAGGCAGAGACGAAGGAAATCAGAGAGGAAATGCCAGCCGATGGAGGTTATGAGAGAGATGGAGGGGTGGGGCAGAGGGAGAGCAAAGGGTGGGTGGACAAGGAAGAGGGGGACGGCTAGAAAGAAGGAAGAGGCGTGCACCATGAAATATAAGTCTATAGGCCAAGCCCCACAAGCCGATGGCCTAGAGGGAGCCCAGCAAGGCAGGAAGCCGGGCGTAGGGGCAGAGCAGGCTAGTGGCCGGGCTTCCTGGGGAAGCTGGGCCTGGCTCATGCTGTGGGCTTTCCATGAGCAGACCAAGAGACATGGGCAGCCTGCTAGCCACCAGCACAAGCAAAGGTCCTGTGGTGGGAAAGCCCAAGTCTGGGGGCTAAGAGAGGCTAGACGCGGCACCGTCCGACGGAATCTTTTGCCACGATGGAAATACTCGAGATCTACCCCGCACCATGTGGTGGTTACCGCCACCTGTGGCTACTGAGGGATTGAAATGCGGCCAGTGCGATTGTGGAACTGGGTTTTCTCTTTTATTTAACTTTAGGTTAAGATGTAAATAGCCACACGGGTGGGACCGTCTGTGAGAGGAGCAGTGAGGTGCAGGTGTCAGCGTGAGACCCCCATAGGAAGTGACAGGCTAGGGACCAGGGCCGGGGTGCTGGGACTGGGGGTGGAGAGGACAGAGGAGGGATCGAAAACAATGGGCGGGGCCCCCTGTTTGCACACAGACCTGTTCGGCTTGGGTGCGGGCAAGCCCCCAGGAGGAGATGCATTGCAAGCTTGGGACCAAAGCCCCTACCTACCTCTGTCCCATATCCTGGGCTCCTCACTGTTGTCTCCTGGTGTCCCATTTCGTGAATCGTCCATGGTCTGGGAGGAAGTGGGGACCCCGCATCTCCCTGGCCCTCAGGCCCCGTGTTCCCAGGCCCTGACCCAACCCAGGACCCCCACTCACCTTGACTGCCAAACACACTTCTGGAGAGGTGACGTGGGCTGACGGGACTGCCGCACTCACGCTCACATGCCCGCACACCCAAATGTATGCGAACACGCGTGGTCACACAAGCACACTTGGACCTCCTCATGCACACACACGCCCCTCCCCAGAGTGCTTTGGTGAGTGTTCCCGGTGGTTGCAGGGCGCCGGGGGGCCTGGGGGTGTCTGCCCTGTGCAGGTTGGCGGGGTAAAGAGCCCTGTAGGTACCAGGGACAATGGGGTGCAGAGCACCCAGACCTGCTACAGCCATGCATTTTGACCCCAGCACGGGGGGCCTTTCCCTTCAGTGCCTCCCGGGGGGGCAGGGGGGCTGGCTGGCCAGGGCCGGGAATGCCAGGCTGTGTGTGGGGTAGGGTGTGACCCCAATCCTGCCCTGTGGGGTGGGCTGCCTTGCCCCTGCCACCTCCTCACCCTCCCCCCTCCCTCCCTCCCTGCCTGCCCCACCCCACCCCACTCCTTCTCGGCTCTGCCTGCCTAGCTCTTCCCCCCACGTCCTTATCTGCCCCATGTTCATCTCTCCTCTGCCCTCCCCTGGCTCCTTCCCGGTTGCCTTTCCGCACAGTCTCTGGCCCCCTCTTCTCTTGGGCTGCACCCAGACATTCTAACCAACATGAAACTGCCATCCACAGACTCCCCTTGGAGACTTCCAGAACATTCTTTTCTTTGCCGATACTGGGGCCAGTCTGTGAAAGCTCCAGGTCCTGGGACTGCAGCAGCACGATGAGTAGGACAGAACCCCCCCAGGCCGGCAGAGGTGATGGCAGACTTCGTAGGTGGCAAAAGGGACGGCCCTTTGCACATACACGTCTGTGTGTGTGCACACACGTGCACGAATGCCTGTGGGGGGCTGGGGGGTGAGACTTCCTTCTCGGCATCTGCTCCCAGTGTGTAGCACCCTGGAAAGGGCTAGAGAGGCACCCCAGTGCAGTCCTGCCTTGGCCAGGCCTGCAGGAGGTTTTACTTGGCACCGTGGCCAAGACAGTGTGTGACCACGGGGGTCCACTCCATCCCTGGGTGGCCTTTTCCCTTGCTCTCCCCACAGTGCTTGATAAAGATACCAAGGGGTGAGCCAGCCGGAGGAGGCCTGCAGGAGATGGTCAGAAGCCTGAGCCTCGGAGCTCCAGTGCTATCTGTCCGTCTGTCCTTCTGTCCCCTCATGGCTGGTGTCACTCAACTCCAGACAGGCGGTGGGGAGGTACGAGACTGAGACCCCACACCAGGTTGCAGAGCAGGGAGGTGAGCAGGTGGGCAGGAAGAACATGGTTTCCCATATTCAGCCCCAAACCCACCTGCCCCCAAGGCCAGCCAGGGGGGACTGCCCCCACCTCCTCCACACCCCGTTCTCACGCTATACATCCTCATTTGGGGGCAAACCTCTGCGTTGATGTCACCTGTCTGAAAGCGTGGAACCATCCTTCAGAGCACTGTTCGGATGCCCCTGGGTTGGGGTTCGGGGGGCACAGTGGGCAGAGGAAGCAATAGAATTCTAGTCTGTTTAAGAAGAAAAGGAATTTATTAAAGGATTTTGGGTTGATTCCCAAATCAGTCCCTGGGGGACCCAGATATCCAAACGAGGAGGCTACACAGCAGGAACCAAATCTGAAAGGCACCTGCAGGATCCGCCAGGGGGTCACTGCTGTCCCCTGAGTCACCACACTCGATGCCATGGACGCCGGGGGCAGGGTGCCACCTCTGAGACTCGCCCGCAGCTGCACCCCTGCCGGACGGGGCCTCCCCACACCTGCTTCTGCTCATGCTTCACTTCGATTGGTGCCCCGTGTGGGAAGGCCCAGGAAGTTGCGCCCCAGCCGCACCCCGGCCGCAGAGGCGCGGAAACGGGTGTGTTTCCCCGAGGACGCAGGGACTCGAGCTGGGATTCCCAGGCGGAGGGAAAGTCCCTGTAACCAGAAGGGTCGACAAAGAGCCCTAATACTCCAGCAACTATCGGCGCCCTGCTCTGCCAGCCCGCCTCCCCAGCCCCTCCCCGAGGACCCGGTCCCGGTGCTGCCCTCGCCCCTTCCCCCTGGTTTCCAGAGCCCCCGGGCCCACACGCTCTGCCCCGGGAGGCCCCCTGCCTCGGAGGCCCTGTGTGCACGGCAGGTTTCTAGGGCCCGAGGGGAGGGAGTGTCAACCAACTACAGGCTGTTCCTTTCCGGGGACATTTGGCTCAGGCTGGGGCTGAGGTCAGCCCTCCACGACACCTCTGAGTCAGAGAGAGAAACACGCACCATCAAGCAAGCTTCTCTAAGAAGGGCTCTGAGCGGAGACCCCGGAGCGACAGCAGGGGCCAGGACGGAGCAAGGGGACGCCTGCTGTCCGCAAGCACAGCGGCGGTCGCAGCTAAGGCTCACCGAGCGCGGGCTACGTGGGAGGCGCCGAGCCGAGCTCTCAGCTCTGAGAATCCAGGCAAAGGTTTCATGAGTTAGGAGCTGTTGGCGCCGGCTGACCAGCAAGGAAAGCAGGACAAGGGCCAGGAGAGGTCAGCGAACTCACCTGGGGCCCCCCGGCGACTCAGTGCCAGAACCAGGATCTGAACCCAGCCTGGCCCCAGAGCCCTTAGCCACCTTGTCACATGGCCCCTTCTGTGGCTTCTCCCGCTGTACCTCTACTGCCCCTCTGGAAGACGGGCCCCGGGGGGTCAGAGGCCAGCGTGGTAGAGGACCCAGCTCAAGTTGATGACTCTGGGTTTCAACACCGACTCTGTTTTCTGTTGGTTGTGTGATCGGGGACAGCTAGTTAAGAGCGCTGAGACCTAGTGTCCTCCCTGGCGACACAGGGCAAGGGAGTCTGTGTACTGGGAGTCTGTGGGGGCAGTAAGCGGTGGGGGCTCGGTGCCCGGTGCACGGCAGAGGCTCGGGAAACGTGGGGCCAAGGACACACCGAGCATCTATTTGCCATTCTGGATCTACGTGTCCGCCCATGAGGCCCCAGGCGAGTTCTGTTCCCTCCCCCCACCCCCCAGCTCCCTGTCTCTTCTCCCCACAAGTTCCCTGCAACGAGGGATCTGTCCCCTAAGGCACCATCCCAACAGAACTCTCCCACAGACATCAACCGCTGCACCGTTGCTTTATTTCTTGCATTTACCTCCTCATCTCCTAAATAATGAGGGTCTAGAGCAGCGTTTCTCAGTTGGGGGCGATTTTGCCAAGCGGGAGAAACATTCGTCAATGTTGGGAGACATTTTTGGTGGTGAAAATGTGGGGGCGTGGGAAGTGGGGGAGGGTGGGCGCGCCCGGTGTGGGTGGGCGGAGGCCAGGGGTGCTGGGAAGAGACTCCCAGCTCAAAGACTTATCTGGTCCAAACCAACGATGCCGAGGTTGGGAAACCCAGACGCAGAGAATACACAGCTGCCCCTTGAGCCATGTGGGGGTAGGGACACCGATCTCCCCCATCCCATGCAGTCGAAAATCGGCATCTAACTTTTGACTCCCCCCAAACTTAACTACTAAGAGCTCATTGTTGACCAGAAGAAATACTCAATAAACACATACCATGTATGGTGTATGTATAACATGGCGTATTCTTACAATAAAGTCAGCCAGAGAGAAGAAAAGGTTATTAGGAAAATCGTGTACAGCATTGTACTATATTTATCAAAAAAAATTGGGGTGTCAGTGGCCCAGCCGTGCCTGGGCCTGATCGCAGGGCCGGCCCCTGTTGGATTCCCCACCGCAGAGTGGTTTGGGGGAGGGCTCCTCTCCGGCCTCTGCTTGTCACCGGCTGAGTGCCCTTGGACACGGTGCTTTGCCTCCCTGGGTCCCGTCCCGTCCCGTCTGTAAAATGGGGACGATGATCAAACCTACCCTCGTTGTCAGGATTCAACAATTAATATATAGAAAGTGCTCAGGGCCGTGCTGATACGGATCAGGGGCTCAAACATTGGTCATCAGAGAAGATTCCTCTGTTCACGTCATAACCCTGCCTGGAGGGCCCTCTGGTTGTCCCATTTCATCACAGATGTCCCCATCTGGGAACCACGACCGCCTTCTGCTATGGCTGCAACCCAGTTCCCATCACCCATGTCCTCCTGAACATTCGAATGCACCAAATGTTCCTCCCTTCGAGGCTGTGCTGACCCCCAGACTTGCTCATCCTCCTCTGACCCCAGCCTACTTAGAAGCACCCTCTCTCCCCGGTGCCTAGCAGTGAGCCAGGCCTCTTCTATTTCCTGGGGATGTCCTCGCTGGGTGAGCGAATGACTAATGGCACTTGTCAGTGGGAGCAGGGGGCTGCGGGGAGGGGGAGAGGAGGCCGGGTAGGGGGGAGGCGGGGAGGCGGGCCTCTACACAAAGCTCAGGGGCTATTTCCAGGCTGTCTGATGGGCCTTGACAGGCAGGATGGAGGCTGAGCAGCCCCTTGTCCTCTGCGCTTTAAAAGGCCAGCGCCCCTCCCAGAATCTTTCCTTGGAGACCTGCTAAAATAATACGTTTAGACCTGCCAAACCCAATCGCTTCCGTCTGTCAGGCTCCCTGCAAATAGCACTTCTTAGCGGAGCTCAGCGAAAATACGATTCCAAACAGCATGGGGGCAATCATACATCAATCGAAGGAAAACATTTTTCCCCTTCCCTTCCACCAGCCCCCATAATTGCATTTTAAAGCCGTTCCTGTGTTTCTGGGAGAGACACCACGGTACCTGTTGCTTTTAACTCAGAGCTGAGGGAGGCGGCGAAACGAAGCTAAACACGACAAAGTTGTTTTGATTTCTCTCCTAACGGCGGATCGCGGGGCTTGCTGCGGGGACTCAGCCGCCAGAAGACGAGCTGCTGAAAATGTATTTTTCCCTGTCGTTACTCTTAAATAGACGGGTGTTTTATTCTTCCTTATTTTGCCACTTTGCTGTGCTAGACTGAGCTTTATGGGATCCTGGCATGCGGGCACGTGGCTTCTCAGTGTCAAATGGCCCCCCATCCCTCCCGCGGCAGAAAGCCTCCGTGGCCGGGAGAGGGGTCACCTTGGGGTTCAGCATCACCCTCTCCGGGGGCCCCTCCCGGCGCTGCGGGGGTGTCAGGGAGGCCTTGGCTGGGATGAGTGTAGCATCCTCTTCCCTCTGATTGGGATTCCGGGAGGATGGCGGAGGGAGTTGTTAAGGAGCCAGAAGGAGGGAAAGGAGAGAGAGAGGCGGGGTTTGAAGACAAACATGGACAGAGCCATCCTTTGCCATTGGCCCAAGCAAGCCTGCCAGTGAGTTTAGAACCGGTGAGTCCTGGACCTGACTCCTGACTCCACCACGTACTGACGGGGAGGTGGCCTTGGGCCCCTCCTTCAGAGTGGTGTTGAGGGTAACTTGCCTCCCTGCCTTGTGTAGTCAAGGTCTTAGCCCCCAGCGCCTCCCCCAGAGGGGCTCAGAGCCCTCCTCCGAATGCCGGCTAAGGCTGGGGTGTTCGCTGGGGGCTCAGTGGCCCAGGTCCTCTGTCTCTGGCTTCCCACGGCCGGGGGGATCTCCTCTGGGCTGCAGATGATGGGGCTTCTGGGAATCATCCCAGCACATCCTGCCTCTCTCTCCTTCCTCTCTGCTTGCAGATCAGCTCCCAACCCCATCCTTCCTCTAAGCCCAGCAGCTTCCCCTCCTTTGAAGGGCTCCCTTCCCACCCCAAAGTCTCATGCATGGATTTTTCTCGAAGAGACTGCTCTCGACCTTAGAGAAATTCTAAGGCAGCTTCTAAGGCTGTTCCCACTTTGTGCGAGAGTGCAACGGATTCACGAGGGGCTACCCCAGGACCCTGCCACAGGCGCTCTGCTCTGCCTGCAGCTGGCTCCTTGTGAAACGTGGGCCCCCCGCCCCTCGGGCTCTAGCAGTGAGTGGTGGCCTGCCACAGCTAGCTGGGGTCGCTCTGATCCCTGGTGTGTCTCCCATTCCTCCTTGCTGTCCCAGCCAGTGCCAAAGCCAGCATGGGGCACCGCACCCCACCCACCGCCCCCTCTCCCGCCCCACACAGGTGAGTAGTAAGCAGGATCCATGCCTGAGGTCCACGTGGCCTCCTGAAGGCAGAAGCTGAGGACAATTCTTCCTCCTAGGGAGCACTGTTCTGGGAGTCCATCCAACTATGCCACTTCATACATGCACGGGCTTGGGGGCCAATGCAATCGCCTGAGCTTCGGTTTCCTCGTCCGATCAACATCTACGCTGACTGCAATCCCTGTACCCGCCCAATGCAGACGTTCCCTGGTGTCTCCATGCCTCACGCAAGATCACGTGGGCCCTTCTGTCAATCCCAACATTTCCCAGGCCGTGTCACTGGTCAAGGGGACATGTGAAGCCCCTTTGTAGATGGGGACAGTTGAAGCCTGAGGAGCTAAGTGGCACCATTTCCCTCCAAAACCGGATGGAAGACCCCGGCCTTCCCAAATCCCGGGCTGCATCCTGAGCACCTGTGCGGAGGGCGAGGCCTCTGGGCGGCCTGAGGGGAGCTGCTGGCCAACCCAGGCTCAAGGGCAGGCCCAGTGGTTGCCATGGAGACGCGGTTGCTGTCTGTGCTCATGAAAGGTCCACGCAGGCTTGCAGCCTGGGTTACAGGGCCTAGAGCTCCCGGCGCAAGCGGTCTCCTCCTGCACGGCAGGCCACGGACCCTTGCCCCCCGCACACCACGGCCCTAGAGCGCCCTGGGCAGTGGGGCGGCATGTTGGGCTGTCTGGCTGCTGCTTCCAAGGTTCTCCCTTTGACCCCTGAAAAACAGTGAGCGTGGGCAGCCTGCACCGCCTCTGTGGGGCCCTCGCTCCCTGTCTAAGAAGTATGCGCCAGGGGCGCCTGGGTGGCTCAGTCGTTAAGCGTCTGCCTTCAGCTCAGGTCATGATCCCAGGGTCCTGGGATCGAGCCCAGCATCGGGCTCCCTCTCCCCCTGCTTGTGTTCCCTCTCTTGCTGTCTCTCTCTGTGTCAAATAAATAAATCTTAAAAAAAAAAAAAAGGTTTAAAAAGTGTGTGTCCCTCATAGGGTGTGATGAGGGTTAAAGAGGGGGTGAGTACTTAGAATTGTGCCCACATATCAAAAGAACACAGTAAATGTAAGCTATGGCTTTGTAAACTTATTTTTCTCTGAGGCCCAGGGAGGACAAGCGTCCAGGGCAAGCACCCGGAGGTCACTGAGGTCTCCTTTCCTCTGTACCAAAAAACCCTCGCCTCTGCTATTCCCTGCCCCCTGAAATGCCCTTCCACTCAGTCCCCCAATGAAGCCCTGACTCCAAAGCCAGGCTTGCGGGCACCCAGGAGGCGTCCCCAAGCCCTCAGGCCCACTGTGGTACCTCCTCCCCCTGACATCTGCAGACATGTCGTGCTGGGGTCTCACTCCTGCTCCTGACGGAGCCTCTCATCTGAGGCTGTGAGCTCGAGGGAACAGCGCAGGCTCTCTCTGCCAGCATCCTGGCCACACAGCTGGCCCCAGCCTCCTCCCGGTGGTCACGAGCTCACCTGACCCAGGGGTACGGAAGTCTCTGGAAACAGGCCAGTGGAGGAAGCACAGATCCCGGCCCCAAGGGCTACCCCCTGCACCCGCCCCCCCCCCCCGTGAAATGGAGATGACCTAGTAGCTGCAAGTTACAGGGACCCCCCACACACACACACACAATGCAGTGCCCTGGGCTTTCTTATCTCATTCTAGCTTGTTCAGGTAGGAAAACACAGGCTCGGGAGAGCTGAATGACTTATCCAAGGTCACGCAGCGAATTGCAGGGCAGGGTCTTCTAGAAGTCAGGCCTGCCTGACCCACAGTCAGGGATGGGAGCTGCCTTGGGGGCACCGAGACAGAAGCCAAGAGGGTCAGAGGCTAGGACGCGGGCTGCAGTGTGCTGCCGTCACAGGAAGCAGGCCCAGAAGCCTCCACCACAGCTCCCCAGACTTGCCTGAGGCTCCCGGGAGGGGATTAGGGGGATTTCTTTTCCTAGCAGAGCAGGAGGCTGTGGGAGCCTCCCCGCTCCGAGGCAGGTGTGGGTAGTCAGAGAGGAGCAGGTGTCCATGCCCCCCTCCTTCTAAAGGCTTCTGGAAAACAAGGTGAAGGGCTCGGCCCTAGCTGGGCCTGGTTCTCTTGCCTCTGATAGAAACAGGCCTGCCTAGCTCCCCTGGCCTGTCCCCTTCCCTGCCCCTTGAGGAGGGGCACGGGGAGCAGGATGGAAGTCCTCAGGGGTATTCTAACTAATTTGAGGCTCTTTCCAGCCAACGGGGCTGGACCTGGAGGAGAGAGCCTTCCCCGGGGGCTCCGAGCAAGTCGACTTCAGTTCAGTCCCCCCTCAGGGGAGACCTGCGGGCTGTGGAAACGATGAAGCTGCTCCCTTGTGACACCACGGCCACCTTCCACATGGGGCACCATGGAGGAGCAGAGCCGGTGACTCCAGAGACTCTTCTAGAACAGGGGAGCGGGAGGCCCAGAGACAGGAAGGGTTTAGACTGCAAAGCTGGAGTGAGAAGCAGATACACCAAAATGTGGAGGGAAAGACGCCCGGCTGGGAGGGGGGAATGGCTTAAATAAACACGCCCCGTACTGGCATCTGGGACCATGGGCTTGGGCCCAGGCAAGTGGGCGACTGCCCACTTGGTGTGGTTTTCGAGAGGTTTTAGGAACCTGGTTTCAAGGTTTGGCATATAAAGCAAGTGATGCATGAAAAAGGGACGAGGGAAGTGTGGCGGGAAAATCTCCCTCAAGCTGGGGACCCGAAGCTCTGGTTCTGAGCCTGGCTGGCGCTCTCTTGCCGAGCGACTCAATGCCATTGTCAAAGCTCCCTGTCTCCTTTAGCTGTTAAGTGCGGAAAATAATCCCACTGCGTCAGCTTGCCCAGGGGAGGACGGAAGATCCAGCGCGTGCAAACAATCAGATAATTACAGGCCCGCAAACAGGAGAGGCTGCTGCACACACACACACACACACACACACACACACACACACACACAGAAGGCAGCATGAGGCCGGCCTCCTAGAACGGACTGGGATTTGGCCCCGAAAGCAAGTGTGCTCTCACGGAGAGGCCGGGCTGAGAGCTAGGGCGGACAGAGCAGGGTCCGGGGGTGCCCGGGGGGTCGCTCTGTGCTCTGCACTCTTTACAATCCTTCGGCACGGCTTTCCCTTCCCCGCTGGGTCATCAGAGCCCCAGGAAGGTTGAAGGACGTGGTCCTGGTCACCCCGCTGGCACAGGAGCGGGAGTAGGAACGTCCTGTCTGCTTCTGGGGCCACTGCCGCATGTGACATTAAGCCTCAAGAGGAGGCATAGAGTAAGCGGACTGTGGGATTTGGCAGGTGGGGGGTTGGGCCTGGAGCCCAGCGTTAGGGAGCCGCCCCGCTGGGTGAGACTGATTCCCCATCCTAAGGAGGGAATCCGGGACCGCGGTGAGGACAAATGAGTATCTTAAAACTGTGTCTGAAGCTGTACCTGGCGATCACAGTTATTGTCGTAATAAACTGGTCCCTGAAGCCATTTAAAGGCCATCGAAATGCCTTCCTGGTCCCAGGCAGGGCTGCACCTTGGGGCCAGGCTGCTGGGACCACTGGAGGCCACTTGGAGACTCCGGGAGGCACCTACCGGGGATGGGTCTCACAACCTCCAGGGGCGGGAGTCTACCCTGCTCTCTCCCGCCGCGCTGGCCACCTGCTCCACTCTCTCAGGGGCTTTGCAGGCAGCGTTCGCCGTGCAGACCCACTCTGTCCTGGGTGGTCTCATGCTCGGACCTTGCCTGAAGCCTCCGCAAAGCCCGCTTCCAGCAGTGGTCCCCCAGGCCGGGGAGTGGGGCACAGACGGAGACGCTGGCTGGGGGAGGGAGGCGACTGGACAGAGGGTGCAGGGTGGCTGCAGCAGGGGGAGCGTCTGCGGGCCAGAAGGGATGCTCGAAGCACGGAGCCTGGCTGGGGAGGTAGGGACAGGAAGGGCAGGCAGGAGCAATGGCCAGAGGGAAGGTAAACCATGGGAAGGAGGCAGGTGGGAGGAACAAGCTTGACCTAAAGGGTCAAAGGGCCACAGCAAGTCACAAGGATCTAGGAATCGGGGCTGACGGTCGGCTGGCCGTGGGAGGAAGTGAGGAGCCACACGCAGGCTCTCGGGCCGGTGAGAGACTGAGGCAGGGGTCCGTCCTGCCTCTGTGAGTGCTGATCCTCTGGAGTCCGGGGGTGCCAAAGGGGAAGCAGAGGTTCCCGGCAGCTATGCTGTCCTCCCCGGCGGCCCCCAGAGGCTGCAGGCCACGGAGGCAGCCATGTGACCCTGCGCACCACCCCACTCCCCAGCTGTGGCTTTCGTGGTCTGCAGGGGACAGAGCCAGCCCAGCCCTGCCAGAGTCACCCCCACCGTGACCTCGAGTGAAGGTGGCCTCAGCACAGAGACAGGCTCATGCAAATGAGCACGGAAAAAGTGACAAGAGCACCTGAGTGGAAAAGTTTCCTTTCTCACTCGCCCTGCGGGGAGGAGGGCGGTGGGCGGCCGGTGAGGGAGGCTGGAGGTTATTTTGAACAAAGCTGTGTTCAGCCCCCTCGCGTCTGGCACCAAGAGGAGCGCGGCTTCTGTCTTCAGGGCAGAATCCCGGTTCCTCCCCCGCACCAGGTGACCCGGGCAAGCCACTTCTCTCCGAGCACAGTTTCAGCCCTGTAGAGAGGGTGAGAGGCCTGGCTTACCAGCTCCTCATCCGCACGTTACTGACCTTCTCCCCTGGGGCCCAGGAGCCCTTCATTCACACAGGGGGCATGTGAACTTGAACGCCTGAAACCACAGGCCGGTGACCTCCTGCCCACTGGACAGCGGGCAGAAGGCTATGTGACCTTGAGCTGTCATTGAACTGGGCTGATGCGCACGGCTGGAGGAGAGAATCCGCTAGTCCGGGGACAGCACCCTGGACAGTGCCCAGGGCCCTGGGGAGAGCTCAGCCCTCAGGCACCCCTTTCTTCTCCAGGAGAGCTCAGCCGATTACGTCTGGTCTTGGCCTGTGGCGGGCAAGGGTTGGGTTTGAATCAAAACGATTGAAAGAGGAAGGAGTGGGCAAGGCAGGGGTTCTCGTGCCCCCCTGGGGGGGGGGTGCTGCCCCGGTGCGCATGCGTGGCCCAGCTCACGTGCTTCTCGGGGAGACCGGCCCACGCCCACGCTGGCGCTTCCTCGGGGGGGAGCGGGGCCTCCGGAAGCCGACCCTCCCGAGGCGGCAGGCGCCCAGAGTTCAGGAAGAGGTGGCATGGGGAAGTCACCCACACAGAGCTGCCTTTCCTCCAGGGCCTTCGTGGCCCAGCGACTCCGAGACAAGGTATTGTTCCCACGTCACGGATGACAAAACCGAGTCTCCGCGTCGCGACAGGACTTGCCCAATGTCATGCAGCCCAGGAGCCAGCTTCGGAGAGCAGGTCTGCCCAGGCACCTTCCACCACACGGAACAGGCTCAACGCCTCTGGCCTCAGTTGCTTCATCTGTAGAATGGGCTCTGAGCACCCATCCCATGTCTGGCAGAGGAGGTGGGGGAGGAAGAGATCTTAGCCCGAAGGCAGGCCGCACAGCGGGACTGCGGGCAAGGCAGGCAGGGGCTAACTCCGGCTTCTCACTCAGCCTTCCCTTCTGGGGTCAAGTCCAATCCCGGCAGGGGCTGGTCTGAGCAGACCCCGCTGTGTCTCCCGGAGGGATCTGTGGGAGGGGCGGCCGGGCCTCGGCAGCCCAGACGCGGAGGACACACAGCTACACCTGGGAGGGCCGGGGACCCTCTCCTCTGACATTCCAAGGGTCCGAGTCCTCCGGTCAGGCCAGAAGCAGGATCTAAAGATAGCCAGGTGGTGACCAGAGCAGGCGTGGTGGGTTGCTGAGATTTTAACCGCCTGGGACAATGCCAGATGGAATAGAGCAAAGAACCAAAACTGCACCCCGTGTGGGCAGGGCCTGGCAGGTGGGTGAGAACCTTCCCGACCGTGCTGCCCAGACTGAGGGGCCTGTTCCCGGACCCTCCGAGCCCCAAAGGGAGGGCTGCGGCCTGGAGTCCTGCCCTGGCACGTCTCTGCCTTACCCTGGGATGTGCCAAGAGGCTGTTCCATCCATCCGTTGGTGCAGGCATGCATGCTCTTAGCCTTGAAAATGCGGGCCTGCTGCAAGAGTCAGCAGGTGCAAAAGGATAAGCCGTGAAAACCAACTATCCCTCCCTTCCCTGGTCCTCGCCACCCGGCTCGCTCTCCTCCTGGAGTCTCGACTCTTATGACTTTCTAGAAAGCCTTCCAGAACCTACGTGCATTTGCAGACAGCTCCGTGTGTACATGTGTGTATCCTTTCCTGCCTCTTCCCACGCTTTGTAACAGGTCGGTGCCTCTCGAGGCCCTTTCCTTCTAGGAACGTATACACACCACGCGCCTTTTTTAAAATGGGGGAAACGACGAGTAACTCGGCATCTTACGTGGTTCTGTGGGAGAGCTGGGCCCAGCCGGGAGGTCTTCTGTCCCGCGCCGTGTGCCTGAGGCCTCGTATGTGGTGGAATTCCGCTGCCTGGATCCCGTTTATTTAATCAGTCCCCTGCTGATGAGCAGTCAGCCGATTTTCAACCTTTTCCTTTTATAAGTCAGGCCACAGTGTCTGCATGATGTGGTTGGTTGGGTCCAAGGGAAGAGCTCGCACAGCTGGGACGGGGCTGCTCGCTTGCTCGGCCCTGAGGTGGCACCTAGCGGCGGGCCGGCCCGTCCCTCTGCTGACACCTGTCCCCATCCCCTGACGCCTGTCCCCATGCCCTTACAGCAGAGAGCTTCTGATCTTTTCCAACCTGACGGTTGAAAGAGGGTCCCTTCTTGAACTTTCAATTTGCATTTTTCTTATGAGGAAGATGAACTTTTCATATATTTAAGAGCCATTAATATATTCTTTCAAAAAACGGCCTTCCTCTACTTGGCCCATTTTCAAAATTGGGTTATCGGCATTATCTCGTTGCCAGGTAGAAGCTCTTTGCACAGTCAAGAAATTAGCCCTGTCTGGGCCACATGAGCTGCAGTTTTATTTCTCAGTTGCTCGTTTGTCCTTGTGCCTGGGGTCACACGTTGTCTATCCTTTGTGTCCCCTTTGAAGTCCAAAGGCCTTTGGCAGGGAAACAAGTTCAGTGGCCGGTCCCCAGTGTGACTCTGGGCTGGGGGCCAGGGGCCTCCCTGGGCTTGTGTCCTCATCTGTGAAATGGGGTGGGGGCTTCATGGATCTCTGAAATCCCTCATGGTCCACGGGGTCTAAAGCTCTGAGCTGTCGGACCCAGAACCGAGGGGCTCTGTGTGCTGGGAGAGGGAGGGAATGGGCTAGAAAGAGGAAGTGGGAGAAGCAAAGACAAGCATCTGACTTCGGGGCTGCTGGGACCACGGTCACAGCCCCCATGCTTTCTCAGTGAATGGTTTACAAGGGTCCAGAGCGCCTGGCCCGGGTCCCAAGAGCTGACTCTCCATGTCGTAACCAACTCTGAGCTTGGGAGTCTGGCTGGGATGGCGGAGGTGAGCCCCCGCTCCTGGCAGGAGGCTTGGGAGAGCCCACTCCGGCTGGCAGAGCACCAGGGTCCCAGGCCCAGGGATTATCCTCAGAGAGGGAGGCTAAAGCCAGGGCCCGTGGGCCCGAGGTCATCAACAAGAGAGGGGCTGTAGTAGCACAAGAACCCAGGAGTCCCAGGCCTCGGCGTACTGTTCTGCACCTGGGCCAGCCCCTGGAAGGTTCTAGAAGAAGGGTAGCATGCCTGCCAATAACAAGAAGAGCTCATGGTGACAGACCTCTCCCTGTGTCCGGCTCTACAGACACTGGACTATCACCCCCCAATCTCCCATCTCACTCTCCCCAGCCAGGCCCTAGAGGGAGCACCATTCTATCGCTTTCTGACAGATGAGGAAACTGAGGCAGGCGTACACACACACCCAGGAGAAGGGGCGTAGAGCCAGGAGGGAGCAGCAGCCGTCAGTCCGGTCTGAGCCCCGGGGGCTCACATCAGGGCACTGCTTGGGCAGCAGGTCCCTTGTAGGCTGTATTTCTGCCTCTCCCTCCACGTCCAGAGGGCCTGATCCTTCCTTACCAGGCTGGTCTCTCAGGCATATCCTTGAGTGAACTCCAACAGCGGTTCTGTCTCTGTCCCAGTCACCCGGTCACCCCGCCTAAGGCCCGCCCCCAGCGGCTGCTCGGTTCCCTTTGTCACACGAATCAGTGAAGTTACGGGCCCAGAAATCACGGAGAGGGGGACACAGCACCGCAGACGGGAGCAGAAGTCTGGCTCGGGGCTCATAGAGGGCCCTTCGGTTGTCTCCTCCCTGACCCCGGCTGCCCAAGGAAGGAGCTGGGCACGATCGTGCGTGGGGCCCTCTGTCACTCCAAGCAACGCCACATTCTGGAAGGAGGCCCCTTCCCAGAGCGCCGACGCGCCTTCATCACAGGGCCCTGGCCAGGTGGGTCCCATTCAGCACTGTGACCTGGCCCCCAGCACACACTCACAGATGTTTGTTGAATGAATGAATGAATAAACAAATGAATGAATGAGTCTCAGTGACACTGTTGAACTTGCTCACCATAGCCAATGCCTTCTTGGTGACGGGCGACGGGGATGTGCAGGTTAGTGCTCTGGGAGGGGGTCAGACCATCTAGAGGGGAGGACAGCTCAGCAAGGGGGATGAACCTCACTGCCGCACCACTGGGCACGACCGAACAGCCAAGAAGGAACACAGTCGGGTTTATCGGTTAACCCTCGGAGACTCCTCCCGGAGGAGACTCGTGGGCGGAGGGGGCAGCACAGCTGGCTGGCTGGCTGCTACCGGGGGATGAAGGAGGGAAGGGTGGCAGGCCTTGGCTCCCATGCCTGGTCCCAGATAATCAGAGTCCACCGTGGCTGATGGGCCTTGCTGGTGGGGTTCCTTCATCTCGTGGCTGCTGGGGGAGGCAGGACGGAAGGGGAGAAGTACATTAGGGCGGCAGCCCGAGGCAGACGGCCGGAATCGGACAGCCCTGGGGGGGAATCCCAGCCCTGCTGCTTTCAGACCGAGTGGCCTTGGGCCAGTGGTTTAACCTCTGTGGCTCCAATTCTTCATGCAACCTGGGGATGACTGTATAGTTTCCATTCCAGAGGCGAATCCGTCCGCTCGAGGTGCTCAGCACAGTGCCCGCGCCCCCAGGGAGAGATCCATACCCAAGAGCCACTGGCCCCACTCTCGGCATTCTCTGATACCTTCCATGACACGGGTGCCCAGCCTGTGATAGGGCCCGGGCAAGCCATTTTGCAGCACGGCCTCGCAGGATGCCAGCCCGACTCCAGGAGACGGGGATTGCGACCCCAGGTTCCCCGAGTGGAAAGCTGGGGCTCAAAGCTGAGTCATTTGCCCGAAGTCACACAGCTGGTAAAAGGCAAAGGTGAGGCAGACTCCAGGTGGGCCGTCTTGAAAGAATGTGCCCTGTCCCCGAGGCTATTCTGTGCCCCCCACTAGGCTCTCCATGTGACTGGGGTGAGTCATCTGGTCTCCCGGCCCTCAGTTTGTTCATCTGTGAAATGGCCTAGCTAGTGACTCTGCCATGTCACGCTAAGTACGGTTATAGTGGGGGCCCCTCACTGCTGGCTGCCTTTTCTGTCTCCCCTGGGGGCACATGGACATGCCCCCCAGGGGAGGTGAAGGACCCTGCTTTTCTCCTTCATGGGCGTGGGGCCACGAGCAAATTCATTCTTCGAGAATTGAAAATATCTGATTACTGCTGACTTAGAGCAGGTGGGGGCGGGGGCGGGAAGACCGTTCGGACACAGTCCGAACTCTCAAGGAGCTCACGGTTCCACAGAAGGGTTCTTGACCCCTTTGCTTCCCTCATCCTCAGCGGCCTTCGTCTATAAAATGGGCCCCCTGCCTCTGATCTCTCAGAGATGGAGGGTAATGGGTGCTCCAGCCTCGGGGGCCCGGAGTTGGGGGCTGCAGATCAGGTGGGAGTGGGAGGGGCCCTGGGTCCAGCTTTCTAGGTCAGCAGTCCCAAGGGATGGCCCTGCGGGCTGCTCCTCTCTTGCTTTCCTGCAACAATGCACCCCCTGTTCCCATTTGATGGGCGCTGGCCAATCTCAGTTCCTGGGTGTTGTGAGCAATGGACAGTAGTTCGTGGAGAGCAAGGCAGACGGCAGGCTAGCCTGGGTCGCTGCCCACATCTCTGTGTACCTCCGGCCCGGCAAAGACAGACATAACGTGGGCCATCTTACCCGGAAGCCGGTCTGTGGCAGGCGAGCCCTGCCCACTGTCCTCCTGCCCCCTGCCCCTGGCTTCCCCTCCCCATGGCCTAGTGGGCTCTTCAAAGACACCGGATCACCCAGGCCCTGAAACCCTGAGGTCTCCCTCCCACCCTAGCTGGCCTGGCAGACTCTCATAAATTCCTTGGGTTAATTTGAATTGACTGAGTTGAACGGAATTGACTTGAATCTAATTGACGTGAATTCAATTGGAGGCCAGATTTCAGGCTTCATCGGAGCCCACTGGAATTTGGTTTTCCTAAATGCTAGTCCCTAGATCCGAAAGGCCAATTTTCACCCCTCGTTTCTCCATTTCCTCCTTATTGGATGGAGCGCGTGGGAGGCGGAGGACAACAGGAGTGGCGTTCCGTGATGGCTTCCTCTGGAAAACACCACCTTTGAGCAATATGCCCCAATGCCCTTTCCAACTTGACCTTAAAAAGGCCACGGAGCCTCGTTTCCAGGAGCTTAAACAGAAGCCATTTGAAGGTTCTTCCATTATTTTGATGGCCGGTGGTCTATGTGAGTGTTGGAGTGCCCGAAGGCTACGGTCTAGATCGGGTCCCGCTTGGGACCGCAGAAGAGCATCCGGGCCTGATGGACAAGGAGAAGGTTGAGAGGTGTAGGCTGAGAGGCCCGCCATCCTGCAAGGCCAGGCGCCCCGGGGTCTGCCGCCTTGACCTCACAGACCCTGGCAGCAGTGACCGCATCTTCCTCAGCCTCGGGGCTGTGTTTCCTTCACGGTCGTCTTTGCAGGCCAGACATCCCTCTGGGGCTGGGGCACCCCTCCCTGACTCTAGTCCATTTCAGACTTCATGCCATCCACGTCCCCCTGGTGGGGGAGGGGCAGCCCCCCCTTAGTCTTCCTACCACGGTGGCTCAGCGACCACACAGACCAGATGACTTGGAGGGGGCTCTCGGACCCCACGGCCCCCAAGTCAGAAGCGGCCTTCGTCCTTGACATCGGCTTCTCATTCCTTCTCCGTAAGCAACCACCTGCCCAGCGTGCCAGTCTTATATCTTGAGACTCTCTCAGAACCCTCCAGTCATGTCCACTGTGGCCACCTGGACAAGTGCAGTAGCCTCCTAACTGTTCCCCCAGGCCCACTGTTGCCCCGTTCAATCCATAGTCCACATGCAGCCCATGGGGTATTGCCAAAATGCAGATGGCACCCATCAGCAGCCCACACCTTCAAAGCCAACAGCTGTTTCCCGTTGTTTGGGGGGTTAAAGGCCCTGCTCATTAATATGCAAGGGGAAAAAATCCCACTTACCCTCCCCAACTGCCTCTCTCTGGGTTCCTAGTGCTAGACACACTCCTTTCTGCCCAGGACCTTTGCACAGGCTGTCCCCTCTACCCGGAATGCACTTCCCTCTCCGCTTCCTCCGGTTAGCTCCTACTCATCCCCAGGTCAGGCCTCCAGCATCAGGGAAGCTCAAAGGCCTTGTCACATCATGTACCTGTTGCTCCTGTATCCCAGGCTGGAATTGTCCACATGCCAGATTTGATCAGCTTCTGTCTCGTCCCCTAGACTGTAAGGCAAGGAAGCTTTCTGCTTGGGCTCAATGAATGAGTGAATGAGTAGGTGAATGAATGAACACGAGAAAGTCAAGGGGACCTATGTCTAGACACTTGTGTCCCCTTCCACCAATGTGAGGGTCCTACAGCAGCCAGGCTGGCCTCCTTTGCTGCCCCTGAGACAGCTTTCTCTGTGTCACCTCCTGGGCTTTGCTCCCTTGGGACCCCTCCCCTGCCCAGTAAATCTCTTCCCTTTTCCCTGCACTGAGCTAAAACCACCCGTTTCAAGGCCCAGCTTGTGTTAAATTCCAAGAAATAATTATGAAACAGTCATCAGGAGGATGGCTGGGAGGGGACACTGTGTGTTGAAACTGTTTTCTACCTCATTTGAAAATATACTCAGTTCCCCATGGCCGGGAGGCGGTTCCTGGTAGACAGGACCTGAGCAATAAAAGCATATGCCTTTGGGTCACATTTCCAGAGGCAGAAACTTTCCCACTTGCAGTGGAGGGTGAAGTCTGAGCAATCTCCAGTGCTGTCAGCCTTGCTGAGAATCGCATCTTACTTAATCAAAAGGCTCCCGGGAAGTCAACTGGGAAACTCACCGAGCATGAACAGGGGGCTGGGCCCCAGCGAAGGTGGGGGTGGCTACCACGTGCCCTGACCTAAGCAAGGCCCTGGAGGTTCCCAGGAGGATCAGGGAGAGGTGGGGAGGCCCCATCACCTTAGCTCATCTACAAAAGGGACTTTTAAAGGCTGAGCCCATGAGGGGAAGTCAGCTTGGGCAAGGTTTAATACCCAGGTGTGACACCAAAGATGGAAATCGAGACCGTCCCTGCAGGGAGTCCAATCCCCCCTTTTGACAAATGGGGAAACTGAGTCCAGAGGACTTGCTCAAGGTCACTAAACCCCGTGGTGTAATCAGAGCAAGAACCCGAGCTTCTAGATCCTTCTGCCGTTATCAGGCTACACTGCAGTTTGGAAGGCTCAGAACCTGCCACCCCGCCTGCCTGTTCCGCTGCCTATTCTGCACCCCAACTGCCACCTGCAGAGGCTGAGGGGGGCTGGCAGATAGAGGGGACAGGCCTCTCCTGAGCTGAAGACTGCTTGAGTGAACGCGGGAAAGGGGGCACCCCCAGCACTGATATTTACTGAACACGCAAGGGGCTCCCGAGACCGTGCTTTCCATGCAAGACCTCGTCATGGTAGATTAAAGCAACTTCATGCTTCTGCTTTCATCCGAAGGTGAAGTGCAAACCTTAAGCCTGGGCGGGCCTTAGTGACTTGCTTGACCAAACAGCAGACTGGTAGAATGTGGCGGAAGTGATGTTCCGGGTTTCTAAGGCTAAGCCACCAGAAACCCTGCAGCTTCCGCCTGGGGTTCTTGGAACGCTGGGTCTCAGGGGTGGCTTCTCAGCACCCCATGCCGTGAGAAGCCCCAGGACATGGGAACACGTGGCCGTCAGGGTCCACAGCCCAGCGGGGCTCTCAGCAGACAGCCAGCAGCTGACGACGGCCAAGGGCACGGCCGTCTGCGCCGTGCCGGCCAGGTGATCCCACAGCCATGGGCTCCCGGCTGCCGTCTGATGGCCTTCACCTGGGAGACCTCCAGCCAGAGCGGCCCGGCTGGGGACAGTTGGCCCACAGAACCGTGAATGATAATAATGCTTTGAAGTCTCTAAGTGTTGTCACACCTTGCTACACGGCAAGAGACGGCTTCAAGGTTCATTCCGCCCTCACTCTCGGCGACCCCCGCAGATGGTGCCGTGGTCTATTTCCCCTGTACAAATGGGGAAATCCGGGTACAGGGAAGTCGCTCGCTCGCTCAAAGCTACACCGCTAGATAAATGGCACATCTCCGATTTGGATGGCCCACTCAAGTCCTTCCAGCCCAAGGACTGGACACATCTGCCCCATGGATGCTGGAGGTATCCGTCCCCTGCACCCTGACACACGTCCCTGTTTGTACTTTTGCACTTGGCCTCATACGGGACAGGGAGTATGATCAGTGACGTCGGGGTTGCGTGCCTAGACCCAGACTGGGCATGGGATTTGTCTGGCTCTGGGAGCAGGACTGCTCCTGTTGGAAGATGTGTGGATTGCACAAATGGATGACCCATTCATGCAAACGTGTCTGTCTGCTGAGAGCTCCGCTGGGCTGTGGACCCTGACGGCCACATGTTCCCACGTCCTTGGGCTTCTCATGGCATGGGGTGCTGAGAAGAGGCCCCTGAGACCCAGCGTTCCAAGAACCCCAGGCGGAAGCTGCAGGGTTTCTGGTGGCTTAGCCTTAGTTTAGTGTGTGCAGCTCCTCAAGGACCCACAGCCCAGGGTTGGGGAGGTGAGGGAAAATCAACGGTCCCCAGAGACTGTGCTGGGGGTTTCACCAAAGGTAGGTGAAGTCCCCGGCACACTTTAAGAGAGGGCAGAGACTTTCAGTCGGCCGGCTAGACGAGGGGGTGGTCAGGAGGCGACTAGCTACCCCACGCAGAGGTGGCATTGAGGTTGAACTTGGAAGGCTGATGGAGAGAGAAAACACAATATACAGACAGACACATGGGGATGGGGAAGAAGGGGCGTGAGGAGTCTAGGAAAATGACGGCGGCTCCCAAAGCTGGGATGCGGGCTCCCCGGGGAGGCCGGGCCCCAGAGCCCAGGCCTTGACTCTTGGGTTGGGACCTTCGGGCTTAACCCCAGAACAATGGGGAGCCATGAAAACGGTTTCAATAGGGAAGTGACATACTTTCAAAAGACCACTGGGGCCAGGGGGCAGAGGAGGCTGGGAGTCCGAGCAGCTGCTGGGAGCTCGGCTGGGAAGCTATCGCACCAGAGGATGACGTCCCGGATGGAGTGCCCCCCACCCTAGCGCACCCCCCAAGAACCTCTTCTCCGGCCATGATGCACACTGTACGACCCCGACCACTGCCACGCACACCGCAATCCCCAGGTAGCAAGAGCGAAGGACAGATGGAAATGAGGCAGGGAAGGAGGGAAAGCGAATGCGAGGCAGGGTATTGCTGAGCCGGCCACGGCCTTCCGTCTGTCTCTCGGCCGCATGTGTTCCAGACAGGCCTGGGAACGGACCCTTGTGGGGAAAAGGGAAAAATGTACCTTCTGGCTCCTACCCATCTCCTGTGGCTCAGAGGTCAAGGTTATCTCCACTCTCCCGCAGACTTGGGTTGCACTCGTCCCAGGCAGCCTCCGGAAAAGCCAAATCCACAGCCCTAGTAGATCACTTCGTCGAGCCCAGAGTGGAGGGTCCACTCGGGTCAAAAGTGGGCATGGGAGCCACCGAGGCTTCCACCACGGTGGGCGTGATGGAGTTGGGGCCAAAGCCAGGCCCTCACCCCAGGAGAAGCTGAACACGTCAGGTGGTCTGAAAATGGAGATGCTCGGCTTCCCTCACCAAGGGGCCCGGAGGACCAGTGGGGCTGAGCACCTCTGAGAAGTACAAAACCCAGATCTGGTGTCAAGACAGGTTAACTCCTCAAAACACACGGAGGAATCACTACTGGAAAACAAAGTGCCTCAGATGCAAAAGCCCTACAGGGATACCGGGGTCGGGGGCCAAGCCGCCTCCCATATAGCAGGTGCTGCCCACGGTCGTCCTCTCCCTCGGGGCCCCGTGCCTCATGCCTCTCTCCGTTCACAGTCTCCAGAAACAGCCTCCGAGATGAGGATTCACAGGAAAGCAGTGTATTAGGAAAGCACTCCCAGGAGAAACCAGTAAATGATCGGGGCAAGTAGGGCAGGGATGGGGAGGAAGCAAGACTGGGCTGAGACGTGACCTTGGACAGAGCTCCGCCAGGGGCAGCCTCCCCCTGCCCCTACAGGGAACTCTGCAGTTGGGAGCTTGGCTCCATACATTCTCCCAACACTCATCAGCCAGGAGCCACCAGTGAGGGACTTAAATTCCAAGCGAGCTCTCTGCTGAACTTTGACAAAAGAGCTATCAGGTGATTAAAGCAAAGGCATGCCAAGGTGGAAACAAGACGGAGGGACCTGAGTGAGGCAGGGCCATCCTACTGTCCTACGGGGTGTCCACAGCACACTGCTTGGACAAAAAGGAAGCATTAGTCTGTCCTTACAGATGGCTAGTTAGTGAAAGCCGTGTTTTCAGAACTCTGGGATGACGTTTGAAGTGCAATTTGGGGTTATACGCGGCATACTTCTGTCCAGGGTTTTGGAAATCTACCTGGCTTTGGCAAGCAATAAGAATGCTCACCGGGGCCTGGAATCCTGCAGCTTGGAGGATGACAATGTGTTGGTTTTTAAATTTAAATTTCCTCAATGTCCCATGCTTCTTATGCGTTACCCTGACTTTCGATTTACCAAGTCGGCATCCTGAGCTCTAACAGAGAACCGGACCCGTGAGTAGAAAATCAGCCTCTCCCCGAGCCCCACGGGACATCAGACAGTTCCACAATCATTCATGTCTCCGTAAGCAGCGATGTGTTAGTCTTCTTCACCTTGAAAGCTCTGTCTAATCAATCACTAAATAACAATTGTAATTGACGATACTAATGACATCAGTAATGGTGACAGTGGACATGATGGGGCACTTTACTGCATGCTGTTCTAGGTGCTCTTCCTAGACTAACTCACTTCAACCTCACAACTACCCCAAGAGGGAGGGACTGCTACGGTCCTCACTTGTCAGAGGAGGAAACCGAGGCACCGTGCAGTGAATGAACTCACCCAGTGACACAGCCGGTCAGTGGGGGCCCAGGCAGCCGGATTCCAGAGTCCGTGGTTATCTCGCCTTGCTCGGTCACAAAGCGCTACCCCAGGCCGGTGTGGCAGAGAGTACTTTCCAAAGACGGCCCCAGCAAAATCTCCCATCCTTCCTGTTCTTCTCACGGTATGACTTCGACAGCCCTCCCACGAAGAGGCAGAGTCTGTGCTCCCTCCCCCTTTGAAACCCCACAGGCTTTTGTGACCCGTTGGACCAATACAGTGCAACGGAAGGGACCCTCTGTGACTTCTGACAGGTCCTAAAGGGGCTGCAGTTTCCACCTTGCTCACGCGACTCCCCAACCTTCCCGGAAGCCGCCAGATTTCCCGAGGCTGCCATGCTGCAAGGAAGCCCAAACTAGCCCACACGGGGAGTCCACCTGGCAAGACCCTGGAGCCCCATGAGACACAGGAGACACTCAGAGGCAGAACCCCCAGACAAGACTTTCTCGAATTTCTTCCCCACCCGAGCCGCGAGATATAAGATGATGCAGTGATGGTAACGGTAGCAATAACAGCTGGAACAGACTAGCAAACCAGCACAGAGTAGTTGGTGGAGGTGAGCGAGGGAGCACCCGGGGAAACTAAGGTGGCCGGGGGAGGAGGAGGGCTTGTGCTGGGCAGGAGGAGCCTCCCGTAAGGCTTCCAGAACAGTAAGAGGTGGGCTTGGAGAGGCAGCGGGGGCCTCACCGGGAGCCTCGGATGCCAGACTACCTGCCTGATTTCCGTGGCCATGGGGAGCCGTGACAACTTTAGGAAAAGCTGCTAACATCTCTTGAGTACTTGCTGTGTCCCAAGAACTGGGCTACGACTTCACAAGCAGTGCTTACGAAGTCCACTGAGAGGCTACGGATGACCCATGAGGAAACTGAGGCTCAGGGCACTGACGTCGTGTGGCCAAGCTCCCCCAGCTCCAGTGAATGTCAGAGTCTAGATTCGGACCTGGATCTGTCTGGTTCCCAAGCTCCAGCCAAGGAACACGCACCCCCGGGCAGATACTCTCCCCAGTGGGATGCCACAAGCAGAAGCAAGCATCAGAAAGATCGCTGGGGCGCCGCTGGCAAGGCGGATTTGGGGCAGCGGTGTGGGAGGGGAGTCTGAAGGTACGAAGGGCAGTTAGGAGACTGGAACAATCATCCCAGCCACAGGGGATGAGGCTCTCTCTTCCCTAGAAGCACCACGAGCCCAGAGTCCCAGCTGAAATGCAATTCCCCCGCACCATGGGCTTCTCTAAAAGGCGAAAGAAAGTCGACGGAGCGAGGTTCTTTAAGCCTCGGACCCTGAATCTGGATCCAGAAGGGAAGGCCAGGAAGCCTCGTCTCAAGCTCTCCTTGACCTTCTGAAATCGCACACGACAAAAGAGGAACATGCATACAGGGGCCCCAAATCACCATGCACTGGATTTCCCCAGAGCCAGTTTGATGGAAGAACCGGCATGGGGGCTGGTTTTGACATATGGTACTTGACATTCACAGTCTTGGGTTCTCACCCCAACTCTGTTCTCTCGCCAGCTGTGTGGCCTGGGACAAAGCCACTTCCTCTATCTCGAAAGTCACACCCAGCCCTGTCATTCTGTGCCTCTCGGTCTGTCTCCAGCTCCCTTAAGGAGAACGTGGACCCCCGATCTGGGCAGATCTGATTATACGAGTGGTCACACCCCTGCCCTCTGCCCTATATCCAGGTCCTCTGCCACGTGACCCCATAGCCCCTCCCATGAAGAAGTGGAGCCACCCTCACTTCCACCTGGAATCCGGGTTGGCCCCGCGTCTTGCGTCGGCCAACAGGATGTGGCGCTGTTTCCAAGTCCAATCTTCAGCAGGGGCCGGTGCACTCTCATGCCCTCTCTTAGGACCAGCCCGTCACACGACCTGGCCTGAGCAGGCCGCTGGAGGGTCAGCGGTCCAGGGCACCCCACCCTGGGCCGACTGCCCCCCCCCAACCACAGGTGACCACAGACGAGATAACATGCATCCCACTAACCCAGAGAGTCTTGAGGCATAATGAATGGTTGCTTCCGGCCATCAGGTTCTGGGGTGGTGAGATAAGCAGCAATGGCTAAATGACGGGGTGTCCAAATGATGTTGGCTGTTCCTGACTGTCGTTACCACAGAGCCTCATGACAAATCCGGTGGGCTCAGATTTGGCGTCCCCACTGAGGCTTTTGGAGGGGATATGTGATTTCCCTACATACAGAAGTGATAAGCCACAAATCCGGAACGTGGAGCCAGCCCACCTGACGACGCATTCTGAATTCCTACTACCACACTTCTCGGCCCGCTGGGGATCCTGAAGCGATCGAGGACTCTTCCTTCTTGCCTCTCTCTGGCGTCGTGTACTGTCCTGTCTACTCAGGTCTGCAAGAAGCATGGGCAAGACTGAGGCCACGCCCATTGGCCACGCCTCCTGAGCGCGACCCTTAGGTGCATCTGTCTGCAGCCCCGGGCGCGTGCCTGTCCCACTCTGCCGCGGTGCGGGGACGAGGCATGTCTGGAAACGTGGTTTCAGGAAACTGCGTGGTCCTCGGGACAGTGGGGGAAACATCTGCCCCATGAACAAGCCTGAAAAGCCGCCACTAGCCTGAGAAGTGGAGGGGATGAGCCGATGATCCGGGGCTGGGCACGCTCTCCCTCCTGAGTCCCAGGCCCCGGGCAGGGCTCTGGTCTGGGAGTCCTGGTACCTGACCCCGGGCCTGCCCTGCGTCTCTGACCCAGGCCACTTCCTTCTCTGACGCTTCGTTTCTCTGTCTGTAAGGAGTCCCCTCCCCGCTGAGGATCCTCGCCGGAACGCTCCCGGAGTGGAAAATCCATAAAGTGTCCCCAGAAGTTACGGGAGGCCAAGACCACTGCCAGGGTTTGAGGCTCCGGGTATAGGAAAGAAGAAGCAAATGTCCCAAAAAAAAAAAAAATTGTTACAGAAATGACGATGAGCTTTCATGTTGACACAGAACAAGTTCACCCTTTACGCCCCTCACCCCAACATAATGCACTGCATTTTTGAGGATCGCGAGCAAGAGGCAAACATTGTGGTCATTGGTGAAGGTGTCCTGAGCGTGTAGGTAAGAGGTCACTGCTACTGGTGGCTCAGGGCCTGGCAGGGGCAGGATGGAGGCTTGGCACTCGCACCTCTGTGATGCGAACGCCTGTCCGGCCACCTTTCCAGACAGAGGCCTGGCTCGGCCCAAGGCCAAGGTCTTGGGCCTCTGGCAGGGGGCAGTGGCTAGCTCCTGCAGGAAGCGAAATGCCTGGTTTGCATCTGAACTGGCAGGACCGGCGCTGCATAGCAGATACAATAAAACAGGTCATGGAAAATTTAATGGCCCGTGGTCGGCAATCACTGAATTATTTATGCCATCCCTACTCTCCCGAATTCTCAATTGCTTGGCCCCCGGCACGGCCGTTTGCAGGCTGCCGAGGAGCGGGGCCTGTCAAGAGAATGGGACCCGGGAGCCAAGAGGCAGGGGCTTTCTGGGTAACCTTGGGCAACCGTTGCTTCCTTTCTCTTGGCTCTGCCTTCGCTTTGGCCAAACAGGAGGGTTCTCTTCCAGGAACGTCATAACAACTTAAATTTACGCTGCTTTTTTTTTGTTCTGAGATGATGCCCACGTCCCTCCAGCCTTTCCCAGCCCCTGTGAGGTGGGCAGGATGGATAATGCTAGCGTTCCCATCGTCCAGATAATAAACTGAAGCTCAGAACTATGACAAGCCTTGGTCAGAGTCAAAGGGACAACAAGTAGTGGAGAGAATGTCCAATGTGAGATGTAGCCCGGGTACAAAGAATTTAGATTTTCTCCATACCGAAATCCTATTGGGGGGAAAAAAAAACAGTTGTCAGTAAAAGAGTAAATCCGTGGTAGGAAATAGGCAAGGATACCATCAGTGGACCAGAAATGTGCAGAAATGAAGCAGGAATAGGCTATTCGATTGATCGAGAAGCCGAAACAAGGAAACCACAAGGTAAGCTAGGTTGTCGCTGAAGCCAGAGCCTCAGAGAAAATTCCACCCAAAACAAGGGGGCCTTGGGGCAATGCAGACTGCTGGGAGCATAGCTGGGCCCCTGGCTGCCGCCTCTATGCGGCACAGGTGACCTTGGCATTCGACCCCGGGAAAACATCGTGAGAACAACTCTCAAAATAAAATGGGGGTTCTGCTGGCGTTTCTGTAGATTTGCCCTTCGTGACGTTCCTCAACAGACTCCGAGGGGAAAAAACATGGACAGAGACTCCACGGAGATAAAACGGGATCTGTTCTTCTACAAAGGGGGATCTCCGCCATCCGCTTTGGCTCTCAAGTGACTGATGCCGAGAAGCACGTCCGTACAGAGTGGAAGGTCCGTTGGCTTATACGCAACTTTCCCTGCGCGCTATGTTCTGTACGAAGGAACAGCAGCTGAATGCAAAGCAAACTGAACCCAGAGGCACCCAGTACCGGACACAGTCGCAATGCACCCCCAGTCCTCCTCGGGGACACCTGCATTGTCTTGGGAAGGTTTATGACAAGGCACTCCTCATTCCCTGCGCATTTTAGCCCTCATTTTCGTAACCCAGAAGCCTATGCCCTACCTCACATCACTTTCCATCAAGCTACTCTTGCTTTAAAAAAAAAAAAAAAGAAAAGAAAACAGGTAAAGCCCTGTGTTTACTGTGATATTTTTTTATTTATTAGAAATATAACATGCATTTTTAAAACACCAGCATTTTTATTAGTGTTGTTATTTTTGCTGAAGTTTATAATGTTGAAGGAATTTTGAGCAGCTTATTCTTAACCCTATTTTTCTCATTAGTCTCATTATGCTTCATTGCAATTTTGAAGAATTTAAGAGTTTGGGGGATCTCACATGCCAAAATCCCTGTAAGGGAGGCTCTCCACGCTCAGAGGAGAGTCTTCCTTCCTCCAGCACGGTGGCGGTGGCCGTTCAGGAACTTGCATTTCCACTCTCTGTCAGCAAGCCTCACCCAACACTTCCGCGACTCCCACCCAGAAGAGAGGGCTATTTTAGAAGAAGCCCTCCATCACTGTGCAGGAGAACATCCCATGCCAGCCAATACGGGTCAACCTAGTTATTTATTTACACACCTTCAGTGGATATCTGAGGATTATGGAGCTTTGAGAAAAACAAACCACATAAAAAACAAGGATCCAGATGAACAAAGCAACTGAAAAGGAAAAACAGATGATGCAGCAAATAAAACACTCATGCTGATTCACTGGGAGGATGCGGCATTTGTAAAACAAAGCAGTTTGCTATGGGGAGGGGGGAAGAAACAGAGAATAAAACACTCCTTAGAATGAAAAATACATTGGCTGAAATGAAAAGCTAATAAAAGGGTCGAATAACAGAGTGGGAGACCAAATCAGAGATGGAGACAAAGAAGTCTAGGAAATGTCTCAGAATATAGATTAAAATGTCAAAGTGATTCTTAAAATAAGGGAAGATACAAGGAGGTGGAGCCTAGATCCCAGACGGCCCATACCCAACTAACAGGTATTTCAGAAGGAGAGACCCAAAGCCATAAAAGGGAAGGAATAGTCAAATAGTAAGAGGAAATCCCCCTTAGCGGACATAAGATGCAGATTCGAGGGGCAAAGGGATCCCTATATTATCAAGATTGTCTCGTTTACGTGTGATGGAAACCCAAGTCAAACTGGGTCGAGAGAAAATGAACGTATTGTCTGATCGGACTTCAGTCTTGGCTGCATCCCGAGGCTCGCTGCTGGAAAATCATTCATTCATTCATTCATTCTCTTTCTCCCTGTCTCTCTTTCACTCTCTGCCCTCCTCTCCTGCACCCCCGTGGGTTCATCCCCAGGCAGACTCTCCATATGCATTGGCTAAGAAGGCCTCCACAATTCCCAGTCTCACTTCATTCCCGCACCAAACCCACAGAACACGGCGTCCTCCTCTCTCCCAACGTACCGATGGGTCTCTGGGATGTACTCTGATAGGCTCAGGGTGGGTCACATGTCCACCCCTGAACCAATCCCCTGGCCGGAGAGATGGGATGCTCTGATTGGCTCCCCTGGGGCAGGAAGGACCACCCCTTCATTAACTGCACCGCCAAAGTCGGAGAGAGAGGGTGAGTTAGTGGCAGTTCTTAAGGGGAAGCGAGGCAGGTCAGACAAAAAAGCAGCAGCCAGCTACTGGTCTCACCAACTACACAGCGCATGTAATGGGAAAGAGACACAAGGTTCACAACAAAGGGGGAAAGTTTCTAAGGTCCAGTAGTTAAGAGGAAATCTTAAAATTTCTTAAGGAAAAAACTTAAGATATCTGGAAGGAAACCACAATCAGACTGGCATTAGATGTTGCACATGGGATGGAACTTTCTAGAAGGCAACAGAACAATGTCTACAGCATTCTGAGGAGAAATCTCTTGGGATCTCTTATTCAAGGGGAGGGAACAGTACAGACATTCTTGAGTACTCAAGAATACAGATTCCCCCCACACACCCCCACACCCCCACCCCTGATAGGCACACTTTCTGAAAAAAAGTTCTTGAGGATATACTCTGACCAAATGAAACTGAATCCAAGAAAGAAGACAAAAAGTTCAAGAAATCATAGAACTAACCCAGGATTCAAAGGGACACATGCACCCCAATTTTTATAGCAGTATAATCCGCAATAGCCAAATTACGGAAACAGCCCAAGTGTCCACTGACGGATGAATGGCTAAAGAAGACATGGTACATATATACAATGGGATATTACTCGGTCATCAAAAAGAATGAAATCTTGCCATTTATAACGACATGGATGGAGCTAGAGAGTATTACATTAAGCAAAAGAAGTCAATCAGAGAAAGACAAACGTCACGATTTCATTCATACGTGGAATTTAAGAAACAAAACAGATGAATGTAGGGGAAAGAAGAAGAGAGAGAATTAATAATATCTTAAAAAAGGAAGAGGAAGAAAACAGCATTGCCCAATTTTATGAGTAAGAAGCTGGAACACTCAGAGTGATCATGGAATTAAGACATGTGACTCTTCTGAGCGACAAGGAAAGGCAAGGGAGAGACTCTGGGAAAAACAATGAACTGTATGTGAAGGTCATGGTCCAGATAGAAAGTGAGCTTAACTGTGGCATGATTCTAAGCCACTAATCAAGGGCTTTCTGATCCACAGAACCAACCTGCCATTGGTCAGGGAATGTGGGAAGAAGCAGAGAATCAGTGAACCCTTTCTTTGGGGTGAACCGTCTCTTTGGGTTTGGGTTAGGAACAAGTGATAATTACTTCCTCGTGATATCTTTGTTCTTTTTGAACATGATCGAATGAGTCAGGAATTTCTGTTACTAATTGTGCTAACAGGAGGCTTACCTCTTTTTAAATTATTTTTAATTTAAAAATGTATGCGTAGTGTCATCTGTTTGTTTAAAGATAAGTTGTTCCTTCTGATTTTTATAAGAGAAATGACGAAACTCTGCCTAAATTAACAGACATTAAAATAATAAAAATGGGGGCGCCTAGGTGGCTCAGTTGTTAAGCGTCTGCCTTAGGCTCGGGTCATGATCCCAGGGTCCTGGGATCGAGCCCCGCATCGGGCTCCCTGCTCTGAGGGAAGCCTGCTTCTCCGTCTCGTGTTCCCCCTGTTTGTGTTTCCTCTCTCACTATGTCTTTCCCTGTCAAATAAATGGATAAAATCTTTAAAAAATAAAAATAAATAAAGATAAAAATAAAAGTAACAACATTAAAATAAAACATTGCAACTCCAACCTCTCAATTCCTTGAAAGTTAAAAAAAAGAGAAACATCATATAAGGACCAAAATCTTTTATTTTGAAGAAAAATCCACTGGGAGTTCCCTAATGCTTCCTCCCTAACTTCAGCTTCCTCTTCCATTATTATCCAGTAAAAATAAATTTTAAATGCTTCTCCTCCTCTATGTTCGTCATTGCTTCTAGATAATGAGATTTTAGGATGCTGGCAGATTTGGGTTTCCTTTTTTCTTTTTTCATTTTTCTGAATTTCCACATTCTGGACCGGAAACTAAACTTGTATTAGTTTTCTAATAAAAAGCGGAAAAGAGAGAAAAATGGAAGGAGAGCTGTGTATATTCTGATGTAGAGATATGCCTAGTATATACTTATAAGCAAAAAAATCAATTGCTGAAAAGAATGTAAAGCATGTGTATATGTATGTGCATGTATGTATGTGTATGTGTATGTGTGTGTGTGTGTGTGCGTGTGTGTCTATGAGATCTGGAAAAATAATAATTGTCACTAGGGAGTGGGGTACTGGGGCTGGCAAGAGGAGGGGTAGGGGGTGTCTCATATTTATTTTGTTACTGTTCTGGGCTGTGTATCTATTTTATAACGCACACAGCGTAATTTAATAATTAAAGACATTTCTAAAAGCAGTGGTAGCGGGAGGTTAACCCCTGAGCTTCCGAGCCTGGAAGGGCGCTAGTTCCCCTCCTCCTCTCCTGAGCAGCCACGCTGGGAAGAAGAATCTCGCTTCCTTCCTCCAGGCGAAAGAACCCCGCACAGGGAGCGGCCGTCCCGTGGCAGACGCAGAGAAACACATCCAGGCTTCACCCATGTAACTGCAGTGGGCTCCGGGGGTGACAGGGAGCGACACGAGGCAGGCCAAGAGCGGCCAGGACCCGCACCCAACAGGCTTGGCCACAGAGAGTGGAGTGAGCGTGGACGAGGTCCACGTATGCGCTGCAGTCCAAGGAAGGAAGTGCCCACCACTCGGGTAGGCAATCGGCGATGTGGCATCCATCCGAAGACGGGGGCCCTCCCCTTCTGTGTCTGCACATCCTCCCTGGGCCTTCCCGTCCACTCTGATGAGTTGGTAGCTATTCTTAGCCTGGTGAGCCCTCCATCTTTATTCCCACCCCCTGCATCTGTCTGGGGTTTCGGACCTGGAGAGCCAGTCATCTTCAGAAAAACCCCACTCGAAAGCTTTGCAGACATCTAAAACTCACCTGCTCCCCCCCATCCCACTGAGCACGCCGTCTCTCTCCTCTCCAGGGCCCAGGCCCTATGCCCACCTGCTCTCCCTCCGTGACTTGGGCAGTGTCACATCTGTCTACCCCACCACGCAGGCCCGAACCTGGCAGTCCTCCTGGACTCCTCCCTCTCTCTGCTTCCACATCTAGTCAATCCCGATTCCCATCAGTTTCTAGATATCTGCCCTCCGGGCACAAAATCTACTTCTCTCCTTCCCCTGCAACCGCAGTGGTCTCTGCCTCCATCAGTATCATGCGACAGCTGCCATCTGCCAAATGGTGTCCCCTCCCCTCCTCAACCCCAGTCCCCTCACTGGTCTTCATTCCCCCAGTCTCTGTCTCCCAGAGTGACCTTCTAAAAGATGCAGATCTTGTCATGACTCTGTCCTGCTTACACGCCCTTTGAAGTCTCCCCACTGCTCCCGGTTCCTGATCCTTCTCCTTCACTGGACAAGCAAGGCCCTGTATGATCTGACCCCAAGCAGCCCCTCCAGCTTTACCCTATAGCTCTGCCCCTCTTGTGAGATCAGCCAGGTTGAATGTCCTTTATCCCTTTGAACCTTCTGTGCACTCACTCATCTTTCCCTTTGTATCATGTCGCATCTGCCTTCTGCCTGGGACAGTCTGCCGCCTTCCTCTCTCCTCTTCACAATCCACCTGCAAGATCCCAGTTCAGGTGCCCTGGGAAGCTTGACTGGGACACCTGACCCTATGAGCCCATAGTACTCTAGACTTTCTTCCCTCATGCACAGATCACCGGAGTCAACCTTCACAGGAGCTTTTTTGGATAAAGGGATGGATGGATGGATGGACGGATGGGTGGGTGGGTGGAGTGATGGATGGGTGGTATTAGATGAAGGGGCGGGGTTAGCTGAATGGATAAGTTTAGATGTGTAGATAACGGCAAGAATGAAGGAGCAACTTAACGAATGAATATATACACAGGAACTGGTCAGAGCCCTCCAGAGCTTGGTTAGCTTGAGGCAAAAGCCAGGTAACTAGAAGACTCAGGAACAAAAATGTGTATCTAATCATTAGAATTGCCCGGACAGAATTGCCGAGTCCCAGAACACAGGACAGCAGCTGCCGAAGCACCACTTGCCCCAATCTTACACAGATCCTAGGGACCAGGAATGGCTTGGAGGCAGGTGCTACATTTACATAAGGAGGCCAAAGGCTCCACCCGATTAATTCATTAATTCATTTATTGCATATGTATTTCCTGAGAGCTCGCTGGGCACTGACCGCTGTGCTGGGCCCTAGGAGTTCACAGATGGAGAATACAGAATCACGTGCTCGAGGAACTCCGTCGAGGGATCGGGAGCCCCATCACTGCAGGAAATAGACATCTGATGGACATCTGTCCACCCCACAAGAGTACAGATGAGGGAGGGGCTGAGTTAAGGGCTGAATGGGGTTAGGGGCCATCCTGGAAAAAAATCCTCTGGGAAGCAATGGCGTGCGAATGATGGGAAACGGAAGGAATAGATCTGGTCTATCTTGCTAATGCTAGTAAAAGATGCCACAGCGTAGAGATAAGGCTCTAGAATAAGGTGATGGAGGCAAATCCCCATCCCCAACGACTCCCCAGGAGCATGCTCAGAGCTGAGGAGTAACATACAAATGGGTTAACTCCAAGGATGCCACAGGGAGTGGGAGGTCACGGGAGGGGAGGGGAGCGGGGGGAAGGCAGGGACAGCAAGATCTCGCAGAGAATGCCTGAGCCCCATCCCATGGGGAACCCAGGCGTATGAGATAGTCCCAGCTGCCCTGACCCAAGGTGGGAGGCTGGCCTTTCACGCTCCCACTTCTGCCACGCAGGGGTCAAGGTCCCTCACTGGGGAGCAGGGAGCTCAGAGCCCCCAGGCAGTGACCCGGTAGCTCACAGGTAGTCTTCCCAAGATAGTGGCAGGTTCTGAGACTCAAGAAAAGAAAGAGAAAAAAACAAAAACAAAAACAGTAGGAAGTGACCTGAAGGTCATCAGCAAAATCTATCACAGCACCTCACCTTGCTCCCGAAGGGAAAAATGAGAAAACTGGTAAAGCTTTATCACGGTGCCTGGCACATAGCAAAGGGCAAAAGGTAGCTATTACTGTTCAAACTCTCTAAATTCACCAAATGCCTGGTAAGGGACAAGCCCTTGGCTAGTACCGGGCCAGGCCAGAAGCCCTCAGGACAACCCTGCTGGAAAATGACAATCTCTCTTTTCTCTAGGGCAGCAAAAGACTCAGAATTGTCAGAACCCACTGCCAGCCACAAAAAAAAAAAAAAAAAAAAAAATTGTATATGCAATTAATTAGGCCTCTGCTTCAGTGCTCTGCTCTCTCTCTCTGTTTGCCTTCGCCAGCTTAGCATCCAATTTTTTAGCTGAGAAGGCGGGGCAGCGGGTTTCGGAGATATTTTTTGCTAATGGGCTGAAATATTACACCCATAATTATAGCCTGGCTGCGTATTTTTTCTTTTGCTCATTTTGTTCAGCACAGCAAACACTGTATCTGATTACAGCCATTCATGTCTTCTTTATAAAATAGGGTTTATCACACTCGGCAGAAGGGATCAGTGGCATTGGAGAAATGGTCTAGGCTAAAAACCCTCTAGGAGCCCCTACTGGGGCGGGGATCGGGGTGGGGAGTTGATGAATTGGTGCTGCCCGATGCTGCCTCCTTGGAAGAGGCCAGGAGGGAGGGAGGGAGACTGGGGCAGGAAGCATGGGGACAGCTTGGGCCCGCTACCCTCTCCAGCCTCGGCATTTTTCTCCACGGCCTCCACCTGCACTCTACGCCCCCCCCCCGCCCCCCGCCAGCTCAAGTCTGCTACCCCTGCTTTCGCTGGTGCACACCACACCTGCTCTGACCTCTAGGGCTCTGTTCATCCTGCTAGTCCCTCTCGCTCCTTGGAGAGTGCCTTCTTCCATCTTGTCCTTCCTGAACCAGTAAACCGCCAAGTGCAGACCGCAGGCCAGCGGCTTCAGTACTCCCCGGAAGCGTCACTAAAATGCAATTCTCACCACCGCCATCATCCTCCCTTTTGCCCTCCCAACTACTGAATGGGATCTCCAAGGGATTCGGGTGCTTTCCCCAGAGCCTGGGACCCACTGCGTTAGACCCTAAAGCCAGGGCGTGGAGTCGTCACGGTCTGGGTCCCTGGGTTCTGCCTCTTACCCTGTGTCATGGGGCAAGCTGTTTAATCTTTCTGGGCTTCTGTTTCTCATTTGCAGAATGAGGATGATGATAATAACTGATGCAGAGGAGGAATGAAAATAATGAATGCTCTTGGATCGAGCCCCATGAAATGTCGGGTTTGGGAGGCCAACAGTGCTTGAATAGCGGCAATTTTGTGTGGTTCAGCCTAATCCTTCCCTTTTTTTCAATCCTGCAGATCTCAGCTCCCATGACACCTCCTCCCTGAGCCCTCTGTGATTGCCCAAGGCCTGAAAGTGTGTTCCTGCTCCTCAACGAGCCCAGCATGTCCTTCCTGTGCTTTCCAGTTCCTTACGGGATATCTCTGGGCTCCAGGGCCATACTGACCAAGGCTAGGTGGGGAGATACCAGGGAAAGAACGAGAGGTTTAAGACCCCAGGTAGTACCAACTTGAGGATAAGTTCAAAGTTGATGGAAGATAAGGAACGGGCAGGAAGCGGATGGCTGCATCGGGTGCCCACATCTCAGAACACAAGAACAGGCCACGCTGAGTGTCTCCAGCGAGATACCTTGTGGTCAGACTGGCCTGATCAGCAGGAGACTAATTCTCCACCAAGAGAGTCAGGTATCTGAAATTGCCTCTGAGTATAAACTACATAGATTATAGAATTTCTAAATTACCCATGAAATAAGTTAGTAGAGGAGCCTGTGGGTGGAGTGGGGAGGTGAGAGGGATTTCTGAACAGCAGGGATAGGATGAAATGCTGTCTATTCGGGCTATCTGTCTCAATGTTCTCAGCTCCTAACAATGCCGTACACATTTATTGGCTATAATTCTGGGCCGGTGTTCTAGGTATCGGATATACATAGGGCCGAACGGGACAGAAACATTTTCTGCCCTCATAGTATTTACTCTCTGGAGAACAGACAATAAACAAGTAAATGAGACTGTGATATAATTTCATATTGTGATATAAGCCATGATTAAACAAAAAATAACAATAAATATAAAACGCCTTTCCGACAAGGGCTGTTTATTCCTACGGCCCTATTTAAAATTGCAGCCTCCTCCGACCCACGATCACCCTTAACCAGCTATATTTTTTCCCATAGTATTTGTCACTTTCTAGAATATGTTTAAGTTACTTATTATAGTCATGGTTGTTCTCCTCCCAGGAAGGCTGGGAGATTGGGGGAGCAGAGCGCCCGTGGTCGCTTTTGTATTATTCACTGATGTAACTCAAGCTTTTGGAAGAGCATGCTTCCCAGCTGGGGGCGATCTTGCCCCCAGGGGACATATGACAGTATCTGGACACATTATTGGTTGACACAGCCGGGAAGTGGGATACCACGGGCATCTAGTGAGTAAAGGCTAAGGATGCTGCTGAACCTCTTACCATGGATCGGACAGTTCTGTGCCCGCCCCTCCCCAGACTCCACAACATGGAAAGATCCGGTCCAAAATGTCAATTGTGCTGAGGATGAGAAATCTCATACAGAGTCAATAAATATTGGTTGAGTGAGTGGATTTGATGAGAAGAGAATGCCACTGGAGGGGCTCTATTTCACAGAGCATGGCCTCCGAGGGCCTCTCGAGAAGGGTGCACTTGACTAGAAGATGCTGGGGAAGAAGTTTCCAGGCAGAGGGGCCAGCACGTGTGAAGGCCTTCATCAGAAGTACTTTGGGATTTTCAGGATGGTACGAGATGAACGGTGTGTCTGTCCGGGCATCTCACTAGTGGTGCATGAGATGAGGGAGGAGAGGAGGTCAGAGCCCGGACTATGTGCGTTGCCGACTGCACAAGCGGTCTGGGTGTTATCATAAGTGAGGGACGAAGCCGTGCAGTGGAGTTCGAGTTGGGGTCCGATGTGAGCTGATGGACGCTTTCAAAAGAGCATTCTGTCCCTACATGGGAAGAGAGTGGAAACAGAAAGATCAATTAAGAGATAACTGCAGTGGTTCTGGCAAGATGTGTCAGGCTAATTTAAGTGGCAGCGGAGGAGGGGTGAGAAACGGGCGGTTTGGGGTATATTTGAAAGGCAGAGTTGCAGAACCTGGTGCCAGACCGGGTGTAGGAAAGGGACGGCTCTTGAGTTTGGAGATGGAAGCAGGAAGGGAGGGCAGGAGAGAGAGGAAATGAATGCTCCACGGCTGCACAGGTAGTGAGGGACATTCCAGACTAAAATGCACCTGTCTTGGATTCTTAGCCCGATGTTCTTTACATTTCGTGGATCCATTCCCTTCAATTCCCCAAACATATGCATCGAGAACATTCTGCGTACAGCCTCTCAGGGGTGTGGAAAAACCTGACCCCACCTCCAGGAACTTACATCCTAGGAAAGAAAACAGAAACACAAACAACTTGGACCGTAAGTGGAAATGCTATCCCAGAGATGAAAATCATGTACAAAAGAGGAGCATAGAAACAGGAGATGGGATGGATCCCCCGGAAAACTGGTAAGTAACTTGACTTCGAAGGATGGGTGGGAATCGATGGCCTAAAATTTCTGAAACTGAATCACCTAACTCTGGAGATTTAGAAGTTTCAGATTCCCCATGACTCTGGCAACATCTGAATGGGCTGGGTGATAATGAATCTGAAAAATGATATCTGAATGGCACCAGGGAGAGAAGACCTAACACCGTATATGGTTATAAAAATGGTGGGCAGACGGATGTCTGGGACAGCATTTAACTAGGGCTGTGTATCATTTGTTGTAGTTGCATTGATAAGACTATGAGAGATAGTGAGCTGAGGAGGAGGACGTTGATGATGACCTCACTGAAGATGTTGATCATACGGTTGACAGTGTTGGTCTTTCTATCCGGACGAGGAGATTAGCGATGGCCCTGATGATTCTGCTTTTTATAACACCGATTATGACGTTGGTGTGGACTGGGCTGGTGACAAGAATCATAATCTGCTAGCGATGACAGTGCTGTGAATAGCGACGTCAGTGTTCGTGATGTCTCTACCAATAGTTTGGATAGCACGGGTATATGTTGATTATGACACTGGTGTGGACTATGTCAGCGATCGTGACAATGACAGTATCGCTAACGACGAATGATGGTGCTTCCATTAAAACAAGAGTAGCAATGATGATATTGATGATATTGATTCTGCTATCGATGACATCAACATTAGCGATGACAGTGATTCTGGAAATGATTTGGGAAGCGATGAAAAAGATGCTCTGTGGTTTGGTGAGGCTGCTGTGGACGATAATGATAATGTCCATGGCAACGCTCGTGACAACGGTGCTGATGATGCATAGCATAGTGGGCAGAAGGTTGTTTGGGAGCCCAGCAGACCTGAGTTCACAGCCAAGGTCTTGGCGTTTACTATTATGTGCCACTCGGAGCTTCAGCCACCTCCTCTATTAAATGAGGATAATTATAATGGGTCCTATTTTCTAAGATTGCGGGGCGGAGTGGGGGGGATTCAATAGCATCCTGCATGTCCAACCTGGCCCGTGGAAAACGTACAGTGAAACCAGCATGTCAGTGCTGCTGGTCGTGAGATGCCATTGGGGATAATGGCACTGATGAGTCCCTCGACGATGCAATTAAAGATCCCTGATTGGCGATATTATTTCCGTGATTGTGATGCAGCTATTGATGGTGAAGAGACAGGCCATTCTGATTACAATTAGGATCAGCGGCAGCGGCCTGGGGTAGTGTTAAAAGCGCCCGTCTTGGAACCAAACAGCAAAGGTTCAATTTCCAGCTCCGCCTCTTACGCTCCGGGTCACCTTGGCCACGTGGCAGCCTATTAAGGCTAGAAGACCGCTTGGAGCCCATCGACTCCACCTCCCGCTCTGACAAACGAGGTGATTCAGGCCCAGAGAGACCAGGGTGACGTGCCCCAGCCTCCCTGCCGGTTGGCGAGTATGGAGGAGCAGGAGTGGGAAGCCTGGTCCCCAGCACCTACTTCAATCCCCAACCTCGCCGGCATATCTCGGCTCTTTGGAAGGGAGCTTAGATCCCTATGCTGAACGCGTGGGTCTGTGTGTGTGTGTGTGTGTGTGTGCGTGTTCTCCTGGGCATTTTCCCCAAAGCACCTACCAGCAGAGCAGCAAGCCCGGTTTTCAAAGAGCCATTTTGTGAGAAGTCGGGCCCTGCATGTCCCTCTGTGATCTTTTCCGTCTCTCCCCACAAGTAGAGACCGAGGATTGCTTTGGATCGGCTGTGGCTGGACAAGGAGTTGAAACGGGTAATATTTGCCTAGTTTTTAATGTCTGGTGTCTATAGCTTGCACTTCCATCATTCGATTATATTGATGACAGGCAGGCCCAAGCCACAGAGAAGAAACAAATTACCTAATAAATCAAGGCCCCAGGATCTAAAGTGGACAGTGTTATTAGACGAGGGGAGACAAAGGGTGCTAAGTGATAGGTAGGGCTGCCTGGGAAAATGGTCCAAGCAGGGAATCATCTGTCTATTTCTCCATAAATAATTGCACACAACTGATATGCATCTGAGACAGAACATGATATGTTATTATTAACTAAACAGTGGGAGGGAGACAATGGCAGGGAGGGACTGGGAGGGCGTGCACAGAAAGCCGAAGCAGCTCTCATGATACTGGGGTTTGGCCAAAGCAGGAGGGGACGTGATGGCCTGCGAAGCTGCAATTCAAAGGGGCCGGGACCTTTATCCGGGACAGAAGCAGAAGGCAAGACGATCTGGAGGACGAGGGACAGAGCGAGCTGACCCGTACCGGGATCCTACTGCCTCCCAGCACTGGGCTCCCTCCTGCTCACCCGTTCGTCCTTTGTCTTCACGGTGGTCAGTTAAGGACACGCGCTGGAGCCATATCGCCTGCATTCAGAATCCCGGTGCTGTGCGATCCTGGGCAAGTTACTTAACCTTCTAGGTCTCCACTTGCACTTCTGTAGAATGGGTATGATCACCAGAATTGCCGCGAGGCTTACGTGAGTGAGTGCTGGCAAAGCGCTTCGAACGGTGCCCGATACAGAGTAAAAACACTGTTTTACAAGCATGTGTTACATAGATGACCATTGCTGTCTTGCAAACAGAAAGAGGGAGGTTCAGAGGGGAAGCGGCATGACTGAGGTAACAGGGAACAAGAGTAAAAGCGGCATTAGAACCCACATCTAGTCAACTCTGAAACCCATACTCTGCCCCCTCGCTAGGGAAGGCAAATTTTGTCCATAGAGGACCAGACAGGTAATATTTTAGGCTTCGTGGGCCAGTCTCTGTCTGTCACTTGCTGTCCCCTGCCCAACACTGTTCTAACTTCCCTCAATAACCTCCCTCTCCAAGGAGACCTCCGTAAATCTCTAAACTCTGTCCACAGGGGTAGGAATTTCTGACCCCACTCATTCCCTAAACCCCCTGCAGGCTCAGTTCTTAAAGTGCCCGGCCCCCTTTGGGCTCCTGTGAACCTCCTGTGGTTGGGGGGAAGGCGGGGGCACCCCAGGCCAGCCAGGCAGAGCCCCTTTGCCTGGAGAAGACAGCGCCTGCAGAGAACAGTGCCCAGAGCCAGGAAGCAGCCTGATTCCAAGCCTCTGTGGGCTTTGCCTCGAAGCCCCATGATAATCTTTTGTGGGCTGCTAATAAGCAAGTTGAACCCCATAATCACCCACTGCTCAGCTTCCTGGCTTTAATTTCCATGAGGCTGGAGAAAACAGCGGCTAAGGGTTTTGCTTCCAGACAAAAGCAGCAAACATATACCCCGAAGACATCTCGATGTAGGGCTAGAGCCCTGCCCCACGTAGCTCGGCTTTCTGCCTCCAGCACACGCAGGCCTCAGGACCCTGGCCGAGTGAGCCCCGGAAACCTGTCTACACCCTGGAAACCAGGAACAAAAGCCTCTCCGGGGGGCATCTTGGCAAAAGGCTGGGGGCCGCCCCAGCTTTTTCCCTCCCATAGCCCGCCCCCGGCGTCTCTGATGCCCCAGTCTGGGGACCAAAGATCGACCCCCCGTGCCTTCATCCTCTCGTCAGCACTGTGGCCCTCCTCCAGAAAGATAATGAGGACGTATTAGGTTTCATTATTTGAGCGGATATTTGCCAGGTGGCTAATTTAGGATTTCGGTGGGGCAAACCTGCGTTCGGTTCAGCGTCCGTGGCCCGGTGGCCCCCTGTTCTGTTAGGAAATTTCATTCTGGGGATCTCTTTGTGGTGGGTAAGGCCACTCCAGTAGGGAGAGACCCACGTGTTCTTTCCACAGCCCTCGCATACAAACAAAACCCCAAAGCAGTGTGTGGGTATCAAGCACCTGCTTCGGAATCTGCAGATGTGGGCTGAGCTCTGGCTGCACGACCCAGGAATTCTGAGCCGTGAGCAAGTCTCGGATTCTGCTGACCTCCCTCCCTCCTCCGTAGCAGATGGGTCCCAGCTCTGACACTATCCGTGTGGCCTTGGGTGAGTCACTCTGCTTTTCTGAGCATAAATCTTCTCGTCCTTAAATCGGGCTGCCCATCCTTGCCCTGCCTACCTTTATCCCAACAACTCCACCAGGCTGAAAGTGAGGTCGCAGTAGGTAAATTTGGTAGGTAACTGTGGAAGGGAACTATGGTGGGTAACTATGGTAGGGAACTTTGAAAGTTACAGGGCAACGTGGCGGAATCAGAGCCTCGCAGAATAAGCGTAGACTGGCTCTGCCGGGAGTGGGTTGGCAGGCCCCCTGTCCCCGAGCACGTCGCAGCTGGGAATCAATGACTAGACACACGGCCTCCCTGAGCCTCAGGCCTCTCTCTCTAAACGGAGGCTGGAACAGCTGCCCCAGTAGGAGAGCTGGTCAGTTTCTTCAAGGCAAAAGCCCTCGGCGGGCGACCGTCCCATTGCTGAGTAGGTCACGGCCAAGTACGGGGCTTAGAGAGGGTGGGGTTAAGGCTGGTGGAAGACACGCTGTGACCTATGTGATGACTCTGGACCGGTGTCACTGAGCCTGCAGATGGGCCCGCGGTCATGGCATAGACATCAGGGGCGAGTAAATGACTTGTCCTTGTCCTCCGGAGCAAGGAACACTGGACGGGAGTCAGGAAGCAGCATGACCCTCCCGGCTCTTTCCTTTTCTTTAAGACTCTTTCATTCCTTCCTTCAACGACACTACCCCGAGCAGCCACAGGGGCGGCAGGCTCTCGACCGATGCCTGGGAAACAGAGAGACATGTCCCTATTCTCTGCTTTCAGGGAGGCGTGAAGACGAGTATAATGAGTATTGGGAAGGGATTCCATAGACCAGCGTGTTCCAGGGGCAGTGGGCCCCAGAGGTTGGAAGGGGGTGGCATGGGGGGAAGTGGGGAGAGGACTCTGGACTGATGGCACTTGAACTCGGTGGCCTTGGGCACATCAGTCCCACTCCCTGAGCTTCCACATCCATCCGAGACATAGGACTGCTCGTGACAGCCCCACCTCCTTCCCTCGGGAGTTTTGAGAACCCACGGAGCCAGAGTAGAGGCGAGGTCAACGTGGTAGACTGATGTAGGGGTGGCATTATGAGTGAGATGATCACTAGGGATGCGAGAGGCAGACCTCTGGCATCCGGGCACCCACAGCCCTCTGGCCAACCTTGGCCCCTCAATGCTCCAACGCTGCGAGGCCGGGGCCCCAGCTCCGAACATCTCTTTCTTCACCCCCCACAGTGTTCAGATTCCACAAATGTGGAGTTTCAGCGTTCCAGCAAGCTCCGGGATCGCATGAAGAACATTTAGGTCCCTTGGTCTAAATGGCTGGGCAGAGCGGGGTCCCCTGAGCACAAGTGGATTCATCCAGGGAGCGCTGGAGAGGAGATTAGACTCTAGATTTCCTCTCCTTCTACACATGCTGCTCCCAGGGTCCCCTTCTGTCCCAAACCATCGCCTCCTGCCTCCTGCCTGCGATGAATTGAATTGTGTGTAATTGATAAATTATGCAAAAGGGCGCCTGGCAGTTTTCTGAAATGTTGGGTAGCTTCAAGGCAGCCCCTGGGGACACAGCCTAATTTTATGGAAACCTCACACTCTGTCTGGCCTGTTTTGTGTAAGTCAGATTGATATAACAAGACTCTGGGGAGTTGACTTGATTTCTAATTTTATTCTCTAGGTGAGCTGAATGAGATATAACCGTAATGAGTGTGCCGTGCGGGGCGGGCGGCGTAACGGCAGTAGAGAAAAATGTCTTTTCATCTGCCTAGTGGAGCGTTTCTCCAGCCGGACTTCCCCGTTTCAGAATCCTGCCTTCCCCCTCCGGAAGAGGAGCCGTGTGTCAAGCAGGGGAGAAAAAGGGAAAAGGAGGGACTACATCCCTGCAGCAGATACACGCAGAGCCCTGCGGGACGGAAGGCTGGCCAGGTCAAGGGACACCGACCACCCCACCTGCGGCGGATACCCCAGCCTGGACCCGGCGATAAGCCATGGCAGCTTTCAGGGTTCAGAGTCAAACAGCGTCCGCAGCCCCTCCCCCAGTTCTCTTTGGCTAAGCTAGGTAGTGGACCAGAACATTCGCGGAAACTTGACTGAGTACTGAGGCACAACGGAAGTGCGTGCACTTGAGGTTAAGGGCCCGCCTTCCAACGGCACAGAGTTCAAGTCCTGCTATCCTCCCAGAAGCCGCGGGGCCCGTGCCAGCCCCCAGGGGGACACGTGGGGCAGGTGCAGAGGGACGCTTCTGTCGATACTTTAATATTCACACCACCTCTAGGAAATAGACGTGACTGTCCATACTTCACAAGGAAGGAGACCGAGGCCCAGAGGGCCCGAGTTCACAGAGCCACTCAGAGACAGAGTTTGGGATTCGGACTCAGGTCTGTCTGACACCGAAGCCCACGCTTGGCTCCGCATAGGCTCCCTCGGGCGGGGGGCCGAGGGATGCTCCCTGCAGGGGTCAGTACACAGCCTCTTCCCCAGGTGCGCATCCCGCGCTCAGGTTAGCCACGCCCCTTAAGTGTGGGGGCGTGGCTTCACCCTTAGTTCCGAGGGATAACCACGGATCCAGAAGACCGCCTCCTCTCTCTCCCTCTCCCCCACTGCCCCTTCCTATACCCTCCCCCCCCCCCCCCACACACACATCCCGTGCCTCCCGCTCCATCATTCTCCAGCCAGTAAAGACCCAATCGGTCTGCCAGGTGTCATGGCCTGGGAGTCCGGAGACCCGAGCTGGGTGGGCGCCGGGGGCCACGACCATTCTGCACCTGCTTTGCGGGCACTCGCCGGCCTCCTCTGGGGCTGCTTCTGCACCTGCCAAATGGGAGCAAAAGAATGCCATCCCGCCTACCCCCTGGGGTTGTCTGAGGGCCTGAGATAATGGGCACGGTCGAGCTTTAAAAGCACTGTGGTCGGGGCGCCTGGGTGGCTCAGTCGGTTAAGCCACTGCCTTCGGCTCAGGTCATGATCCCAGGGTCCTGGGATCGAGTCCCGCATCGGGCTTCTTGCTCAATGGGGAGCCTTCTTCTCCCTCTGCCTCTGCCTGCTGCTCCCCCTGCTTGTGCTCTCTCTCTTTGACAAATAAATAAATAAAATCTTATAAAAAAAAAAAAAAAGCACTGTGGTCTAATCACAAAAGCAAGAACCATTATGAAGACGCGCATGTATTAGACACTTGCTGTGTGCCTGGCTGGCTTGCGCTGGATGCCTCCGAAGGGTGAGTCTGTTGCCTTGGCGCAGGCCCACTGTCACTCAATACCCCTTTCCAAGGCCTTGGTGCTTCTTTCCACACGCTACCACTCAGTGCCTATTTGGGAGGGGTGGGTCAAGGGGGCCGATAAATAAAACCCCTTCCCCTTCCAAGTCTGGAACCCATCAGACAGCCCAGGAGACACATACTGAGGATCAAAATGTCAGCGGAGGCCCAAAGCTGGATTAGAGTTTGCAGCTTAAAGGGCTGGTCACAGTGGGTTTCCCAATACTTCTTCCTGAATATGTCCTTACAAACCTCAGCCCCTTCAGAGACAGCCCTGGCCCAGCTAAGTGGATCGGATCACAGGACCCACAAAGGGCCAGAATGTCCCTCCCTGCCTCCCTCCCTGCAGGCAGGCTGGGCTGGAGGCCAGGACCAGGAGGGGTCTGCTGGGTATGTACATTTTACCCCATAAAGCTCCCCAACTCCCCAGCCTGGCAAGTGCTCCCTCCCCAAGGAAATGGCAGCCAGTGCCTGAGTACCCGTGGTCCCGGGGTGACCGACCATCCCACTGTGCCCAGAACTGTCTTGGTTTTAGCATTACAAGTCCATGTCCTAGGCAAGCCAGAGCAGCCGGTCACGCTAGGTGGGCCCCTAACACTCTAAACCCCACCCCCTAAACCAGCTCTCACCAGAGGTCTTCCTGTCCAGGAGTTCCGAGCCCTCCAAAGGCGGTCTAGGTAGGCTTCTAGAATGGGCCACCCTGGGCTTGGACAGCCCCGGCCTCCCAGCCCTGCCCATCATGGCTTCCAACAGATCCGTGGAAACTTACACCTGCTCAGGCCTCAGCCCCCATGTCTTCCCTGGGGGGTGCCCAGGAACCCACTGTCCCGCTCAGCTCCTGGGCAGGGCTGGTCTGCTCGCTGTGCCCTTCAGACTTACCTTCCGCCCAGGAGTCTATCCCCCTGCCAGCCCAGTGACAATCACTGTAATCCCCTCCGCTCCCCACCTATCAGCGTCCTGATCACCTTGGGCAGGACAAGGTGAAGCAGAGGTCTTTACCTCCTCAGACCGGAAAGCAAAGAGAGGCTTGGCCATTGTTCTCAACACCTCAGACTCGAGCCTCCTGCCTCCGTGACTCCTGTTCTCATGACCTAAGGACAAGGAATAGGAAAGGAGAAAGGGGACCAGGGACACTGATGGCTTAGGGGAAGGTGAGCCCTGGCTTACGATCTAAGCAAAGCCCTAGGTCAATAGCACAGCCTCTCTGAGCCTCACCTTCCCCATCTGTGAAATGGAGCGACATCCCACCTAAGGAGGCATCCCGGGTGCTAGGAGTCTTTGCCTGGGACTTGGCTCACTTGACAATGACCCCAAGGCCTTCCTGGCTGCCCTGCCTCAGGCCACCGCAGGGTCTCCCAGCCCACAGGCCCTAACTTGGACCCCACACAAGGGCCCCCACCACCCCAGGTTAAAGCGGGGTAGACAGCCAGGTTCTCGGTGTTTGAGACCACTGTTAGGTGAATTTTAGAAGTCACATATGGTCTTAAGATGTCCAAGGGCTCTAGGAGAATAAAGCCACACCCCCGTGGGAAGGTGTGGGGGATGAGACCAGAGGACAGCGGCTCTAATGCCAGTCACCTGGGAGGCCTGCGTGGGACTGGGGAGGAGTGGTGCAATTAGGAGCAGCACAAAGCTGCTGCCTGTTGGCTCTGGAATCAAGACTGATTTATTAGATGTCTTCCCCTCAGCAGCCAGCCCGGGGCCAGGCTCCAGGGAATGAGAGGGGGATCCCACAGGGGAGAAGCATCTGCAGAATCATTCAGCCCCACCCAAGAAGCACAGACTTGGTTCTCCTCCAGGAAACATGGTCTCTGTCCTCGGGGGACAGCCTGGGACGATGGGGGCTGGTGGCTTTCCACGGGAGACCCCGCGCCCACGGCCTCTAATGGGATGTTGAAGAGTTAGCAATCTTTAGAGGACCTTCGGCTGTCAGGGCCAAGGGTCGGTGCCTGTCTAACCGCCATCTTCAAGGAGGGAGGGGGGACCTGAATGGGAGGGGGCACACAAGGACCTTCAACCCCGCTGGAGGGGGAAGGAGAAAGGAGTGAGTGTGGAGCAGCTATGGCCAGATGTGGTAGGGCCTGGCTGGGTGTGATGTCCTCAGTAATAGCATTCTTTGTAGATTTCGTGGTTTAGAACAAAGTCTACTTCGGGGTGCCTGGGTGGCTCCGTGGGTTAAGCATCTGCCTTTGGCTCAGGTCGTGATCCTAGGGTCCTGGGATCGAGCCCCACCTTGCTGGGGGCTGTGCTTCTCCCTCTGCCCCTCCCTCCACTCGTTCTGTCTCTCTCAAATAAATAAACAAAATATTTAAAAAAAAAACAACAAATGAAGTCTACTTCAACACCTTCATGGACAACGGGAAACCCAGATGGTGGGGGAAGGGCTCCGATCACACAGGGGCCAGCTGGTGCATAACGCCTGACCTCTCTGACCCCAAGCCCACCCTCTCACCCCACAGTACTGCCTCCACATCCCCGTTCTTCCAATGGGGGCCACCGAGCATCCCTGGATGGCCAGTACAGCGATCGCTGTGCTCGGAGCTGTTGGACGAACGGAGCTGGAATCACACCTCAGGTGTCTGGGCCGGCCCCCTGAACCCCGGAGTCAGCAAGAAGGTTGACTTGAGCAAATACAAGGGGGGACCTTGGGGAGACGGCAGCCGCCAGGGTGCAGGTGCCTCGTAGCCGGGAAACACGCGTGGGCCAGAGAACAAGACACTGGCAGAAACCCTTCCTCCTCCACCTCCTTTGATCTAGTCATGGTCATATTTGGTTCTTCACCTCCGGAATCACCTGTTATCTCCAAAGGCAGAGAGCGTGCTTTGTCTTCTCTCAAGAGAAGGCCCAGATCCCCCTCGCTTCCCCCCACTCTGGGTCCTGACCGTCTCAGCCATCCCGAGGTCTTCAGAGCCCCCCCGTCCCCCGTCTGTGCGGATTTCATGTCTTCCTCCCCAAACTGGACAGTCAGCAGGCCGAGCTGGTATCTGAATAGCTGTGGCACTGTCCTTGAGCTTCCCAGCACTTCTGCCCCCCTGCCCATCCTCCACCTCAGCAGCGGTGACCACTGGCAGAGCCCCGTGACCCCCAGCCATCCAGCTCCGACGTCGGAGGAGGAAGCAGAGGCCCAATGCTTGCAGAAGGCCGCCTAGCCGGTCATCTGAACCAGCCCTCACCCCAGGCCCAACCTTCCCAGCTCAAGGAGGACTCTGGCCGCCGGGCCGCTGATGTGCTAACCCGCCCCACCCCCTCCCGCCGTGAGCTTCCGTCTCAGGCTTCCTGGACCCCGAGGAGTCAAGTTCAGCTGCCCTGTGAGTCCCGCCAGCTTCGGCGGCTGTGTGTGTAGAGTGGAGATGCCCGGTCCCGGAGGCAACTCCAAATCCACACCCCCTCCCGCCTCCCCGGGTACAAGACAAACCCACACGAGTCCAGGGAAAGTACACAGGTCCTTGTGAGAGGAAGGGCGTCCTAAGTGAGCTTCAAGTAGGGGAGTGTGTCCTCTGAACATCCGGCCACCAAAGAGTGGGCGGGCTCGCGGCCGGACTGGGTGGGGAGCACTGCCAGGCGGGGGGAAAAGAGCGGAAAAGCAGGCTGTTGGTGCTTTTCCCAGGATCGCGGAGCGTCTGGCTTGGGCAGAACCCAGGGAGATGTCAGGAACCACCCAGCGCGGGCGCTTTCTGCGCGGACTGGTCCCACTTCTTCGTTAATGATGTGATAATCCGAGAGAGACACAAAGAAGGTCTTCCCTTAAACCAAATCCCGAGAGCTCAGTGAGATCCAAAGGTCATTTCGCACATGACCAGGGAGTCCTTTAGGCTTCCGTGCGGACAATGAGTCACTGGCCTGTGGCAGCGAGCTCCGCTTCCTAAAGAATGCCGGGCCAGACGCTCGTCAGTTCTGCTCCCAGCCCCCCC
>CM052896.1:29406224-29441240 GCA_028534135.1 Potos flavus
ATGGATGGATGGATGGAGGGATTGTTGGATGGATGGATAGATGGATGCATGGATGCACGGATGCATGGTTGGGTTGATGGGCAAATGTATCAATGGATGAATGGATAAGCAGATGGTTATATATATACACACAGCTGAACGAATGTATGGAAGAATGGACAAACATGTATGAGGAGATGACGAGAAGGAAGGACCCAAAAACAGAGAATATGTAAGGATGTATGGATGATAGATTGACACCTTCAGAACTGCCCTCCAATTCTGAGAATATACAATTAATTATTGGGCCAGGAATTACAAGTTTTTGGGAACTCAGAGTGGTAAGATACAGGCAATGGACATAAAGTTACCAGCTTTTAATTTTGTCAAGTTAAGAGCATCAGCAAAACAACCACCATCTATTGAAACAGATGAAACAGACCAGAATGGAATAAAGAACAGCCCTTCCCCAAAATCACTGATAACCTCTCCCTGCCATCTGTGTGTGTGCATGTGTGTGTGTGTGTGTGTGTGTGTGTAAGACACTTATTTTACATGAATACTTTTATATATTATATTGTCCTCATTTTTCTTATTTAACAGACGCAGGTTTGAGGATTAGTGATTTATTCACACATAATTCATGTTAATTTCAATTACATCTCCTGAGCCACAGACTCTCATGACCCTCAAAAGGGATGAATTTACACCAGGGGTCAAAAATTCCCTTGCTTCTGAGAGCAGGCAGGTAACATGAGCGAAGGGGGCAGAGCGTGGTGGCCATGGGGACAGGACAGGGAAAACCTGGAGAAGCCATCCTCACCTAGACACAGCAGCCCTTTAGCTCCTTGAGGTGTCCCCGTCACCACGTAGGAAGGTAGACCCAATGCTGCCAGCTAGATTTTCTGATCTACCGAGAGAAGCTGGATATAAGAATTTTATGATGAATCACTTGGCTTAAAAGGAATTTGCAAGGAATTCTTAAAACTTGACCTGAGTTAGGGCCGACATCCTTGCACCAATCAATACACACACACACACACACACACACACACACACACACACACCCTGTGGATTGGATTTCACCCATGGGCTTGCAACCTCTGGTTTAGATCCTGGAGTTGGGGCGGGAGGTGATTAATAAAGGCACTAAAAGGAACCACCAGAGAGCTTCTCTGATTAGTCCTGGGACCGGGGCACCAAAAAAAAAAAAAAAAAAAAAAAAAAGCCACTAGATTCCTGGTCCCCGCGGATAATTTCTCCGCAGCCTATTTCCGGAAGAGCAGTAATTCCGGCTGAACAACCTATGATTTACACCCCGGCCGGTGTAAAAGATATTGTGCTGAGCCTTCCGAGTGTGCTCTGTGTATTTGTATAAATCTCCCTACTCAAAATATCTCCCACAGTTGACTGACAGCCCGTGTAATTTAGCAGAAGGCTAAAAATTAAAATCTTCGAGCCTGCTGAGGGAGCGAAAGAATACAGGAACACGCCGACTCCGCCCCCTCGCCCAGGCCCAGGCTCGGCAGATGCCAGGGCTGTTCATTTTGGAGACGGAACAAAATATTTGTATTTAGATTTATTAAGTCATTATTCCGCCATTTGTTCCAATGCGCTTTATTAAAACCAGATCTCATCTCTGTTTTGAAAGTATTACCTGATTTACATAAGCTGGTCCCAGCCCTAATTACGGTTTCCTTTGGTGTCTTTTCATTCCGAGGGAGGCTTGCTCTCCCCCTCCTGTTTTTGTCGCCTGCCTTTATGGCCCATATGTCTGCCTTGAGATAGCAGGAATCTTCAACCTATAAATAGACGGTTCAATACAGCCCTCGCTGCCAGTTATCTGTCCACACATCAACATTACCATAATTGCAACAGTGAATGTGTAATCTCTCTAATCACACGTTCCAGTCGGAAAACTGGATTGGGTTTCATAAATTGTATAATTTGAGGCTTTCCTGAGCTAACCACTGGGCGGGCAGGCCGCTGTGGGTCGGGCAGGGCCCGGCCAGGCCCCTCAGGCTGGCCCAGCCTGCCCGCGGGGGGGCCCTCGGCTGCGGGTGACAGCAAGGCCACCCTCACTCTGAGACCAGGACACCTGGGAACCAGGAGAAGCACAGCTTTCTGAGCCCTTGTGTGAGCCCGGCACTTTGCGCACGCTCGTTTCTTTTAATTTTTAAATTAAATACCGTCAATGTTCCCATTATACAGATGGTGACCTCAAGGCTCTGCTGGCCTAGGTGAGTCTCTGAGGGTCACCCGGCAAGGAACCAAGGCTCAGACGTGGGTCTGAGATTCCGTATGCCACCCCCGGCTAGGCAGCGTGCATCTACAAGAAGGCGGTTGAAGGTTCCAGTGGCTTCCGTTTTTGTTCCTCCAAAATGCTTTTCTTTCTGTCATTTTAGCTCATCCCCTGGACCAGCCTAAGAGGCCTGTATGGATAACCAGACTGAGACTCTGGGAGGTCAAGTACGCTGTGCACGGGCACGCAGACTCGTGTAGGCAGAACTGGGATTCCGGCCCAGGTTGACTCCCAAAGCAAACCCGTGTGCACTCTTCTGGAAGCTTCCACAGCCCGGCTGATGTCCGGGATCCTTGCCCCCCTTTTTCAGAGCCTTCGTTTGCTCTGCCAGCCCCAAGGAAGGACGCCGTCATGCAGCTGGTGTCGGCGGGCAGAGCCCTGGGGAAAGGTGGGCAGCGAAGAGGGCCAGCCTTTCTTCGGCTCCCCCAGAACCCCGGGAATGAGTCTCTCCCGGGCCTGGTGGGGGCTCAAGAACATTGCCCCTGAAGAGGCCCGGGGAGCTGCTGGGGAAAGGGCTTCTTTTATTTTGCATCTACAGCTTCCTCTGGGCGACGTTATTCTTGCTTAAGGCCTCACGTGGCCCGGAGGCTGATGACACCCTGATGGATGGTCTGGTCCCCGCGGACGGAGCTCCGGCCCCGGCTGCGCCCGGTAATTGTGCAGCCTTGCAAAGTGTCAGATGTCTATTAGCTGCTTTAAATTGAACGCTAATCAGATGATGGCCTTGTTACCGGGATATTCCCTCCGTTCTCCCCCTACCCTCCCTTTCCCCCTCCCTCTCCCCCTACCCATCCTTCCCCCTACACACACACACACACACACTCACACGCCACTCCCTCCCTCTCTTCCTCTCAGAAGGAACCTCTGATCCAACTCCTTCATTTTGCCAGACGAGGAAACTGACACTCAGCCAGGGAAAGAGGCTTGCCCAAGGTCTTAAGTATATCCTGAGTGCTTTTTTTTAATCGTTTTTGAGCTGTGCGCATGCACACACGCATGCTTGCACACTCACACGCACAAGCCTGCACACTCACTCACACGCACGCACATGCACATACCTGTGCACACTATACACTTACCCTCCCCTACTTCTGTCTCTACGTTTATGAACTGGGTCTTCAAACTCCTTTACCCCATTAGCAAGCATTCCCTACCGGAGTTTCAGGCAAGAGCTTGGGGACCGATGTGCCTCTCTCCTCAGCCCTGTGCATCCAGTGTCCCCATGCTCCAAGGAATCTGAAACATTAGTTCTCAGGTGGCTCTGTCATGGTACCTGACCCATGGGGCCACCCTCCCCCCACAAGGGTTCTAGGCACCAAAGACAGTCCTAGCAACGACGGGGCTGACCGGGATGTCCCCTGGCGGGTCGCTGCCCGGAGCATGGATGGGCACAAGTTACACCAATGCCCCAGAGTGTGGGCCGCAGACCAATGGCTGCATCAGCTTCCCCCAGGGGCGAGTGGGGCCTGCTGATCCACGGGCCCCACCCCCACCCTACAGGTAAAGAGAACGCTCTTGGAGGCGAAGCCCGTGGCCTCGCACTCTACCGGCAGGTCTCTCCGCCAGACGCCAAGCTCCTGGCTCCTCTCTGCGGGCTCCCCAGCTCCCCATAATGCCTGGCGCTCAGTCCACATGCCATGCACGTGGGCAGGCCAAGCTCCGATCACACCGACCGCGGGGGCCCCGGGGCCAAGCTCTTCGGCAAACTATATGAATGTTCTAGATCCACGAGGAGACTTCATCATTTTCCAACCAGCGAGCTCTCTTCCACTTTTTTTGAGGCAGGAAAGGAGGGTGCTCTCACATGTCCCCTTCCTACGCCCTGGCAAGCTTAGAACTTGAGTCACATGGGGATCGAGACTCACCCGCCAGGGGACAGCAAGTTGCCCTCATGACCTGGACAGTTCTATATCCAGAAATAAACATCACAAAACTGGAATCCTATTCCCACCCCTACCCCAACCCTTCCTTTCCCACCCTTGCCTGTGGGCTGACTTCCTTCCGGCATGCTGTTCACCCAGCCGATGCTCACCCTCATGCCTCAGGACCCTTGCACAGTCCCTTTTCCCTGCCAGAGATGCTTTTGCCACCTGAAGCGTTTCCAACACAGGACCAGGAGACAGGGGCCAGTGTAGCAGATGTGGGGATCTGGCTGCGAGCAGGATGGGGAAGGGGGGCAGCTGTCCAGTGAAATGGCCCCGGGGAAATAAAAGATTAAGAAAACCCCAGGGCCTGTCCTTAAGCTGCTGTGTGACTTTAAGGGAGTTCAGTCCCAATCTGGGCATGTCAAATAAAAGGCTTAGACTCTCTATAGCCCCAGCACCCATCCCCAATCCCCAATCATGGGAAATAATGGGGCAGTGCTTGTGTGTGTGCGTGCGTGCGTGTGCATGCGTGTGGTGCGTGTGTGCACATATGTGTGTTCCTCCAAGCCCAAATTAGGCCCACATAACCAGATTCTCCTGCACACTCTCTTCTTTAATCCCGACATGTGACCTGCTCAGCAAACCGCCTCTCATTTTCCCTGGGCGCCCCATGGGTGTTGGATTCTTTGCCGAGGTCTGATGGCCCACGGCTGCCATGCTGAGCTGGGTGTCACCGCGTGGCAAGCCAAGGGTCTCTCTCACTCCCTGTGTGCCGAGAGCTCCAGGGGACGGAGCGGTCCTCCTCAGAGGGCTTACAGAGCGCCGGCAGGAGAAGGTGCGTCACTCCGGTCCAGAACTGGAGGCTCAGATGACAGATAAAGGATCTGCCGTCGTCTCTGGCAAGCCTCGCCCCAGCGGTGTCTTTTAGTGTCTCCGAGCTCCACGCAGCGCCCCTGGAATGTGAACCAGACCAGCCGGGAGGTTTCCTGTTGACACTTGTCCTGGAGAGAGTGTCCTTGCTGAGACTCTCGGGCTGCATGACAGCCGGGGCAGGGCGGCTCACCCGGAGCTCCTGCAAGGCCAGGCCTCGAGCTCCCCTCTGCCCACAGCCCAGGACAGAAGGCGGGCTCCCCCACAGTTGCCGTCATCGGGTGTGCTGTCCTCCCCAGCCCGCCGGCCTCTCCCCTGAGATCGGAGGGCCGCCCCTACATTCCTCTGGCCACCTCAGCCCTCCCGCCGGCCAGGCTGCGGTGATTTCCCTGGCGTGGCTGCCCCCAGAAGGAGCTCATCTCCCAGAGCAAACAGCATGCTTGCCAAGCCCAGGGGCCTCTGAGGGCCCATGAAGGGACAGGACTGGGACCGGCCGAGGGTCCAAGCCGGGGAGGGCAGCCGATCTCTGTGCACTCGCAGAGGGCGTGTGTGCGAGGGAACACGGAGCCGATGCGTGCGAGGCCCTCCGCTCCAGCCCAGGGGAGACCACGCCACGTGACCCGGGCTGTGGCGGCCGGGCAGTGGCACCTGGCTGGAGCAGGGTGTGACAAGGCCAGCCGGCCCGTTCGAGCGCTCTCTCTCCCTGACAGGGTTCTCCCTGCCAGAGGCCTGCTCCTGAGTGCTCCGGAGCCCGGATTTCTTTCCAGGTGTGGGTCCAGCAAGATCTGCACCGTCTTCGATGGCTGTCACCTCGTGCTTGTCATCCTGGGCCACTCAGGAAAGGACCAATGCCCTTGGCACGTGCCGTGTGTGCTGCCGCCGTGGGCTGCCACTCGTCCTTGACACAGCTGGCAAGGCGGGGGGCAGAGCAGACGTCCTCTCGTCCCTCACACGCACCCCTGAGCCGGGGAGGAGCCGCGGGGCGGTGGGAGGGGGCAGAAAATGGAAATAACCTCCTGCTGGTCATTCCACGAGTTACAGCAGACGAAGGCCCTAACTTTGTTAAGCACTAAGTATGGGCCAGCCCCTGGGGGCAGCACTTGGGGACACTGAGGCACGCAGGACACGGGTCTGGCTCCAAAAGGCTCAGCGGGCAGAGGGGGAGAGAGGAGGCATGAAGAGGGCAAATGTGACCTCCGGCCTAGGCAGGCGGAGGAGGGGCTGTCCCTGAAGTACGAACGCCTCCCCTGTGAGCCCCCATGTCGGTGCTGCTCAGGGGCATTCCAGAAGCTTCCTGGAGGATGGACCTTGGGTCTTGAAGGACGGGCAAGAGTCTGCAGGGTAGAGGAGGGAGAGAAAGGACAGGGAGGCCCCATGTCTGGGCTGACGAGGGGGCTAGAAGGTTCTCGCAGAGCATCCAGCCCGGGGCAGTGAAGAGGTTTTGTGCTGCCCACGTGGGACTCACAGGTGCTGGGGGGTCCCCACGGTCCATCAAGGCACACCCACTGAGGAACACGTGCGTGCCCGTGACCCAGGCCTCTGCCTTCCAGGAACTGGTTGGGCAAGACAAGACTCACCCCTGGCATATTTAGAGAGCAGTCCTTGCTAGCAGGGCTCCAGCTGTGGGTGTGGCCCGTGGGGTGTGAGGTCGCTTCACTCCCCAAGTGACTCTGCTGACCCCTCCACAGGCATGCACACTTACATAGGTTTGCACACCTTTCCAGGGGCTCATGGATACTCCCCCACCAGCCCATCCCCAAGCAGGAACCCTGAGAGGGTCCAGCTCCAGCATTTTGCAGATAAGGAAACTGAGGCAAAGAAAGAACGAGACTTGCCGGAGATCCACGCGAGACAGGGAAGAGCCGGGCCTGGGCTCCTGGCTTGTGCCACAGGTACCCTGCTGCTGACACCTCCCAGGTATGTGTCCCGGCCCAGCTGTGGTTCTCAGGGGCCTGCCTCCTGATGCAGGGGACCGGCATGCATTTCTTATCTCTCCCAGAGATCGCCTACCTGCTCCCAGCCCGTGACATCACCTTCTGGCTCTCAGCCCCCGTACACGGTCCCGCTGGGCCTCTGCGTCCCCGCACCCCATCCCTGGGGCAGACCCCGCCATGCACCTGCTCACTCAGGCCGTACCTGGGTGTCCTCCCCACCCCCATCCTCCCTCTCAACAGCCCCCAGGGCCAACCACTCAAATCCGGTCCCTTCCTCTATGGCCAAGGGTTCAGGCTTTCCCTCCCCTCCTGCTGGGGCCATCACCGCAACCAGAAAAATGTACAAAAGCACACGAACATGTCACTTTCTGCCTAAAATTTTGCAGAGGCACCCCGTGGCCTTCCAAATGAAGTTCAAGTTCTTAGTGTGGTCTACAAAGCCCCCCATGGCCAGCACTGTCTGCTCAGCAGCGTCCCCTCCTGCCTCACACCCACTCCCATCTTGGCACCATCCAAGCTGGTGTCCCTGCGGGTCTCTCTGGTCAGTGGAGTCAGATACATTTGGCCCAGCCGGATGCGCTTTGACCCCAAGGTTTGCTTGTATGCCTGTTTGTTAAATTCAGTCCATCTTGATGGAAATCTTCTCCAAGGGCCCAATCTAGGGGCGCCTGGGTGGCGCAGCTGGTGAAGCATCTGACACTTGGTTTCGGGTCAGGTCGTGGTCTCAAGGGTCGTGGGATCGAGCCCAGAGTCAGGCTCCGAGCTCAGTGGGAAGTCTGCTTGAGACTGTCTCTCCCTCTGCTCTCTCTCGGGCTCAAATAAAAAATAAATTCAAAAAAACTTAAAAAAAGGCCCCCTCCACTTTCCCACCCTGGACTTCAGAAAATCTTTACAGCCCAGGGAATCCTTTGTAAAACTTTCTTCCATGCTGGTTTCTTCACAGAGGCTAACCCAACTTTCTACGTGTTGGTGGCCCTCGAGCCTGCAGTGACAGTCAGGAGAAGGGGTCAGCGTGAGCACTGCTGCCTAGCGGCATGCAGAGGCCCGTTTGCCGATGAAGAAATAATGAAATCAAGAGATTTGACCCATAAATTCAGTAGGAACAAGGGCTTGCTGTTCAAAGTCGCAGACAGCCCGAGTGGAGAGGACAAGTAAGTGTGGCTGAGATGCGCCCTCCAAGGGGTGGATGGCAGCCTGGGACCCCGGCCCTGCCCCCGCCCCCCACCCCACGGCCTGGGCTCTGCTTGATGGCGCGCCTCACAGACACGCGCATCCCGGAGGAGCCGCGCTCCCCACTCTCATAACTGGATTTTCAGCTTTCTAGAACAGCGCTTCCTGTGTTATGTCTGCAATTTGTAGGATCTGATAAAAAACTCATTCAAGGTTCAAAAGGGACCGACCTTTGCAAATAGTTTAAAACTGCAGCTTGGGAAGGGAGGACTCGACAGAGCTAAGGCCCCACGGGGGGGCGGAGGGCGGGGGGCAGAGGGCAGGTGCATTGCACCGACCAAGTAATGGCCTGCAAAGACAGCGGGTTCTCATCCCCGGAGTCTGCAAGCGTGACCCGGTTTGGGAAAGGGAGCTTTGCAGTGTGACTACATTAAGGACCTTGAGAAGGATGATCAGGGTAACCACAGGGCCCTTCAGGAGAGAGGCAGAGGGAGACTGGATGCACAGAGAGGCCAAGGTGATGGGAAGACAAGGCAGAGTTAAAGATGCTGCTGTGAGGACAAGGGGGCTGCCGTCGCGGCCCGAGGAATGCGGCAGCCTCCAGCAGCCGGAAGAAATAGGGTGCGGAGGCTCGCCAGAGCCTCGGGAGGCAGTGTGGCCCCGCTGACGCCTCGATTTTGGCCCAGAGACACTGCTTTTGGACTTCTGGCCTCCAGAACGGCGAGAGAAGAGATCTCTGCTATTTTAAGCCACCACAGTTGTGGTCATTTGTCATGGAAGCTCTGGGAAACGGACCCACCCCCTCTCCCCAGGATCAGAGATCCCGGCCCATCCATTTTACTCCCGGGGAAACAGACTCAGAGAGCAGCACGGACTTACTCGAAGCCACACAGCATGTCAGCCAAGGCCAAGGCCAAGGCCAGAGCCGGGTCTCCAGGTCCCTGCATGGCTATGCCCCCTCCTCCATCAGCCCTGCTCCCTCCTGGCCATGCTGGGACCCTGGCATGCCTTCCACTCCAGCCCCAGAGACCCCCCAGTTTGCAGAGTGACTTTATGCTTCCTTACAGTGGCCCCCGGCTGAGAGCAGCTAGTGCCAAATGCTGCCCCTGTCGTCGCTGCTGCCCCCGGCCTGGATGTCCACCTGCCACTTGCTTCACAGGCTGGGTTCTGCAGGAGCAGGCTCTGCGAGGGAGGCTGCGGTGGCAGATGCTCCTGAAGCGTCCACACCAGTGAAGGAAGCGGGAGGAAGCTGCATCGGGCAGAGGGAGATGGGAGTTGGATTCCCGTGCAGGCCTGACAAAGCCTCAGCCTGCCGGCAGGGAGTTGGCCCATATCCAGCTGGGGTGGCCAGGCCCTAGGAGCCCCCCATCACGGGCTCACGGCCATGCGCTGCCCTGGGGAGGCAGGTCTCGGGTGAGGTGGGTGAGGTGGGTCGGTGCACTGAGGCAGACCCGAAAGGAGCAGACGGCTGGACGCCACCTGCCGACCACACTCACTACAGCTGGGCCATAAGGCCTTCCTTGAAACAAGGTCTGGGCGTGGGTGGCCCACAGCCCAGCATTACCCAGGGCTCTGCAGACAAGGGCTGCCTCTCGGCGGTGCCCGGAAGGCTTGCCCAGCAGCTGCCCACCCTGCAGAATGGCCAAGACCCTCCACGCTCAAAGTGGGATCTAGGGACAGTAGCCTGGACCCCGCTCGGGAACTCGTTAGAAATGCGGACTCTGGGGGCACCTGGGTGGCTCAGTCGGTTGGGTGTCTGTCTTCGGCTCAGGTCATGATCCCAGGGTCCTGGGGTCGAGCCCCGCATCGGGCTCTCTGCTCAGCGGGGAGTCTGCTTCTCCCTCTGCCTCTGCTCCTCCCCACCCTTGTGCTCTCTCTCCCTCTCTCAAATAAATAAATAAAATCTTAAAAAGAAAGAAAGAAAGAAAGAAAGAAAGAAAGAAAGAAAGAAAGAAAGAAAGAAAGACTCTGTTTTGCCTACCCAGCCCTCCCCCTTCCATTTGACTAACTAGCTCTTCGTGGGCGTGGGAGCACTCCAGGGGCCAGATCCCGCAGCGGTCCGTTTCTGTACAGTCTTTGAGCAAAGGATAATTTTTACAAAGAATATGTGATAGAGACTGTGCGTCCTGAGAAGCCTAAAATATTTACCACGTGCCCTTTCGCAGAAAACGTTCTCCGGCCTCTACTCTAGGAAGGCCACCGAGCGGGGGGACACGGTGGATGTGGTCTCTCCGGGAGCCCTTCTAGGTCTTCGGTCCTTTGCCCACTCCCGACTGACCTTCTTGACCCTGTCTTTCCCGTGTCTTTCCCCTCCTTTCCTCTGTTATTCCTGCTCTCCCGCAGCCTTCTCCTCCTCTGTCTCTGTCTTTCTCTCTCAGTGTGTGTGTTTGTTCAGAGTCTTTCTGCATCTCAAACTTCCTCTTGCCCCCATCCTTGCAACCTTCTTTGTGTCTGCGTAGCTCTGTCTGTCTCACTCTGTGTCCCCCCCCACCAACCCCACCCCAAAAGCAACCCAAAGCTGCTGTTAGGGGCACAGTGCCCAGACTTTTCTATCCTGCGCCCGGCCATGCCCACACCGACTCTGTAAATGCCCCCAGCGCCCAGGTCTCTCTTCTCGGTTCCCTCAGCTCCATGTGTCCCCTGCCCCCCACCTTTCCCTTCTCTGCAAGCCCTTTAATCTTTCCTGCTTTTTTCCCAACATCCCCGACTCTCTTGTGAAATGCAAATTAATTAGCATCCAATTACTCCCTGGCGGCTGCATCTAGAGCCTTCTCCTGCTAGGTTCCTGTCCAACACCTCCCTCATCAGCTGGGAACTCAGCCCATCAGGAAGAGGTCCCCCGCCCCCCCTCCAGGCACTGTCAGCAGCCACCTCATCAGTGGATTCCAGAACACAGCCCGGGCATGGCCACTCCACCCAGCCCTCGGATTGCCGGCCGGTTCTGGGAAGGCCGGGAATGAGCCCCAGCCTCCTCTGCCCTCCAGGAGGCAGGATGGGGATGAGGAACCACAACCCGCAACAGGTGCAACCGTGTGCAACCCACCAGGCACGGGGTCAGAATGGAACAGGCGCCCAAGGACGTGGTCTTGTCTTTAAACTTGGACGGGCTGAGTGCAAATGGACTTGGCATAGAACTGGGGCCCGCCCTAAGCCTCAGTATACACTCCGTAGTCATGGGGAGCCAGCATGGTACAGGAGGAAGAGAATGGGACCCCCGGGGGGGCTTTGGGCCTTGACCCTTCCGAACCCTAGCTTCCCCATCAGGGAAATGAAGCTACTGGGGCCGGCATGGGGGAAAAGAGCCTCTCTAGGCCAGTTGCCAGACACACACGGACTGGGCACAACGTGGGAGTTCGGTGAATGTTGGCTTTGTTTCTCCCCGCCTTCCTGACCCCAAGGGGGGCACCTATGATGGATGTGGGTAGAGCCGGATTTCTGCGGGGTGCACCCGGCCCCCTGGGCCCTGGCGTCTGGGAAGCTCCCCTCAGCCTCCCACAGCCGCTCCGCCAAGCCCTTACTATCCCAGCCAGTTGTCACAGGAGTAGAAAGTTCCGTCTTCTGCCCACCAACAAGAAGGGGACCCCGCCTCCACCGGCCTGAGTTTGGGCTGCCCAGCTGTGAGAGCCAGACTCCCGCAGTGTCACTGTGTCCTAGGATCTTCTGGCTTCGGCCGTCTGCCCCCAGGGCCTGTCTCCCCCAGCCCGGTCTCTTCCGGTCCCGCTGCCCCCACTCTGGCTGGGGGCGGCCGCACTTCCTCTCAGCTCTGGTCGCTTCCGTCCAGACTGAGGGCCATTCCCAACCCCCCATCTCTCTAATGCTCATGGCTCCCATGAGACCGGCACGCTCTGAGCGAGCCACTGGTTTTCACTGATACTGCTAAGCGGTCTAAGCGGGCGTGAGCACGGTCCGTTTCTCCAGCAGACTGTAAGCACCCCCTGAAGGAGAGGAGCACACCGGACCAAGGCCGAGGGTGCCACGTACAGTGCTGGGGCCACGGCAGAGCAGCGGGATGACCGGGCTGGCCCCAGATGGGCAAATGTGTTTGGTGAGGTCTGGGTAAGGTAGGGCCGAGAAGGAACAAGGGTTTGTGCTCGGCACAGATGCCAGGGAGCCTGTCCCGGTACGGTGGTCACTTAGCGCTCACCACGGCCTTGTAAGGGACATGCTGTGCTCTCTGGAGATCTGACCCTGGCGGAGCTTAGACAGCCAACCCGAGGTCAGACGGCTGCATGGGGATGGGGCCCAGCCTGCCCCAGACGGGCCTCCAGAGTTCACAGCCCCTCTGGCCGGCCGGGTTGCTCAGAACTCTCTGCCCTCTCTCTCTCCCCGGCTTGGATCGGCAAATGCAGGCCGGTGGGCTCAGCCCATTGCTCTGCGGTTGGTCTCGGAGCTCTGATGGCCTTCAATCCCTCTTTCCTGGCCAGCCCCTTGGGATTGCAGCTGGAAATCTGCGCCTTTAGGGAGGCGCACAGGCCCAGGGGCCCTTGGAGACCACCTGGCCCAACCCTGTCATTCTGCAGGGACACCGAGCCCGAGGGAGGAAGGCGGTTTGCCCCAGACTTTGAGCAAGCCAGCTCGGAGAACCAGGGGCCTTGAGTCACAGTTTAGGGGCCCGTCCTGCTGCTCCCAGCTCAGTTTCCCAAATGTGCAGAGACCACTGGGTGTTCCGGGGCCCCTCCGAGAAGCCCGGCTCGCTGCTTCCTTCAGGAAGCCACGTTCCGCGTGTTTCCCCGGAAGAGGCAGGCCAGACGAGCGCTAAGACAGTGTGCTTCAGGGCCGGGCTCGGGAGTCCCATCCGTTTTTCTGGAAGAAAGGCAGGAGATGAGTGAGCTCTGGCTCAGCACGTGGGCCTCCAGACACGTTGGCTGAATCCGTGGAGGAGAAGGGCCTTCCAGGCCAAGGTAAGAGGCAGGCCTGAGGGGCAGGAGGCAAAGGCCTCAGAGGACGGAGAGGGCCCCATGGGTGGCCTGAGCATTCTGTCACAGTGTGGGGACTCTGAAGGCATGGCTGCCCCTTGTCCCTGACTCCGGGGAATGCCCCAGGTGCTCTCCCGGCAAGCCAGGCCCGCGTTTCCCAAGATGGCTGTTGAGGAGACAGCCCCTTGCCCACACCCTGCTCGTCCCCTGGCCCTCGGGAACGGCCGCCTACACACCGTCTCCGTGGGATCTTGCCAGGAGGTGCGGCTCCGTTGGCACGCAGTCACCTGGCTCTCCTCCTCAGAGTGGGCCTCCTCTGTCCCCTGACGGAAGGGTCACTGCATCCAGTGGAGTGTCAGCGGGCTGCGTGGGCTCAGCAAGCGGCTGCCGCGTGGCCCAGGCCCTGCCGCCCGGCTGCCTGGCGTTGGCTCCCTGGTGGCTCCTCAGAAAGCCCAGCCCTGCCCCCACCTCCCCCACCCTGCCTGCTTCTCTCCCTCCTTCTGTCAGCCCTCTCCGTGCACGGCTGTGGAGTCCGGGCAGGGGCCCTGACCAGGAATGAGACAGGCCCTACTCTTGAGGGGCTCACAGTCGAGAGAGCAGAGAAAACATGGGTATAACTCACTGCAACACAAGCTAGAAGGTGGTCGCTGCTGCACAGTGCTGAGGGGGGGGGGCTGTGAGACCCAGACGGGCTTCCTGGAAGGGGAGGCACCCACACTCACCCTTGAGGAATAGCTAAGGTAGAGCCATGAGGCTCAGAGCCAGGCAAGAGCGTGAGGTATTCCGAAGGTCTTGGGTGCACAAGAATTTTGGCTGAGGGGACTGTCAGGGAAGCAGGAAGCCGAGGATGAGGACCTCAGGTGACATTGGTGAGGAGCCCGGGAAGGGTAAGAAGTCAGGAAGTCGTGTGGCCAGCTTTTGGAAAATAAACCACTATGGCTCTAGGGTCAAGAATTGGCGGGGGGAGTAGAAGCAGGGGCCACCAGACCAGTGAGGAGGGAACCACAGGGGCCTTGGGGGAGCAGAGGACCCGGGGTGATGGCCGGAAAGGAGCAGCTGAGCACGAGGACTCCAGGGATATTTGGAAGGTGGAATTGACAGAATTAGTTTGGATGGCGGACGTGGGCCCAGTGGGAGGGGACGAAGGTGTAGGGGAAGGGCTGGGCAGGGGGCCCGCGCTGCTGCCTTGGGGGCATGGATGTCTGGCAATGCCGTGACCCTGGAGGGGTGACTGGGTGAGGAGCGGTTTGAGGGATTCGAGACCAGGGATGGCCCTAAAGATGGTGCCTGGCAGTCTTGGGGTAGAAGGGGACACCGAGGAGGGACTGGGGAGTGACAGCAGGAGGGGCAGGGCCTGGCTACCCACCCTCCCCATTCCCAGCCTGCTCGCATTGTCACTTCCCCCCTCCTGCCTGTCTCCCCCCCCACCCCGGAACTCCTGACAGCTACCATGGGGTCTGAGTCCCCGCTGTGTCCCTCAGAGCACCAAACACCGTGCTGGACACGCAGGAACTGAACCGAGAGGGATGACAAACCACACCAAGTCCCCGACGGCGGGCCCTTCCCCGCGCACCCCGCTCACCCTGCCCCCCCTCGCCCCGGGGATCCAATGTGGGGGAAGGGCAGAGAGCCATGACCCAGAGACGGAAAATATTCCTGGTATTGTTGTAAGGCCACAGTCTGTGGTTGTGGAAGGAAGCGAAGGGGGGTTTGGGAGATGGGGAGGAGAGGTTAACAAGATTAAAAAAGCCATAATGAGACCGCAGCACCAACCCTACAATTATGTTCCCAAATTTAATCAAAACAGCTTCCCGCATTGGGCAGTATGTAGCTCGCGGGCCCCGCTCTCAGGTTCGGCTTCCCAGGACTGTCCCTTGGGATGCGGCAGAGCCCAGAGCCTTTGGGCAGCACAGAGCGGGGCAGGGTCTGCCAGGCCCCCCAGTCCCCGTCCCTGCTTGAGCTAGACTTGGGGGCTTGACTTGGTTTAGATAGGTTTAGATAGGCCGGGTCTCCAGGGGAGCCCCTCCTCTTCTTCCCTTCCCCACTCCTCCGGGTCACCTGCCCTCTGCTTCTCATCCCTGTAAGCCACGCCTCTTTCTTCCTGTCTCTGTGGGGGACCCTCCCGGCTGTGGCCTGGGGCTCCCTCGCACAGGGCCCCTCGGGCTCCCTGGGGGATGGCCCCTTTCTTAGTCACACCCCACCTACCGCTCTGAACCCGCCGTGAGATCTGACCTGGCCTGGATGTGTTGGCCTTCTGGAGAGCAGAGGTTTTTTCCCCCTCCAGGTGGTTTTGGTCTCCTCTGGCCCACGTAGGTCACTACCTGTGGCAGGTGGTCAGTGCGCCCGGGATCTGAATGCTCCACTCCGTTTCCTGGCCTCCACGTGGAAGGCTGAGGCCGTGTGACTAGTTCTGGCCAATGGCCTGTGGCTTCCAGGTCCAAGTGAGGAACTGGCATTTCTTCCCCTTGTCCTGGTAGCTCGGACTATGTGTGTTCTGACCGGGACCCCCGCAAGAGGAAGAAGGCGACCCAACCCACATGGGACCTGCCTGAGTGAGAAATCGCCCATTCTTGTGTTAAGGCACGAAGATGCCCGGATCACCGTGTACACTGAGCAAGTCTCTTAACCTCCCTGGGCCTCAGCTTTCCCCTCGCCCATCACGTGGCAGGGTTGGGTGAAACGGTGTCATCCACTAGGACAAGAAATACAGGAGGAGGATCGGGCTTATGGGGAAAGACCCGGGTTCCAGGCAGGACCTAAGGAGTGTGAGATGACGCTGGAGCATTTTGGGGACAAAGAGTAGGCTCCAGGCCAGAAAGAAGGACAGGACTGGAGGTGGGGATCAGAGGCCACAGGTAACCTTGTCGTTGAAGTGCGGTTGGTGGATGAGGCTGCTGGGGGAAGGAAGATATACGGAGAAGTAAGAGCAGAATGCTCTTTGTAAAGTAAGGAAGGCTCTCTTTTGTAAAGTGGAGGCACTCAAGTCCAGTGAGATAAAGTAACTTGCCCAAGGTTACAAAGTATGTCATACCAGAGGCTAAGCTCAAACCCAGAACGCTTGCCTCTGATTCTGGGGCCCATTCCTTTCCAGCACAGAGAAGCTGGGAGCCCCGGGGGCGTGGAGGTGAGCCTACTGGTAAGGCTGGGATGTCAATTACCTGTGTATCTCTGGTCAATTCTCCGGAAGCCAATTTCCTATCTGCGGAATAAAAATATACGGAGCCAACCATTGTTGTATGGGGCCTTCCAATTTACAAAGCAGCTTCATAGCAGTCTCCTCATCTGGCTTTTAAAATGTCCCTTTAAGGAAGGCAGGCGACACAGACAGAGGAAGGCTTAGAGAGTGGTTTCTCAGAGGCAACACTGAGCCCGATCCCCTGACTGCAGGAAGCGTGGGCCACAGCCCACCGAGCCACCCCTTCTCTCTTTCCCTTGCTCCTACTCCCCTTCCCCAAGCCCCTCTGTTCCTTCCAAATGAGACATGCTGCCCATTGCCGTGAGCCGGCGGTGTCCCTTCTTCACCGGAAGCAACCGCATGTTTCCTGGAATCTGGTTGATGGATCTGGGACAGTAGGAAGATGATGGGGGCCACCTTCAGGGATAAGGGGACGAGGGGTCTTCTTAGCCTCATTGGCAAGGGAAAGGGATAGCTCAAGGAGGCTGTGATACTATGATTTACAATAAGAAGTATATGTCTGGTCTTCATCTGTTTCGGGCACAAAGTTTCTAAAACCATTGTCATCTCCTAAGTGAGGAGAACCATAAAGGTGTCTTTTGTTATGTTAATGAGGTGGCTTGTCAAAATGGAAAGGACCTCAGGAAACTAAAGTTGAGAGCCAGTTGCCAAGGGACCCAACCATGAGATGAGAGGGTTGGAAGTTTCAGTCCCACCCCCGGACCTCCATGGAGGGGACAGGGGCTGGAGGTCAAACTAATGGTCAATGGCCAGAGCTGTTTGCCCAGGACCAAGCATGGCCTGAGTAAAGGGGGTCTGGGCCCAAGCATGGAGTTTAGATTCTTAGCTATTTCTGGGCCCTTCTATAGAGGAGCAGAGCGGCATGGCTTTTCTCTGAGACAACACCAAGGGCTTATGACATGTTGTCAGGAAGCTTTTCTAGGAGAGATTATTCTAGGGACAACTCAAAGAGAAGGATTCTAATCCATTCCAACCCATCCATGACATCCACCCATTTGACAGATACTGGCCGAAGGTATATCCCATCCCCACTCCCAAGAGCCAAGAGTAGAGGAGGAAGGAGACAACAGGGAAAGCAGAATGCCAAATTTCCACCCAGAAGACCCGGAGTCAGGGACTGACCCAACACTTTCTGGCTGGGTGGCCTCGAGCCAGGCCTCTCTGAACCTCATTCTCAAAACAGAGCTAATAATACCACTCAACTTCCCTAACTTCTGGGGCAATTTTAAAAATCAAAAGAGACCTTCTTTGACAAAGTGGTTTGTAGATTGTTATTAAGAAGATAAAATAAGCACTTGATTTCTTGAGATACAAGGTAAACAGCCATAAGCGCTATTGAAGAGCCCCAGATAAGAGGCTCTGAGAGAAAGGCAAGAGAGAGAGAGAGAGAGTGGGGGGGGGTGGGGGGGAAGCACGCGAGCAGCTGGGATGGTGGCAAAGCTAAGGGAAGAGGTAAGGCTTTGCAGTTAAAGGATGGGTGCAATCCCAACAGGCAGAAGCGGCGGAGAGAGTATGTTCCAGCAGGGAACAGAGTCAGCAAAGGTACAGAGGCCAGAAATAATAGAGCTTTCCAGTACAAAACGCCATGTGAGTTTGTGGGGAGCCCGTGGGCAGGCGTGCCCAGGGAGGTGAGACAGTGCCCTGAACACTGAGCAGAGGTATTTGGACTTGAGTCGGTCGAGAGTAGTGGCGGGTTGGGGGGGCACAGTGGTTCTCAGCGTGGTCTTTGGGGCAACGGCGGCAGCCGCACTTGGGAACTTGTTAGAGATGCAAATTCTAGGGCTGCAGCTCAGATCTACTGAAGCAGAGACTCTGGGAGCGGGCCCAGGAGTCTGGGTTCCATCGCGCCCTCCGGGGGATGCTGATGCCCGCCCAAGTGTGAGGTGCCTTGCCCTGTCCCCGGCCCTGCCAGCTTCCGTCCGCCACCGTCAGAATCCCTCCCTTTCCATGGCCACTGGAGCCTGCCCTCCCCAGGCACAGAAAGACCAGGAGAGCCAGGAATAAGTATCCCTGGGAGAAGCTGGCGGGCGATGGTTCACAGAAGGAGGAGCAGTAATGCCCAGGCTCGCTGCCCCCCTCAGGCAGTGTGGCTCGGGTGGGGGGGGGGGGCGGTTTGATGCTCTGGCCCTTGCAGGATGGAGCCTCGGGGCCCGCAGTGGTCACCTCGAGTCCGAGAGCTGGGATCCTAAGCCAGGCCCCCAGGCCAGAGGGACACACAGCCCCTTGGTCCTGTTTGATTCTGGGACCTCTGAAGAATCCGCGTTAACTCTGAACAGAGGAGACACACTTGCCAGCAAGCGAGGATGCCACTGATTCCCAGAACTCTAGCCTAGCCGTCGGAAAAAATAAAGAAAAAAAATCAACGTAGCTCTTGCAGCCAGGCAGCCTGTGCTTGCCAAGCAGCAGCTCCGTGCCACAGCTTGTCCCCTTGGTGCCTTGGTTTCCTCAAGCGTAACACAGGAATAGAAATACTTCCCATCATGCTCTCAGACCAGCATGGCCCTCGGCGTCCGTGGTTGTTCCGGTTCTTGTTGATTACGTTGCTAAGTTTGGAAAACAATGAGCCCAACAAAACTCCCGACTCTGTCGCTGATCATAGTCATCCCCAGCTAAGAAGTGGCAGGGCCGGGATTCGGTGCCAGGACTGGCTGACGCGGGCGGAGCGCAGGTGCTGACCCCCCCTCCCTGTGTGTCCCCCCCAACCCCCGCGACGGCACAAGGGCAACGTAAGTAAACTGCAGAACAGAGGAAGGCTTTTGCTTGACGCCTCGTATTCTAACCTGAGAACCTTCTCTCAGTATCTCCCTATTGACACGCTCCCAGGGGGCGCAGGTGGAGAAATGCTCCTGGGGCAGTGTGTCCGTGGTGAGCGGAGAACTCATGTCCTCGAAGAGAAATCACATCAAGGAATCTGGGGCCTGGGGCTGACTTGTTTGCTGAGCCCCTCTGTGATCTCGAACACGCCGTGTTCTCCTCGGGGCTTGGGTCTCCGGGTACCCAAAGCCCTACCTGACTTACAGGGTTGTGGGGAGACTCGGGCAAGAAGTATTTCTAGTCTGGCTCGTGCCAGGCACCGGCGGGCAGAGAGGCATGCACGAGAACCTCCTCCTGCTCTAGAAGCCTGTAGTTCTTCCGTGGGGAAGGGGTGCATCCGAGGAGGGGAAAGGTGAGCAGGCGGTGTTTATTGAGCACTTACTATGTGTTAGGAACACGGCGGAGAGCTTTACCCTCGCGCATCTCCACGACTGTGTCGTGAGGCTGGGGATGTGATTCCTACCCACAGAAGAGAAAAAGGAGACTCAGAGAAAAAACCAGCCCAGACGCCAGTGTTTGTAGAGCTAAGACTCGGGCTCCGGCTGGTCCGAAATGTGCTTTCTGCCATGCCACGCTGCTTCTCGGTTGGGGGGCCAGCGGAAGATTGGGGTGAACCCTCCTCGGGAGGCAGCGTGTTTGGGGCACCGAGACCCGGGGGAAGATGACCCCCCCCTGCAGAGTGGGAGTGATGAGTCCAACGCTTGAAGTATGAGATGCTGTGGGACTGCAGGACGCGGTACCTGGAACTTTGCGACGAGAAACAAAGGCTTCTCGGTGGAGATGTTCGACCTGGGTTTTGAAGAATATGCAGTTCTCCAGATAAAGGAAAGAGGGTCCTTCAGCGCAAAGGGAGTTGCTTATAGAAGGCAGGCGGATGTCAAGCTGGCCCCTTGAGGAACTGCAAATGGGCCCCATTACTGAGACAGTGGGGACAAGTGGATAAAGCGTATCTCTTCAGCAATTTACCAGCCATGTGAAGCTGAACAAGTTACTTAACCTTTCTGAGCCTCGATTTCTTATTTTGTTAAACGAAGGTGGTAATGCCTAACTCATAGGGTTATACGTTTAGGTGAGGCAGATTTTGGAAATCTCTGCATACACTGTTCTCGTGTAATCTTTACGATCTTGGGAGCCAAGCAGGGTGGAAGGGCTCTCTATTTCCATGCAGGATCAGCGGGAAGGAATTTGCCCAAGGGCATACGGCCAGAGGTAATAGAGCCAGGATTAGAAGCCAGGCCTCCTCATTCCAGATCCTGCCTTCTTTCTTTATTTTTTTTAAAGATTTTATTTATTTATTTGACAGAGAGAGAGAGAGATCACAAGTAGGCAGAGAGGCAGGCAGGGGGTGGGGGGAAAGGAAGCAGGCTCCCTGCTGAGCAGAGAGCCCAATGCGGGACTCGATCCCAGGACCCTGGGAACATGACCTGAGCCGAAGGCAAACGCTTAACTAACTGAGCCACCCAGGCGCCCCTTTACTGATCATTCTAAAATTTTATTTTTTTCGATGTATTTATTATTTATTTTTACATTTTTATTTATTCATTTGAGAGACAGAGAGACTGAGAAAGAGAGAGAGAGAGACCACAAGCAGGGGGAGCAGCAGAAGGAGAGGGAGAAGCAGACTGCCCACTGAGCAGGGAGCCCAAAGCGGGACTCGATCCCAGGACCCTGAGATCATGACCTGAGCCGAAGGCAGACATTCAACCCACTGAGCCACCAGGCGCCCCTTTTCAATGTATTTAAACTAGAAACAAAACACAGTTCAGCCATTTCTGCTATCTCCCACCCCCACCTCTGGCAACCACCAAGTTACTCTCTGGATCTCGGAGCTTGTGGGGGGGGGAGTGTGTTGGGTTTTTGTTTGTTTTTTGAGGTTTTTTTTAGAGTTCTCGTGTACGTGAGGTCATACGGTATTCGTCTTTCTCTGTCTGACTTATTTCACTTAGCATAATGCCCTCAAGTTTCATCCATATTGTAGAAAACGGCAAGATTTCATTCCTTGTTACGGCTAAATATTCCATTGTATGCATACACCACATCTGTATCCATTCATCCATCAGTGGATTCTTGAGATGTTTCCACATCTTCCCTAGTGTGAATAATGCCGTAATGAACATGGAAATATATGTAGCTTTTAAGTCAGTGTTTTCATTTTCTTCCCATAAATATCCTTAAGTGTGATTGCTGGATCCTAGGGTAGCTCCATTTTTAATTCTTTGAGGAGCCTCCATACGGTCTCCCCAAGCTTGCATTCCCACCAGCGGCGCACCAGGCCACCCCTTTCTCTGCATCCTCGCCAACACTTGTTACCTCTTCTCTTTTTGATAAGACAAGACGTGATATATTTTTAAATACTACTTTTTGCGTGTACCAACAAGAACCGGCAACAATATAACATTTGGAAAAGAGGATCCCGATGGCAAATGACCACAAATATCATGCAGGTGAATTACTTTAACACAAGTCTGTAGGATAACATAAAGAAATGAGAGAACATTTCAGAACCATGAAGACTTGAATAAAAGAGAGATCCAGCATTCTCCTGGAGCTGACAACTTCAGTATTACAATGATGTTCGTTCCTTCCCCAAAATCGTATACCTGTAATGCAATTAAAAGAAGAAAAAAAAAAGCTATAGACTCTAGGCTTTGATCAAGTTCTTCTGAGTTTCTAAATTATTTTAAATTTCACCTGGGAAAATGAAGAAGTGACTGTTTTTGAATATAAATTGCTGACATCCGTAAATTACCTATCAATTAGAAGTCAGTGATGACCTTAAATAGTTTTTCAAAATTTTTTTTTAAGTTTCCTTTACTTTCTCCAATTTACTTAAACTAGAAAAAAAAATAGTTCTCTTTCTGACCAAAAGAAATCTGGGTAATTAAATCTAATGAAGGGAGACTTTCCCTACCAAAAAACAAAAACAAAGAAACCACGCAATAAAATATGAAGTTATAATCATTATAAAACAGTGTGATCATGGCATAAGAATTACTAAATATGTCAGTGGAAGAAAAAAAATATCTTGAAAGCAGACCTTAGGATATAAATGTGGCAGGTACATGAGTCGATGATAAGGTATAATTCATATCAGCAAAGATAGAAAAAACAGCTGATTCGTACGGGAGCAATTGTTTAACTATTTAGAAAACTAAATGAATTGGGGCACCCAGGGGGCTCCGTCGCTTATGTGTCTGAATCTTGATTCCGGCTCAAGTCGTGATCTCAGGGTGATGAAATCAAGCCCATGTCCAGCTCCGTGAAGGACGTGAAGCTTGTTCGAGAGTCTGTCTCTCCCTCTGCCCCTCCCACCCTACTCACCCTCTCTCTCTTTCTCTCTCAAAAACAAAAACAAAAACTAAATGAATTTAGATCTTCACATCACGCCCGATACTAAAATAAATTACAGAGCTTAAAGAGATACACGTGGAAGGCAAAGCCATAAAAATCTAGAAGAAAACAAAGGTAAATATCGGCTCTTCTAAATGGAGATAAAAGGCTCTAGAAGCATAAAAGACACAAAAATGAAAAGACAAAAACTGGATTCAAGAAAAAGCAAAATCTCCCAAATTCTTAAGGTCATAATAAACAAAACTAAACAGACTTGTCACAAACTTGACAGTGTTTGCAATCAATAAGACAGGAGGACTGATCTTACTACATAAAAACTCAGATTGATAAGGGAACAATTCAAATACCAGAGGTAAAATGAACAAAATACCCGTGGAAAATTCCCAGAGCAGATGCCAATTAATGGCCACAGAAATGCAAATAATTAAAAATGTACCCTAGATAATTTCTAAATCAGGCTTAAACTTTGAAATTAGCAAAGACTATACAAAATGATACACTCTATGTGGGCACAAATACGGAGAAACGGCATTGTCCACAACAAAGCAATTTAGTGCTATATTTTAAGAACTCTAAAAAAAAATCCCTTTGACACAGCAAATTCCCTTTTGGGAACCTAATTGTCAGACTTTGTCACAAAGACTTATGTGGGTGAAACAATGCTTGTCACAGAATTTTGGAAACCATGTAAATGTTCAACAACATAACGTTTCGGGGGATTGGTTTAATGAATTAAAGTAGTCACGTGATGGAATATTATACGGTCCTTTAAAATAATGCCTTTGAAAGACATTGAAGGCGTAAAGGGGAAACCTGACCATAAAATAGTTGGTGAAAAATATATTTGTATATAACAGTAAGATTCAAATTTTCTAATATTTTGTGCAAAACAAATACTTTAAGCATTATGGATTTTTTTTAAAGATTTTATTTATTTATTTGATGGACAGTGAGAGAGCACAAACAGGGAGGTGGGGCAGAGGGAGAGGGAGAAGCAGAGTCCCCACCAAGCAGGGAGCCTGATGCGGGACTCAATCCCAGGATCCTGGGATCGTGACCCGAGCCGAACGCAGACGCCTAACCGACTGAGCCACCCAGGTGCCCAAACATTATGGATTGTTTTTGATTATTGTCATTATTCCCGTATCTTTCAGATTTTTGACAATAAGCACATTTACGATTTTATTTTAAAGCATATGAGATTCCAACCTGACCAGCAATCATGTGATGGGAGATAAGAAGGCCCTTTGACAAGTCCAAATTCCTCCACAGTTTGTGTTGTTATTTTTACTACAAATCTCCTGGTGACATGACAAGTGTCTAGGAGCGATCCTTCTGAGTTGTCACTCACACACAATCGGTTCTGGCTTCATGATCCTGCTGTAGCACATGGAACAGAAACCGCACTTGCTGCTGGGAGGACAGCTGGCTTGACTTGGCAGCCCCTCGCGATCTTCCTTCTGCCCCGGCTCCTCGCTTGTGCACTCTTCTCCGCGGAAGCAACATCATTGCTGCCATGGCCGGCTTTGCAGGAAGAAATGCAGAGCACTCTCTCCCTCTCTCTCTTGCATGCACACACACAAACACACACATGGCATTTCCTTGCCTTCAGAAACCGAGCAGCATGCACCAGCTTCCCATTTCCTTAATAAGAGAGATGAGCGTGAATGACGTTCTATGACCTTCATCCGTCCTCCTTCCTGCCATCCAGCTGAGCTCCTGCCCTGCCCTGGAATCTGTGTGCCCCTGTACCTTGTCTTACTTTCCTTTTACGTGGTTGCCACTCCTGCAATTATGCAAACTTGGAACGGGGAGCAGGTAGACCAGATGTTGCTCTGGTTCTGCTACCAATTCAGGGGAGGACCAGAGGCAAGTCGCCTCCCCTCTCGGATCCCGAGAACTCTCATCTGGAAAATGGACCCGTTGGAAGAAGTCGTCTCGGAGGCTTCCTCCAACACCAACATGCTAATGGGCAAATTCTTATCCGATGGGGCTGCTCCTGTTCACAGCGAACTTTAGCCGCGCTCCTTTGAAACTACTTGGAAATGTACATCTTGCCCTTCCGGGTAAACCTGTCCCCTGTACCAGAGCCTGATGCTTACACAGTGCGTCCTCCCTTCTCCTTCCCCGGACGGCCGTCCCGTGAGACCAGCTCCCGAAGGAGGAAAACATCGCGGGCCCCCCTCGGCTGAGACCCTCAAGCCTCCCATCTGCTGGGAGACAGATGAGATTTCAGAAGGGGGAGGGGAGAGCGGGCACAGAGGGGACAATGGGCAGCTCCCCCCTAAGCACAGGGGCGGCCTCAGGAACGGAAGGGAAAAGCAGCCCCCACCCCCGGCATGGCAGGGCTTCCAGAACTCCCAGAGCTGTAGTCTCGTGGCTTCCTTACGTTAAGGGCTCAAAAGTGCCAGCTTTGCTCTCGAGTCAATGTTCCTTTAAAAGCAGGTTGGACAAGACGAGCAAAAGCGCTTCAAGAAGTCTTCCCCTAAGGGGAAGGAGAAAAAAGGGAAAGGTTGTTCAAATCATAGGTGGAAGAGCCACAGGGAAGAAAGATGGGAACTAAGGGAAACAGAGGTCATCTGCGCATTCCCAGAAGTAGAAGTACAAGGTCAAAAGGCATGAGTATCTTATCTCTTGTGCAACTGGTGTCTAAGAAGATGAAACAAGAACGCCACTAGCCGTGGTCGCACGCGGCGGCCTCACCACTACCTCGGGGGCGTTCGGGGGTATGGTTTTTAAGTCGTATTTGCTCCTTTGGTAGCTGGGGGGTCAGCTCTTCCTCCACACCCATAACTGCATTCAGCCGGCTTTCAGTGGGAGCCCACTAGTCCCCCTGGGCACGTGATTTCCCCAGGAAGTACCGAGATGATTAACACAGGGCCCTCGTGGGGCGCCTGGGGAGCTCAGTCGGTTAAGCATCTGCGTCTGGCTCAGGTCATGATCTCAGGGTCTTGGGATCGAGTCCCGCGTCGGGCTCCCTGCTCAGCAGTGAGTGTTTCTCCCTCTCCCTCTGCCCCTCCATCTGCTTGTGCACTCACGTGCATTCTCTCTCTCTCTTAAATAAATAAATAAAATCTTAAAAAACAACAACAACAAAAAGATAGAGCCCTCACTCTGAACTAGTGTGCACACGGGCTGAGGAGGTGGAGGGAAGGCACACCCCTGGGAAAGGGAGCAGTGCAAAGCATCAGGAGAAAAACAGGCAAGACTGGAGCCCAGGGGCCAGAGATGGCCCAGGGCAGACTCTGCTCATGGGCTCTCCCGCCCCGCTCAGGGGTTCCAAGTCCTGAGAGAGCTTGCCAGAGCACCTGCCACGTCCACGGACTTGAACTTCTCCAAAGGGGCTGGCTTCCCAGGCTCCATCTCACCGGATGCAGCCCAGCGGCACCGTTTCTCTGGGAGACAAACCAGACCCTCCCTGAACCCCCTCCTCAATTCTCGAGAACCATCCACAGCTAAGGGAAAAGACAGCAAACACAGGGCTAGGAGCCACGAAGCTGTAATTCTGATCTTAGCTCCGCCACTAACATGCTCAGTGGCCCGGTGAGCCCTTCCCTTCCTCCTGGCTTGTGTTTCTTACAGAAGGGGGGTCTGGGGGCGTACTCACAGGTACCTGTTTAATATTCCCCTTGGGGACGAAGGCCCATCCTCAAGCACATCCCTCCGGCAGACTGCAATCTGGTCCCTCCCAGATCCAAAATAACACACTGTCCGCGTCTTCATCCTGAACCGAGGGGGGTCGTTTCTAAGAGGAAAGATGCCAAAAAGGGCATTTCTGAAAAACACCGCCGGAGAGCAAGCCGAAGATAAGAGGGCCAGATAAGGGGGGATCGCTTACCCCGTGCTAGTCACTGGTTCCCTGCAGGGGGATTCCGGCAAGCAGCAAGCGTTATCTTTTATACCACAACCCCGCGAGATAGCCGTTCTTATCCACAGATAAGAAGATAGAGGCCCGGAGATTAAATCGCTGGTTCGGGCCCCCACATGGGACCATAGCAGATGAGACGCAAACTCGGTTGGCCTGACCCCGAGGCCCATGCTCTCTTCTGAGCAGACCCGGTGGGCCTCTCACCACGCTGAACCTGGCCCACACATGCGTGTTGTCTGGCCCGAACGAGGCTTTGAAAATTGGACTTTTTTTTTAAAGAAACCCAACTTCTGGATTGAAAAGTGAGGGAATTTGGCAACTCGGGGCTCCTGTCCCACGGGGCAGTCATGGGCGGGAGCTTCGTGGAGGCCCGGACCCGTTCTAAGCTCTCCTGTGTTCAGGCAGACGCTGAGCTGGCTGGGGAGGGGGGCGAACGTTGGGGGGGGACCCAGCGTCTAGCGGGCTGCCCTGAATCACCCCTCCTCCCCACACCAGTGCTCCTGGGGTGATTCTTTGATGTAGGAGGTATGCAGAGGTCCCAGAACCACAGGCCGAACGCCCTAGCTGGTAATACCTTCCAGTTTACAGCAAGAAGGCCAGGGGCTTTCTAACTGGGAAATCTCGGGGGAACCGTGAGCCGGGTGCCCAGTCCATGTGTTGGGGGCCCCTCGACTGTGTCCATGGGAGCCACAGCAGAGCTCTCACTGGCCTGGCCGGGACTTTGGATCCTTGGCGGGTCATGATCTCAGGGTCTTGGGATCGAGTCCCGTTAGATCCCTGGGTCTAACTTCTGGGAAGCCTGGGTCAGCAACCCCACTGTGGTCCTGGGCACAGGTCAGAGAGCACGCAGCCTGGGATTCAGCCCAGAGCGCTGCCATTTACCACCTGGGTGGCTCTAAGTGAGTCTTGGGCTCAATTTCTCTGTCAAGTGGGGCTCAGGAAGCAAAGGCATGTGACGGTAAAGGGCCATTTCAGCAGCCCGGAGGGGGAGCAGGGGAAGACTCAGGCTTTCCGTGGGGAAAGGGAGGGCCAGGCCAGGTGGGCGCTCCGGGGCCTGGGTGGGCTTTAGACTCACCTGTGCAGGTCCGCTGCATTAGGAGGGGCAGCCTGAAAACCGTGCACTGGGGCGGAAGGGGTCATCGTTTTTCCCATTAAAATTTATGGAGTGGGTTTTTCATTTAGCAGCTTTTTCTTTAGCAGCAGAATCTTCAGGAACAAATCCCAGTCATTCAGACAAGGACTGACCTCGGGGCAGAGAAGCAAATGAACGGGCCTAGATAATAGATAATATTAATCGCCAGTGGCTTCTTAAGTCGCAGGAGGCTTACATATATTTTGTCATTTCAACCTTCCAATAGCCACGTGCTCCTCCTACAGTGATGGGGTAGGCATCAGTATATTCATTCTCCAGGCAGGGAAACTGAGGCACAAAGAAACTGAAGAACCCCCAAGATTCCCGGCTTGGCCAGTAACAGAGCTAGGATTTGGAACATCTGGCTCACAAACCAAGTGTCTTTCCTGGTACTCTCCTCCCGATGCCTTCCGGAGGAGAACTTTTCAGCCCTAATATCCCACCCCCGGCCCTGTCTGTCCCCTAAAAAGGGAACATGGGCTGTGTTTTCAAGATTTCTTTTTTTTTGAGAGAGAGGGGGAGAAAGAGAGAGAGAGCAGGGGTGAGAGGCTGAGAGAGAGAGAGAATCTCAAGCTGAGCATGAGGCCCAACGCAGAGCTCTATCCCACGACCCCAAGATCACAACCTGAGTCAGACCCCCAACCAAAGAGGCCCCAAGAACCAGTGTGCTCCCCGGCACCGCGCTGGCAGCCTGCACTTTGGTCATGGGGCCCAGAACCCCCCACCTGCTCCCGACCTAGTTTCCCAGTCCCAGCTCCCAAGGGCCTCTGCCATTCCACCCACACCACGGTCAAGGGCAGAGGGCCTGGTCTGCTCCCCCGCTCTGTGTTCTGTGCTCCATGGGGACCGGGTAGACTGCCTGAATGGGAAGCACCTGGTAGAAGGGCCAGTTTCTAGTCCCAGCTCCACCGTGACTTGCCGTGTGACCTTGCGTGTCTGGGGCAGTTACCGTCCCCAGCAATAACCCCAGGATCTCCCCGACAAGCCAGAGCTCGCCTCGTGGTGCACCACCAGGGGAGTCTGGGGACGGGAGGGCTGTGCCACTCTGTGCCGTGCCTCCATCCCTCCCCGCGGCCGGCCTCCCCGACCTGTACCCCAGAGCCAAGGCACGCAGCCCGGTCACCCCCCAGCACCCAGGGCGGAGTCTGTGGCCTCTTGGTCTGCTATGCGTCATACTCCCCTATCACCAGAAGGGCCTTTGGGATGATCTAATGAACCTCTCATTTTTAAGTGAGAAAACTGGCCCGGAGACGGGAAGGGACTTCCCCAAAGTCTCATCACTAGCTGTCAAGACAGCCCGTGTCCCTGCCTCTGAGGAAGCCCCACCCTCAAATCTCTGGGGGGTGCGAACCGCCAGACATGCCCAGGCAGGGCCATCACTGGTCCAAATGACGCCTCCGTGAGAACGATAAAAACGCAGCCCTTCCTGCAGCTGAACCGCCGAGCCCCACACCGGCGCCCACAGCGGGCAGGCAGGCAGATTGTAGGAATCCGGCCCCCATTTGCCCCCAGAGCTGGATGCGTTGGGCAATGAGCAACACATACAGCATTCCACGGAGGCCCCGGGCCTATGCCTAGTAGCAGGGATTAGTGCTAACCTTGGCAAACCCGAGATCGCAGTCCCATGGGGCCATGTCCGGGGCCGCTGAGCTCTGGGCCGTCACTGCCATGTAAGAGTACACACCCAGTGTCCTCCTGGAAATCTGCATTTTCACATGCCATCCGCAGTTTGCAAACACTCCTAAAGGATTTCCGTTTTGTTTTTTTTTTCTTTCGATTCCCTGCAGGCCGCTCCTGGCCAGAGCACACAGGACAAGTCTGTGGGCAGCAGGTGTACCCGTTCAGCGGCCCCCCGACCCCCTCGCGATACGGATGTGAGCTCACAGAGCAGTGACTTGTCCAAGGTGACACCTCGAGGCAGTGAAAGGTCAGCCCGTCCTGGGGCCGGTGACCCACGCTGGGCCTCCGTGTCACTAGTCAGCAGCGATCACACACACACCTCCCGGCTGGCCCTGTCCCCGGCGGATAATTTTACCCGACATCTCGGCGGTTTGCAGGAAGGCCCAGGGTCTTGGCTTGAGCCAGTGAATTATGACCGCTTGCCAGAGAGCTGTAAACAGGATCCTGATGAATGAATTCCTTAATGGCCGGGCCCTGGGTGCAGACGTGGTGTGAGCGTCGCCGCTGGCAGAGCCGCGAGGAGGAGTTGGCCGGGCGGTGGGAAGATTCGTGTCATGTCTTTGCCTCAGAAAGGGAGCTCCAAACCTGGCCGGCCCCTCGCGCTGAAAGAACCACTCCTCCCTCACTCCTCAGCTCGCCCCTGCCCCGTCGGCGTTCTCGCCTGCTGACGTGTGCAGAAGACCAGGGAGAGAGATGATTGATCCTTGGGAGCGAACGGAACTGGCCGGCCTCCGCCGTGATCTCAGGAAGCTTGGAAATGCCCTTATCTGGATCCAGACAAGGAGCGAGAAGCCGTGTCCCCACCCCCGCGCCGCCCGCCTTGCCTCTGGTGGGACCCCCGAGGTCTGAGCAAGTGCGCGAAGCCTTGACTCTCCTCTCCTCTTGGTCCTTCTCAGTGAAGGACTCGAGGCAGCCACCGCCAATCGATCACAGCCAGCAGGTGTGAGAAAAGCGATTTGCTGTCACCGCACTGGAATTTTTGCCTTTTCTGCTTTAGTCTCAGAACGGCAGCTTGTGTGGTTGGAAAGAGCACTGGACGGGGAGTCAGGAGACCTGGGAAACCACGACGGCTCTGCTGTCTCCCTCGGGCAGGGCACCAGGCCTCTCAGAGTTTCCTCAAAGCCCCTTCCTGCTCCAAGTTCATGGGCTGGCCAGAGCAAAGTCTTTTAACCGTAATCCCAGCGGACTTTTGTGTATCGGGCACGGTGCAAAGCACCGGATGGCATTCTCTCACTTCCTCATCGTGATACCTGACAAGAGGGAATTACTACTGTCCCATTTTACGGAGGAGGACATTGAGGTTCAGACAGATGAAGTAAAAAAGCCCAAAGTCACAACTAGTAAGTGTCCCAACAGCCAAATGCAGGCATCAGGGAACAGATTAAATAATGGAGTCTCTGTGGCTCCTCCCACCGAGGGGTCGGACCTCCGTAGGTTCCCCCACCCCTTGAATCGGGACTCGCTGTGACCAGTGCAGTGGGGCAGGGGGAATATTGCTTGTGTAGGTCCTGCAGCCGGGGCTTCCAGAGCCTTACCGCTTCCGCCCTGGCCCCAGGGGGCGCTGCTCTGAGACTGCAGAGGGCGCGTGGAGGGGAGCAAGGCACCCCAGCCACCAGCCAGCACCAGATGTCCCGGGGAGGCCGCAGAGGACCTTCCGTTCTGTAGGTCCTCCAGCCGCCTCTCTGGCAGAATGCGGCTCAGTGAGCGAGCACTGCCCAGCCCGCCTCCACGAGCTTTGGGAAAAGAGAGTTGCTGGTTACGCCGCAGTGGCTAACGGATACGCGATCTTACTCCAGAGCCGCACTCTGGATATTGACGGCCTATCTCACGAGAAGCAGTGCAGGGTTGGGGGTGGGAGTGTGGTCTCTGGGGGCAGACCCAGTCTCCGGCTTCAAACCCCAGATCCACCTTTTACTGACTGTGGGACCTCAGGCAAGTCACTTGACCTCTTCGTGCCTCGGTTTATCCCGCAAAATGGGAGCGGTAAGAATATATAGCCACCTTACTAGATTGTTGTGACGATTAAATGAGCTACTAGAAATAGATGTGAAGTGTCTACACTAGGGCCCAGCACAGAACATTCCCTGCCGTTGTCCCGAGAGACAGGCAATTTCCGGGCTCCCGAGCCGTCGGGGTCACTTACACAGTGAGGGCTCCTGGGGACTGTGGTAGGAGTCCTGCCCATCTATTGCCTCGGACATCCTTAGCCCCTCCGAGAAAGAGACTGAGCCTGAAGCCCCAGAAGGAGCATCTGGGGGAAGGAGCCCCCTACAGCTGTAGAGGGTGGAGACTTACGCAGTGGGCGTGCAGGTGCTGCTTGTCCTCTTTTTCCCAGGCAGGAAAGCTGAGACCCAGAGAGAGAGCTAGCCCTTAGCCGGCCTCCTTATTCCTGGCGCAGGGCTTACCCTTCAAGCCCACCCAGCCTTCCCGTCCTGGTCTGACGCAGTGATGGGGGGCCTCTGCGGAGTCCACTCCCCAGCCTTGAGGGCAGGGCATATGCAGCCCTTTTGGGGTTTGCGGACGCAGCCTTCCTCTGGGTGGGAGGAGGGCAATTCTGTCCTCTCTTCGGTCTCTCTCCCTCTCCATCTTTCTCTCTCCTTGGTCCTGTGCTCCTGGTCACCCAGCATCCCATCTCCTTCCACCTCCACCAGGAGAATCCTCTCCCTTTCCTTTTTCAGTGGGCTGAGCACCAGGCAAGGGAGAATCAAAGCCGAAGATTTGCCGAACCCCCCAACATGTGCCCCATTCTGTATAAACGTTGTCTCCTCTCCTTGACACAACGACCCCACAAACGACGCTTCCGTCCCCCAGCTGTCACCGATGAGGGAGCACAGGCCCCGAGAGGCTGGCTGACCTGCCCCAGGAGACACCCGGGTAGGTGTCAGAGCTGGGACTCAAATACAGGCCTCCTGACTTCAGAGGCACGGCCCCGGCACCAGCGCCCAGCCCTCCCCGGGGGAGGCTGCAGGCCCACGTGGAAATGCCAGTGTGGGAACAGCCGAGTGGAAACTGCATTAATGAAAGGAGAGACCGAACGGGCCCGGGCCCCCAGGGCTGGTTCCTCATCAGCCCGAGCCCCAGAAGGAGCCCGGGGAGCGATGTTCCTGGCATCCTCAGCAGCTAATTACCGGCTTCACTTTTTCCTTTCCCTCCTCGGATGTTTCCGATGCCCTCATCAGGTGCTCCAAATGCCGCGCTGCGGAGCACGGCTGAGCCTCCGAGCTGGCAGGGTGGGGGCCCCAGGGGCTGAGGGGGAGCAGCTGCCTGGAAGGCCCCTCCCGGCGGGGGCAGGACCCCCGTGGGCTCCACGTGTGGCTGCTCGATCAGGATCTGCTGAATCAATAAATTGAGCCACACCAGGTGCTGGCTTCTGAGCTCTGATGTTCGTGACCTTGCCTCGTACAACCCTTGTGAACCATCATCTTCTCCTCGTTGCGTGCCCGCGCTGTGCTAGACGGCAGCTGTGCGTGGTCCCATTTCCCGCCCCCCCCGCCGTGTCAAACCTAAGGGGGCATCGGATGCCCAAGGGGCTACGTGAGTTCCCCTGGGCGGTCCATTGTTCCGGTCGAGTTCTGCCCACAGACTGGGAGGGTGATCACCCTGAGCCCTGCCCCATCCCACCGACCCCACCCACCCATCCTCTTGACTGCTCCTTGCCGCCTCCCAGCCCACCCACCGCCCATCCAAAGGGCCAGAGCGGTGCTGGTGAGAGTCCAGTCGGCTCTTGACCCCCGAGCACCGCGGAGGGGGAGCCTCTCTGGGCAAACTCGACCAAGCCTGAACCTGGAGACTCTCCAGCCCGCTGGCTCTCTCGTGCCCCCTTCCCTCTCCCGCTCCCCCGAGCCCCCACCTCCCCTGCTCCCCCCACTCCACCCCTGCCTTTTCCTTCCCTTCTGTCTCACTTTCCCCCTCCTTCCTCTGAAATGGAAAAGACACAGCACTTGGGGGTGGGAGATTCAGGTCCCAATGTCAGTCCCCCACTCTGCGGCTGGGTGACCTTGGACAAGCCACCTGGGGCCCCCACAGTTGGGTGGGGTGTTGGGGTGGCAGTGGGGCCCTCTAACATTGTGGGATGCCCACTCTGTGCCTAGGTCTCCTTAGAAACCACTCTGCCTACTCTCCCCCTGAAATCCTCCCCCATGGGTCTGAGAAGAGGTGCAGGTGGAAAGAGGTTTGCCCAGAAGGGAGGACCTTTTTTATTCGAGAAAAATGCGATTCAGAGAGGGGAAGGCGCTTGCCCAAATGCCCTGAGAATAATAAGAATTCGGGGAGCCCATTCTTTCCCAGCTCTATGCAAATGGAAAACCTGCCTTCTTCCAACATTCATTCAACATATGCATTCCCTTGAGCCCCTACTGGGTGCCACCTTCCAGAGGATTAGCAAGACATTGGAAGGCCAAGTCCAGGGGCAGAGGAGATGGTAGATGGGAAAACACCTGCTCGTATGCAAACGCTGTGCACGCCCACCTCTCCTCCACGGAGACCCCACTGCTCCACCGACAGGGGGGCCTGGATGGACCGACAAGCCAGAAGTTGTGGGCAGAACTTGACTGGACCAATGGACCACCCAGGTCCTGCCTCAACCTGCATCCCGGAGGCCCAGGGACTCAGTCCTCTGAGAAGAGCCCCTTCCTCTCCCCAGGTCTCCGGTCCTGCCGGTCTTGGCTTCCAGAAGCCCTGCACAGAGACAGAGCCGTGGGCAGAAGGCTGCCAGGGCAGGGCCAGCGCCAGGAGGAAGCCCGGAGCGTGTGCCAGCGCTGGGAGCAAGATGGGAGGTTATTTTTAGAGGCAGCCTGATGGGGTAGCCGTCTGTCCCCCTGCACGGTGACATGGAGATGCCCTCTGGAGAAGGAGAGGAGCTCTGTGATCCAACGCTCAGCCTCTCCTGGCTTCACTGGAGCCTGGGCCCAGCCCACCTCCTCCAGGGAGACATCCCTGGTTCCTACAACCTGCCAGTGGCCCCTTATTTTCAATTTGGTGGACAGGGAAGCAGGGGAGGGCAAGGGGGGTTCTACTGTGTATCGATTCATCTGTGCCGGGGACTTTCTGCACACCCCCTCATTGAGCCCTCCCAGGACTCCTGAGAGGAGGGCATTCCTCACTCTCTTGTTACAGAGGCAAAAACGGACACTCAGAGAGGGCAAGTGACTTGCTCAAGGTCACAGAGCTTGTCAGTGGCAAAGCTGGAACTTGAACCCAGATCTGCCGGATGCCAAACCCCGACCCCTTTCCACTCCCTGGTGGCTCGTAGAGACCTGTCCTCTTCCTGATTTCTGGATGTGCCTCCAGTCACCTCCCCTCCTCCATTCCTCTCTGCGATCTTCAGGCCCGACCTTGCTCCGAACTTCAGAGACTTGTGGGTGAGCCGGGCCTGGCCCATGGCTCTCTGTAGGTAATGAACCTTCCTTAGGCGTCTACTCTGTACCGGGCGCTCAGCTCTGTGATCCCCTGGGGATTAAGCACCGGGACACTCCGTACACTCAGCTCGCTGCCCTCTGAAGTGTATCTCTATGTTTCTATTTAATCCCCATGAGGGCCCCAGGCAGTAGGTGTTATTATCTCCGTTTCACAGATAAGGCAAGCAAGGTGGCAGAGATTCACCATCGTTTGCCCGGGCCTTTGAGATCCCATGGCTCGGGGCTCTTACACCGGCATCAGCTGTGGAAACGGTTCCTGCTTCGTTCCTCGGAAGCACCTCCTTGTTGCAAGGCAAGGAGCCTCCAGGATCCCCTCTGGCTCGAAACCCTTATCCCTCATTTTACTGTGGCCTGGAGACAGGTAAGAGTTGTTTAATTGTGCCCATCTTGCAGATGAGAAAAGCGAGGCCGGGAGAGGGGACGGAACTTTCTGCATATTGCACACTGTCAAGGACAGGACCGAGAGACGTCCACCCGCACCCTGTCTGCCCTGAGCTCTAAGCAGAGGCCCTGGCCCTGAGC
>CM052896.1:29441740-29459122 GCA_028534135.1 Potos flavus
GGCATAGAAATTGCGCACACAAAGAGAAATAACAGTGCAGCCCGGGGGTGGGGCTCAGGGGACAATGGTGTGGGCGAGAGAATATTCTGGGTGCTTGGGGACAACTGGAAGGAGGTTTGCATAGGGGGATCAGCTGGGGGCCTATAAGACTAGAAGCAGGTGTTCTGGGAGCCCAGGAACCACCCCGTCCCGCAGCTTGGGGGTGGCAGCAATGGGCTGCATTTCAGGGAGATCTGGGCAGGAGCCACGAAGGGGATGGATTGGGGGGCAAGAGAGAACAGGGCAAAGAGACTAGCGGGGGGCTGTTCCTCAGACCCCAGAGAGATCCTGAGAGCTTGAACAAGGGTGCTGGCTCTGGGGCTGGAGGAAGGAGGATGTGGGAGGGAGGGAGGGAGTCCACCTTCACTCTGTGCCCGGCGCCCTCCACGCACACCGTCTTCTCAGCTGTCCGGCCAGAGTACGTGCCCCCGACACGGCAAAAGGAACTTCCGTGATAGGGACAGGATTTCAGAATGAAAAATAAGTGGATTCAGTGAAGCTCTTTGCTCCGCGGTGCTGCCAACCATCGCAATGCCTTCTTGCCAAACTTGGAGTTGGTGAGGGCAAGCTAAAAATAATGGGGTGCGGTGTCCCCGCCATCATTACCAACAGCGGTCGGGGAGTGTGTGTCGTGCCCCCCAATTAATCGACCGTGATATTTTTACCCCAAGCCACGGAAGTCTGTGCGCGGAAGCGGTGGCTGGGTTATTCTTCCCATTTTATGGATAGAGAAATAAAGCTCGTGGATATGAACTCATAAAGCCCAGCAGGGACCGAGCAGAGACACGAACCCAGGCTGTCCCATGGGGCCTCTTCCCACGCCCTCAGCCCCAGGAAAAGGAAGGGGCCAGCCCTGGGTGAGTGATCCCCGTTGACAGGAGGCGGGCACGGGCCGGGCTCCAGCCGGGATGGAGGCCAGCTCCTGGAGGCCTGAGCCTCCCCAGCAGGCCGCCAAGGGAAGGCCATTCCTCTCGCGCTCGGCCAGGCTGTCCCTCCCACCACCATCGGGAGCCCTGATTGAGCGCGGTGCTTTCAGAGCAGTGAAGGATGAAAATGGGAAAGGAGGAGAAGGAGCAGATGGGGAAGGAGGGAGCAGCTCGCCCAGGGCGAAGACAGCACCCTATTTAGGCCAGACTGACGGCAGCTATCACGGCACTACCTTTTAGCTCTTTAATCAAATGCCTTACGAATGGGTTTGACCGGATGTCAAAAATCCAATCGGATATATTTATTGGCCTGACAACCAATTTTCTGCGACGTAGCGTCAGGGACTGATGGGCCATTGGCAGCAGCAAGGGAGTTGGCGATAATGGATCTGGGAGAGGCGTCCGTGCCCTCAGTATTGCCTCGGGCCGCCACGGGGAAGGAGAGGAGCCTGAGCCCGACAGACAGACGGACGGACAGACGGACAGGACGTGGCTTGTGCCTCGGATCCCCACACAGTGGGGAAAGTGCTGGCTGGAGGGGAGAGACTGGGGCATCTCTGGCTGGCCGTTCACGGCCTGCCTGACCCGGGCCCCCTCGGGGTTCTCACCAGTGCCTTCCAGAAAATGGGGGAGCCAGACCCTGGCAGGGCCGATGTGAGGACCAGGCACAGATAGGACCTGCTCAGCATCCAGCGCGTGCAGGGCTCGGAGACGGGGAGCCAATCAGAACACGGCTCCAGTCCGTGCGGAGCTTCCTGGAGGGTGGGGGAGACGGAATTAAAGGGGGACCGCAGATGCTCTCCCGCTGGCACCCCAGAGCCTCTGAGTCCTGAGGACACCCACCCCCCCCCCCACCCCCAGGAGTTACTAAAAAGCTAAGAAGCAGGTCTCCAGCCCCCGATTCAACCATACCAGCTCCATTTCTATCTTTCGTGTCTCTTATGTGTTGGGCTCCTGGGTAAGATTCCCTTTGCGCAAAGGGTTGTATTCCTTTAAAAAGAAGCTGGAAAAGCACTGATTTAGTCCAATCCTCTCACTTGACTAACGGGGAAACTAAAGGCTGGAGTGGTGATGGGACTCCAAGGCAGGCTTGGAGGGCTGCTCGGAGGAGGTGTCATGCACCTCGAGCCTTGAAGGATAAACAGAATTTCCCCTGCGTTGAGAGGCAATGAGAGGAGAAAGAAATCCTACGTTGCCTCATCCTGGTTCCCACTTCTGTGCCTTTGCCCCGGGGCTCATGACACGGAGGGTCCCAGCATGCACTAACCCCGTGCCTCGCTTGTTCACTTTCCCCGTCCTTTAACAACTGGCTCATGCCGCCTCCTCCACAAAGTCTCCCCATCCAGAATGAACGGTCCCAGCACCCTTGTTCCTGTAACAGAGTATTTGTGGGGCAATCCAGCTCACCCATAATTCTGCCCCGCCCTGCGCCCAAGGTCAGTGGTGCCAACGCCGTCCAGTCACAGACCACGAGGAACACACCTGTATTTGAACAAAGGTGGGTATAGGACCTGTTGCAACAAGGGGAGAAGGCACACCCCGGGGAGCGGGGGGACCCCTCTGTGAGAGGGTGTAGGAATGAGCCCAGGATTCGAGCCGCCGATCAGTGATTCTGGTGGGAGACTTGAGGAAGCAGGGCTCCATTCTGGGATTCCTGCCGTCAGGAAGTGGGGGTTCTGTGAGGCTGGGTCCTAAGGAAGCTTATCTGGGAGGGGAGACTAGAGCAGAGCTCAAACTGTAATTGCCAAAGACGCGGTAGCCCCAGATATCAGCCAGGCTCGGGGACGGTTGGTGATTTCTGTGGTTTGGACTCTAGTCCTGTTTTTGTCTGCGCTCAGACACCATCACGGAGGGGTCTTGTTTTTGTCTTGCCTGCAGCCCGATGTTTATGTTCGGGGAAGTGTTTTTGTTCTGCAGGAGACCACTGCAGCCCGGCTGGGGTGCCAAGCCAGCTCCGGCCGTCGGGCGCTGTCTGCGTCCTCCGGGGAAGGGACTGATTCTCGCGACTTCCTGCCTCTCCAGCGCCGAGCCCAGGGCCGGGCACGGGGCCGGCGCTCAGCATTCGGTCCGGCGTGGTCCGAGAGGTTGGGGGTGCAGGGCGGGGTCGAAGAACCAGCCTGGCTGAAGCCGAGGACGGGGTGGGGAAGGTGCCCCTGGAGGTCAGGAGCAGGCCTCCAATGCCAGCTAAGCAAATGTGGGAGCAGAGGTGCCTGAGTTCTGGTGGGTATAAAGTACGGCGGGAGCGGGGGGGGGGGGGGGTGAAGGATTAGTCTTATCTCTTGCGCCTTCCTCCCTGGACATTGGCCTGGAGGTTTGCAAGCAAACACAAAACACAAAAAGCACAGCTCAGCAGAAGCCAGAGAGGCCCATCCTGGTGGGCAGGCCAGCGAGGAACGCTGTGTGTCCCGAGGATGCCCCTGACCTTTCCCCCACACGATAGGGACGCACTCCCGGAGCCTGGCTGCATCCTTCTCCTTTAAAACAAGAAATGGAAGCATTACTCACCACCCCGGCCATTTATCATGGTCTGGGAACATTAATTTGACAGTGTGTCATTTTCCATTTGGTTTGGGCCCGGTGGAGGCTGCCCTCGAAACACCTTCAATTAAATGTAGCTAATAACACAGAGCTATTTTGAGCCAGGAGGCCCTCCGCCTCCCCACCCCCCTGCCGCCCCCCCCTCCCGCCACCCCGAGAGCTGGTGTCCGTGTGCCGGGAGGAGGGGACGGCTGCAGGGACGCTGCAGTTCGTTGTGATCCCAGTGAGGTCATTGTTGCCCACAAACTTGACTTTGCACCGCTGCGGGCAGGTACAGTGCAGACAGGACAGAGACAGAAGGGAGAAAACCCACCTCAGCCTCTGGAAGAGAACATTCCAGAACCGGCCAGTCTATAGCCCGGATGCTGGAAGCCTATGGCTCTTGCCCAGCGTGGAGAGAGCCCCTTTTGGTGCCCAGCAGACTTGGAGGTAGATGTCAGCTGTTCTGCTTCCTGCTGTGGGACTTTAGGCCAGTGCCCTCACCTCTCTGAGCCTCAGTTTTCTTACCTGTAAAATAGAGATAAGAGTTCCTCTTTCATGAAGTTATATGATGATTTGTGTTATTTTATGAACTCAAACATTATATGCATGAGGCTTCTTAATTCATTGGAAATAACTCATAATAACCTTTTTATGTTCCTAATTTAAAATTGGGGGGAAATGTCCTCATTTCAGCCCCCACCACTCGGGACTTCTTCAGTAGGACACAGAAAGTGGCTGCGGACTGCGGCGAAAGCGTGTGGTCTCCAGAGTGAGAAACCTCGGGGTTCCAAGCCCAGCTCGGCCACCAACTGGCCGTGTGATTTGGGACAACTTTTAACCTCGCCGTGCCTCAGTTTCCTAATCTAGAACAGGAGGATAATCATGCTAACCCTCCCTGGGATTGTTGAGAGGATGAAATGATATGACGTAGAAAGCATCTAGAAACTACTGGATGCTCGGTACTGTTTTGCTCACTTGTCCTTTGCCCGGGCCCCGAGTCTAGAGACTGCTTAGCCCTTAACATATGTGAGAGAGGTCCTGAGCATGGGATAGGAGCGCTCTCATTTTAATCCTCAAAACCCCATGACGTAGGGGCTACCAACAGCTTGAACAACACGAAAGGCGTTGTATTTGCAGGCCAGAGGTGGCTGGCGATCAGCAATTTCCTCCGTTTCCCCGACACCTTCCATTCTCCTGAGGAGACCCCCGAGGTTCAGGGATGCCCGCACACCCAGGCCAGGAACGCCTGCCAGTGGCCAGCTGAGATGGGCGCGTGACAGTGGACTTGGAGGAGGTCTGCTCAGCCGGGCTCGATGGGGAAACACAGAGGGTCCATGAGAAGCCCTCGGGGTCTGGGAATAAAGGCCAAACAGCACCCCCTGCTCTCACGGGACGATCCCCAGCTCAATCCTGCTGCCGCTAGAGCCGGTTAGAAGTCTAGAAAGAGTCAGGGTCAAAGTGAGGCTTAGGGCTTCCAGAGCAAGTCCGAAGGGTTGCTAGGCCGTGTGGGGAGCCCAGGACCTAAGCTTCCCAATCCGATGCCTCGCCAGCCTCACAGATGGCTGCCGCCCCCACTGGAAGGCCCCCGGCAGGGATGAGCCAAGAGCCACAATTCACGGCATATCCAGCCGCCAACAGGCTCCCCAAGAACTGTGACATTGCTTCGGCTGCTGCTGTCCTAGTCCCTCCATGGTGCTGTGCTGGGGAAAAGCCCCCGCCCTGTACCACCACTGACATCCTATTTGTCACAGGCGAGATGCTGACAAATGCGAGCCATGATTCAGGCTCCCCCGACTTACAGGGAAGCATCTGGGTCCGGGCAGCCCCGGCTCTCTTCCGGGAAGGCCCTGCGGCTGACTCGCTCTGTGGCCGTGGACCAGCCCCCTTCCCTCTCTGGGCTCTGTCCTCTCATCTGCAAAATGAGGACTGACATAAGGACATCGCCCGTTCCTCCCTCCGAGAGGTCTGCAAGTCCCTCTCGCCAGATTTCAGAAGGTGACCCTCCTGGTATACAAAAGCAACTTTGTTCAATACGGAATGAGGCCAAATGGTAAGCGTCTCCGGTTTACAAGTGACTGGCCATCCCGGCTGGTTTCAACTCACGCTATTCATTTTTAAGAAATTGTTTGTCCTGGGGCACCTGGGTGACTCAGTGGGTTAAAGCCTCTGCCTTCGGCTCAGGTCATGTGATCTCTCTCCTCTCTGTCAAATAAATAAATTAAAAAATCTTAAAAAAAAAAGAGAAATTATTTGTCCATTAGCTGTACTTTTCGCCCCAACACAGTGTAAGACTAAGGAAGAAAACTAAGTAACCTACATTCCTTTCTTCCTTCCCTGACATTGTTTTCGTTAACTGGTCGAGACAAGCATGCGGACATTTCTCAGCAAGAATGAATGCCTTTGTCAACCTCCACAGATTCACCGGAACTCGGTGTTGGGGAAGCCTGCGGGAAATCTAATTCTTCAGCAAGTTCTGCACGGCCATAGAAGGCCAAGCCGGTGGTGACGACAGCCCGCCCTTTCTCTTGTCCACAGGTGAAACCGGTATAAACGTTCTGGCAATTTGGTAAAACCGATCAGAGTTTTTCAAAAGATTCGTATCTTTTGGAATAGATCCTAAAGAAACAGTCCAAAGGACAGAAAAAAAGCCATATGCATGAAGGTGTTTATGATGTGCAAAACCAAAGCAAATGAAACGTCTGTAATAAGGGATGAGGGTCAGTGAGTCACTCCACATCTTCTGGATGGAATAGACAATATCATACAGCAATCACAAAAGACGTCCATAAAACTTACGCTAACACGGAACACTGTATGTGTTGTAAGTGTAGGAAAAAACCAGATTGAAACAAGATCGAGATTCTAATCCAGTTAATCGTGGAGGATCGACACACCTCGACTTCTCTCATTCCCCGGTCTCTCACTAGAGTGACGGTAAAGGGGGAGATGTATAAAAATCCAAGTTCAAAACGGTTGGTGACACCAGAAGAAAGAGATTTCAACAAGTATCTGGACTCTGGAGAAGCAGAGGGACAAGTGGCAATGACTCAGCAGAGTGGGAAAAGCTCCACACTCAAGAGCTTGCAGAAGGAGGGCCGGAAAGATGCAAACGGATTTGTCTTCAAGAATCCCAGAGGGGCGGGGCGCCTGGGTGGCTCAGTGGGTTAAAACCTCTGCCTGCGGCTCAGGTCATGATCTCAGGATCCTGGGATCGATCCCTGCATCGGGCTCTCTGCGCAGCGGGGAGCCTGCTTCCCCTTCTCTCTCTGCCTACTTGTGATCTCTCTCTCTGTCAAATAAATAAATAAAATCTTTAAAAAAAAAAAAAAAAAGAACCCCCGAGGGGCTCAGCGCGTGAGCACGGGAGTGGGAGAAAGTCCCACTGAGGTGCAGGGCGGACGGCCGGGCGCAGGGTTGAGGGTCTCCATGTGGAGCAGGAGCACTCGCACTCCCGGGGTCCGCTCCCTGCCCTGCCCGGCATCCACAAGGCCAGACCTCCCAGGAACTGGAGAAGGCAATGAGACCTTGTTTGCACCATGGGAAGCGGGAACTCGATATCCAGCCGGACTATATACATCAAGGGCGACGGTGGGACAAATACATTTCAGACAGGCAAAAAATGAACCTCTCTTGTACCTTTTCTTAGCAAGTCACTAGCGCATGCGCGTCCCCCGAACAAGAGAATGAACCAAGAAATGGGAACATGGGAGGATACGGGAAGCAGGGAGTCCCACTGAGGAAAGTGGCACCATTTCAGATAACTACCGTGTTGTGGGTGCAGAGCCCCGGGAGATGCCCGGGCGGCAGCCGGTCCCAAGGAGAGGGGAAAGTAGGAGGGGCACGGGGATGAAGTGTGTGCATCTCCAACTTTAGAAGGAGTACTGACAGAGAGTCAATAAGTCCCTTGGAGCACAGACACCCAAGCAACCGAGAAAGCCACGAGATGAATGCCAAGAAGAACACCGCGGTGTGCAGAAGGGGGATGCAATCATCGACCTGACTTGAGTCATGGGGAAATGGTATTTTCAGAGCCGGGTAACGGAAGCACCAACCGAACGTGGGCTACGCCACAGCAGCAGAAGGGTAGAAGGAGAAGTGGGGAGGAAAGCTTGCGAAGTAGTTAAATCCTCAATGACCAGAACGAGATGTCAATAGATAATGAAAAAGAGAGAGAGAGAGAGCTGCCTCGCAAATTATTTAGAAGTATATGGAGATAGATAATAGAAGCAGGACCTAAGGGAGTTAAGATTGCCTCCCTCGGGAGTGGAGGAGGGATGAGGACCCAGCTCTTTGCACAGGAAGCCTTTGAGTGGTATTCGATTTCCCAGAACTGTGTGCATAGATTACTTTGGAGAAAAGGGAAAAAAAAGATTATTTTTCGAAACTGCTCGGTCATGACTGCCAGCTCCAGGCCTGGTCCTTGAAGCCGGGCTGACCCTGTCCCCTAGCATGCCCCCGTGCAGCCCCTAGAAGCAAACGGCAGAGCCCCTGGGTAACGCCGGCCAGTCCCCAAGACCATGGCTCCCTGTTGGCTCCCAACATGACCCTCCCGCTTTCTGCCCCAGACCCCCCAGCTGCAGACAGGATGGTGGAGGCTTTCTGCCTCCGCCTCTCTGTGGATTTGGAGGTGTTCTCGGTTGGGCTGGACACTCCTGCGAAGGTTTCCCTCCATCTCCTCCCCCGGTTCTCACTGCCTCGGGTGAGGCTCCCGGCAGCCACGTCTCCTGCCCACTGGCCACAGCGGATTAGAGCCAGGTGGCCACCTGACCCGGGCAGAGCCAATCCGATTTCCCTGGGAAATCCGTAATTGAGACGGAGAGAGCACCAGACAGCTGGACGGCTTTCTCGAGTAGCGGAAATGTAAATGGAGGAGCTGTGGCCTGGAAGGTTTCCAAGTCCACGGGCATGAAGGGCAGACAGTCAGTCTGGAGAAAGAGAAAGACGGAAAGGGCCAGACTAGCCGGGGGGAGGCCGAATCACGAGACCACGGAGTCTCAAGTGGAAAGACAGGACAAGCCAGAGACCGGGTCCTAGGAGGGCCTTTCCTAAGGCCCCGAATTCCTCGGCTTCTTGGGTGCCACAGAAGAAAGCCCCCTTTTCTGATGACAATGGTTTGAGTCGGTTCCCTTCACTTATACCCAGAAGGATTGCCCTTAAGGAAAAGCCAGCCCAGCCCATCTCCCTACACGCTGCATGGGGGGGCCTGTGAGGAGAAGATATTTGATTTTTTTTTTTTTTTTAATTCTCTAGCATCCATTTCCCTCCCTCAGCAGCCCCCAATTTCCTCTGGGAGGAGTACCTCCCCTCACAAAATACAATCTCAGTTTATAGTAAACACTGGAGGCTTCTGTCTCCCTGGGAGGTGGGAGGGGGCCCCCAGAGGCTCCTTTTGCTGGAAACTTCCACCCACTGGCCTGGCTTAGCCAGGGAGGGACCCTGGCTGATGAGACTCTCTCCTGGGACTCTGAATCCTGAGCGGAGGTAAGAAAGGACTCAGAGTGGAAGGTCTTTGGGCCAATGGACCGTGACCAGCCTGGAGGAGAAGCAAGTCTGTGCTCCTGAGTTGTGTTGTGGGAGCACCCTGCACCCTGTCAGCGAGTTCCTGGCTCAGCGTCATCCCTCCTCCGCTCTGCGGTCTCCCCCACATTCTTCCACCAGGCTCCCTCTTTTGTGGAAGTCAGTCCGATCTGTCTTCCGTGGCGTGCAGCCCGAGAACCCCGACTGACGCTGGGAAGAGGCCCCGAGCAGACACGGGACGGATGCGTGTGGCCCCGGAGAGCTCCTGGGGCCTCCTCTCGTCTGCAGGGACAGCTGGAGGCGGCCCTCACGGTCAGCCTTGTGTGGCTGGGCCAGCAGCGGGGGCTGGAAGCAGAGGCACAGAGTGACCGGATGTCCCCAGCCGCTGGGCAGGCGGCCTCCCAGACCGGAGCTCTGGAAACTTCGCCGGCAGGGCCTGGAGTTAGAGGCTTACCGTGTCCTGTGTGATCATGTCCCCATTTTCGTATGAGGTCGGTGTGGCCTTCATGTGAAGCAACGAGGGAATTGGCTGCAAGATTACATAATGTAAAGAAACTGGCGGGAAATGAGCGGTTTTCATCTCCTTTTTGTTCTAAGAATTCCGCGTGCCCTTTCCTATCCCGCAGTGCCATCTCCGTGACCTCCCCCGGGGCCCCCCGCCCTGTCTCCAGCGACCCATGTTAATGACTTAGTGTGGGTCCTTCTGTGTATGACCCGCATACTCGCAGGATCCGATTCAGAGCTGTGTCTACACCCGCCCCTGTACACACTGACGCTGAGGCCGGTGGGTTTTGTCACTGTTTTACAAAAGGTGGATCGTGTCATACACACTTTCTTGCGTCTCGCTTTTCCCTCTTAACAGCCACCCCCCGCCCCAAGTCTGATGGCTACGAGGCTGATTCATTCTTTTTATTGGCTGCGGAAGCATCCATGGTGTGTAAACAGTGTATGTATCCGTGTTTGTGTAACTCCCCTCCCTGACGATGGGCTCCCCCTCTGTTCTGCGGGTTTGCCCACAGGGGCCCCATTCCAATAATGCTGCAACGGGGGCACCGGGGTGGTCTGTCGGTTAAGTGTCCGACCCTTGATTTGGCTCAGGTCGGGATCTCAGGGTCCTGAGATCGAGCCCTGGGTCGGGCTCCATGCTCAGCAGGGTGCCTGCTGGAAATTCTTTCCTTCTCCCTCTGCCCCTCCCCTCACTCACGCTTGCTCATGCTCTCTCTCAAATAAATAAATAAATCTTTAAAAAAAAATAATGCTTTTACAGGCATCTCTGTACTTATGTTTTTACCTAATGGAGCTTTTATGTTTGTGGGCTTTTATTTTCCCCGGAGTATGATGGCCGAGTTGAAGGGCGTACGCAATTTTTTTTTTTTTTAATTTTAATAGACGTCACCAGATTGCTTTCCACACAGGTTACACCCTTTCACCTTTCCCCCCAAACATAAGAGACTATGCTTTTCTCACATTTCTCCAAGACTGGCAGGGAGGATTTTAAAATATTAGCTGGCATGGGATTTGGATATTGGGATCATGGCTGCTTTTCCCTTCTCTACTTTCTTCTAATTTTATTTTCCAATGTCCTTCTCCTGTAAAAGGAGGAAAGTTGTGATACCCCTATTTGAACCAGCCCCAGCCCCAGGCACTCCTGTGCGGATCTCCAAGCAAGGATTCTCAGCAGCCTGCGGGCCCTGGGGTTCACTCTTCAGCCCCTCCCCGATAGCAGGTTCCCCCTGGCCCCACATGAACCTGTCATCCCATTCCAGCAAGGCTGGGACCCCCAAGGCCCGGGCACATAGCCACACATGACTGAGGTTCCCTGCATGGATGGTCCAAAGGTGTTCTGAGGGGAAACTCCCGGATTCCAAAGCAGATGCATTGGGGTGGAATCCTATTTATTAGCTGGGCTCTGTCCGTTTACTGAACATCTCCGAACCCCAGCTTCCTTGTGTATAAAATGGGGGGGGGGGACAAAGCAACTTCACCACAAGGTTGTTAAGAGCAAAGTGCGTAATCTTTCTAAAGCCCTAGACAACATCTGGCACTTGGTAGACACTATGATGGTTTGTTACACAAATAAAGTCTGCCTCGTAATGTCGCTGAGAGAGAATGTGCACCGAGATGCTTTTCCCAGCATGCGCTGGTTGAAAATCTACGATGTAAAGCGTAGGCCCCAAGCCGAATGCCCACTGAGCTTGGCACCCCCCCACCCCGCCCCCGGTCTCCCTGATACCGTGCCTATGGCTGGCCCCATTCTCAGAGGGCACCCTGGGGGCAGCTAATGTTGCTGGACCAGCCTCGTGAGCTGCACTCGCAGAGGCCCCGCACCCGAGGCCTTTCCCCCTCATGCTCTACTGTCACCATCTTGAAATTCTTGAGCCTTGGCCCCCCCCATGCGACGTACCTGGTCCTGCCTAGCACAGGGCCTGTGTGAAGTGAGCCTTCAATAAATACGTCAAAATGAAGCAAACCAAATAATAAATAAGACCTTGCTTCTGCCTTCTAAGTGCTCACAGCCCCATCGGGAATACAGCCTGAGGTATGCTAAAACCTCTATACAGCGGTCAAGCCTGGGCTCAGAGCCCAGAGTATAATGCTGGACAAATTACCTCACCTCGGGCACCCCGGGCACCTCAGTCTCCCCAGCTATAAACTGGAGCAGAGACTACCAGCTCGACCAGCACTGGAAGGCCGGGTTTGAGGCGCGGAAGAGGAAATGGGGGGCTGGGGAGGTAGCATTCTGCTGCGTTGTTTTTTTGAGCCGGGCTCCGGCAATGGGAGTCGCTGCCTCTGGGGTTCATGGAAGGCCCCATTTTCCAGCTCTTGGATCTCCCGACCTGGTCCTGGATTCCTCCATCATTATGGGGCACGCACGCCCGGGGTCTCCGATGTGGGTCCCCGTCCACTGAAACTGGATTTCCTTGGCTGTAGGGGGGCAGCCTGCCAACACACGAGAGCTTGACTAACATAATGAGGTCACATGATTTCCTAGACATGTCCTTAGAGGGACCACAAGGCAGTGGTAGCCAATGCTAAGTTCCAGGAAGTCCCCTGAGGTGACACTTGGACGGTCCTTCCCACCCTTCTCCCCTGGGACCACACCCCTGCCCACGCTCTGAGGCACCGCTACCTTTTCCCATCTGTTTTGCAGTCCTTCCTCTACCCTGGCGCCAGCCGCTCCCCAAAATGGCTCCCTGGGCGCCATAGGGACAGAGAGGGTGGGGATGGGCAATTGCAAACTTCAGTTGAGCCTGAAGGAAAGCAGTGGGGTTCTCAAGTGATTTCCAGCATTTCAAACCCCTACTGGGAGTCCCCCATTGACCTAAACTTGACCTCAAGGCAAGGCTCGCTGAACTCCAAGGCCAAAGCCATCCCATTCCATGGGCAACCAAGCACTCTGGGACCTGGTCAGATTCTCGGAGCAGGAACATGGAGAGATTTCGGATTCACTAAATAAACAAATAAATAAGATAGGGACATGAATTCACTTAGCAGACACAATCTTTCATACATCAGGGGGTTGGTGTGGTTAAAAGTAATGAGAGTCCCTCTTGGCCATGAATGGCTTGCAGAACGTTAGCCCGAGCAGCCTCGCTAAGAAGTCAGGCTTTGATTGTGCCTTCTGTTGGGTCTCCCCTCCTGCCTTTTCCCTCTGACATCATCCCTCCCGGTGGATCCCCTGCCTTCGCCTCTTCCCCCCTGAACCCTGCGTTAGAAAGGCCCCCAGCTTCCCTGGGGGGCTGATCTTAGAGCTGGATCTCTCCCGTGGGGGAGCAGGGGCTTAGGCGAGCTCTTCCTAAAAGTCAGGCAGGCCTCCCAGCACCTGCCCCCTGCGACTCCTCCCAGCCCGCCCCCACCCATGAATCTTCCCGAAGGGTCACCCCGAGGACAAGCCATTTACTAACTCAAGGGAGAGCAGGGAACTCACAGGCCAGGTACCAAGGAGATTTATGAGTCATGGATATCATGGGACCCTGTATTCTTTTGCCTTCATTCACCACTTCCTTTCCTCCTATGAATTTCTCCCCACAGCCCACTCATCTTCCCTCTTGGAGCCCTGCCCGCCATCGCTCCCCCTGATACGCTGCTATCTCTAACAGGCCGAGGCACTCAGCACCCCGATGGGTTTGGAGTTGGCTTGCTCAAGCACTGAAAGTTACCCTCTGTGGCTCATCAAATATCAAAGCCACCTCCCACAGTGCTCTGGAGGAGTTGGTGACAGAAAGACATCGGCCACAGAGCCGTCGGAACAGGCCACGTTTGTTTGGTGGCAACAGTGAGGCCGATTTCTCTTCTGTCCCGTTCCTAGTGGCAGCGGGTGGTGGCTTTTCCTGAGAAGCAACTGCTCTGTGGTCGCCGGGGTTGGGATTTTTTTTTTTCCTCCTGTTCTTTTGAACGCAAAGAGATGTTCCACGCCAAGGGTCAGCTGGGTGGTGGTTAGACTTTTTTCCTACAACAAAATGAATCAGCAGCAAGAGCAGTGGTTGAAGGGAAGAGGCTGCATCTAGAAACTGGTCTCAGTTCTGCTCAGAGAACGTGGGCCAAGTCACGGCCACTCTGAACTTCTGTTTCATCTTCTGGAATATGAGAGAATTGGGTTAAAGACTCCCTGAGGTCCCGGAACCAGAGGGTGATTCAACTTTGTGCCAGACCTTACAGTTTAAACAACATTTCCCACTTACTATCTCATTTGATGTTCACAGCAACCCCACGAGCGAGCCAGGAGGGGAATTAGTATCTCCATTGACAGCGGTGAAATGATTTGCCTGTGGTTCCGTATCCTACATGTGACAGAGCAGAGCCTCCGTCACGGGCCTGCCTCCCGGTGCAGACAGGGCGGACTCCCTGCTCCATGCCCCCTCCCCCTTCACCTCCCCACCGGGCTTCCAAGTCCTCCGACTTCTGCTGAGGCCCAGGCCCACCCCGCTGTGCCCCTCCCAGACCTCGGGGTGAGCGGTCGGCTCCTTCTCCAGCCCTGATGTCCCCACGAACGCAGCGTCCGTGAGCGGGGGCTGGCCAGCCACCGGCCTGTGGCGCCCTCTCCCTCTTGTCCCCCCCCCACCCCACCCCCCCACCCCACCCGGCAAATGGGACTCCTTTCTCAGGACTCCGCTCAGCTGGTCCCTCTTCCGGGCACGGCCCTCAGAGACCACCATGTCCGGTCCCCCCTCCCGTGACATTGGAACCCGCGTCCCCTCATGCAGCCATCAGGTCATCGATGGCAAGCCTGGCCTGCTTCTAACCGGCAGCTCTTGGAGGACGTGTCTTCTCTTCTCAGTGCCCGGCCGGCCGTGGTGGGGCTCAGGAGCCTTGGAAAGATGGGAGGACGAAGGGACAAAGGCAGAGCAAGTGTGACCACTGCTGCCTGCACGGAAAAACCAGCCCCATCATTTACGGGCCACCGTGGGAGCCAATCTCCTCCAGGCTTGCTTTCTCATCTACGATGTGGGGGTGATGTATACCGCAGACCCCAGCAGGATGGTAAGGGACAACCCAGGACAAAGGCTCAGCACCTCGCCCTTCACCAGGAAGCGTTGTTACCCTTACTAGGGAATTCCCTGGGAGATTCTTCCCTGAGCTTGCAAGAAAGCCCCAGGGTCCCCACACCATTTGCAGGAAGCGCCCGGGGGGTTTGGCAGCCGCCTTCCCTGCCCTCCCTCTCCTCCAGCCCCAGTCGGAAAACCCCTTTGTCAGGTTGCCCCGGACACAGCCAAGCTGTTTTCCTTTCCCTTGTTGACATAGGGAAGACCTGGCCGCAGAGCCTGGGGCTGGGCTCCCACCCTTTTAAGTGCAAACACCGGCTGTGTATTTTGGGCCCCTCCGAAGGGCCATTTCTGGTGAAATACCAGGTTTTGAAATACTTCACTGCTTGTTTGCATTCGGAAGCCCATACATGCTCGGGTCTCTTGCGGCCCGTGTTCAGAGCGGCCGGAGGCTCCGCGTGGTCGCAGGGTCAGTCCCCAGCAGGAATGCACAACAGCCCCTGCTCCGAGCTGGTTCCAGGAGCCGCCTGTGGTGGGAAAGGGCCCCACACCCTCCAGGGTCCATGTCCCGCCCTGGGAGAGTAGACAAAGGCACAGGGAGACGCTCCCAGACAGTGAGGGAGGTGAGCCAAGTGCACGGACAGGATCCACAGGATTGGACTGAGGGTTGGAACCCAAGCAATTCCCCCATGGTGTTGTGTGCAGAAACCCTGGGCCCAGCGCTTCCCGCCGTCCCTCCCCCTCCAGACCTGCACCCACCTCTCCGCCCACAATGGCTCCTCCTGCCAAGAGCCAGTTTGAGAGGAATGGATGTTTATTTGAGCTGCGCGGCTCTAGGAAGGGCTCAACTAGCCCATCAGCCTGGGGCCGATCTAGTGGGGGTGGGGGAAGAAGGCAGGGCGGGGGCTGGACAAAAACCTGAGCATGTCTTCTGGTCCTCCAGGAGAAGGAGCCACTGTGCCTTGGGTGGTCATCTGGGTCATGGGCTCGCCAAGTCTGGTTTACTTACGACTTCGTGAGATGTGTGATGCCATCCCCATTTCACAGATGAAGAAACTGAGGCTCCTTGGACGGGGCCCAGGGCCTCTCTTACAGGCAGAGGCTCTGGGAAGTGTTTGTTGCAAGGAGGTTGCAGGGCTCACGGAGAAGAGAAGCTAGAGGAAGCCGGCAGAGCGCACGAACATCAAGGTGAGATGTTTGGGACAAGTTCAGAGGCTGGTGAGAAGCCCGGTGCGACAGGAGGGGAAGGAGACCGGGCGCTGAGGACCTTCAGAGACAGGTGCTTGCTGAAGACCCTCCGTCCCTCCTTCCACACGGTAGGGTGCAGAACACACAGCAGCAAATAGACACTGAGCCCCCTGGGTGTGCCCGCTGCCTGGGCACCAGCCCCCCAGGAGCCCACAAAAGGCAGACAAGTGAATTGATTTATTTATACAGCCGTTTCCCAGGTCCCCCGCAGAGAAAGCAGATTGCCAAAGCTTCTGGCCTAGAGCTTACATGCACGTCCCCCAGAAAAGTCCCTCTCTTCTGATCTCCACCGCGACCCCGGTTATTCAGTTTGCATATAGTCCCAACGCACTAAGCAACCTGGATTCCCTGACCCAGGCCGGCTACAAGCTCTGGTTCAGGGTCGGGTGGGTGGTGTGGTTAGAGGCAGGCCCTTAAGCGACGGGCCGGAGTCGGGGGCGGGGGGGGGTAGGTGTCTCCAGAAACCACCTGTGAAGACGGGAAGACACAACCAAAGCAAAGGACCGAGACGCTCCCAAGGCACAGCTGGCCAGAGCCGGCTCACAGAGGAGGGCTTGGGACCAGCTAGAGCCGGGCGTCCTGGCTTCCATTCAGCTAAGCGAGGGTGGAAAGTTCCAGCTCCTCCCCATCTGAAAAGCAGGGCCTGCCGACAAGGGCAGGAATGACAGGCCACGAGGGTCACGTAGGTCACCCGCTAAGCGTCTGGACTCGGGAGCCGCGACTAGTGTCATGACTGCCGCGCTGGGGGTCCCGGCAGGAAACACGGTACATTCGAGAAGCATCGTTCTCTAGCTCGTCTACACATCGGAATCATCTGGGAGTTTTAATAAACACTCCGGCCTGGCTCCGCCTCCCAGAGATGCTGAGGAAAATGATCTGGACGGGGGCCCAGGGCATCAGGCTCTTTGGAGCCCTCCACCTGATTTGGACCCGCAGCCAGGGCTGAACCCCTCCCCGAAAGCAAGTAGAACCCAGCCCAGCCCAGAAACCGACACGGGGCCCTGATCACTGCCCTGATCGCCGAGCAGGGGCTCAGTCTCTGTCTGGGTACCATATTCTAGAACGATTTCTGTCAACGTGGTTAATTTCTTTGAAGCTTTGGCTCTTGAGGGAATAAAGTTCAATTATCTGGAAAACTCACTTACGTGGAACTCGTCACTCCCAAATGGCCCCGGCTAAATGAGGTGTTACAATTCTATAGAATCTCGAATTAGAGTCTTTGTGATTCTTCACCCAGAAAAAAAATTATCCAGAGGCTTGGCTTGGAAGCACGCCCTCGCTGCCCTGGCTCTTTAGGCAGCTGGGTTCTGCCTAAACCCGGGTCAGGGAAGGGCTGCCTGATTTGGGGGGGGGGGGGAGTTCTTCCAGAGCCCCAGCCAGCCCGAGTCACAAGCCCGGGCCCCTGCTGTCTCGGCTCCTCGGGGCTGGTTAGCCTATTTCTGCCTGAAACTGCAAAGCACCCTCTTCTCTGCCATCTGATAACCACATCCTGGGGCGCTGGGGGGATCACTCTCACCAGGCATCCTGCCGAGCGCATGGTTCCACATGAGGATTTCCAGTGGTTTCTTTTATGCAGAAGACAAATGAAGGATTTGTTCCATTTGTTTTATGAGCTCACTTTTAACTGGAGGGGTGAGGAGAAGGAGAAC
>CM052896.1:29459622-29513798 GCA_028534135.1 Potos flavus
CAGAAAGTCACTGAATATTCCGGCTCTGGCAGCAGAGTCAGGCCTGGTGTGGAGAGGGGAAGATGAAGCTTTTAATAGATCCATTTCTGTGCTCTCCCCTCCACCGAATAGCATTTTGCATTATTAAACAGAACCGCACACCTGAGCAGCTCTTGCAGGCAGATGAAGTCGCAGGGAACCGTGGCCCCACCACGCCAGGATCCCGCGGGGTGCCAGAAATAGCGAGAGCCTCCATAGGTAGCATTTTCTCCGGTGTTTGTTTTCAGATCATTAAATACTTAACAGAGGGAGCGACGAAAAGCCGAAGAGTTCCAAGCCACTGCTGATTAAGTGTCAATCAGAAATTAAGACGGAACAAGTCTGAAATCGTAATGATCTTTTTAAGAACAGGTCCCTGTCCGCTTGATTTTTTTTTTTTTTTTTCTTTTTTAATTTGCCTGGCAGGAAGCTGGACGACCAAAGGACGTGGTTAAACACAGGACGCCTGGCGTCGTTGCCTTTCCCGAGGGGTATCGCTCCCTCGGTTTACAGGCGAGGAGTCCAGGGCTCTCAGAGACTGTGTGGGTCCCCCCAAGGGCAAAGGAATCTGGGGAGACCTGAACTGCAACTGCCCTTGACCTCACGTTCAAGTCCCATTCTCCTACATAGCTGGCAAAGACCCGTGCTCTCGGGCCAAGCCAAAGTCACTCATACTTACTGAGCTTCTACTGAGTTCTGAGTCTGTGCTGTTTGGACCATCACCATCACCCAGTCAAGTAGGTACCACGATGAACCCCTTCACTGATGAGAAAAAACTGAGGCCTAGAGAGGGTGAGTAACCTGCCCAAGCCACGTGGATGGGAAGGGCTGGGCCCAATTCGCAAACCCAGGCAGCGTGATTCCAGGATCCCCAGGCTTAGCCTCTGCCCCCATGACCCCAGCTGCTGGGGACGACAGCCAGCCCCTCCTGGCCGCAGACAGGTGACCAGCCTTCGCTTTGGGTTCCCAGATAGTGCTCTGAAGAGGAGGAGATGACATTTGGCACCATTCCTAACCGGCTTCTAGAGGAATCAGTGCTTCCTGTGGCTCAGGAATCAAAGGGTTAACCTGAACTCAGTTCCCTTTCAAAGGAAATCTAGCAGAGGCCCTGTTAGGGGGTAGGTCCTATGCCCGAGTCACTTTGGCACTTAATTGCTTATTATTTAATTGCTGTATTGGGGAGCACAAAGTGATCTGCTGCAAAGTTATTAGCAAATTCCAGTTTTAAGGAAATAATTACTGAATTCTCCCTCCCTGGGTTGAGTAATTCCTTCCAAGATGCTCAACGACATCAAGCATTTTCACAGGGCCGCTAGCAGCTCTGTAATATGCAAATAAAGTAACTCTGTAATTACCAATAAAATGCTTACTGAAGTGACAAATTTTTACTCAGCAGTGAGTTGGGGGAAAAAATGCCATCATTTGTTTTTTAAGGATCCTTTAACCTTGTTAGTTGGCATTCATTTCCCTGCTATTTTATGGTCATTTAAAAAGACAATGGAGCCAACAGGCCTCCCTGGATGGGGAGAAGGCCCTCCTGGGAGCCCCCTCTTCCGACCAGGCTCGATTATTCTATGGACGCCTGGATGGTCCACTCCGGGTACTGGGGGGCGGGGAGGGGGGAGATCATGGGTGCTCCGCGGACTTCCCTGCTGGGAGTCTGGCTGATCTTTCCACGTGGGCAAATAGAGAGTGACCTCTCGGCCAAGAGCAGCTGCCAGAATGATCCTCCTCAAGTCCAAGTGTGATTGAGTTGCTCCTCTATTTTCAAGCCCTTTCTTGTACTCCAGACGTAACTTACAAGAAGTTCAACGGTTTGCTTGGACCTCAAGGCCTTACATCACGGACAAGGCAGGCAAGGCACTGGGCGCAATGAGCGTCCTAACTACCTCTCTCCAGGCCCATCCTCGCCTCCCACGCAGCCTTGATTTCTTCACCTGTCAGATGGCGTCACGGTCAGCACGGGCTAGGTTACACCACAGTAACGAGGAAGTCCGCACCCTCCGTGGCCTAAAACAATCCAAATTGATTTACGCTCCCTGTCTCTTAAGGGTCGGCCTGAGCATCTGCTGATTGTAACTCACTCAACAAAGAGCACGCTGATAAAGCTGTCACCCTCTCCGTCACTGGTGGCTTGTCACCATACTGGAGGGAAAATGAAACATTCGCGGACCCACGGAGTGACGTGCTACTTCCTCTCCCCAGTGACCGGCCAGAACTCTTTGCGTGGCCCCACACAACCACAAAAGGCTCAGGAAGTGAAATTCGACTTTCCCCTCAGTAACAGAAATACGTGACCGTGATTCTAATGGCGACCGCCACTGTGGATCTTAAGAACCTGCAGGGCTGATGTGAGTGCTAAGTGTGATGGTGCTTGTAGAGAGATCAGCACTGTACCCGGCACACGGCAAGTCCTACGTGAGTTACTATTAGCTGCTCCATGCGTGCTTGCTGGAAGAACATTCCAGAATAACCCCCACCGAGAACCAGCCCCACCCCCTTACAAATTGGGGTGATCAGAGAAAGCCTTCAGAGGAAAAGAAAAAATCGACCCCAGTTTGGGGGACGTTGCAATGTCAGGGACCAACTCGCTGGGAGGAGGAAAGACAGGAGCAAAGGCAGAGGGTCTGGAAAAAAAGCTTGTTTACAAGGAAACACGGAGGTGAACTTTCCTGGGGGAGAGTTTTTCAGGGAGGGTCCTACGCTCAGTAGGAGTATCGCCTCAAAGCATAAGAAAAGAGATTTCAGGGGCACCTGGGTGGCTCAGTGGGTTAAGCATCTGCCTTCGGCTCAGGTCATGATCTCAGGGTCCTGGGATCGAGCCCCACATCGGGCTCTCTGCTCAGCAGGGAGCCTGCTTCCCCCTCTCTCTCTGCCTACTTGCGATCTCTCTCTCTCTCTGTCAGATAAATAAATAAAATCTTAAAAAAAAAAAAAAGAAAGAAAAGAGACTTCATTCTGAAGATTGTTCACAGAAGCAATTCATAAATCGGAAACATTCCTTTGCCGTGCCCTGTATCTATGTCTTGGCTTAGAAGTCGTCACTGGCAAATGAGATTGGGGTTAGATGATCAGAAATCTTGATCCGAAACCCAGACCCCAACGGGGAGCCGAGGCTCCCCCCCCGGCCCCAAGTCCAGCGGCCTCTCCACAGCCCCATGTAGAGGCTGACCTGGTTTCTCCTCCTTCTTCTTGTTGCCAAAGGCTCCATTTCTGGGTGACCACGTTTGCCCCCGGGGAGAAGCCTTTCTCTTATATTTGCATTGGTAACTGCTCCAAGTCCCACTAAGGTCTTGGAACTGTGCCACCCACATCCCCGTACACTGGCCCAATTGTGTGTGGCAAATGCCTCCCTTTTGAACTCTGGACCTTCTGGAGGAAACAGTTTCAATAGGAATAGCTCGGAATTCTCCCAGGCCTTGCCATCTGGGCGTCTGGAATGAAGTTTCCAGGATATATGGCCCTTTGAAGGAAATGAATTCAATCGGCGATTGTGCTCCCATTTAATATGCCTAAGGAGTGGTCTCAGACTCTTGCCAGGGCTTTCGGGTTTTCACTCAACAAACACTTACTGATCTTTTCCTGTGCCTTTGGCACTGGGCTGGTGTAGGGGCGGGAAGGTGGGGAGAGCAGACGCATTAAGAAAACGACTTTAGCCAAATATAATAAGGGCCCTGATTGAGATACGCAATGAGGGAATGAATATAGGGTGCTGCAAAGGGATAGGGATTCCTCCCGGGCAAGGAGGAATCTAGACTCTTGACAAGTCTCGAATGCCTGCGGTGAAATATGATCCCACCCAATAGACATTTTAATGTGGCCCTACCACTTGCCGGACTCAGAGCTAGGCGACTGAGGGACCCGAGAGGGACAAGCATTGTCCCTTCCCTCACATTGCTTGTTGTCTAGTAGCAGAGACTTAGGCTTGCCACAGATGGCTCTACCAAACGGCCCAGCGGGAGGAGGGGCACTGCCTCAGAAAAGCTCTGCCCCAGTCTTCCGACTTCAAAGATCAAAATAGTCCCAAGATCTAGCAGATGCCCGGGCAGGCTTCCTACAGGAGGTGGCAGGACTGGGGGTTCAGAGAGATGGAGGGGTGGGGGGCAGGGAGGTGGGGCGTGTGGCACAAACGGGGAGGGTGACCCCAGAGCCAGGTCATAGGCACGACCAGGCACAGGTGTCCCAACTTGAGCCGGGGTCTGTCTGAAACAGTGGGGGCAAAGTCAAGGTGGTGGGGCGAGGTGAGACTTGGCCCCGCAGGCCTGACGTCACCGACGTTGTCCCCATCAAAGACCTTGTGTCTGGTTGCCTCTAAGGATTCCACCTTTGGACAAGCTTCCTCTACTGCATACACCCCATTTACTAAACTATAATCCCTGTGTTTTTCCTGCAGTATAACCAGTGTCGGCCTATCTGAGATTATTCTAACCAAATGGGAGAAGAGTCACTCTGGTGCTCCAGGCTTCAGTAGTTCCCCGTCCCCAGGATCAAGTTCAGCATCCAAGGCCACCTCCCCGCCCTACTGGGCCTCACCAAAATACTTGTGGTTGTTTAGACCTGCGTATTTCCCTCTCTAGAGTTCAGAGGTCACTGCCCCCCCCCCCGCCCCCGTGCATGGAAACCTCTCACTTTTCCGCACCTGCTTATCACCGGGCTTCTTGGGTTGGAACCTTCGTTGTCTGACCCCAGATCTAGGCCCGGTGCTGAGCTCTGATCACATCGTGTGGGCAGGCTCCGTCCGCTGGTGTGCGTCGCCCAGGAGGCTGTGAACCCCCAGGGCAGGGGCTCCGTATCCAACCCCCCCGGTGGCCCGCCAGTCACCCGGTTTGGCCCTCACAGTGTTACAGAGGCCAAGCAGATGGGAGTAGCCTCACCCAGAGACTCCAAAATGGTGCTCTCCAGGGCTGGAAGTTAGATTTGCCCTTGAAAGTCAATGGCTCACAAAGGCAGACAATAGGGGCGCCTGGGTGGCTCAGTGGGTCAAAGCCTCTGCCTTCAGCTCAGGTCATGATCTCAGGGTCCTGGGATCGAGCCCCGCATCAGGGTCTCTGCTCAGAGGGGAGCCTACTTCCTCCTCTCTCTCTGCCTGCCTCTCTGCCTACTTGTGATCTCTCTCTGTCAAATAAATAAATAAAATCTTTAAAAAAAAAAAAAAGACAAAGGCGGACAACATAAGCTCCCTCTATGGCCAGCCACACAACGCCATGGATAGTGGTTGGCCTCTGGGCAGAGCCCCCAGCCCCGGGGGCGAGGATTAGAAGGGACAATGAAAGAAAAGGAGCCCCTCCCTCCCACCGAGGTCCTCAACTCGCCTCTCTGTACCTCTCATCTTCCCCCACTCCCCCCACCAGGATCCACACTCATTGGTTCACTCCTAGCGAGCACCACTGTGTGCCAGATACCTAAGTCTGACAACCTGAGGAGGGCTTGATTATTATTCCCATTTTACAGAGAAGAAAACAGAGCTTAGGGGCCCCGAATGATCGAAGCTTGTGCTATTGGTGGGGGCGGGGTCCTGACTTGGAGTTGTCTGCCTCTGAAGCCTCTTGGAGCCTCCTCGTTCTTACCGGGGGGCTCTGACCCCCTCCAGCCCTCAGGTATGCTGCTGCCCTAACAGGGGAGGAGGAGCTCAAGAGCTTGGAGTCTGTTAGAAGATTCCAGAACTCAGGGCTCTCCCCGTTCCTCCTCAGACTTTCGCTCAGCCCCACACCCCTCAGAGCCGTCCTCCAGCCTCCATGGGGTTCCCCTCTCAGGCCCAAGAACACTTACCTCCATCTCGGGCGGGGCAAGGGCAGGCAAGAGGACTAATTAACAGTCTGCTGAGGGCCCTGAAGATGAAAAGCAGCCTTCAAGTGGCAGTTTATTACCTGAAAGCTTCACACACGGAATAATGAAATTCCGGGTTCCAAATGGAGAGTAAAAATCCTTTCACAAGGTGATAAAGGGGGCCAGGCGGGGGGCGGAGGGGGGCATGGCGGAGGGCGAGGGCGTCCACTCTCCCCCGCCAGTGCACAGCCCCCCGCAGTCCCCGGCAGTCTGAGGGGGAAAGCGTGTGGCCAGGGTCAGCCTCAGGCCCCGAGGCCTCTTCCATTATTGCCGGCTGCTGTCTCTGCCAGCTACCTGAGATTCTGGGAGAGGAGAGAACCAGGCCTCCCCTGAGGGGCCCCAGGCCTGGGGGAGCCAGGATCCCTGGACCCCAAGGCTAACGGTGGCGTTGAAAGGGGCCAGGGTGGGAGAGAGGAGCCCCGGTTTCTGGTCCTGGGACTGGGACTCGGTTCCGGACCGTAGGTGGGTGCTGCGCCCTCTGCGCTGGGTGCCTTAGGAGGTGACCGGCATGGTCCCCGCCCTGCCCCCACACAGGGATGCCCCTTAGCGGGGCACCGCGTACCCAGCATTGTGGAGCCCTGAGTTGGCTCGGGGTAAGTGATCAATGACTATTGCTTAACTGAGCAGCTAACTCGGGGGGGCCCTTCTTGTCCTGATTTTGTGGGGTTCTCGGACTTTAGTCCGTCCAGGTTCCCGCTGCTGGGAAGGAACAGCCCCACTCCCCATGCCCTCCTGGAGTCCCCTGGCTGGCAATGCCCTGGGTACCACCGGAGACTGGAAGGAAGCCCTGCCCCCCGCCCCAACCTCAGAAGCAAGTGCGCTGCCATCCAGCTCCCTCACAGGCCGGGGGTTCCCCGAAGGCAGCGATCAATCCCACTCAGCTCTGGACCCCCCGTGTGTGCCACAGAGACAGAATCACCCGCAAATATAAACTCTTGCTGTTAGCAATCCAATCACCAGTCATGCAATTGGGCTGACAGTTATTAGATTGAAGGGATTTGGTGAAAGTCCTGTCAAAAATCAAAACTTGATTCCAAGTGCATTATTTGGCATATTACTTAACCTCTCTGAGCCTCAGTTTTCCTTACCTGTAAAATAGGGATGGTGATGGGACCTGCCTCATGAGGTTGTTCTAAGGTTAGATGAGTTAATTCCCGGGAATTAGAGTGTTTCATTATTATTACTCTTATTGTTAATCTTTGGTTGCCATCAGTTAGATAGTTATGAATCTCTTTGCCTCTTTGCTGCTGCCTGGAATTCCTTTAAGCCCTTGACTACACAGGGAGGGGATGTGGGGAGAGTAGATGCCATTTGGACAGCCATTGTCACTTAAGCCCTAGCACTCCAACTAGCTTGGAATCCAGAAGATAGGTACTGTTCTCCTTGTCTACAGATGAGAACACTGAGGCCCCAAAAGCAAGGGGGTTGTCTATGGCGATGTGGTTGGGCAGGGCTGAGCCCAGATCTGAGCATGGGTTAGAAATCATTTGTGCAGTTGAGAAATGTGCATTGAGCCCCAGTGGACTGGGCCCCAGGGATGGGTGAATGAAGAAGACAGACACGTCCCTTGTCCTCCTAGAGCTAATATTCTGGTAGACAGATGACGAGCCAGAAAAAGGTGAGGAAATGAATGAGGGTCGCAGCTTGTGAGCAGGGCTCCGAGGAAAATAAAATCCTATGATCAAAACTAAAGAGGAGGTTGTTCAGAGAAGATTTCTCTGAGGAGGTCTGGACTGAGCCTCGGGAGACCAAAGGGGAAAGGAAGCCAGCGCCTTCCTGTTGCTCCTGACTGCCTCACCGCCAATTCTCGCTAAAGTGTGAATGATTAACTGCTGGCCTGAGCCTGGAAGCGAGATTTGTAAGCAGGAAGGGCAGAGGGAATCTGAGGGCCGTGCGGAGGCCCCTGGGGAGGACAGGAAGGATGAAACTGGCAGAGAGGGCTTGGAAAGACAGTGGAGCCTTGCAGAGGTAAGGACGTGAGTTGTAACTTTCAAGGGATTGGCTGAAAACAGAAAGCTGGGCTTGGGGGCTCAGGGAGAAACTCTCATTGCTAAGAAGAGGGAATGCATGCCTGAGTCCTCTCTGGTCCCAGAGACAGGGGGCAATTTGAGGCTATCAAGGCAGAAAAATAAAAATCATCTGTTCCTGTGCGTAGGGATACAGGAAGATGTCATTCCTAACCAGAGCAGATGGAGGGAGCCCTACACATAAGTCCTCCAAGAAGGATGACACTACACCTTTGCTTCTCATAGCTGTCACGAATGAGCTGGCCCCATGCCCCTCCCCACATCCTTAAAGACACCCTACTAGGTGCCCCACACTCTTCTCAGCTCTGAGGAGAGACAAGAGAAACGGGCCTATAACAGCAGGTGGCCAGGCCCCAGGGAAGCAGAGAAGGCCTCGCTGAAGAAGCCCCACTTGCACTGAGATCTGAGGTAACAAAGGGGAGGGAAGGATGTTCCTGGAAAAAGAGAACAGTATGTATATTGCTCTGCTGCTAGATTTCTAATAACTGGTGCTGGTGAGAGGAGGGGGCAGCCCTCTGGCAGTGTTTGCCCATCTCCGTGGTGTAAATTCTCTTGCCATGCATGATGTCGCTGAATATGGGCCATCAGGACAGCGGGAGCTGGGCCCAGCCCAGCACTGGTGTGTGAGGCCTGAGGCAGGTGGGCAGCCATTTGGCTGGTCGAAGAACAGGAGCCGGCCAGGGGCACCTGAAGAGGTTGCTGGCCTTGGAGGGGGTGTGGGCTTTAGCTAGCAAGTGGCCTGTGTAGACTGTGACCACAGATCTTGGTTTCATCTTCCTGCCCCCTCAGAGCTCTGCCGGGTTACATGCTGGGCCCAGAGTTCCTGGTGTTAAGTGACAAGGAAAGAATTAACTAATCAGATCCTCAAAGAAGTAGTTTGGGGCTTTGTAATTGGTCAAAGGGGAGCAGAGGCAGAGTACCTAGGTGGCTTAGTCGGTAAAGCGTCTGACTCTTGATTTCAGCTCAGGTTCCGATCTCAGGGATGTGGGATGGAGCCCCATGTCAGGCTCCATGCTCAGTGTGGAGTCTGCTTGGCATTCTCTCTCCTCCTCCTCCCTCTGCCCTTCCTCCTGCTCTCTCTCTCTCTCTCTTTCTCAAAATAAATATAATCTTTTTAAAAAGAAAAGAAAAGGGGAAGCAGGTACTCTGTGACCATGGACAGGATGCCCCTGGGAGCACCTGTCTCCCTTTCAATGGCAAGCATGAGATCACATACAAGCTGTGGTTCACCAGCTGGGCAGCCAAGCTAGGAGTGTGTGTGTGTGTGTGTGTGTGTGCGTGTGTGTGTGTGTTGGGAAGTAGGGGTAGTTGAAAGGTAAGGTACAGAAGCCACCTGTGCCCCTCCAAAGTCTTGGTCCCAAGTGCTCTTGAACTGTGGGTCCTCTCTCCATCCCATTTAAGAGCAAGCTGGACCAAGACAGAGGAGGGTGAGGAGATGACAGGTGAGTAGAGACCCACTTCCGCCCCAGCACCCTGGAGGATCAGCCACTCATGGGAAAGAGGAGGAGGAGGAGGCTTGGAAAGGGCAGAAACGAGGGGAGGGGCCTTGAGTAGGGGAGAGGACAGTGGGGACCTCACTTCCCGCCCCACCCCTCCTTTCCGACCCGGCACCCTGCATCTAGGCCATCCTAATCTCAGTCTGAACCTAGCCTAAAATTCCTCCGTGTTCTGCCTGTTCATCCCTTCCTCCCCCTGGCACGCGCTAATCTTGTTACCGTCTCCATAGTTCTGCCTTTTCCAGAATGTCTTATAGTTGGAATCATACAGTATGCAGCCTTTTCAGATCGGCTTCTTCACTTACTAATATGCATTTAAGGTTTTTCCATGTCTTTTCCTGTCTTGATAGCTCATTTCTTTTTAGCACTGAAAAATATTCCATTGTCTGGATGCACCACAGCCTCTTTATCCATTTACCTACTAAAGGATATCTTGCCAAGTTTTGGCAATTAGGAATAAAGCTGCTATAAACATCCGTGTGCAGGTTTTGTGTGGACATAAGTTTCCAGCTACTTTGGGTAAATACCAAGGAGTGCAATTGCTAAATTATATGGTAAGAGTCTGTTTAGTTTTCCAAACTAAACTGTTTTCCAAAGTGACTGTATCATTTTGCATTCCCGCTGCGCCGGCAATGAATGAAGGGTTTCCCTTGCCCCACATCCTCGCCGCCATCTGATATTGTCCGTGTTCTGGATTTTCGCCACTCTAGGTGTGCGGCGGTATCTCATCATTGTTTGAATTCGCATTTCCCTGATGCACGGGGTGTGGAACAACATTTTACATGCTTACTTGCCATCCAGATATCTGTTCGGATCTTTTGACCATTTTAATGGGTGCATTTTCTTATTGTTGTATACGCTCTGTGTATTTTGGATAGCAGTCATTTCTCAGACAGGTCTTTGGAAAATATTTTCTTCCAGTCTGTGGCTTATCTTCTCATTCTCTTGAGGTGTTAATTTTTTCATTATTAGAGCAATGACTCACTGTGTATCCGGCGTGTTGATAACGGAGATCGAAACAGGAGACGATGATTCTAAATTCTAGTCCTTTAAGGAGGATGACACTGATGATGTTCGTGACAGCCGTTTCCGTCTTTGGAACGCTTGCTGTATTCTGGGTCCTCGGCAATGGTCTCGGGTCACCGGACCACAGAACCGGGAGAGGGAGATACCATTGTCCCCAATTTACAGATGCTAACGAGGAGGCTCAGAGAAGCAAAGTGGCCAGACGTAGAGAGCACAGTAATCAAACATAGCGCGTTCAGCCCCCTAGTCCCTGTTCCAAAGCAGGCACCTGTAGACCATGATGTTTTTGTCTTCATCCTCCCCACATCAGAGGTGTAAGTATGGTCCACGTCTCTCCCACCCAAGGCTCTTAATTTTTAGCACCTTTTTTTCCAACTTCGGGATTTCTCTGGGAATCAGGCATCCTTACAGAAGAACAAACTGAGACTCTGAGCAGTTAAGTGACTTGCCCAAAGTCACACAGCTAACTACTGTGTCTACAGCTACTTTCCAACGATCCACCTTCTACGATCCCAGACCTCACAGCCCAACTGTTTCTGCTACCTCGACTGGCCCCAAGGAAATCACCCAAGCTGGACTGTTTTCTCTCAGGGCTGTGGCTAACCTGCCAATCCAATCATGGCCCTCCCCAAGGACGGTCATCCTGTGGCTTCCATTCGTCCTCGGGAGGACCCCCGAGCTCCCTGGCACCGCCCCCCGGGGCCGCCAGCATCCGCCACCCCCCCACACACGCGCCCTTCTCAGCCCAGTCAAATCACTCCCATCTGCTCTTTCTGGAGCCTCCACGACTCTGCCTTTCTCCTCCTCCTCCAGCCACGACTCCACCTGAGGCCGAGGCTGGAAGAGGTAGCAGCAGGAGGAAGAGCTGGCTTCTGTGGAACATTGACTCTCGGCAAGAGCAGTGCCAAGCTCAACTTTCGTTCGACTTTTGTTCGACTTTGTTGTTCAACTTTTACTTGAATCTTTGTTCAACTTTTACTTAAATCTCCTAACGATCCTCTGATGGGCATCGCTAGCCTAATTTTACAGAGCCCCATTTTATGGGGGAGTAAGCTGAGGCTTAAGAGTGGTGAAATACTTGGCGAGGCCACATGGTGGGTAAATGGCAGAGGCAGGATTGGAAACATTGTTTAACTTTACATGCAAGGTCTTAATCCCTTCACAGACTCCCACCCTCCCAAACCCTCCCCACCCCGACCCAAAATTGCTCTCACAGCACCCATGCATTTCTCCATGACCATACCTCATGGTGCTTTTTTTTTTCATAGACTTTTATTATTTCTTTTCAGCACTTTTAGGTTTGCAGAAAAACTGAGCGGAAGGTACACAGAATTCCTGTATACCCCCTCACCCCCCCCACCCAGGTTCTCCTATTGTTAATATCTTGCCTTCGTGTGATACATTTGTTACAACTGATGAGCCAATAAGGAGACTTTATTAACTAAAGTCTGTAATTTACATTAGGATCACTCTTGGTGATGTACATTCTATGGGTTTGGACAAATGTATAATGACATGTATCCCCCATTACAGTATCATTCGGAAGAGTGTCACTGCCCTAAAAATCCCATGCTCCAGCAATTCATCCTTCCCTCCCCGCTAACTTCTGGCAAGCACTGATCTTGTTACCGTCTCCATAGCTCTGCCTTTTCCAGAATGTCATATAGTTGGAATCATACAGTATGTAGCCTTTTCAGATCGGCTTCTTTCACTCGGTAATATGCATTTAAGGTTCCTCCACGTCTTTTCATGGCTTCATAGCTCATGTCTTTTTATCCCTGAATTCTCTTCCATAGTGTGGCTATATCACTGTTTAACCGCGCACCCCTGAAGGACATCTTAGTTCCAAGTTCTGGCAATTATGAATAATGCTGCGATCAACATCTGGGCGCGGGTTTTTTGTGCAGATGTAAGTTTTCGACTCATTTGGATCCTTGCCAAGGAGAACGATTGCTTTTTGGCATGAGGTCCCTGACCCTCTTGCACCCCCCGATTGCAGAACTTTGGGAAAGCAAAGAATGTACCTGGTACTTCTCTGTCTCTAAGACTTATGCATAATAGGTCCTCAATAAATATCAGTTGAAACAGAAAACACAAGTAGACAATCACGTAGCTCAGATTTTCCAGGACGCTTTAAGTCACGTAACATTTTATTCTTTGCACCAAGGTAATTTATTATAAACACAACCAAATGGAGATTAAAAAGGCCTGCTTAAGGCTTTCCATGCTAAAACATTTCACACGTCAGTCTTTTTCAAGGTCCTTTGCCAGACGCTGACTCCAGCTTTGGGGCTCCCAGTCCGCAGCTGCTGGAGGGATGGTGAGAGGGACATCCACTGGGCATCGGCATGTCCTGTCTGACCTCGGCCTCGCCTCTTTCCCACAGGCGCCTCAGTGTTCCCTTATGAAACAGACCCACGGCAGGAACTACCTGACCTCTGGGTTGCTTCAAGCTGGGCTGCTCTAGGGTTCCCCATCATATAAGCCACCCGCCCCCACCCTCTGGGCAGGACTGGAGCTGAGAAGGCAGGCGTGGGTGTGAAGGCGACTTCTGTCACCTACTCACAGAAAGGGTCCTCAGGCCCCAGCTACAGAGAGAAGGAAGGTAGGAGCACCCTTCTGTCTTTCACTGGGGATGAACCTTTGTACCTTTTATCATTCTAAACCATTTTATTTATTTATTTATTTATTTTAAAGATTTTATTTATTTGACAGAGAGAGAGGGATCACAAGTAGGCAGAGAGGCAGGCAGAGAGAGAGGGGGAAGCAGGCTCCCTGCTGAGCAGAGAGCCCGATGCGGGGCTCGATCCCAGGACCTGAGCCGAAGGCAGAGGCTTAACCCACTGAGCCACCCAGGCGCCCCTAAACCATTTTAACATATTTTAACCTATTAATCATAAGAGGATTCTTTCACCCTACTCTTACCACCTTCGAGGCAGTAGGCTAGGGGTCTTAACAGATTGATTTAAATCTGACATAGCCCAGTGATATAAAGATTGTCATCCACATTTCTAGATTCGGTCCACTCCACAAATAGATACTGAGTGCATACCACAGGCGCTCAGAGACAGTTTTAAGGCTATGGTGGTAAGCAAGGGAGGCAGAGTCCCTGGCCTCACAGAGTTGACCTTCCAGAATAGGAGACAGACAGTAAGCGATCGGCACAAGTGAGCTTTACAATTTGTTAGAAAGTGACCAAGCTACATAGAAAAACCAGAGCAGGGAAAGGGGGCAGGAGTGGTAGGGCACAGAGCGGGGCAGACTCTTCTATGAGAGAAGATAGCCAGGGTCACCCGGTCGAGAAGATGGGGTTCTTAGCAACACCTTAAAGGAGGGGAGAGAGGGAGGCCAGTGGATTTCTGGAAACAGCAGGAGGGAATGTGTCTGGCAGGGGAGTGGGTGAGTAGAGTGGGAAGCGCAGAGAGACAAATAGGACTGCTTATGCAGGGCCTGGGGGGGGGGGGCGCTGTGTGTTCTGTGTGTTGGGGGGATGTGGTCCCTGTAAGGACCCCGGGCCTTTCGCAGGGAGAAATGAGAAGCAGAGTGACACGATGCTCCTGATTTCTCTGCAAAGAGGATATTACGGAAAGGGGGCGGAAAAGTAGAGAGACAGAGGCCCGCTGCTGGAACTGCTACGAGCGTCCAGCAGAGACATGAATAGAGGCTAGGACCTGCCAGTCACGGCAGAGGGGGTGACAAGAGGTGGCATTTGGGATCTGTTGGCAAGGGGGAGCCTTCATGAGTTCCTGAGCAAACCGTGGTTCACGGGAAAGATCCGAGGTGAAAGCCCTTCCCAGGCCTGTGCTCAGGGACAGCCCTGGGGGGAGCGGCCCATGGGCGGTAGGAGATTCCAGGTCTGCTCCTCCCCCAGGTAGGACGGTGATATTGGGGCCACCCCAGAAGCCGAAAGTACCCCCTCCACCTCCCCTTCCCCGGACTGCTTGGGCCCCAATCCAAGTTCTGCTCTATATGACCATGGATGGCACAAGGATTGGGCTCCCTACTGCTTGCCCCTGAAGCTGACCTCCCAGTCACCTGGCCCAGCATTCCAGTTAGAGAGGAAGTGGGCAGAACCGGAAGTGGAACTCCTCCCCTCCCCTCCCCATACTCTGCCAGGAGCCTACACAGGCCTAGGGGTGGGGACAGAGAGCTGCGGAGGGGGGTACTCTCAGCCTTACTGAAAGGCATCTCTGCGTTTTTGCAAAATCTCTGCTTCGCTGCAACGAATCCAGCATTTAATGAGCTCCTACTGTGTGCCCAGCCACTCAGCTGGGTGTAGTTCACCTGCGGGGTTAGGAGGCCAGCCTCTGGTGGGAACAGCCCTGGCGTTTGAGTAGCAAGGTCAGGGTAGCTGAGTCTTGTTCTGCACTTGTTAGGGACCTGACCACTGGTACCCCAGGAAACACTCCAGGCCTCCACGCATCGACTTTAAAATGGGGTCAGTGGAACGTATTCAAGAGAGCTATAAGGTGAAAAGGCCTTGACAAACAAAGGTCAGGGCCTACAGGGACAGACCCACACATGCCCAGGTAATCATAGGGCAGGACACTCTGGGGGAGAGGGCATGGGACACAATAAGGATGTCACCAGAGCCCAGGTGTGTGTGTGTGTGTGTGTGTGTGTGTGTGTGTGTGTGTGTGTGTGTGTGTTTGGGGGCGGGGGCGCTGCTGAGTCATTCTGACCTAGCTGGGGGACAGCGAGAGGGCTTCCCAGAAGACAGGGCCTTGGAGAACAGGTGGGATTCCATTAGCTCAAACAGACCAGAAAGGGCATTCCAGGTACTGGGACCGCGTGGGCAAAGGCCAAGGGTGGGAAAATACACCGCCTAGGGCTGCAGGGAGCTATGGGAGGGTATTGAGCAGGGCAGTGGCAGAACCGGATTTGTCTTCGAGGTCACCAGGCTCCCAGACAGGACTGGAGGGGCCCAGCTGAGCAATACGGAGGCTTGAGCCAGCTGCACTCTCCAGAAGAGAGGGGAAGACGACTCTGGTCTCCCCCCCTCCTTCCCCCCCCTCCGCAGTCCAGTCCGGATCTGGCGGGAAAGGCAGATGGAGTGGGAAGTAGTTGGGGAGGGGGGCGGGGAGCCTGGGCCAGGCTGAGCCAGCTGGCTGCCGCGCCCCTCCCCCCAGCCCCCCTCCTTCCCAGCCCGGCCCACCCCCACCCCCTGGGAGCCCAGAGACCTGTTTGTTTTCCTTGTAAAGAGGGGAGCCCTGCCCTTTGTGAGATTTCTGCTGGGGAAGGAGCGAAATGTCTGCTTGTGCTGCTGCCTGGATTTCCAGCTATTGACACAGACTCTGACAATGAAAGCAAAGGCCAAGAGAGGCCGAGACAAGGTGGCTGATGAAAATGTTCTTCCCGGGGTGGCTCAGCCCTGCCCTGCGGAGGCTGGCTGGAAAACCCGGGCAGGAGCCCTCTCTGCCGCCGCCGGAGGCGCTTTGAAAATGGTTGGGGAGGTTCTGCACCGATTCCCCCGTCCCGCTGGTCTGGGGCCTAAACCCACTGCTGCTCTTGTTCGATCCTCCCTTAATGACCGGGGCCACTTACGTGACTGTAACTTCTTGGAGGCCCAGCTTTATTTCTGAATCAGGGCAATGGGAGTTCTCCTTTCCTGGGGTTCGTTATAGGTCAGATTCCCCAAAGAGGAGACTGAGATGAAGCCTGGTTACAAGATAAGATATAGGACACCCAGTTCAATTTGAATTTTGGATAAACAATGAAGGATTTTTTTTTTTAGAAGTATGTCCCAAATACTATATGGGACATACTTCTACTAAAAAAAAAATTATCTATTGTTTAACCAAAATTCAAATTTAAATGGGTGTTCTACATGTTTACTTGCTACATTTGACGACTCTAAAGGGGAGAATGTTCCAGAGTGGGGGGTAGGGATGTGTGTGTACTGAGGAGTCCTCTCAGTGTCAGGGAAGCAGGATGGGACAGAGGGAAAAGTCAGGGTGTGACGCTGTCACAGGAAGGTCTCAGCTGACCCGGGGAGTCGGGGGGGGGGGCGGGTGGAAGGGTGGGGGGGCCACTCTGGAGCTGGCCTGGCCTTTCAGAGCACCTCCAGACTGAGGCCAAATAGGGCTCTGGGCCTTTATACTCCCACTTCCCACCTGTCACTGGATCCCGGCTTTCCTGGACAAGTGACACTTGGGGACACTTTGCGGGCCAGGTGGCTCTGCTTTGCTGAGGGCAGTTCCAGAGGGGGACTCAGCTCAGCATAGGACTCCCTGCGGCGGGGGCACCCGAGCTCTAGGCCTGCGGGGCATCCGGGCAGCAGCCCACCACCACAACCATGACCTTGTTACCCAGTTTCAGGAGATGGTTGTGTAAACAGCTTACCCTGAGCCTGATGCCTAGTTGTGACTTCGGCATGCTCTGAATGGAGGCCAGGTCACTTAGCCGGGCCTTCGAGCCCATTAACCAACCATTCCTGTCCGAATTCCCCGCTCTGTCCATTTCCCTCCACTCTGTCCATTTCCCTTTGCACCTTTTAGGGACAGCCTTCCCAAGTGTGGTCTGTTGATTAAGCATCTGGGTGGGAGCAGGAGGCACATTCACAGTCCCCCTCGTGGGTCTAATGGCCAGATCCCCACCTACCCTGAATTCCGCAGATGCCAACCCATGGCATCGCTTCCGATCTCCCTTTCCAAGGATTCCAAGGGCTGTCTCATTACCACTGACCTCCAGCATTCAGGCCCCTGGAGCTCCAGACGCCCTTCTTTCCCTGCCTCCCACTAACGCGAGACATATTTCAGTTCTGGGAGCAGAGAATCTGGCTCTAGGAAGAAAGGCGGCTAAGCTTGGATGTCGACAAAGAGGCCCGGGGGGGTGGGGGTCTGAACACATGGAGACACAGCGGCACATGTCCCCTCATTCATTGAGAATCACTAAGCAGTCCGGGAAAGCACGCTGCCAACCTGTGTGATCCCGCTTAATTTCCACAACCACCCCGCAGAGAGGCACGACTCATAGCCCCATTTGACAGATGAGGAAACGGAAGCTTAGCAAAGACAAGCCTCTGGCCCAAGGTCCCACAGCAAAAACAAAACAAAACATAACAAAACCAAAAAACCCAGTAAAAGAACAACAACAACAAACCAGGAGACTCGAGATACAAACCCAGCTCCACCACCACCAACAGCACTTGAGCTCTGAACGGTAGTGTGCTCCCGAGCGTAGGCTGCACAGTCACCTGCTTGTGGTCAGGCTGGATGGCCGCGAGCCACTGGATTTTCAGTCACCGTTCTCATGTAACAGGTCAGCAGCAAGGAAAGACCAACCACCCCCAAATCCCAAGCCAACCCCAGATTGGCACAGCCGGGGAAGTGTGCAGAAATAAGCAGGAGCGTACTAGCCAGCAGCATCCGGGAGCAGAAGTCCCTCAAGCTCTGTGACACCGACAACGTTCAGTGGAAGGAATGAGCATGGGAGACGCCATTGGGAAGCGTCATTGGGAGGGTATAGGGTTGGGGGCTGACGCCCCAGGAACCATGCCTACAAGTCCCCAGAACTCACTCGCCAGAAGGGCTGCCTCTTTTTTTTTTTCCACTGTGGTAAAAATCATAGAACATAAACTTTACTTTCTGTTTCTATGATTTTGACTACTTTACGTACCTCGCGTAAGTGGAATCATACGGTATTGTCTTTTCGTGGCGGACTCACTTCACTTCGTATAAGGTCCTCCGGTTTCCTCCCTATTGTAGTGTGTGCCAGGATTTCCTTCGTTCTTAAACCCGAGCGATATTCCATTGTATGTATAGGTCCCCCTTTTCTTTTTTATTTTTTTTTAAAAGATTTATTTATTTATTTTAGAGACAGGGCCCATGTGTGTTGGTGGGTGGGGGGGTAGGAGCAGAGAGAGAGGGAGAGAGAAACTCAAGCAGACTCCATGCCCAGCGTGGACCCCGACCCGGGGCTCGATCCCACGATCTGGAGATCATGACCTGAGCTGAAAACCAAGAGTTGGATGCTTAACCGACTGAGCCACCCAGGTGCCCCAAGACCACATTTTCTTCATCCATTCATCCACAAATAGATATTTGGGTTGCTTCTACATCTTGGCTATTGCGAAGAATGCTGCAGTGAACATGGTGGGGGGGAGCAAATATCCCTTCAAGATCCCTGCTTTCAATGTTTTTTGGTGTATACCCAGAAATGAAATCTCTGGATGATATGGTAATTCTATTTTTAATTTCTAGTTTTAATTTTTTGGGCAACCTCCATACCGTTTTCCAGGCTGGCTTCACCATTTTGCGCTCTCACCAACAGTGCACAAGGGTTCAACTTTTTCCACATCATCACCAACACTTATTTCCTTCATTTTTTTTTTTTTATAATGGCCCTCCTAATGGGGTTGAGATGATATCTTATTGTGGTTTTGATTTCCATTTCTTTAATGATTAATGATATTGAGCACAGTTTTATGTGCGTGTTGGCCATTTGTACATCTTCTTTGGAGAAATATCTATTCACGTCCTTTGCCCACTTTTTAATCCAGTTATTTGCTTTTTTTTGTTGTTGAGTCGTAGGAGTTCTCTATATAGCCTGGATATTACTCAGTTATCAAATGTGATTTTTTAAAAAAATATTTTATTTACTTATTGGAGAGAGAGACAGCAGGGGGAGAAGCAGAAGAAGAGGGACAAGCAGATTCTGTGCTGAGCACTGAGCCTGATGTGGGGCTCGATCCCAGGATCCCTCATAACCTGAGCTAAAACCAACAGTCGGACACTTAACCCTTAACCGACTGCGCCCCCCTAGGCACCCTCCCCAGACTTAGGATTTGCAAATGTTTTCCACCATTCCACAGGATGCCTTTTTACTCTGTTGATTGTTTCCTTAGAAGCGCAGGAGTTTTTAAGTTCGATATGATCCCATTTGTCTATTTTTGTTTTTATTGCCTGTACTTTTGGGGTCATACCCAATAAATCATTGCCAGATCCAATGTCATGAAGCTTTTTCCCTCCGTTTTCTTCTAGGAGTCTCGGGGAGAGGGCTGCCTCTCTGGCACAGTTAGGAAGATGGGGAAATTACTAACATCAAGAATTCCTGATGTCCCCGAGATCCAGAGCTTAGAAAGCTGCACGACCTCCCCGCCCCGACCACCGCAATTTACCCTTGACATTTATGAAGTCAGCGACTAGACACTGGAACCCGGGTACAGAGAAAGAAACCCAGCATCTCCGCAGACACGTCAGCAGTGAGAAATAACCGGGGTAGACGGGGACGGTCTCTGCTGTACGTCTGCTTGCCAGTCTTGCTTGGAAGCATCTAATCGTGGAGCCATATTTTTGTTTAGCAGCCAAGGAGTCTAAAAGGGTGATGTTAAGCCTCTGCACTGAAGGCAGAGGCCCTGTAAGGAGGTCGGAATGGATGAATGGATGATTAAGGCCCGGGGAGGGGGGAGGGGGGCAAAGTAATAAATTCGATGACCTAGCGCCAGGCTCCCGCTTAGCAGAGAGTGGAGCGTTAGTTAATCTATACCGCGACCTTCCAGGCATGAAGGCGTGGCGGGGTTGATGAGGCAGGCTGGTGTTGGGTAGGGTGGCCGCATGGCCCTGGGCACCGACTCTGCAGCTGGGCAGGGCTGAAGTGGAATCCTGCTTCTGGAACGCAGGAGCTGGGTGACTTGAGCACCTTTTTTCTGGAGCTCCTTTTTTTTTTTTTTTTTTTTTTCCCCTCCTCTGTAAAAGGAGTAGCCCAGAATAATATGCAGCTCTCTCCTGGGCTGTCGGGCCATTTCTTACTCAGGTCAGCAAGATCTGAGTTTACGTCTTCCTCCTCTGCCAACCTGCTCTGGGAGGTGAGTGTGGGCCTGGGCCTCTTGCTCCCCTTTTCCCCCGCGACATCTTACAAGAGCCAACCGGAGGCTGGCTCGGAGCTGCAGGGCTCCCCGAGTGGGATGATGGCATAAAGCCTTCCACTCTCCAGCGTTGTCAGGCCCCTCCAGCCCTCCCCTCTGAGCAGGAGAGAATTTTGTAGTCACCGCCGAGAATGGATGGGTGGATGCTACGTAGTTCAATAATTCCGAGGCTTCTTTTTTGGCCTGAGAACCTCCGCTTTCTGTTCCCCCAAACAAAATATTTTGTACAACCTAACCTATAAAACAGATAAAAAATTGGAGCCGGTCTGAGTAAAGTGGTGGAGGGGATCCCTGCGACCTGATGGGATCAGCGAAAGGCCTAATTCTGTCCCAAACTCGCCATCATCGGCTTGCATGGTGGGGATGGACAAGCCCACTTAAGTCTCTTTGGCCCTCAGTTCCTTCATCAAATGGGGATAATTTCCCTGCTCTCTGTGCTGTCTCTCATCTCTGAGTCCATAGTACTTTAAGCTGAAAACACAGAAGTAAGGGCGTGTTGGTTTTGTTTATAACTTGCTTCGTTCTGCGGATTTTTTTTTGCAGTGGGGTTAGTAGTGGCAGAATCGGGTGGACTTCCGGGCTTTCAAAACAAGTCTTTCTTGTAATTCTACTCCAACCTCAAAATCTGAAATGGTCTATCTGCTTGATCTCGTCCTTTCTTACAATGGAAGCCCCCTTCCTCCCCGTCTCCCCATGTTCCCAGAATTCCAGGGTCTACCTGCAGCCTGGACCTCTAGGGTCTCCAACTTCCCCTTCTCCCAGCCCCTCTTCCCTGCCCCAGCCCACACTTCCTTGGTTGCCTCAGTCTCCCTCTGGCAGAACCCCCCTTGCAGAAATGGCACTCCCAAAGAAGCCAAAACATATGCCATTTCTGGGCCACTGAGAACAGAGAAAAGAGAAGAAGAGGGCCTGAGGACCCTGACGAAAGGGTTGGAGAGAGAGGGGCCGAGCTCCACAGCCCCGACATTTGGGATCAGAGAATTCTTTGCTGTGCGAACAGCTGCGTGCGCTCTAGGTTGTTTAGGGGAGTCCCCGGCCTGTACCCGCTAGATGCCAGGAGGCCCCTTACCCTGAGTCGTGACAGCCAAAAATGTCTCCAGATAGTGTCCAATGTCCTTTGGGAGCAAAACTGCTCCCAGTATCGAACACACTGGAAAAACAGACTCTTCACGATACCGCCCGTATGTGACCAACACACATTTATAAATTCATCCGCCCAAAGACCTAAAGCTGAGAGCAGATTTGGAAGTGAAAATCAAAGCTGTCAGGCAAAAATCCCTCTCTCCTCTCCTCACCCCTCCCCTCCCCCACCCTCACCCCCACCAACAAAGACTCCGTGTGCTCCCGGAGAGGAGATTCTTACCTTAATCATCCTGGCTGACCCCCACCCCCCAGCACTCCCCTCCGTGGGCCCGGATAATTCTTGCAGCGTGGGCCTCACCCTTGTGAAGTGGGATGCATTAGTACCAGCAAAATATTTCTTAATCTCCTAAGCCTCAGCTTTGAATCCTTAAAAAGGAAAGAAAGAAACAGCACAAATCTCTTAATTAGGACGCCCAATCACTTCGATAAATATTTACCCGGTTCCAGCATGAGGCTGGAAACCCCGTGCTGTTAGTCAATAGAGGTCAGTAAAGTGTACCCTGGGAGCTGCGGGATACTGTCCGGCCTGGCTTTGGTTGGAGGCTTGGAGGATGCCTCTTTTAGCGACAGGTGAGCCAATACGTTCCATGCCTACTCTGCACACCTGCCCCCGACAAAGCCCCAGGTGGGCACGGGGGGCTCATCAGAAATCATTGCCTGGCTTCCTCGGCTTTCCGGTGCCAGGTGGTGGCCTCCTCCGCCAGGTGGGCCACCAAGCCAACCAAACCGTCCCCTGCATTCTGTCGCGTGTCCTAGCTGAGCACTTTTGCCCCTGTCTGGAACTGTCTTCTCCACTTAGCCACGCTAGGGCATGCTCTACAGGCAGCTTCCCTGATTGTCACCTCCGTCCTTCTACCCAATCCTGCTTCCCTCCATAGACTATATAGCTCTAGGGGCCTGTACGCAGCCTTGAAGTAAGTAGGAGCTGTCTGGCCTTGCGTAAATCCCAAGGGCAAGGGCTCCCCTTAGATTTTGGTACCTCCCAAGGGATCTTGCCTGGAGTAGGCTTTCTATCCATTCTCGCCAGGTAAGCAATTGGATGCCATTATTCCGTTCCCATTTTGCAGATGTGGAAACCGAGATCCCGAGAGTTTCAGGGTCTTGCCCGGGATCGTGCAGATCCTCAGGCCTCCTGATACACAGGCGGGAGCCTTCAGAGACAGATGCCATTGGAGCCTGAGATGGAAGTGGGGACGAGGGCAGAGGTCTTCGGGAAGCAAGCTCTTAGCTCCCTTCCTTAGGGAGCAAAGATGCCTTGTCAGGTGGCAAAACACAGAAAGGACCCAAGGAAGGCTCATCTTGGCCCCTTCTACCCACTGGAACTTCTGTCCATCCTTCTGGACTGAGTTCAAGGCCCACCCTTCCCAGAAGTCCTCTGAGGACCACAGAACCAGACTGCATGTTTATACGCAGCTACTTCTTTCCTGAGGCTTGTCCTCTCGGAAATGCTAAGGACTCCACTGCTGTTGTAGTCAGGAGTCTCTGCCTGCATTTCCCCCACCCCACACACATCCCCCCAAGGAAGGCGTAGCTTTGAATTGCTCCCCCTGTCCTTCCCCCACAGACACGCCCCTCGGGGGGCCTTGGGCAGTAGGGATCTCCGAAGTCACCCGAGGGCCTAGATAAAGAATGGGAATTCCAGAGAGGGAGGGGACCACCCACTGATGTCAGGGGCCGTTGGGGGAGCTCAGGGGAAGGGAGCTAGGTGTTCCCACTTGGGCGTGGTTACTGCCTGGTTTACCCACCCCCCCCACCAAGAGCCCTGACACTAGACCTTCCTGTCTCTGCAGGCACCCAGAAAATGCACAAGAACTTGAATCATTCCGTGGTTCTACCTCACCATCGTGGCCACCACAGCTGACTGTGATTGATCGCTTCACGTGCCAGGTTCTGGACTAAGTACCTTGTGTGCATTATCTCCATTGATCCTCAAAACAGTCCTCGGTGGTAGACAGGATTGTAATCTCCACTTTACAGATGAGGAAAGGGAGGCTTAGCAAGATGAAATAAGTCCCCAGGGTTACATAACTGGGACCAGCCAGAGAATTGGAAGAGGGGTTGGGAGACCCTGGGAAGTCCCTGCCCCCGACCTCTCAGAGCTCAGTCCCCTTCCCTGAAATGAAGCGGCTCCCAGATGTGCTCTCTAGGGGCTCCCTTTGGGACTTCCTGGGGCCCTCCAGTTTCCTGTGGTGTGTCCTGAAGCCTGATCTGCATTCCTGGGAAAGCCAAGCTCTCCTAGAGTCAGTGGCGGGTGGTGGTGAAGACCCTGGAGCCAAATTGCATGGGTTCAAGTCTAGCAGCCAGTGGAGTGACCTTGGGCAAGTCACTGTACCACAATGCGTCAGTTGATCCCCTGTAAGACAAGAGTGACCCTGATAGCACCCACTCCATTCGCTGTGAAAGGATTAAGTGTGTTAATATTTGTCAAGTGCTTAGAACGGTGTCTGGCACAGAGTAAGCACTATGTAAGAGTTTGTTAAATAAATAAAAATTCTCTTTCCTCTTGCTCTATGGCCAGGTGCTTGCTTGCAGAGGAAGGCCTGGGATGACTAGTGGGGGGTGGGGGGCGAACAGGATTGCCTTAGCAATGGAGCCAAAGGCCGATCATCAGAGGAGCCTTACAGAATCAACCAAAGGGAGAGGGGTGAAGGAGATTTCTCTTCTCTCTGGGCAGTCCAAAGGAGGAGAGGTCTTTAAAAAAAAAAAAATCAAAGTCAGTTGAGGCAGTAGAAGGGATGTCAGGGAGAGGTTCGAAACTCCACCCAAAGCTCTAGGATCGGTTCCTCAAATAGGAGGCCACAGCCTGGTGGCTGACCTGAGCCAGACCCTTTAATTTCTGAGAAAGGGAGAAAACATATATTAAAACCCTCTCTGAAGGGTTTGACAATTATTTTGAAAGCACCAGAGCAGCAGCTCTTGGAGCTGGCAAACAGCTGTCCACCAACCACCCTGCACCCCAAATGAGGGGCTGGGGAGACTCGGTTCGGCAAATCCAGGCCGGGCTTTCTGTCTCACCCGGGTGACTTTTTTTTTTTTTTTTTTTTTTTTTTTTAATGTGCCAGGAATTCCTCTCCCACGTGGGGTGGACTCCGAGGTACTCAATTAAGCAGCCAATGAAAAGTCAGCTCTCCGGTAGCAAATGACCCTGACACTTCTTGTAACATAAACAGTTGAAACGTTTCCAATTAGAACTGGAGACAGAGACGTTTGAACTCTTTCTCTCCACTCCCCTCCTTCTTTAAGAATAATTGTCTAAACGCTTTGGACATGGTGTTGTATGCACGTTTTTTTATTTCCTTTTCTCTTTTTCGAGCAGAGAAGAAATGTGTATTTTTTTTTTTTTTTTCTAATTTGTGGGGTGTCGCGCGCGTGGGGTTAGAGAGGTGGCAAGCCTAAGGGGGTGCTGGCCTGGTTACTTACCTCCCGCCCCTCTTCCTGTTCTGGGCTCGGGAGAGCTGGGAGCGATGCTGGGTGCGCAGCGAGTAGGATTCCGGAGGCGGGCGAGCTGGGCCTGTGACCCTACCGCCTGACCCTCGGAAAGGGCTGCTAATGAATGAAAGAGTGAATGAATAGGAATGAATCAATGCCTTTCCTTCAGCAAAAGCTTGCACGGATCCTCCTCCCGCACGCAACGGAGGGACCAAGGTTGGTTGGTGAGATGGCTGCCCTGGATTCGAATCATAACACTTCTGCCCAGCCTGGGGCAAACTGGGAGCTTTCTCAGCCTCTTTTTTACTCTATAAAATGGGGCTACCAGCCAGGCAGCTTCCCTAGGGCGTCAGGTGAGGACGGACAGAGAGAGTTCTCGCTGGGGTAATATAGCGGCCTGCCTCGTGCATAGTAAGCGCTCTAGGGCCCTAACCATTCTTGACAGCCTGGCGGGCCCTCCAGCTGCGCCCTGCAGGAGGCGGCGCTCTGCAAAACCGAGTGCGTCTATGCAGCCGCGCACTCCTCCAAGGTGCCACGCCCCGCGCAGGCGCTGGGGCCGGAGTCCGCCCTGTGGCAGTGTTGGGGTCCCCGGGATCGCGGACGTCGGGGCAAGAGCCGTGCCTAAGTCGGGGACAGAGCTGCTGGGCTCTTCTGTCCGCAATCTGAGTAGACCTGACCTAGGGGCCGGGACTAGTCGGCCGACTGCGGGCGGGCGCCGTCGGAGCCAGTCCGGAATGAGATCGAGAAAGGGAGGCCGGACGAGGCGCATCTTGAAGGCATTGTGTTTAATAAATCCAGGCGAGACGCACACCCGCTACTCCCCCCTCCTCTTGGCTCCCAAATCGAGACCTGCTGTGGGATCCCCAGTTTACGGGGTCTTAAAACCCCCTCCACTTTGATTAGCAGCTTCAAAGGGCTCCCTTTAAAGTTTGCCCCCTCCCTGCCCCCACCTTCCCTTTTACAGGCCACCCCTCCCCCATCTCTCCTTCTAGACTTCTGGACGACAACAACAAAACACAACGCAAGTTTGGGGAGGGGAGGGGGGGAGGGAGAAATCTTCAGGTTTCCTCCTAAACGTGGGCCGTAGAAATTACCTGTTTCAGGCGTGCGCAGGAGTCAGAGAACCGTGGAGTTCAGGGGTTTTTTTCTTTCTTTTCCTTTTTTTTTCTTTCTTTTTTTTTCTTTTTTGGTTTGTGTGTGTGTGTGTTTTTTACCTTTTATTATTTAAATTGATACGTTTCATTACTAGGGAGAAAAATAAAATATTCCTTTGATACACAAAATCAAATTGATATTTAGCCTCTGCTTACTTTTTTATGCATGGCTCCTTTATACCACATGGTAGTGACAGATTGTTTGAGCTGGAAGGAAAAGCCATTCAAAGCTAATTAAGCAGCCATTCCAAGCACTATTTGCAAGCGGGAGGCTCAGAAGCCTCGGCATTTGTCAGCGCTCCCCCACCCCTCGTGGTTTTGACTGACAGCTCTGGCCCTGGACTGACAGCTCCCTGCAGTTTCACCAATCAGGAACGGAGAGCCCCCTTAGAGGTCTCTGATTGGTCTTCCGGGCCTTACTCGGGGGCGGGGTCGACGGCTCCCACGTGGGGAGCAGGAGCGAGAAAGGGGCGGGGCGGGTAGGAAGCGGGTGCGCCCACCCGTGACGTAAGGGGGAGGGCAGAGAAGGGGGAGGGGAAAAGGAAGCTCCAAAGAGGAGCCATTTTGTGTCTAATGAATGCTGCGGCCAGATGCTCGCATCTGTCGAGCTGGGCTTCTCCCTACCCACCCTCCCCCTCGGTGCGCGCCGCACACGATTTATGTTTTTATTTAGGAAAATAAATAAATGAAGAGAGGAGCGCGGTTCAGGGCTGGCGGCCGGAGCGGGCGCTGGGAGGTTCAACTCCGAGGCGGGCGCTCACGTGTAACTCCCTGCGCTCCGGCCTCCGAGCGCCCGCTCGCTCTCAGCTCCTCATTAAGATGCAAGAGCGAACTCCAGATCCTAATGAGGGGAAAATATAGATCCGGGGGCGCGCGGCCCGCTCGCTCGCGCCCGCCACCGGCCCCGGGGTGCGTGCGCTCTCATGGCGTTGCCGGGGAGGGACCCGCGGCCCCCCCCCCCACCCCGGGGCCCGTCCACCCGGCGGTGCCCGAGGGGGTCCGGGGCGCGGTCGCTCTCCCCCACCCCAACCTCGCGGGGCCGGTCTTCCCTGACGTAACCCCGAGCGGCAGATCGAGGCTACGGGTTTGCGGGCAAACTGGCCCCCGCAGTCTGAGTGGCCTGTGGGACCGCGCGGGGAGTCCCGGGGGCGCGGCGGTGGGGGTGCGAGAGGAGCGCACGGGGGCGGGCGAACGTCTGCGCCTCCCGGGGCGTCGAGGCTCGCGGCCGAGACACCCACGGGCCGGCACGCGCGCCCCTCCGCAGGCTTCCGCCGACGCGGTGACACTGCCGCGAGCAGGCCGGGTAAACCGAGTGGGAACGGGGAGCTCCCGGGCCCGTGCAGGGCAGGGCCGCCTCGCCATTCTCCTTCGCCGCTCCCTGGGTCGCGGTGCGCGGTGAGGAGCCGCGGGAAGGAGCCCCGAGTGGGGAAAGCGCGAGCTGGGCCGGTTGTCCGCCGGCGGCGGGCCCTTCCATCTGCGCTGCCGGCCAAGCAAGAGTTCTTCAGACTTCTCGCAGGCAGCCGCCGCACATCAAAGACGCCGTTTATTTGGCTTTCTGAAAAGGACGAATGAACAAAGAAGAAAAGCTGGGGGCCCGTGGGGGGCGGTGGGGGTGGGCAGTAGAAGGGGTAAAGAAAGGGGCACCCTCAGTTCCCAGCAAATTTTTTAAGGTGGGAGGCAACTTTGGGACCCACCATTTTATCAGTCTTAAATCTTGCGAAGTGAAAACAGTAAAGTGACAAAGTGATTCTGTTTGTTTTATAGTATCTAATTGGGCTGCTTTGCAGACCTAATGAGATTCGAGGGAGGAATCGTTCGCCACCACTGCAGAATAAACTGATACATTACTACCAGCCACAGGTTTTGAGGACTGTACAGCTTATCTTTTTTTCTTTTGTTGTTATTCCTGTTTCCTCTCTTTCCCCCTCCCGCCAAATAATTGTTTGCTAGTAGATCGTTGGGGGGGGGGGAGGAAAGAGAGAGGCGGTGGGGGGGGGGGAGTCTAGCAGCCCAGGACTATAATATATATCTATTTATTATATGTCTTTCGGTTAATTCCTGATCTGAGGAGCGCTGTTTTTCACTCCCATGCGAAAGTCACCAGCGGGTAGGGCCTGATTGCTACTTTTCATGCATAGTTTTAGACACAAGAGGGCATTGTGACGTCGCGCCCGGCGGCGCCCAGTCGCAGGCCGAGCCCAGTAGCCCCACGTGGGGGCCCCGCGCTCCCATTGGCCAGCGCCGGGCGAAGCTGCCACATTATTTTGTTACTTTTCAGTCCCTATTTGGAACTGCTCTCGCGGCAGTTCAGACCTCGTGCTCGTCCCCCTCGCCTGTCTGTGTGTGGTATCCGCAGGTCCGGGGCACTTTTTTGGGTGTGTGTGTGTGTGTGTGTGTGTGTTTGGGGGTGTGTGTTTGCGGGGTTTGTCGAGGCGCGGAGAGGAGAGCCGGGCCGAGAGGAAGGAAGGAAGCCGCAGAGCTCCCCGGACTCCGGCTGCGCTCTCCTGCCTGTGCGCTCCGAGGCGGCGGCGGTGGCGGCGCCGAGCGCTCCTCGCCGAGGACGCGGCGCTGGAGCTGGGAGCAGCGAGGACCCCTTTGCGGAGGCTTCCTGTGCCCGCTGGAGTTAGGATGCCAGGGCGGCTGATTTGCACCTACTGAGCCTGGAGTTTCCTCCTCGGCCCTGGGAAGGGCTTGCAGCGGCGGCGGCGGCGGCGGCAGTAGCAGACGGAACAGCAGGCTCTCCTCTCCGAGGGGGGGCGTCGAAGCGCCCGCGCCGGGCTCCCGCCCTCACCCTCCAGCGCTCCTGCGGCCCCCAGCCGCCACCTCGGTGCTTGCCTCCTTCCTCTTCTCCCGGAGCGCCGCCTCTGGGATCGGACCTGCGCGCCCCGGATGCTGGGGCTGCCTCGGCGCGCCCCCCTCGCGGCGCGAGGCGCTGAGTGATCCGGAGGGGGCCCGCAGTCGCCCCAGGAGGGGACCCCGGACTCGGGACCCCGCGCCGGAGCCACCAGGGAGACGACGATGTCCGCGCAGCCCCCGACTCTGACGCGCTCCACGCAGCGGGGGGTAGGCGGCCGGCCGCAGCCCGCCGAGCCCTAGGCGCACAAAGCCCGCGCCCGCCGCCCGGCCTCGGCGCCCGCCGACGACTTTGCCGCCTGCTCCGCAGCTCTTTGTCTCCACTTGGGGCGGGCGCCCGACTCTGGGATTTCGCTGCGAGAGCGGGCTGGGGGGGCCGGGGGCGAGCTCTCGGTTTCCCGGCCGCCCCCCGCTGGGGCTTGGCTCCCCCCTCCCCCGCATCTCCCCGGCCCGAGCTCTCAGCGCTTCCACGCTCTCGGAATCACGACCCCTCCCTGCCATGTATCCGCAAGGCAGACATCCGGTGAGTAATTGCAACTCGGTTTATTTAAGCATCTATCATGGCAGGGTAAACGAGGCAGTTTATCTGGCACCTCCATTTTGCTTGTTGCTACCTTTATGGGGTGTGTGTGTGCGTGTGTGTGTGTGCGTGTGTGTGTGCGCGCGCGCGCTCACACAAAGGGGATAGGGATGGGGGGGCGCCGTTGAGAGAGGAGGTTAATTCCGCCCGAGTGGGGTGGGGGTCTGCCCATGTTCCAGCGGCACTGTTTGTTTTCACGCTACCCCCCACCCCCTTTCCCAGATCTCCCAACTCACCCAGTTGCCTCCCAGTTCCCGTCTTACTTGGGAATGGGAGCCCATTCGTGCAAGGGATACAAGCCCCGGCCGCCAATGGGGAGGGATTTGGGGCGCCCCCTCCCCACGCCCCGACCGGCAGCTGAGAAACTTGCTAGGAACGTTCTCGGCTGTGAGGGTGGCCTCCCGGGTTGGGCGGGGGGAGCCGGCAGAAGCCGCCGAAGGGCTGGGGCAGCCCAGAGCCCCGTCTGACGCCCCCGCCCCCTCCCCTGTCTTGTCCTCGCGGGCTCCAGGCTCCCCATCAACCCGGGCAGCCGGGATTTAAATTCACGGTGGCTGAGTCTTGTGACAGGATCAAAGACGAATTCCAGTTCCTGCAAGCTCAATATCACAGGTAAGGCCGGTGGGGGCCGCCCCGGGGCCTGCGGGGAGGGGCGTCCCCGCCGCGGCTCCTGCCACCCCCTGCGGGGACGGCGGGGGCTCCCGACCTCGGGCGGCGGGGCAGCCGGGGCCTCCGCCTTTTGTTTCCCCTTTCCGAGCGCGGCGCCTTAACCCTTTGCTGCCCGCAGCCTCCCGGCTTCCCCGGCCGCCCACGGGGCCCGCGCGGGGTGAGGGTCGGGGTCGCAGCGGGCTCATTCCGGGTTCCAGGGGTCGCGAGCCGGCCCCCCACCCCCACCCACCGCGGCCCCGAGAAGTCCACGCGTTCGGCGGCGGGAAGTTTCAAGTTGTTTCACTCCCCTCCCCGCGGTGGGGACCCGAGCCCCCTCCGCCCCGAGGCTGCGGTATGACCCGGGTACCCCCGGGGGCGTCAGGAAGTGGGAAAGTGGCTCGCGGGGGCCCTGGCGCTGGGGCCTCGGAGGAGGCTGTGCGGGCTCCAGGCCTGAGCCGGCTCCTCCTGCCCTCGCAGCCTCAAAGTGGAGTACGACAAGCTGGCGAACGAGAAGACGGAGATGCAGCGCCATTACGTGATGGTGAGAGGCGACGGCGGGCCCCCGGGCGGGGGCGGGCCGGGGGGCGGGGGTCCGGGGACCCTGCAGCGGGGTCCCCCGCACGCGGCGGTCAACCAGCCGCAGGGCAGCCCTGGGAGCCGGTGTCATCCCCAGCGTGCACCCCCGCCTTAGCCCGGGCCACTTGCAGGAGGGTGGGTGACAGGAGGGGCAGAAAGAGAAACCCCAGTCCAGGCGGGGCTATTCCGGCGCTACCTCTGTGCCCCTTTCATTTGTGTTTTCAAGGTTTCCCAGAGGGCCGGTTGCCCTGTCTTGGCTAGTGAGATAAGATTGGATCAGCCCACGTCAGGGTTGGAGAAAATCTCTCTTAGAGACCTCCTGGGAGTGTTTGGAAACTTCGCTGCTTTGCAGCCCTGGGATCTGGCCAGAGTGGGACAGAAGCCCTCTCCGCCTCCCCCCTGCCTCCCTCCTGCCTCCCCCTGGGTTTTGTGAGCCTGGAGGAGCCTTTGAAAGCGCTCTGCCTCCATTCCTCTACCTTCCCAGGGATACCACAATGGAGAAGCTTCAGCCTTGGGGCAGGAGGTCGATTCTCACCCCTTTCCCCGTGTCTGTTTCAGTGAGTTTCGATCTTCTGTTTGTGAGAGGACACGGAAGGCACTTAAGTGCCCTCCCTGCACTGCTTTCCACATAAGAGGCCTTCGACACATTGCTAAATAACTCTCAGAGGACAAGAGGGTCCCAGCGCACACATGATTCCCTGTTGAACCCAAACCTTGTATAAACAGGATATAAGGCACATGGGATGTTTGTGGGAGGGGGCGGGCTGGGCTCTTCCCACTACTGCATATATAATGTCCCGTGGAGGAGAGAACAGCACCCGCCCCTTGTCAGCTCTTAGACCCCTCTCTCTAGTTGGCTTCTGGCTTTGGGCTGAACTCCTTTAGCAGACGTATCATAAAAGTAGAACTTGGCCAGAAACCTGCCCCAAAAGCTGATTTTGGAAAGTGAACAGATCAATGCGTTGCCGGTTAATGGTGATTCTTTTCACTTTTAGTACTACGAGATGTCCTACGGCCTCAACATTGAAATGCACAAGCAGGTAAGTGCTTTTCTTTCTAAAAAAATCTATCTGATGGTTAAAAACAGGTAATACGTGGGTTTCTGATAGCCCCTCCTGTCTGAAAATGAGCCTAGTCCTTCTGTTCCTCCTCCTTCCCCTTGAAGCGTGAATGGATCCAGTCTCCGAAATGTGGGGTCTGAGGTGTCGCTGATTTCTTGGACGGGTTGAGGTTTTAGCAATTGAACTTGTGAGATTAGTCCCGGTCTTGGATCTTGGTGGAAGATAAAGGAGCAAAGGGAAAGTTTTACCTTCAGGATCTGCTTTACAAACTTCTGAAACCCAGAGGGGGCAGGCTGGCTGCTTTTAAATGTTTTAATGTAAACTTCTCGAGGGGAGGGGTGCGTTTGTGTGCAAAAATTTGATGTTCTGCCTCGATAAGATTAAACTTCAAGAGTCTTAAAAGCCAGGCTGAGCTGTCAGAATTTGAGGGCACAAGCCATTAACTGCTGAAAAATAGGAATTCGGGATGAACTACGGCCCAGATGCCTTGCAGTTCCAAGGCCGCTTTCTCCTCTCTATCTTAATTTGAAGGCGGCTGGGTTCCCATTTTACAGAGAAGGAAGCTGAAGGGGAGAGACGAGGTAACTTGCCCAGGGGCAGCCTCGCCAGGACTGTTGAGATGGCTGGTAGTTGAGCTCAGCTTTGAAATCCTGAAGTCAAACCAGTTTAGCTAGTGTGCTCATGTTTGATGGATATGTAAACTACCTCGTCTTGTCACTCTTCTAATAACAGTATACCTCAAACCGAGCAAACACAAATAGCCTTTATCTCTGTGCATATCAGTAACTAGTCCCGGGTGCTAGGCTGGGCTGTGGGAGAGGCCTGTTTGTGTATTTGTGTTCCAAGGAGAGGCTGCCTGTAATTTGGCTTGGCCGGCGATTAGAAATGACTTGGCACCAATAAATGGCTCAGGCCAAATGGCTCAGGCAGGTTGTTCTTTTTAATAATTGGTGTTCTTGAAATCTCAGAAGGCTGTTGACTCATTCTAGCCTTTGGTGACCGTGACTTGAATGGATTTTCTGCCTTAAATGAACAGTCATTTACAAAGTCTAAATTTTGTTCTTTTGTGGGGGGTGGGGGGGTGGCAGGGATCTGGGCAGGTGAGAAGGGCAGGTGACCCAGGAATGCTTGTAGATTGCCACCTGCTCTAGCGGCTTCCTACAGAGCCTTTTAAATCTGTGGTTTCCTTTTCCCAGTGTTGGGTGGAGGGCAGCTGGAAAGGGGTCTAAGTTTCTGGAGCAAGGTGGGAAGCCAGTCTGTGGCTTCCTGAAGGATTATGTGCTCCTTAGGAAGGTACAGGAAGGCTACTAGGGTCTCACTTCTTGAGCCACCGGAAATCATAAGCAGACACGGCTTGGTACGCAGAGATGTTTCTCTTCGGAAGAATGAACTGGAGACAGGTTCTATCCAAATTTTAGGTGGCACCGGCGGGGTCTGACTCGTCCAGTCTGGATGCCTGCAGCAGACGTGGGGTCTCAGGTTGTTTAAGGACCTTGGGGTGTTAGGTAAGGTGCCATCTCCTCCCTTTCTCCACCTCCTCTTCCCCCGCCCCCCCCCCCCCCAGTGCTTAGTATCTTGGGTGTGTTTAAAGAGGGTAATTGCACCCAGTTTTAAAATTTATAGTAGCAGTTACTCTAAGAGCTTCGTAATTAAGGCGTAATATGTTGTTGCATGTTGAGGTCTGCATGGGTGGTGTTCCCCACGTCTGTGAGTGGATGGTTCTTTGGCACAAAGAATCTACCTTGGCTGGTGGAGCAAAGGTATTCCCGGAGTCCTGGGGAGACTCTGAACTCCGGAAGAGTTAACCGTCATAACGCCTTTGGGGATGGGGTTCGCCCCAGGAGCAGCTGTGCGCATCTGGGACCGCCGCCGGGGCTCTTAGGGGGAGAATGCCTGAGGTTTGGCGACACGGTCTCATGTAGTCGTCCCAGCTGCCAGAGGCAGACAGATGGGATTCTTTGCGCCCTTTGTAGAGACCAGGAAACTAAGGCTTCAGGGAGGCCGATGGGGCAGGGCTGGGACTCCAGTCCAGGCCTCTGGATTCCCCCACTGGGCGCTTTGACCCCGCTCCCTGCTCCCCTTTGCCTTCCAGCCCGTTCCCCTTGGCTTCCCAGCACGGAGGAGTGTGCTTGGAGCCCAGGGCCTTTGCAGGGTTTAGGGCAGGGTCTTGGACTGGGTGAAATCGCCGTGTGGCTGCGGAGCAACAAAGAAGCAAGGAGGTGAAGAAAGGCAGCCCTGACCTAATGGGGCCGGCCACTCCCTAGGCTTGCGAGGGTTCTGCAGAAGAAAACCCGGCCACTAATTGTAGTGTGGGTCTTGGGTGCTTTTGGCGGATGGTGGTTAGGCCTGAGCAAACAAGTTTATCAGCTGACCTGTTTAGCGGTTGACTGGTGTTTTATCTGCACACACAATCAAGTGACTGGAGTGCTTGAATTATTCATGCAGTGTCCTGCCCTCTAGACTTGACTGTTCGTGTGATTACATCTGCCTGGAACAAACAGGCTGGATTCTTCATCTTTAAGCTCAGCGGTGGGGGCGGGGACTGGGTGTACCTTTATATAATAGGCGAGGTCCAGAGCCAGCACCTTGGGAAGTGGGGGGGGTCCTCAGCCTGCTCGCTCGCACCGCCACACCCCTTCTTTCCACCAACCGCCACCATACACACACACACATATTTTTTTTTTTTCAACTCTCCTTTGCTGTCTCTATGGGAAATGCCTATTAGTTGGGAACCTCAGGTTCTGCCAGCTGGGCCCCGATAATTGACAGAGGGCAGCTGACGAAGTGTGTCCAGCCCATTTTTATTTCACCGAGAGGTGAAACTCACAGGGGCTGGCTCCTTTCCTGGCTGTTTCTCTGTCTCCTTCTCGCTCTTTCTCCAAGCTGTCAGATCCCAGAGAAGTAATAAATGGGTTTTCCTCCCACTCCTCTGCCTACCTCCCTAATTACGGCAGAGCAAAGAGTACAGAACCATGGGGTCAGACCTCGGCCTTCGGGGGGTCACCCACCTCCTCCAAGCTCCTGCTTCCAGGCAGAATGTCAAGGGGGATTCAGCGAGGCCGGGGAGGCAATGGTGGCTGCCCAGCGCATTGGCTCCCATCCTCTTCCTGCCGAGGCTCTCCGGGGCTGGCCACCGGTCCCAAAGCCGGCTTAGAAAGGATCGCCCCCAGAGCACCTGTTGGGTGTTGGGTTTGAGGCCGGAGAAGCTGGGTCAGGCTGTCTCCACCGTCCCCCAGTCAGCGCTGAGGTTTTGAAAGAGGCCTTGAGGCATTTGGGATCCTGGGGCAGCGTCATGCTAACCCCTAATGGTCCCCTTTTTTCTGTAAGCCCAGAGGAGGAACCCTTCCTCCCGAGTTTCTTTTGGCCTCCCGGAACTGGGAGAGCCCTTTGGCTTCTCATCCGAACCTTCCATGTTACAGATGAGGAAACTGAGGCACAGGAGGGGAGCTGAGCTTGACCCGGTCACCCAGCCCCGCGTTAGTTCTGGGGCTGCCCCTGCGGCTTTCTGTCCCGTTCCCTGGGTCTCTGTTTAGCAGGACTCAAGAAGTGAAACATATTTGTTTACTAACCCATCGCCCTCTGTGGCTTTGAGTATTATTGCTTCTTTCTGCCTTATTATCTCAAGAGGCTAAAGCTACGAAGCCGGCTGTACGAAAGTACAAAGTACCCCATTTTGGGTTGTATAACCTTATCAGCTGAACACTTTTTGCCCACGGTCCGCTTCCGAATTGCCAGCTATTTGCACAACCAATGATTTGATGTGTGTAATAATAAACCCAATGCATAACTAGCAACCTCAGAGGTAAGGTTCACTGGCGAGGTAAAGTGGTAAAACCCATGAACTTTTTACCCGAGGATACAGAAAAGCATGAACACAGGGCTGGAGAAGAAGGAGATGGCAAATCTCCGTCCCCTCCTCTCTCACCCCCTCAGTAATTAGGGGCTTGGCTGGAAGATCTCCAGGTACAAGTTCAAGTTCGGTGACCATCACTTTTGCAGGTGCGAATGGCCAGAGGGAACCGGCAGGTGGCGAGGTTACAGAGACGGGGCCCAGGAGTGCCAGTCTGTGTGGCATTGGGGTTGAGCTAAGAAGAGATCCGGACTAGTGTTTTTTTTCTGGCATCCAAGCACCCCTCCTAGGCCCTGATTTCTACTTAACCTTCCCCGGCTGGTCACTCTCGCCCAGGACGGTCTTCCTCCAGTCACACAGGTCCTTTCACTGCCCTGGAGGCCTGCCTTGGTCGTCTTTGGGGTCTGCTGAGCTCAAAGTCCCCTGCCTTCCACCCCAGTCTTCTCTGGACCCCTATGCCTCACTGCCCAATGAGCTGTATAGAGCGGTGTCGGTGTGGTTCTCTGGCTCTTTCCTTTCTCATGCTTCTGATCCCTGGGATGACCCAAGAGATGGGCACATGAATGGCTCCCGCTCTTACTCAAGGACACTGAGCCTGGGTGGGAAACCTGGCTTCTTAATAAGACTCCTTCCGTGAACTCTCCTGGGCCAGCGGCCCCCGGAGGGCACAGAGCTCTTGCTCTCTTTGCATTCCTCCTCCTCCACTTAGTATAGGAAGGGCCTGATCTACGTCAGAGGCCCTTCATTTCCATTTTGTCCTAGGAGTGAGTCGGTCAAGGAATGAGCTCCCTTTTCCCTCCTGCGTGGGACAGTGTTTTGTTTTCTGTTTGCACAAAATACTGGGACACGTGGGGTAAAAAGGTAGTCAAGGCCAAATCTCAGTGGGGTTTCCCCCTCCGATCTGGCACACGAGTCCTGTCCTTTCTCACACTTCATCTTGTTTCTGTAGCCTCCCGTCTGGGGGGCCTGTTATGCGCACTTAGCACAAAATAGGTGCTCAATAAACACGCAGTTTTCCTTTACTCCGAATTCCTCAGCTTGTCAGAGGGTGGCCTTCCAGATTCCTTGAGCCCTGGCGGGAGAAAGCGAGGGTTTTAATTGTGGGTTGGCCCCCCAGCTCTGCAGGCTTCCTCCTACCGCTCGGCATCCAGTTTCTTCATCAGGAAAACGAGGGGGTTGAATGCCTGCCAGAGCGGTTATTAGGGGCCTGGGATGTGCCGGGTGTGGGCTGGGCGGGTTCCACAGCCCAATAAGACACCATTCTCTCGCCTGGGGAGCCGGCGTCTAAATAAGTCATGGAGCGCAGTGAGGGAAGTGCTAATATGGCCCAGTGTCCCTGGGAGAGCACTCAGGATAAGACAGCTCATTCTTCCCCGGAAAGGGGAGTCGGGTCAGGGAAGAGTACACCAAAGGACTGTTACCTGAGCCCCTGAGCCCAGTCTTAAAGGGGGGGCAGGGGTTAGGAGGAGGCTTCTCGCTTCTCTCTCTCTCTCTCTCTCTCTCTCTCTCTCTCTCTCTCTCTCTCTCTCGGTGACAGCCGCTCTTGGAAAGGCCAGCGGAAGCACAGTCCACAAGTTGGAATGGCGGAGGGGGGGGATGTGGGGCTCCACTTGGGGAGTGAGGCGAGGTGGTGACATTTTGCAGCCAAGTGATCTCCCATGCCTCTCTGCTCTCACACTCCCGACTCGGCGGCTCCCTCTGTCCCCATATGGCTCTGCAGGGCTGGCCCGCGTCCATCTGGCTGGGGCGGGCTCGGGGAGGGGGAAGGCAGTGGTTGGGGGGTGGGGGGACGCCCCGGGCTGGCCGAGATCTCCCGGGCCTGCTTCTCCACCCCAGCGTGCCACTCTGAACTTTCTTCCCCAAAGTGGCATTGCCTCCTTTCCCCGTGCGGGTAATTCTGTAATGACTGGTTCTGACCCGCCCCTCCCCCATATTTAATTCTCATCAGCCAGCTCTCTCCACTTTGCTATTAATGATAGCAGCCAGCGAAATAGCTTTCAACATGCCATTGACAGTCTGGTTTAAGAGAGCACTTGAAGTAGTGCTAGACAGCTGAAAGCACCCATAATTGTGTACCAGAGTGAGAACTGCGTGCTCGAGGGCCTTGTTTTTATATGCTTAAAGGGACAATATCTTGTTTTCAACAAATGCTCTCCGAGACTCCCGGCCAAGATGCGGGCTCCTCGAGCGCGCCTCTCCTGTCCCCTGGCTTTTTCTTTCCTCTCTCGCCTTTCACACGAAACATGTTCCCCCTCACGTTGGGGGCTAAGGAGAAACTTGGGGAAGGGGGTTATTTTGGGTGGGCTGGTGGCCGTGAGGCCCCGGCCCGGTGTTTCTGGCGGTGGGACTGGAAGGGCTATTCCCCGCCCCCCCCGCCCCCCCCCCCCGCCCCCAGCCCATGTATGGATGTGGAGTTCTTTTGTTGGCTGAGGATGTCACAGCCTGAGGGTGTGTGGGCAGGCTTCCAGGGAGCCTTCTGAATGTTTCCCGGAGGACCACGTCTGTGGGGGCTGTGGCGGAAGGCTCCACTTATTGGAGAAGCCCTTGGCCCCTTTCAAATCAGATTCTGGGAGGCCGTTCATTGTGCAGAGGCCTTTCTAGAAAGCAGGAGGGTCCGTAGGGCAGGGACTCACTCTTAAGTGGAGGTTCATGCAGGGCTTGGGGGCTTAACCAGGGGTCCCATCTACTCAGCCCTGGGGATTTTGCCTGAGAACAAAACCTCCCTCCTCTCCACCCCAGCCGACTTTATTACTCCGAAGATGCCACACGGCCCTTTGGGCAGAGGTTCCCCTCACCCCACTGTCACCAAAGCTCCCCTTCACCAGTGGCATCCTCGAAGGGTGAAGAAAGAACCCGGTTCCCAGGGTGGGGCCTGGAGTCTGGCTGTGGCAAACGCCAGGACTGTGTGTGGATGGGCTTGGCTGCTTGTATGCCCAAAGGGGCATCCTCCTTCCACCCACCATGTGAGTGACACCGACAGGGGCCTGGGGTCCTGGGGCAGCTTGCTACCACCACCAAATAATTCCAGCCGAAGGCCTTTATTGAGGACGAAGAGTTGAAAGTTTTGATCTTCCAAATATTGTAATACTATCGACTTTTGGTATTTCTGTACCATTTGATCATTTGCAAAGCAGAATAGACCTTTTCATCTTAGAAACCCCAAATAAGAGGCATTCGGGTGCAGGACAAACACACGCCAGGTGGAAAGCATCGGAGTGTGGGGTGTGAAGATGACCTGGGTACATCCGGGGCACTAGAAGATGACCTGGCTACATCCGGGGCACGAGAAGATGGCCTCGGTACATCCGGGGCACTAGAAGATGGCCTGGGTACATCCGGGGCACTAGAGGGCTGTGTTCTTAAACTGGATGGGGCGGCAGGGGCTGGGGTGTGGTGTGTGGGATGCCGTCTCTATGAGTTCCCCGAGGGATAGGACCATTTCATGTTCACTGAGGCCCCCGAGCCCTGCGTGGTTCTGGGCCCATACTGGGTGCACAGTGTACGTTTTGGGGGGGACTCATGGAGGCGACGTTCTAGTTTGGGGCTCTCCCTGACCCTGTAGAGCATTATGGACTTTCTGGGAAGGATACAGGTTTTCTCCGGCTTCTGAGAGAGATCTGTTGGCCGCAAAGTTGTGATTAGAGAAAAGAAACGTAAAAGTGTCCTGAACTTTTTTATGTTAAGGCATCTTTAATATAGTTTAAGGGTTTTGTCTTGTGTTTGTGTTTCTTCTTGGTCTGCGGACAGTTCAGATGTACAAAGGGAAGATAGGAGGTGGTGAGGAAAGAGATAGCGGGGAGGAAGATGATAAAGCAGAGATGGGGGAGGAAGGAATGAGGAAGAGAAATTATGCTGAATTGGGATTCCGAGAAGGAACCCAGTACCAGGAAGGCGAGAGTCAGTGGCTTGGAGGTAAATTGGCAAACCGTGCCTGGCATGCCTTGGCTGTCTCCTTGGGCGTGGAGTTCCACATGCTACGGCCTTACCCTACTGCCCTTTTAAATCCTTGGTGACCACTGTTCACACTCTTCAACTGTTTATTGTTGTTGTCGTCATTTTTTAAAAAAAATGGAATTGGGGCGCCTGGGTGGCTCAGTGGGTTAAAGCCTCTGCCTTCGGCTCAGGTCATGATCTCAGGGTCCTGGGATCGAGCCCCACATCGGGCTCTCTGCTCAGCAGGGAGCCTGCTTCCCCCTTTCCCTCTGCCTGTCTCTCTGCCTACTTGTGATCTCTCTCTCTCTGTCAAATAAATAAATAAAATCTTAAAAAAAAAAAAAAAAAGGAACGAAATCTAGTCTAGCCCAATGGTAGAAGTTCCTTTTTTGTTTGTCCCCCAAAGCGACATCTTTCCTCATGAGACTCAAATGAGCAAGAGTCCTTCCCACAGTCCTGCAGCACTGGGGATACCAAGAGCACCTTGGGGACAGAGGCAGGGCAGGGGAGGGGACGCTTCCGGTTGGTTGTGAAGGCTTTGGTTCTGGACTCCTACACCTCCCAGCCAGTCTGCGATCGGAAGGTTGGAGGAGGAGGCGGCCTTCTACCCAGTCCCCAAATACTTGCCCAGGGACAGCCCTCAACAGGTCGGGCCTGACTCTGAGTGTCAAACTGATTGTCCGGTCAAGGGCACGCTTGGTGAACCGGTGGCGATTTCTGCTGGGAAGAGCTGGGCAGTCTGGGGGAGACCAGTGGGTGAAGGACGGGAGTCAGCCCTTGGTCTGGGGTGGGGGACAGGAACTCTCCGACTTCCTGTGCAGGAAGAGGTAGGGCAGACTCGGCGAGCCCCGGAGCGCAGGTGGTCCCAGGTGCTCTAGAGCGAGGGGCTCAGTGGCCGATGGGAGCAGAGTGAGCGTGAGACCCGTAGCAGGGGGAGGCCATGAGTCGGCCGGGGCTGATGGGTCCAGAGGAGCCTTAGCTTCTCCTTACACCCTTCCCTGTGGCTTTTCCTGGAAGGGGCCCCTTCCTCCAGCCCCCTCACCGCTGGAGAGGGCAGCAGTCCAGTACTTACCTGGCTTTGCCTCAGGGCAGAAATCCTAAGAGCGGAGCGGTTGAGGTTGGTCATTGGTGTCACCCGCTGTCCTGTGTCCCACCTCCCTCAATCCTTAGGGCCTCAGAGAGCAGGTCTGCCCCTGCCCGAGTCCTCTCACTGTTGGCTTGATGCCGGCCTCTCGTGCGTGGTACGCAGCCTGTAGGGACTTCTTAAAGGGAGCAGGTGCGGGTGCTTTCTAGGTACTTCTTTCTCTCAGCCTGGTTGAGTTTCTCTGTTCTCTTTCCTGGATCGGACCCCATTTCTGCAGGGACCTCCTCTGCCTGCCCTCCCTTACTTTCCCGCTGCCCAGGCTCCCCGGTGGGGAGCGGGGCCCGTCCCTGATAAGACTTTCTCCTGGCATTTTTGTGCCGGTGGTGGATTCAGAAAGCCACTGGTTTTCAGAGGGGCGTCCTGGCAGTCTTGTGCCGAGCACCAGGCGGCGGGAGGTGGTCAGTCCCGGTGGCAAAGCGACCGGCTTGGGAGGCAGACAGCCTTGGGTCTGAGTCCTCCCCATCAGGACCTCCTGGCCGTGTGACCTGGGGCTGACCGTGGGACCTCTGCGAACTTCAGTTTGTACTGGGGGGAGAATGGGGACCCCTGCCCGCCGGAGCAGTGCCGTCCGAGACATGGCTACCGTGACCGGGGAACTGAGTTTGACATCGAGTTGTAACTAACCTGCGCTAGCCCCACGGGGCTCGTGGCCGCCTCTGCCAGACCTCGAAGTCACAGGCAGCGCTAGGAGGAGTATGTAAAGTGATGGATATACGGTGACTGCTTAGCACCGCCCCCTGCGCATAGGAAGGCCTCAGCAGTGTCTTCTCCCAGCGGGACGGAGTCCCCACAAGTTGCCAAGGCCTCCAAGAGTGAGGCCGAGATCCTTGGGCCTGCGGATGTTGTAGGACTTCCCAGAGCCCTTCCCACGTGCTGCTGGTTGGCCCGCATGCCAGCCGTGAGTGCGGATGTCTGCCAGGGACGAGGCACTGGCTCGCGGTTCAGAACCCAAAACTCAGTCTGTTTCACTCGTGGCCAGCCCGCTTGTTCCCCAGGCCTTATCAAGGCATAGTCTCCCCGCCTCCAGGATACTCACCTGGATGTACTTCAGGACTTTGGTTCCAGGGCTGGGAAGACCCCAGACGAGGAAGGCCTTTAAGAATTCGGTAGACTGTGCGGCCGCGGTGTGCAGATCGGGGTGTTTCAGTCTGGGCATTATTGACATGTGAGGCTGGAAAATTCCTTGGGGTGAGGCTGTCCTGTGTACCCCAAGATTAGCAGCATCCTTGACCTCTGCCCACTAGTTGTCAGGAGCACTGCTCCGGTCACACACACCCAGTGACACCCTTAACTGCCTTCTAGACATTGCCAAGGGCCCCCTGGGGGGCAAAATCGCCCCCCTGGGTTCGAACCCTTGGTGTTGGGGGCGGTGGGGGGAAGAATTCTGGCCAGAGAGCTGGGAGAATTGGTTGCCACTGTGGCTTTGTGACCTACGGCAGCTCCTTGCCTTCTCTGGGCCCTGCTTTCCTTATCTATAAACTGAGATGTTGAACGTGGTGGTGGTGGTTTGGGAGGCCGTCCCATCCCGACCCACAAACAAATTTCGAAGTGACCGATCTTGATTTTTACGGCCTATGAAATGCCACCACTCCTGCCATCCTCGTCTGGGGAGAGAGGACCCTCCGATCCTTTCAGTCTAAGCGGGATGGTCGAGCTTGTGGGCTGTGAACTCGGTGGTGGGCGGCTAGAACGGGGCTCTGTGTCCGCCCACAGTTAGCCTGTCCCCTCCCCCGACACCTCATTTTCCTTTCCTGCCACACGGATTTCCCAGGAGCCTCTGTCCTTACAGAGTCCTAGCCAGTGTTCCATTTGTAGTGCTGACCTTACGGGGAGACCCCCAAAATTTAACGAGCTGCCTCTGCAAGGATAATGTGACTTTTACAGCCTGTTGAGGGGCAGAGGGAGATTTGCATAATGTTCCAAGGGGGGATTAGGTGGCGGGGGGTTGCCATGGCAACCCCGCAGGGATGAATTGAGAATTTTTCCTCCTGGCGGGAGTTGGCCAATGGAGTCTGGGAAGGTGGGGGAGGGAGGCAGGGGGTTATCTGAGGGGAGGGAGGGGACAGAGGGCTCCAGGGATGGGGGGGCGGTTGGTGGCGCCTGGGATGAATGGGCGGTGTTGGGGGAAGGTCTAATCGGCAAAGGCTTTCCCTGTTCTGGCTACACAAGCAAGCTCTTTGAGGGCCGTCCCCTGGAGTGGGGGTGGGAGGCAAGCGGAGTTTAATGTGTTTGGGAACCGAGAAATTAAAGTGAACAAATATTTAAAGATTATTGGATCTTGTTAACAGGAAGCCCGGTGGATGGAAATTGAGAGTCTGAGAAATGAAAGTCGTAGAGTCTGAGAGCCAGGGAGGGACTCGGCTGTCACCTAGGCCCAGGTCCCTCCCTTGGAGTGGTGTCTAACCCTCGTCCCTGTTTGGTGGCCATTGAATGCTCCTGAGGACGGGGTGCTTGCTCTCACACAGCACCTCATTCATTTTTGAGAGCTCTGATGATTATACTGCACCCAGATCTGCCTCTTTCATGCAGTGGAAATTGAGGCCTGAGTGCGGGACAGACCTGAGACTTTGCGTTGCCAACTCTTCCCAGGGTCAGTGGCCTAGATGCCTCCTCTCCCGCCCCTCTCCCCACAAGCTCTTTCCCCTTCCTTGCTTGCCTTCACCATTCCCAGTTCCCTTACTCCCTAGACTCTTGGAAGAAAGTGCCAGAGATTTCTGGTAGGCAGAAGAAGGGAAGGTGGAATTCCTTCCAGGGTGGCACGTGGAGGGTAATGTCCCAAGCCGGACACCCTGGACTCTCTCGCCTTTCATCTGTCTTAGCTGGGTGGGGACGAGCGTGTCGCGTGTTCGCTGCCATCCTCACCTGCGTGAAGGGCATGGGGGGGGCTAGTGCAGAGTGCCCAGCCCAGGCTGGCCCCAGCCAGCGTCCCATTCCCTCCCTCGGGAGCCAGATCATCAGGGTCACATGGGGCTGGGCCTTTTCTTGTATCCAGCCCTCCCGGCATAAAGAATTCAGAAGGCTTCCTCAGAACGTATAAATATTTAATGGCATTGTAGTTATATATAATTTGATCAATATGTCAGTGCTAAAAGGGCCTTTATGGAGGCTCACCTATCATTGAGTGATCCGTGATGGAAACCCTCCCGGCCCCTCCAGAAGCAGGGGCCATTAGCTCCCTAGGCTGCTAAGTGGATCATTTATTTGCCCCCTTCCTTAAGACCCCCGGATGCTACTTTCCCGTAGAGCCCGTGGCAGGGCTGGAGCGGGGCTGGGGAACCCCATCCCGGCAGTTTCCTGGAGGTGTCACCCCTCTTTGTCCCTGGATTTCCTTCCCGCTGGTGATTAAACACCCATTTCCTTTCTTTCAGAGCTGTCTAAGCTCCGTGCAGAGAAACTGCCTGGCAAGGAATTTCATGGTCTAGTCCAATCATTGAGGGCCTATCAATTTAGAATTGCCTGGGACATGCGATGGGATATTTTAAGTTAAAAGTACTCAGGCACATTGTTCCAGAATCTTTCAACATTTAGTTGCTTCGTGGTTACGGCCCCTGGCTGCCGCGCCCTCCTCCTCTTGCACCGCCCCCAACTGCACCCCCCACCCCCCCATACGGGCCTCTGCCCCCCCCCACCTACCCCCTCCCGTGCCCCTCTGAGTTTAATTTGAGATGAAGCAGACTCATTTGGAACACCCCAGGGCTTGAGTCAGAGAACCCAGTAAAACCTGATTACAATTCAAGAACCGTGGAGTGGACCTAGTCCCCCCCAACCCCAAACATGCGTGTTTCTGGAGGAGGAAGCTGGGGTCCCGGCCAGCAGGATGAGCCCTTCCTACCGTGGCTGCTTGGACTGACCGATGGCATGTCACTGCTCTGGAGCCCTCTGTGCTATGAAGCCTGGTCTTGGGGACCGAGCCCCCGCCAGCGGCAGCCCAGCCACATCCTGAAGGGGGCGCTGTCTCGTCTTCCTCATCACCCTTTCAACTCTTGCCATGCTCTTTTCCTGAGCTGTACGGAGGGAAGGACGTGTCACAGCGCCCTTCAGGAATGGTTAGCAGGCTGAGACGCAGTGACAGCTCCCGGATCTTCCAAGTTACCCCTCTGCCGCTCTGTGTTGCGGACAACTCAGTTGGACCCCAGAGGAGGGAAGCGATTTGCCCAAACCCACAGAGCTAGATGGAGGCAGAGCTGGGGGTGGGGGGTGGGAGCCAGCTTGGTTCGGCGTGGCTTTGGGTCATAGCATGCTCTTTAAAGTGCCAGGGTTCTCCCTCACCTTGTTTTTATGGGGCTGAGGTTGCAATGAAGTGTGCATTACCGAAAGCCGGGGGGGGACAGACGACAGGGCAGTTTGAAATAAATAGCAGGGACTGAGGACTGGGTTGAACAGTCAGCTACATTTTCAAGAAAAAAAAGGGGGGGCAGCCAAAGACTGGCTGGATTCCGAAGGCCAGGAGCAGGAGACTGGGGGGCGAGAACCAAGAGCAGACTGTGGCTCACCTCCTTCGGCATTCTGCGGCCGGGGCCCGCGGCCGGGGTGTGATGGGTGAGGCAGGGCTTCAGGGTGCTGAAGGACCCTTGGTTTCCAGCAAGATGGTCGCAGGTCCTGCTTTCCCGAGATGATCATGGCGCGCACGGGAGCTAGGAAGGCGCACTGAGCAGATTGCCCCTCGGGAAATTACACTTGCCCCCCCGCAATCTTGTTTTCCGTCATTTATTAGCCTAACAGTCTCGCCGGAGATGTGGGGCAGATGTTACTTCCCGCACCCAGTTGGGAGCACAGACTCCGAATCTCGCAGGGTCTCTGGGCACGTGTCTCCGAGCTGCTGCTGTCTGCGTCCCCTAGACGGTGTTCTCCCACCAGCCAAGCTGCCTTTTTTGAACCACACTTGAAAAAGAAACTTTCAAAGGCCACGCCCGCCTCCCCAAACACCTTTCCAAAGGCTGCGAAAAAAGCTGCCTTATTGATAACACGGTGCCCCGGGTTGCCAGGAGGAGTTTTCCAATGTGTGGTCTGGTTCCAGTTGGTGATTTGTGACCTGTCCCAATTGTGGAAGTCACGTCTTGATTTCCCCCTCCCCTTTCTTGGAACCGAATGTTTAGGGCTTGTTTGAGTTGGACCAAATGCTGTTTTAACAGCTGTTCTAATCGGAAATGCTGTCAATGATTAACCCTGACGGTAGTTTTTCTTTCAAAAATACTTCTCCAAGCTCTCTCAAAATGTCGAAATTGGGCTTCTTGGTAGGAAGTCGTTTAGTGCGGTTGCTCCATTGCTGGGCGAGCGTCAGTTTCCCCATCTGAACCATGGAGGTGCTCGTCGTAAGGGCCTTCCCCGGAGGGTTACTGTGATCTCACACGTGGGAAATGCTTGAATGCCCATATCCCGGGCCCCCAGAAGGTTCCGTGTCTGTGTGGCGCAGTTCTGATGTTTGTGGTGTTGGGAGGTGGGCAAAGGAGGCAGGAACTGCTTCCAGTGGGGTGGAAGGGTGACACTGGGAACTTGCTCAGGGCCACCTGGTGGCCTGGGATGCCAGGCCTGGAGCTGGGCACGGCTACGGGAAATCTCGGCAGGTCCCTTTTCCTTATAACCGGAGGATGCTGGGCTCCCGACCAAGCCCTACAGGAAGATCCCACCTAGACGAAGGCTGTGGCCACATGTTTGCTAAAGTGTATGGGGAAGGGGAAGGCTGGCTGCTTTTCATATTTTGCCTGGAACTGCCAAGACCCCGACACTTGACCCATTTGCTAGAGGAAGTAAGCAATTTTATAACCACCCACCCCAGAGGTTGCAAGAGCTGGGGCTGCTGCGTAAGCCAGAGTAACTGGGAAGGTTTGGAGCCCGCCTGCCGCCCGCCTTCCTGGCTCAGGGGTGGAGGCAGCAGCTGGAGGCCCACCGAGAGGGCACTGCCTCACCCCGCCCAGGCCACAGATGTCACTCACCCTGGGCCGGGCCCATATCTGCAGCCAGGGGAGCCTTGGAAAATCAGTGCAGGGAGGCTAGCGAGATCCTTTTGGCTAAATATTCATCGAGTGCCTATTGTGTGCCAGGCACTGCAGTGCTGGTCATTGATGGTAAGAGGCTTTGGACCACTGAGCCTGGTCGGTTTAGTTTATGTCTGTTTCCCGTTTGTAATATATCCTTCTGTTCTGATGCGGCACATGAACCTCTGACGGTTGAAGGACCGTGTTGCCCTATGCAGGTTTGGACTGAGATGCAGACTGGCGGATTGTTCTAGAACTCCTGCCATATACAACTCTGATCCTGTTTCCTTCCCCTCCTCCACTACCAATCGAGGCAAGGATGAACAGGAATGAGAAAGGATCCTGTTTGGGAGAAGAACTCTTCCCAGTTACTTAGATTAATAATTTATACAGTAATTACGTAGTCATCTTCCTACATTCCTTACAATATAAATGATGGCTGTCCAGTGGGTCGAGCCCAGAGATGGTAGACAGAACAGCTCCGTACAACAAAGAAATATCTGGTTTCAGCGTCAACAGCGCTGAGGCTGAGAAGCTGTGGTGGCCGGTGTCCTTACTGGAGTGTATCCAAATGGCAAATGGGGCCGTAAGACCCAGAGGTCACAGCCAGGGGAACCCTCCCTCTCCACCCGGGAATTTGGAAGTGGGACCCATTATTGGCATTCAGTGGGTCATTCGGTCCTTCGCAACAAAAAGTTGTTCCACCCCAGATATCCGCGGTGGGCAAGTGCGGCCCTGTCCTGAGGATCAGAGTGCTCCAGGAGAGAGGACCAGTCCCTGGTCCCCACCTGGGATGCCCCCACGGAGTAGACAGTCCCCGTGTTGGAGCCTGCCGCTGTGGCCGGCAGCCCCAGGATGTAGGGCCACGCTAGCCCATCAGGTTCCCAGTTGATGGCCTGTCTTGGCTCTTCCCCAACCAGAGGCGTCCTCCTTAGTGGCTGGGGGTGGGGGGGGCTGCTAGCCCCTGGAACTCTCCCACCCTGTTTGTAAGCCTTCAGACAGCATTGTTTTTGTTTTAAGTGCACCAGATTTCTCACCGAGAGCCATTTGACATGCGGATATGATCAGAGATTTTTAAAGGCCGTTGTCATGGTTTTGTCTCTGGAAGATTGCCGTGTGCTGATGAGAGCTTTGAAGCCCGCACCCGGGACCTCGGGACCTCGGTCCTGGGAGCCTCCGGATTCAGCGGGAGATAAGGAAGACAGTCCTGAGCCTTGTCTCTCAGGGGACCTAGGCCTTCCTGTCTGGGCACAGTTAACCATTTAGCGCTATTTTTTTTTTTCAAACCGCTCTGGATCCGAGATCTGGGGTTCACATAGGACAAGGGTGGTAAAAGCAGGTGATATTTATGTAAATATGACCTTGGCTGGCATGTTGGGGGTGGAGCAGAGAAGCACTCAGCTCATGATCAACTTCTAGGAAGAATTGGGGTTCCAACGAGTTACCTCTGAGCAGCTGCTTCAAGAAGGCAGTGTTTTAACCTTTTTTTTTTTTTAGATTTTTTATTTATTCATTTGACAGAGAAAGACAGAGATCACAAGTAGGCAGAGAGAGAGGGGGAAGCAGGCTCCCTGCTGGGTAGAAAGCCCGATCCGGGGCTCGATCCCAGGACCCTGAGATCATGACCTGAGCCAAAGGCAGAGGCTCTAACCCACTGAGCCACCCAGGCTACCCGGCAGTGTTTTAACCTTAAAATGGGACGCACTCGCGGTGGGATTTCAGGCTGGGTGGGGGAAGGATCCGTCTGAGGGGGGAGAGGCCAAGTGAAACATGGAGAGGGCTGAAGGAGGCCCTCGAAGGCACTGGTGGCCTTGGGGACTTCCCGTCACCTGCTTCGTCCAAGAGCCAGAGAACTTGTCTTGCTGTTTCCATTGGGCACCATTGGGCACAGCCGAGCCCTCCTCACCACCATGCACTTCACTCGGATAATAGGTTTTACTGGGGTGTGCGGTGGGGGATGGCGGAACGGGGGTCGGTCTTGTTTCGTTTTGCTTTTTAATTAGGGCTTCCATCCAGAGCAGACTCTGGTCCGAACCACACTTGTAGACCTCCCTTTGATAGGAAATTGGAGCTCCCCAAAGCCGAGGCAGCCGGCTGGGTTAGGGCCCCGGATTTGGTAAGGCCTCCCGGCGGGGTCCCACAGGGGAGGGGTCTGTGGCTTCAGGGTAGTGCATGTTGACCCCTGTGCGACATTTCTGCGACTCAATGTATCTGCCTATACTTCACGCCGTGTCTCTTCTTTTGCAGACAGAGATTGCGAAGAGACTGAACACGATTTTAGCACAGATCATGCCTTTTCTGTCACAAGAGGTAAGACCACTTCTCCCTGCATCCTTGTCTTTCCAGTGCAATGCCGCCCGGTGCCGCTTGGGGCGCCTTGGATCCCCAGCCCCTGTTCCTTCATAGGGCCTGAAATTAGCAACCCCGGGTTTTAGAGAAAATGGTCCAGCACATCAGAGGGAGTGTTTGCTCATTCTTCTGGTAGAACTGTTTCTCTGCCAGTGCCTGAGACCAAGGAGGAGGATGCCGGCCTGTGATGGGGCTAGCGATGGGCCCTGGCCGACCTCTTTGCGCCCCGCCCCCCATCCAAAAGGCCGTTCCTAGCCTCTGCGTCTCTCTGCCCCATCTCCCACACCTGGAAACGTGTAGGAGCAAGATGCCTGGCCAGACAGTGCAAAGGGCCAGACTCTCTAAAGGGAATGAGTACCCAAGGGGGCCCTAGCCCCTAGGACAGTGTCCCCCCTAGAGGCATGACCCATCAATCATATTACCTTCCAAGAGACCGCCCCCTGAGTCCCGGACTGGGCTAGTGGGCGAGCCGAGGGAAGCATCTCCAAGGAGGCCCCTTGGGGCAGGTCAGACAGGTGAGCTTTGTGTCTGGCAGAGCTCACTTCAGCTGGGGCGGGCCCCGGCCACCACGTCTGCTCCCTCCCGGACTCCTTGGTCTCTGAGTCAGAGCAGCAACGCATAAATGATGGAGTCCAAAACACCATACAGTGATGTCCTAGAGCTCAAATCCCAGTGGAGGAGACAGCGGCACACAAAGCGGCTGCTATCCCAAGGCCGAAGGAATGAATGCACCAAAAAAATATGTATTTTTTAGAGTGGTTTTCGGTTCACAGTGGCCCGGGGGTGGAAGGTACAGAGATCTCCCCAGTAGCAACATCCCGCCGCAGAGTGGTGTATTTGTTACAGCTGATGAGCCCGCATGGACACCCCATTACTGTGCCCAGTCCCTGCTTTATTTTAGGGTTCATCGTGCCACTTTTCCTTTCTCTCTCTCCAGACACATTTTCACTTTTCTCTTTACTTAGCTAGGTAGGGCTTGCGTATCCCTAGGTAGTAGATTCCCATACTTTGCTTCTGAACTCTTTGAATGTAAGTTGCAGATCTCCCGACCCAGCACTCACTCCTCTAGCTGCGTCTCTTAAAGATGGGAACACCCTTCTGTGTGACGAATGCCATTACCGCATTTAGAAAATGAGGACTAGCCTCTCCTATCTGGCTCATATTCGAGGCACGGAAGGACGTTTTTCTGTACGTGTGATCGGGGGAGGCGGGTGACCCACAGCCGTGTTTGGGCTCATTTCTGTTGATACTTAAAACAATGGGAAGTGGGGCTTGCAAAGGTAACATGTGCTCATCGAAAAGCGTTTAAAGCAGAAGGTGGAATGGTCCCACCCGTTTCGCGGACCTCCTCTGCCTCGGGTGGGGGCCGCATCACTGCCTGGCCCCAGCGGCCCTCCCTGTGTCCCCTTGGGTCGGGCAGGCGGTGCAGCTCACGCCCTCCCTGTCCCTCCAGCACCAGCAGCAGGTGGCCCAGGCGGTGGAGCGGGCGAAGCAGGTCACCATGACGGAGCTAAACGCCATCATCGGGGTACGTGGACTCCCCAATCTGCCTCTTACCGTGTGTATAGCCCTTTTATTCCTTTCATTTACCATAACCAGAGATCGACTCTGACCTTAGCTGGCCTCAAAGAATGGCGGCCCCAGGGCTCCGGCTTCCCGTGGCTTAGACCCGCTTGGGGCTCTCGCCCCTTGAGCTCCCCCAGTGCACGGCTAGTGTGACATGCCTCAAATCCACCTCCAAACTCTCCAGCCCCAACCTCCCCCAGCTTTTGGTGTCCCCACCATGGAGGGGGGGCAGGCTCCGAGACAACCCTCAGACCCAGCTGCTCCTGATGCCTCCCCGGGGGGCCCTGTCTGCCCTGTGTTCCCCTCCCTGGCAAAGGTGTGCCCTTCTTTGGCCAGCTGAGATCCGATCGGTCTCTGTTGGACTGTTGATCTGGAATGTGCTATGGAATTGGGGTTGGGGCCTTCCTGTGCCGTGCACTGAGCTGCCTGAGTGAGCGTGACTGATGCGCCTTGTGAATTCCAGCTGGGGTATTCCGGGAGTCCTTTCTCACCGGGAGCCAGAAAGATACCCAAGAGTGCTCTGTGAGGGCCACTTCCGGTCGGACCCCTCCGTGGAAGAAGGAAGCGGGACCTCTCCTCTCTTGCATCCCTTTCTGGCTCGCGTCTTTAATGCATTTCGTGGATTCACGGAACATCTTTTCTCTTGCTTTGGTGTGAGGCTAGGGATATTTAAGATAAGCAGCTGAGGACAAACAGTTTTTTCATGTCACTCTGGGCAAAACTCTTAGGCTCAGGTGTTTTCTCCACCTTTTGTCCCTAAAATGAAGGGGGTGGGTGAGTTTGCTGCTTCCCATCCCCAGACCCCTGGGTCAGGGGGTGCTTCTGAGCAATATAGACTCCAGGACACGTGCCTCGGAGCTCCTTTCCATAGGTCTGAGGGTGGGGCTGGGAATGTGTGTTTCTGAAGTTTTCCAGATCTTTCTGAAGGGGAGTCAGGCTTGGGAAGCAGTGGCCCAAATGACTGAGGTCTGGGACCCTGCTTGGTCCTCATTTCTCTTTTGTTCTTGTGTGAGGTCATTATTTCAAGGCGGAACCGAAGGTCCCAGAATGTTGTGCTTGGTGGGATAAAGGATAACTCTTGGGTTTTCGGTCTGGGGCAGAAGCCCTGAGACGTGCATTCTAGTTATGGTTCTTTCCTGTGTGACCTTGGCAGGTCCTGCCTCTTCCCGGGCCTCAGTTTCTGCATCTGTTCAAGGAGGGAGTGGACCATCTCCCGGGGCCAGAAGTGCAGGGAGGCTGGGGGCACAGGGACAGAGGGATGCTGGTGGCTCCCGCTGGGGGGACCTGTGACGGCGACCCAGTTCTGTCCTGCTCTCAGCCCTGTGGCGGCTGCCGAACACTGCCTCGGGAGGGCATGGATGCATTCGCCTGGTCTGAACCTGGCGATGCTGGAGAGGGGCAGAGCAGGGTCCGGAAAGGGGACTGTGAGTAAGTGGCCCGTGTCTTTAGCGATTGAGCTGGGAGGCAGCACCCGGACGGGAAACCGTAGTATCGTAAAGTTCATTGTCGTCCCGGAGATCAGCTGCTGTGAGGTCTGGGGCCAGATGCTTTGTTGTGGGGCCTGTCCTATGCATCGTAGGATGTCTAGCAACAACGCTGGCTTCTACCCACTGGATGCTGGTGGAACCCAAAAATGTCTCCAGACATTGCCAAATGTCCCCGAGGGGCGGGGCCTCGGTGGGTCACTGATCTTGCCAATGCCCTTGTTTCAGAGAGGGGCAGTGTTTCAAGAATGGCCACAAAGTCAGCCAGAGGCCTGGGGGCTGACTCCCAGCCCCGGGCTCCTCCCCGCCCCGCCCCCTGGTCAGCCCACCTGGGGTCCCGGGGCCTCGGTCTCAGTTCACGGCTTGGTGGCTCGGTGGCTCGGCCTGGTGGCTCTCCGGCTCGGCTTGGTGGCTCTCCGATAGCAGTGGAAAGGGTCCCTGGGGGCGGGAAGTGCACCATGGTTTCTGTCCTCCGAAATTTCTCCTCTTCCAGCTCCTCGTCCCGTCCCCTTTCCAGGCCGAGCCCTCCCGTCCGCGCGTTGGCCCCAGTGGGTCCCCCCTCTCCCGCTCCTGCCTCCCTCTTTGGAATTAAAATCCTCTTATGAAAATAACTTTTTTCTAAATTCTAAGAAAAGAGTTAGATTGGGGAGGGAGGGCTGCTTGGATTAGCTCCACTTCCTCTAAGTAGTATTTAGGAAGCTACAAGTTAGGTCAAGGCAGCTCGAGGCAGATATTGGAATTCAATTAAAGCCAACGAGTGGGGCCTGTGACCCCCATTTCCAAGGTAATTGCTTCTCGGGCTCTGAGTGAATGCAGCCGTCGGCCTGTCATTAAGCAGGCGGCCGTCTAATCGCCGCGCCTGACAGAGCCTCACGAGGCAGGAATTACGGACGGCTGAGGCCTGCTCGCACCGGGGAGCCAGGGCTGACTGCACTCCAGGAAGAAGGGGCGCCTCGGCTCCCCGGGAGGAGCGGGGTGAGCGGGCAGGCTGCCGAGAGCTGCCTGGGGAGGGGGAGGCGGGGGGGGTTACACCGCAGGGCCAGGGTCCTGTCCCCAGCGGTAAAGGGCAGCTTCCCTCCTCACCCTGTGGTGTTGTTGGATTTGCCCGTCCGGAGGGACAAGTAGCCCGGCCTCCTGGTCCCGGAATTGGGAGGGCTTTGGGCAAGGCCATCCAGAGTTCCTCCAGGCCTCAGTTTCTCCAGTTGTGACAAGACGGAGGAGGGCTGGGTAAGTCCCATGTGGCGTGCCCGCTTCAGTCTGGTGTTTCTGGCTGTCTTGGGTGTGGGGTCGAACAACTCCGAGGTCATGTCTTGGTTCCATAGTTCAGTATATCTGGTGTGGGCAGCTGTCGTGGCTTATTTATCACACAGAGTAGAGTATTTCTAGGGTCTCCTGGGGCAGAAGACGGAACCACCGTCAGGTTGGTGCGAAGGGAGGGGGGACAGAGGGGCAGATGGGGGAAGCCCAGGCTTGCTGGCCCAGCACACCCCCTCTCTGGGGAACTCATGTATTCCCCTGAGGGAACACGGGCCCCAAAGATCACAGTTACTGTAGACCCCATACTGTGCTGGGGCCCTATTTCTTGGATCCACATTATTATGAGAGGGGTCCTCAAAAAGTCAACGTTCTTGTGCATGGGGGTGGGGAGGGGAGGCTTGTCCCTGGAGCAGCATCTAGCAGAAGGCATCCCTAGGCCGATTATAGACCCTGTGAGCTGACCTAGCAACCATTTCCAGAATCCTCCTTTTCCATCGCTCTGCGCTGGCCCAAGGTCATTGAACCTGATGGATGGAGTGGTTCTTACCCCATCTGCCCGCTGACAGTTTGGTCTGCGTTCCCTTGGAGATTTATTAGTGGAAGACACGGTTTAAAGTGTTGACTTGATTTTTTGGGGGGGGCGGGGGTGAGGAGGAGGAAGAGGGAGATTGTAGCTTGTCACAGACGACGTAGTATTCTGGACCCGTTCCTGAGGGTTTTGCATTTGGGTTTTGCATTCGCTCCGGGATGTAGATGGGCGGGATTCACTTGACTGAGTTTTCCAGGAGGAAGAAGGTGGAGAGGGCATGCTTCGGAATACATCGGTTTCTTCCAGGCCAGCAGCGTGGTGGGGAGAAGGCGTGCTGGCTCCTAGTCCGGGCTCTGCTTGCCTCCCCGAGCCAGTCCCCATCTCCGAAAT
>CM052896.1:29536649-29558367 GCA_028534135.1 Potos flavus
AGATAATATGGCTGTATACATAGAAAATATATAAACAATTAGGAGAGTTTAGTCAAGTTGCTGGATCCAAGATCAACATTCATTTATCAGTAGCATTCCTATTCATAAGCAATAACCAATTAGAAAGATAATAAAGAAATAAATGCATTAAATAAAGAAAATAAAGAAAAAATGCATTTACAGTAGCAAGAAAACTTACCCACGAATAGATCTTAGCAAAGCTACACAAGACCTTTATGAAAAAAATACAAAATTTTATTGAAGGAAATATTTCTGAAAAGACCTACATGGATCCTACGTTATACCATATTCGTTGATGAGAAAATCCAATATTATTTCAAATGCTGTCTTTTCCAGAAACCTGTAATGGAAAGTTAAACAAAATCCAGGTGGGATGTTTTCTATATCATTTGATATGCTGACACTAAAATTTATCTGAATAGTAAAGGACCAAAAAAATAGCAAGCATAATTTTGAAGAGGAATAAGAAAGGAGGCCTTGTCCTCAAGACTTACTGTAAAGCTCCACAGTCAAACAGACCAGTGGAACAGAATTTAGTCCATAAATAGATCCCTGTATAAATAAGAATCCAACTATGACCCATGTGGCATTATGTGTCAGTGGAGAAAAGCATCAGCAGATAGCTTGAGGACAATAGGCCACCTTAATGGAGGGAAGATGGATCCCTACCTCACATCCTACACAAAAATAGACTCTAGTAGGATTAAAGTCTTTAAACTTGTAGGATAAAATATTGGAGAACAGCCTCAGTGGTGTGAAGAGGGAAAGGATTATTGAACAGGACACAGGAAGCAAAAGCTGTAATAAAAAAAAAGAAAGATCAACTTGATTACATTAAAATTTTAAACATCTGCATAGCAAGAGATGAAAAACAAGACATGAAAAAATATGCATGCAGGATGCATAACTGACAAAGAAGTGATATCTGGAATACATAATAAGTTCTCCCAAGTCAGTACATGAGCGCAAACAACCCAGGGAAATGGGTAGGGGACAGAAACGAGCAATTCTCAGGGGCGCCCGGGTGGCTCAGTTGGTTAAGCCTCTGCCTTCGGCTCGGGTTATGATCTCAGGGTCATGGGATTGAGCCCCACGTCGGACTCCCTGCTCAGCAGGGAGTCTGCTTCTCCCTCTCCCTCTGCCATTTTCCCTGTTTGTGCTCTCTCTCTCTCTCTCAAATAAATAAATAAAAACTTAAAAAAAAAAAGAGAGAGAGAGAAACAAGCAATTCATTCCCACTGGCTCGACAAGTCTTTGATGAGTTTCATAAGACGAAACTTCCAGCAGGATTGGGAATGAGCAGCACCATCAGCGCTTGCGGTGGGAGCATACTCATGTCACCCACTTTGCGAACATTGGGCAATCTTGGTAAAGTAGAAGCAACACAACCCTATGACCTGGTAATTCAACTTCCGGGTATATACCCTAGTGGAGCTCTTAACACAAGTACAAAGAGATGCACATGGAGGTTTCCATTGCCCCATTATTTGAAGTAGCAGAAATAACTGGAAATAACCTGACCATTATTGGGGGAATGGATAAAGAAAAATAATCTATGCACTTTCCTATAATGAAATTATATGTGGGCATTAAAATACATGAGCTAGATCTTTATGTATCAGCTTGGATAAATCTCAAAAACACAATGTTGTGTGAAAAGAGCAAGTTGCAAAAGGAAATAGATGATATGATACTACTTATGTCAAATATAAATGTAAAAAAATTCTAAATTTCAAGTATATATATATCAAATAGAAAAACATGAGTGGAAAGAACACACCATGCCATAAGGATAATGGTTCTCTGTGGAGAAGGAAGGAAGGAAGGAAGGACGGGAGGAAGGAAGGAAGAAAGGAAGGGAGGGAGGGAGGAAGAAAAGAAGGGACCTGAGGGTTAGGGGGGAGTCCAGCTATACCTATCACATTTTATTACCTTTAAAAAAATCTGGAGAAAATGTTAAAATGCTCACATTTTAAAAATCTGTCTAGTGACTTCAGTAGTGTCTTATTATTTTCCGATCTTTTCTGTGTGTTTGGAATATTTCATTTTATTAATTTATTATTATTATTATTAATAAATAATAATTATTCATTAATTTATTCACTTAAATATTTCAATTAAAGGTCAAATGAGGAAAGCCAGACAACTCAGGACCCAATAAGAAACCACCATTCATTGGGAGAGGGGGGCGCTGGGGCTGGGCTGGGGGTGCACATGCCCCATGACGGAGGAGCAAAGCCCTTGGGTCACCGCGTCATCTCAGCCAGATCACTGGGCCTCTCTAGAACCTGGTCTTCTCATCTATGGACTGATGCTTGAAGGCTGGATAAGCCGTCCTTGGCTCATCTCCAGCCTGGATGTTTGTGATTCTAATGATTTTGTAGGGGTGCAAGGGCAACTATGTCATGTAGAGACAACATGAATTAAATTAGTTTAGCTTTTCATTGTGAGACATGCCAAACAGATATAAAGTAGAGAGAATAGTGTAGCCAATCTCCCTGTGCCCATTAATCAAGCTTCAACAGTTATCAACTCAGGAACAATCTTGTTTTATCTTACCCCGCCCGTTTCTACTAGCCACCACCGCCGCTGGGGTATCACGCAGCAAATCCCAGATATCTCAACATTTAACTAGTAAATATTTAAGTATCTCCACAAGGTAAGATCTATTTTAAAAATATAACCAATTCTATGATCTCCCCTAAAAAATGAACAATAATTTCCAATGTCATCAAATCCCCAATCTGTACTCAACTTTCCACAACAATCTCATAATTTTTTAAAAAAATTGTTTATTTGAACTAGGATCCAGATAAGGTCCATACAAAGCAACTATAATTGATATGTCTTTTAGGTTCCTCTTTCATGTCTTATTTTCTCTCTCTCTCTCTTTTTCTCTCTCTCTCTCACACACACATACACACTTATTTATTAAGAAAGAAAATTATTTGTCCTTAGAGCGTCTCACAATCTGAATTTGGCTGATTGCTAAACTGTTAGATCTTGGAGCTTGATTAACTCAAGGCTTGATTTTGGGGCTTGGGGGGTCAAGAATACTTCATTGATCCATGAGGAAGCACACGCTATGTAGATGTTTCTCCTTTTGTATATTAGCTGTCACTGATGATTATCGTTTAGATTCATGAATTCAATAAGGGCTACAAAATGTTGACATTTTAATTCTGTCACTCCTCCATCTACTTGTTCGAATGCTTCTGTAAAGAGAAACTGCCCCTCATCAACCACGGGATTATCTTTTTTCTTTTTTTTTTTTTAATTTATTTGACAGAGAGAGAGAGAGAGATCACAAGTAGGCAGAAAGGCAGGCAGAGAGAGAAGGAGAAGCAGGCTCCCCGATGAGCAGAGAGCCCAATATGAGGCTCGATCCCAGGACCCTGAGATCATGACCTGAGCCGAAGGCAGAGGCTTTAACCCACTGAGCCACCCAGGCGCCCCATCACAGGATTATCTTGAAGTATAGTTTAAATGCAGGATAAATGTTTGGTTCATTTGCTTTACTTGGAAATTTTTAAAGTAGTAAGTTAGTATCTTCAGTAGCTATCAATACGGGGTTTTCTTTTTTAAAAACAACATTATGAACTTGTGGATTTAAACATAATTTACATGCTTTGGTCAAGTGAAGTTATGCTTATTGTTTCTCAAATCATCCTCTTCAAGATGCCTCCTAAGGCTTTTTGATATGACTTTGGTAGTCTTTGCTAACTTCGTTGCTTTCTGATATAAGACAATGTTCCTGACTCCTCTTGTACATTTTGTGTCCTAGATCTGGAGTCAGCCATGTCTCCACGGAGCCCTCGTTCCTTTCAGTGGGAAGTGGTATTTAGAGACCATAATCTGGGGGCAATGGGTGCTTGGTCATTGTTTTTAGATCCCTTCAGTAGCAGAGCTAAGAATGTGTGTGTGTGTGTGTGTGTGTGTGTGTGTGTGTGTGTGTGTATGTGTGTACTTTTGTTAAAGATAAAATACATCATGAAATCTATTGACACTTCTAATTCAAATTCAGGGTTGCATGTTTCTACTTCACCTCTTTGATCTGCTATCTGAATTTTCTTACAAAGTGGATTAAATTCTGCGTGGTTTACATCTAAGTGACAATGACGATGTTCAAAACTTTCTCTTGTTATCCATTTGCTGTTTGCCCCATTCTGCAACTTGATGGTAAACTTCCTAAGGGAAGAGATCAAGTTTGATTCATTCTGTATTCCTGGCTCCTAACAGAGTAATTGTCACCTGCTAGATGTTTAATAACTAACTACTGAATACCTAAAAGAATGAGGCTTTCGGGGCGCCTGGGTGGCTCAGTGGGTTAAAGCCTCTGCCTTAGCCTTAGGTCATGATCTCAGGGTCCTGGGGTCGAGCCCCGCATCGGGCTCTCTGCTCGGCAGGGAGCCTGCTTCCCCCTCTCCCACTGCCTGCCTCTCTGCTTACTTGTGATCTCTCTGTCAAATGAATGGATAAAATCTTTTTTTAAAAAATTAGAAAAAAAAAAAGAATGAGGCTTTCAAGGAAAACAAGGCATCGGAAAACTAGCTCCAAAATTTAAGCCAAGACTATTCACCCATCCATGAATTCAATAGAAACAGACAGAGCTTACCCAGTGTTGGAGACCAGGGACAAGGGATTTATAGATAAACGGTCCATGTCCTCAAGCAATTCAACCGAGTGGGGAAAACAAACTCAAGTTATCAGAACAATGATAAAACAATGCTGTTAATAAATAGTGGCCTGGCAAGCAGGTTGCGAGGGTTCTAAAAAGGGAGGATGAGGCAACTTTTACAAGGGTCAGAAAGGGAGCTATCCACGAAGGCTTTTAGAAATCAGGTCTGTCCCGGCTGTTTAAGGATGCATGGCATTTGCAGGTTGAGAGAAGAAAAGGCATTTTAGACACACTAGCCCCTGGGTTGCCTGCCTCTTTCTAGTGCTGAGCTAGTTTGCTCCTGGATGGCTGAAGATTTTCCAGATCTTTGTGCTGGGGCTGGAGGCGAGTCCTTGGAGAACCCCCAGGTGTCTCCCCTGAAGGGTGTGCAGGAGGGCAGGCACTAAGAGTGAGAGGGGAAGGGAGGAGGCTGGGAGCGATGGGCGTGAGTCACCTTTCAGAAGACAGAGAGGCTGCCCCTGGAGCAGAGGGCTCTTCCAAACAGGGGCTGTCAACTGCTTTGCATGCACTACCAAGATGGGCTGGTTTGTCAAGGAAAGTAATTTGCATTGAGGCTTGTTTGGGGACGTGCTCCCTAGTCCCTGGGGAAGCCCCAAGCATCCATGTTACCCAGGATTCTACCAGTCGACTCGACATCACCTTTTTATCAGGGCGGGGCTCCCTCCGCTGGCCCTGCTGGCCCAGTTCCAGGAGCCACAGCTGTCCCGTCGGAGTCCTGTCCCCCAGCACGGACACGGCTGCCCTCGCAAGGCAGCAGCCCCTGGACCCAAGGAGCAAAGAAAATCGGTTATTTGTAAATTATCATTTAGGGAGATTTGCCCCGCTTTACTAAACCCACCAGCCTATTGAGTGACTTTGTAGTTTCTCTTTAAATAAATTCACTTTTTAAGCCTGAATGTAAGTTTTTTAAAAGGAAACTTTATATCATCATCCGAAATGGATATCACCCACTTTTAAAAAACACCCCCATGCTCTTAATGCGATGAGAACAAAGCTTCCCAGCTGTGCCTCTAGTCCTTCTTACTCCCTCTTTGTTACCAAAGGGAAGGTGAGGCAGTATTTGAGAGGTGCGAGGATTCCCCAGCATGGAAATAAAACTCACTCCCGGATCTCATCAGAATGTCTGACGGAGGGGCGCCTGGGTGGCTCAGTGGGTTAAGCCTCTGCCTTCGGCTCAGGTCATGATCCTGGCGTCCTGGGATTGAGCCCCACATTGGGCTTGCTGCTTGGTGGGGAGTCTGCTTCTCCCTCTCCCTCTGCTGCTCCCCCTGCTTGTGTTCCCTCTCTCGCTCGCTCTCTCTGTTATAAATAAAATCTTTTTTTTTTTAAAGAATGTTTGACAGAGAAGAAGAAAAGGAATAACTTTCCTGCTGTGAGTCAAAGATTGTTAATGCCTCCTTGTATCACTTAAAAACAATCCTCCCCCATACCCGACTTTGAGAAACCCGAGCTAGTCTAACACCCCCAATGCAGATGGGGAAACTGAGGCTCAGCCAGCACAAGTGACTTGTAATGGAAGTCCCACGGAGGCGGGACCGCTGTCAGCCTTGTGTCCCCCAGTGTCCTTAGCTGTTTGCTGAATGAACAAATGAATAACCTCATGCAGCCCCGAGGCAGGATCGAAACTAAAACCAGCTTGTGGACTTGGAGCCTCTTTTGCATGGCTTGAGACACCTCTCCTGGGCTTCCTCTTTCGGTTCGTCACGGGGGAATTCCAGGGACCGTACTTCTAGGGCGGGGGGCGTGGCCACGCCTGGACCACGCTCCCGCTCTCGTACTGTGCCCCGCAGTGTTCTGGGGTTGGTCACAGCCGGCTCTCCTGGTGGCCTGGCAGGTGATGTGCAGGAGGGAGAAGGCAGCAGCCCCATCTCCGCCCCTCTCTGCCCTCTGGGGTCAGCATCACCAAGGCCGAACTGTGGGCCATCAGCCCCGCCACATCTGAGCTGCCTGGGAGCCAGGGCTGGCGAGTGGATAGTGGGCTGATCAGGTGTGGACTTGGGGGGTGGGGGGGACAAGGGATATGGGAAAGGCCTGCTGGGGGTGTAGCTTGTGTCCCTTCTCCTTCCCTCCCTTGTTCTCCTCTCTGAGGACGCTAATCTCTGGCACCACTGGCCCTGCACCCACCATCCACATCCAGCATGTAGCCGGTCAGCCCCAAGATTTCAGAGAGGAATAGGACCCAAGCCTTGCCCCCGAGTTGCTGTCAGGGTTGTAGGTGGGGAATGGACCTGTCCCCAGATGACCCCAATATTCCATGTTCAGTGCTCCAAAGGCACTAGCATGGGGGTATGGGAGCCCAGAGGAAGGGTGCCCTCCTGGCCTTGAGATCCGGATGGCTTCCTGGGGAGGGGGATGTTTCGGCTGGGCTCTGAAGGGCAAGTGAGATGAGGGCCTAGAGAAGGGGAAGCATGTCTGTTGACTAGCAGGTGCAAAGGGCCTGGGGTATGTGACAGAGTCTCAAGGGAAAGCCCCTGAGGGGTCAAGCGGTGTCCTGGGGAAGCCAAGGAGCCCCTGGCAATTTAGCAAAGGACACTTATGGTGGGATTTGAGCACTGGGAAATGAGCTCTAGTTGCAGCACTGGGCAGGGCTTGGGGGAGGGAGAGTCAGGCAGCGAGTAGCTTGGGCACTACAATGGTGACTGCAGCCTCAGAGGTGGGCATCCCCAGGAAAAAGGATTTGGTGAGAGAGTAAGGAATAACCAGGGTAGGGGAGACCTAAGCCTCTCTTTACCCCCCAGTTCCCTGATGCCCCTTACCCCACTGCCAGTCAACAGGAGCTCAGAAGGGAGAAGATGCCAGATCGAGGACGAACACACGTGCTGGGCCAACGCACAGGTGTCCTGCTTCCTCTGGCTGACAAAGCTGCATGACTGGTGTTCTGGGATGACAGGTGTCATTGCTGCCTGTTGAAAGGTGGCTCTGCCCTCCCCGCCCCTCTGCCTCATGGTGGCACAGACCACAGTCATGGACTTCTGTCTCCCCCTTCCCTCTTGTCCCTCCTGGTCACCTTGTCCTGAGCTCACCGCGTCCTGGTCTGCTGCCTGCTGATCGGTGACCATCTCCTGCCCCCCTCACTCCCCGGAGGCCCTGCCCTGTGCCCTGTGCCCCCTGCATTGCCTCTATGCATCCTCCTGTCACCACCCTTGCCTCCTTCTGGGCCCTTCGGGGTCTCAGTCCTCAGCCCGGCCCCTCCGATGTGCCCGCAGTCCCAAGTGACCCCCAATTTCCCAGCTCCCCTCTTTGCATTGTCCCCAGGAGAGCTAGGGCAGCTCTGAGTTTCGGTTCTCTCCCAGGCTTATTGTGCGGGACCCCTCCCGCGTCTGTGCCTCAGTTTCTCATCTGGAACACGGGGGCAAAACCCAGACAGCCCCAGAACAGCTGGCACCATCGCCTCCCCCCACCCCTTCCAGATTGGGGGTGTGTGTGTCTGGGCCACCGCGTGGCGGGGTCGCACGGGTCGCGCTCCATGGGGGGCAGCGTGGCGGCGGTGGCCGTTCACGGGGGCGGCCCTGGGCCCTCGGCAGCCCCGCGCTGAGCAGATGGCAGGGGAGGCGAGCGGCCGCGTCAGCTGCTGTTATCTCTCGCTGATGACACGGAGTGTAAATTTTGTTGGCAACACTCCCTCCTGCCTCTGCATGCCACCAGCTTTAATCACTGTAATTGAGTTATAATGAATGATTGTGTGCTCGCATTGTCTGCGCCTGCGAGAGCCCAGTGAGCGAGCGCCGGGACCGCCCCGCTGGGGTGGGGGGTCCGCGCCGCCAGGGAGGGGGCGGCACCCCCCACCGCGCCCGGGGGCCTCAGAGGGGGTGGGGGGCTGGCTCCCTGGCTCCCAGCCACCCCACACCACTGCGGGCAGCCCGTTTGCTTTACGCTTTATTACCATTTTCAAAGGACAACGAATTCAGGAACCTGGTGGAATATTTGGAAAATGCAGATAAGCAGAAAGAAAAGGCAAAGAACAGGGCTTGAGGGGCTGAAATCCTGCCCCTTGGTGATAAGCACCACCACCCCCTTTCCTTTTGGGGCGAATATTCTTTCAGACTTCCACCAGGCAAATGGCTACAAGGGCTGCCCTCCCCCACCTCTCACCTCCCACCCCCCCCATCACTGTCCCTATGTTGAAGTCTGTGCTAAGTGCATGGTTAGAAGCCTCAGCTCAGGGACCTACAAGCAACTCCATCCCTAGTGATAGTCCCCCCATTGTACAGAGAGGCAACTGAGGCTCAGAGAGCTTGCGGGACCTCCCAAGCTCAAGCAGCTAGTTGTGGGTCCCCCTTGTTTCAAACCCAGCGGTGTCTGAGTCTGTTGGCCCCTTTTTCAGGATACAAATAAAATAGATTTTAAACATGCTCCTGTCTACACTTACCCCAGCCCCCTCGAGCCCGACAGAAAAGCAGAACTGGCTCCAGAACTAGAATGTTCTTCTTTCTCATTTCTAGAATGTTCTCTTCCTGGTGGTGTTCGTCCAGGGAAAGCGAGTGCTGGGACCAGGCCTCTCCTGGGAACGCAGCCACCAAGCCCCCGTGGGGGTGCCTTGGGACCAGAGACCCTCCCTGACGTGCGCGACCCTGCGGGTTGCTGCCCCTTCTGAGATGGAAGTCGCTGTCCCCAGGGCTGCGAGGGGAGAAGGGAGGCAGCCCGGCCCCAGGGAATGTTCTGCGGTTCTGGTGGCCTCGGGTCCCTCCCAGCAAGGCGGGCCAGGTCTCTCCGGCTCTCAGTGGAGCCGATGCAGGTAGACCTCGCTGAGTGAGGGCGGAGGGAGGTGCCGGTGTGACCCACCGACAAGAGTCACGCCCTCCCCAGAGACAGCAAGGCCAGGATGGGGTGCAGCCATGGCTCCTGGGGCGCGGGCGGAGCGCGGGCTAGCTCTGTCCCTGACGGTCCGCATAACTTGGGCAAGTCTCACCTTGTTGCATTTCCCTCCTGAGGCTCTGGTCTCGCCTCCAAGATGACCAACGTGGGGGTCAGCTGACCGCTCCTTGCACTCCTCCAGGGGGCGTCATTCACTTTTACTGTATGATAATATTATTGTAAATAAATGGTCCTTGTATTTATAGATTTATAAATGAATAATACTTAGAATACATACATAATTTTTTTTAAAGATTTTATTTATTTATTTGAGAGAGAGAGAGAGAGAGAACACACATGATCGGGGGGAGGGGCAGAGAGAGAGGGGGAAGGAGACTCTCTGCTGAGCAGGGTTCCCGATGCGGGACTTGATCCCAGGACCCTGGGATCATGACCTGAGCCAAAGATAGATGCTTAACCTACTGGGGCCACCCAGACGCCCCATCAATAATTATTATAGCTAACATATCTTGAGACTTAGTATATGCTAAGCACTATGTGTCTATGCTGTTTCTTTTCTTCTGTGACAGAGTATGGTACCTTTTTACACCAACGTATTAAAATCGGTTCACAGATAGAAGCTTTAGTGCCTCGAAGCCAAGTTCTGTGGGAGGAGGTGGCCCGGTCCTCGGCCTTGGACCCCCCCCCTTTCCCCTCTCCAGATCCAGATGGAACGAGGTTTGGGAGTCCCCTTGTCGGAGGCAGCCCGCAGAGCAAGTCGCCGTGATTGTTCTTGGAGGATTTCTTGGTAAGGTATCTCAAGTGCCCTTTAGAGAACCGCTTCTCTCAGAAAACAATGATTACCTTCGTGAAGTGCTCTCCGTAAACAACATTCCCCAGGTTTCAGGGTTTCCAGTGCCTTTAACCTTCTCTTTTGAGGACTGTTCCGGTTTCTAGGATCGCAGGTCCCATCTACTGGTGGCGGTGAACCAGGAGGACCCCAGGTGCCAGTCCTTGTGTTTTTGGACGCTCCGCGGGCACAAGGGAGACCGCCACAGACAGCCTACCAGGTTCTTTCACTGTGTCATTGGCTCCTCCCACAGCTCCAGGCCCTGCTCCATTTCGCAGAAGATGACTAGGAAGCACAGAGAGGTTGAGTAACTTGCCCAAGGCCACACAGCTAGGTGTCCTATGATAGGCTTCAGGGGATGAGCAAGCCACACGCAGCCCCTGCCCTCCAGAAACAGTCACAGGGCCAGATCCTCGGCCTCCTTTAGGGAGCCCACTGATAGCTGAGCATTACACGTGCAAGCACCCCCACCCCTGCCCACACGTGCAAACAAGTGGGTGCATTTCTGAACCTTTCTAGGCCTCGAGTGCATCCATCAGAGGCAGAAGAGAGAGAAAGCGGATATTCCTGGGCCCACGCGGAGTGCCCTTAGAGTTAGCTTTACTACCTGCCAAATGGAGAGAAAGATATTGACCTCACGTGACCCGAGTTAATGGGACTGAAGCATTTGCAATGGCAGGCACGGGGGGATGCTCAGAGAATATTACCGTTAGGTCTTCCCCAGAACCGTCCAGCTGTAAACCCACTCAGTATAGAGGCAGGACTAAGGAAGAAGAGGAGGCTGCAAAGGGAGGGTAGGAGGCGCAGTGTTTCCATCATTTAATAGCCCAGAGAGCCAGCCCTGAGCATCTGGCCCGGCGCCAAAGCCAAACAGTGTACCTTACCAGCATCCATCCCTGAGAACCTCCTTCCCCGCGGCACCCTACTCCTCAACCCCATGCTGCCTCGGGCTGTGTGCTGGCTCCTCTCGCCGCTTCAGGGGTCTCCCCAATCATTTGAGCAGACTCCCACCTAACGATGGTCTGCTGGCCTCACCGGCTTCTCTGGGCTTCCTCCGGCTCCTTGGCTAAGAGACCTCAGCTCAGGGAGGAGAGAGGTCGGATGGGAGAGCTGCAGGCCCGGGTTCGGGGCCCAGGAGCATCAATCAGGGCTCTCTTGGGGCGGAGGGCATTTGAGCCAGGCCCCCAGGGTAACTGACACCATGTGGAGGGAACACTGACCCCCCTCCCTTGGCCGAAATGCGCATCGCCCAGCCCACCGTCTCTGTCCGCTGATGGCGCGGGAACCGGAGGTACATTCAGGGGAGGAGGCGCTGGAAAGCGGAGGCAGGTCTTTCCTCCTGAAAGGTAAATTCCAGGGGGAAGAACACTACGGAGGAATTGTCCCAGAGATAGCTGGCTGGTGGCCAATTCGTCTTGTAGAAAAGATCCCCGGTGCCTGTGGAGCCAAGATGAAACAGTTCTTTGGAATTAACCAAGCTAATTTTGACGAGCAAACATTTTGCTACAATGAAAGTTTTTATTGTAGCACATAAAAGTCAAAACAACACCCAGTCCCCTTGGGGGAGACAGGCAGGCGGGAAGAAGAAAAACAGCGCACACACAAGCTCTAACTAATCATGGGAAATCAAAAGGGCTCCGCACTGCCAAATTAAATGTGACTAAAAATACCCAAGGAGAGGAACCACTTAAGGGCAGCCCCCAGAAGCTCTTGATTCTTTGGCTTTACTAAACGAATTCTAAACCCCAAGCTCTTCCAGCACCAGCCATGATGTTCCAGGGGAGAGTAAGGCCAAAGGGAAAGGGCACCATCCTTAGCTTCTAGAATATTCCTCAGGCCTGGCTGGAGGTGGAGTCACCTGGCTGGAGCAGGGAAGAAAGCAGCCGTTTCCATGCTGCCTGGTGGCCCTCTGAAGCCAGCCCCTACTGTCCCTTACACTCTCACTCTTGGGGCCACCTTTGTGCCTTTGTTCATGTGGGGCTCCCCACTTACCCTTGCTTACACTTTCAGGCTAGGTCAAGCCCTGACTCCTCTCGGCGTGACTGAGTTCTGGGTTCCTCCTCTGGTTCACACGATTACTGTGCTGCCCCACCTGCCTCCTGACGAGTACCCCAAATTTTGGTGGAAAAAGCTCCCTTTGGTGGACAAGGACCTATGTTGAGCTCTTGGGGAGGGGGGTGGCAATGGGGGAAGGTCCCGACAAGGGCGAGCCGTCCTTGTGTAGCATGTGGTGAGCTCTGAGTGTCATGTCAAACTAGCAAGCATTTCTTCAACTCCTTGGCCCTCAGAACTGGGCTGGGCACCAGGGGGCACAGCGTCTAAGACACAGTCTGACCCTCCAGGCGCTCACAGTCGGATGGAAGGGTGTATAGCACACAGTAGCTCAAAATATTGTCCCTGATAAGAAGTGGGAAAGCATGGAGTTTGGGGGCTTAGCTCTGCTGGGGACAAGCAGAGCAGACTTCCTGGAAGAAGGGACACTTGAACTGGCCCAGAAGGATCCAGAGGAGAGGAAGCAGAAGATGTGTTCTTTCCGGTGACATTCTCCACTGCTTCTGGGATGACCATCCTGGATCCTTAATGACAAGCACACAACTGTGAAGGGCAGGACTGGCTTCATCCCACACAGGCCTGGTCCTGTTTTCTCTGTCTTTCAGCTCCAAAACACATCTCCTGTCTGACAGGACACATGTCAACACAGGCGCTCACTGAATAGTTAGAAATGGGGTAATTTAGAGACAGATCGAAGACAGGAGTAGAAATCAATTTTTTCTCTGATGTCCTTCCAGTCGAACCCAGCTCTCCCTGAGGGCAGGACTGTGTGATGGTTGGGTGCACAGATGTGGGAGTCAGCTGGACCTGGGTGTAAATTTTGTTCCCACTACTTGCTAGGGGTGGCTATATAAAGAGGGCCAATTCAGTATCCTTTCTAAACCTCAGCTTCCTTACATATAAAACAGATGTCAGAACATCTACTTCATAAAGTACATCCTATTATTATTATTATTATCATTATTATCCCTTTTATTGGTTAGAATGATCCTGCCTGCACATAACACAATCCCAGATAATGGCATCACCAACACATATATGTGTTACTTGATCAGATGGTCAGTTCCAAGGATGGAGCAGCAACTCAACAGCATCAGTGAAGGCCCAGGTTCTCTCTACCCTCCTGCTCTGCCCCCCTGAGCAGGTGTTGCCTCATGGACACAAAGCAGTTGCCATGGTTCCAGCCATCACATCTTCACCCAAGAGCATCATCAACAGGAAGGAGGGTGGAGGTGAGAGAGACAGCCAAAGGGCTCTTTTCTCACAAGTCTCTTTATTCAGGGAGGGAAATTTCCCCCCTTCCCTCATGTTGGTTGGAACTGGGTCATTTGGCCACCATCTGGCTAATCACTGGCAGAGAAGAAAAGGATTACCATGACTGACTTAGACCAACCACATTTCATCACTTGGGCTGGGCATCCGAACACGAATCTGAATGAAGATTGAGCGGGCAACCAGCAGTGTGTGCCACCCCTATGCCACCCAGGCCGTCCCTGCCACCGGTGCAGGCACAGTGGGAATGCAGCCATAACAGGAAAGGCCAGGTCTTGGGAGAGGAGGAGGAAGTGTTGGCCATGTCTCATCAGAACCTAGACCACCAAGTGTCAAGGGTCATCTCTGGATGCTTTTAGAAAAGCAGAACATCTCAGGAGCCACACCTCCCTGCCCCATTCCAGCATCAAAGGCCCTAACGCCACCAAGAGCACAGGGCACACGGCTTTGCAGCAAGGAGCCTGCGGAAGGGGACTGCAATCCCGGCTCCCTGGGATGCAGCGTGGCTGGTGACGACCTGCCAGGTGCAGGGCCTCCTGGGAAGTTGTGGCCCAGCGGGAGGTGAGCGGGAGATTGCTCCATGGCCAGCAGGGGATCGGACGAGGGGTGCCTGAGGGCTTCCTCCAACTTGGATGTGCTTGGCGCCTGCGCCCAGTAAAGCAGTGTATTAGTGGCTACCTGGGTTCAAACGAGAGCATCCCCCCTTGCAAAGCTGTGTGGCCTTTGGCCACGTTACTTAACCTCTCTGAGCCTCAGTCTTCGCATCTCTCGGAGCAGGGATGATTATAAGGTGGCAGTGGGGGATTCCTGGAAATAATGCTCAGCCCTTGACCATGACTGGAACGCAGTCAGTGCCGGACACATGGGAGCTATTGCTGGCATATTGTTTACATGGTTCTCAAGCAGCCCCGTGGGTTAGTGATTATTACCCCCTCCACTCCCCTGCCATCAGACATGGGGCTCTGAGTGGTGAGGGGACTTGTCCATGGTCCTTCAGGCAGTAAGTGTGAAGGCAGGATTGGAACCTAGGTCCCAGACCCTGATCCCGTGTCCTTTCTAACTGCATCCCATTCCGGCCTGGAGGGAGGAGATGCATCAAGGAAAGAGTGACTATCCTAATATGGGGGAAAACATACATAGTCTTCCCGTGCTAAGGCCCCAACCGAATGGTAAGTAATAACCACTCTGCTTCTACATATGTTATTTTAATCATTAAATGAATTCAAAAGGGACTTTTCTTTATCTCCATTTTATAAATGGCAGCATGATATTCAGAGAAGGCAAGAAATGTGTCCCTGAAATGTACACTCAAGCTCCGATCCGCCCGGCTCCAGATCCTGGTCCTTCCCATCGGGGAGGGCTGTAGAGTAGCTCAGGATGGCTAGGAACTCATTGGGCCCCTGCTGGCCCCCAAGATCCCTTTGTCCCCAGGGGTCACTCCCAGGTCCCCAGGACACTCGAGCTAGCATGCCCACTCCTGCAGGCCACAGAACCCCAGGGTAACCATCTGCTTCCCCCCTTGGCCTTAGTTCTGGAGATCTCCAGGTCCCTGCCCCAGCAGAAGCCTCCTTCCTCCAAGCCCGTGCCATCTCCTGCCACGGAGCTGACTGCAGGACACATTGGTCCGGGGGGTGGTCTGTGGGGTACACCTGTCTCCCCTCTTGACGGTAACCGGGGTGGTAAGTCTGCTAGAGTTTTCCGAGGAACCCAGAAGGCTAGATCTAATGGTAGGGACAACAATATTAGTTAGCAAGTGGGGAGGACATTTGGGGACGGACAGTGGTTTGGGCATTCCTCCGATCGTGCCGGGAATAGTCTCGGGCCTGTGTGGAGATGCCGTCCCTCATTCAGGGAGGACGCCCCCCTGCCTCTGGTCTGCACCTCCCCGTGCCCCGCGCAAGCCCCACCCAGCTGTAGGTGAGGAAACCAGGGCTTGGCTGTGCCCCGAATTACGCGTTACGCGGCCGGCAAGAGGCAGACCCCCAGGTCCCCGGCTAGACCACTTTCAGCGTCTCGGCGTGTCTCTCCAGGTAACCGGGAGGCGAGCTCAGGATCCACACCTCCGCCCCAAGATGTGACAGGGTCACTTGCAGATGTTGTGAGGGGGCTGTGTGTCTCACAGGGCTCTGGACCCCTCCCTGTGAGAGAATGGGCGGAGCGGAGGAGCCCCTGGCTGGTCCCGGAGTCCTGTCTGGCAGGGGCGGTGGGAAGCAGGGTCCACTGGTTGCTGGGGGAGCCTGTGGTTCTCAGGAAGGCGGCCACCTTCTCACGCCCCCGAAACAGGCTGCTTGGGGTTGGGCCCGCGTTTTGCAGCAGGTGAAGAAGGAGAGCACAAGTTTGGTTCAGCCAGAAACCCCAGAGTCACACAGCTTCATTCTGGTGCCTCCCCTCCCCCCCGCCCCCGGGTCTGGGCTTGTATGTGTGGCTTGTGGGGGCTGGGACGTGCGACCTGCTCGAGCCATCTGCTCTCTCGGAATCTGAGCGGCAAAGTGGGGGAAATTCTCTCCCCAGCGCCCGTCCTTGCTTCTACAGCCCCTCCCGCCCCACTGCGGGCCGCCCTCGGGGTCTCCTCCATGCGCGTGCACACGACACACAGACACGCACAGACACGGACACACACAGACTCACACACACCCCTGCGGGCAGTCCTTCTGGGGTCGCTCCTGCTCTGCGGCCCTGAGTCACAGACTCTGACCTCCCAGGACCGACCCCGGGGGCCCGGATGGGAGGCTCGCAAACTCGACTGCACATGAGAGTCCTCTGGGGACCTTAGCAAACACACCGGCTGGCCCGGCCACACCCCTGAAGCAGGCTTCACGGTCTCTGCGGCCCAGCCGTGGCCACCATGTTTTCTAGAGCCTCCCAAGTGACTCCGTCGAGCAGCCAAGGCTGAGAACCAGGGGCCCTCACTCAATTCATTTCCCTACCCAGTGAGGGATTCCACAGAGGGAATTATAGGGGGCACCCCAGCATCGAATGCAGCACCCCCGTTTCCAGGCCTCGGTGTCTCCCTCCGGCTTGTCAAAAAAAACCCTTGCCCCGAAATTGCCTCCAGGAACGGGCACGGGGCGTGACCATGAGCCAAGCTTCCTCCTGCCCTTCGGGGGAGAGAGCCGAGTAAGACTCACGGCCCTCCACGCAGTTGCTGGGGACCGCGTGTCTCCCAGGCGGGGGGCCACCGCCCACACCGGGCTCCCCAGAGCTTGCTGCCGTGCAGATTCCCAGGCTGCCGGGGCTGGGCTGGGCGCCTCCTGGTGTAAACACGGCGGCTGGTCTGGGCATCGGGGGACCAGGGTAGTTCCAGGTCCGGCCTTGACCTGCTTGGTCCCCCAAGAAGGTGGGGCCTCTCATCGGTGACCTTCCTCCCTCCGGGAGGAGGCTCATGAGAAGCAGACCTGTGGGGGGGGAAAAGACATTGCAGACCCCAAGGCAGGAGAGGAGTCGATTGGGTTTTTATTGGCGGCGGTAGTGTTGTCTTTGTCATTTCTACTCTGCTCGTCCTGCCTCCAGCCGGATGCCTCCGTGAATAAACCTGGAGTGCTGAGAGCTCCGGAGAGGCCGAGAGCACAGTCCTGTGGTCACATGCCGCGGGCAGGGTGTGGGGACGGGAGCTGCGTGTCCATGACGGGCTCTGGGCCACGTCCGGCTGGTCTATTCCACAGGGTAGTGAGGGGGCTCTGTCACTGTGGCGCAGATGTCCCGTGGCTCTGGTGAGCCCGGCGGTTGACCAAAACAGAGTGTGGGAAGAAGCAGATAGAGGAAGCTGAATGGTTTTGGGCATTTGCTATGCACCAAGTAATCCACTGGGCATTCTAATTATTCGTGCACAACATTCTCATGGCCAGGATTAGCCCCAAGAGAAGGGCATAGGAACATTCCAGAAGAGGAAACAGAAGCTCAGAGTTGTGACCCTTCCAGAGGTGCGCAGGCAGCCCCTGCAGAGCTGGGGTAGGAGCTGGGGAAGGCCTGTCTCTCAGACCCACGCTGTCCCTGTCGCGCGTGGCCTCCCTGTGAGCCTGACGGCAGGGCTCCCCAGCAGCCTCAGTCTGGGGACAGCGTCAGCGGCAACCGAGCTCTCGGAGGGTCGTTGCCCTTGTGATTTCCGGGGGATAACCCAGCCCGAACCCCCGGTCCTGGGCCCGCCTTGGCTGTCCGGGAAAAGGATGAGAACATCTGAAGTCAGTAGGTTTCTAACAACCCAGGGTTTCAAAGAAAGATAAAGATCAAAAGCAGAGGAGGTCAAAGAAGCCGAAGTCAGATCCCCCCCAGATTAAAGCAGGAGGAGCCAGCTCCCCGCAGGCTGAGGTCTGTAGGGGGTCTGCTCGCCCCTCAACAGGCTCCCTGGCCTGGAATCCCCACCCCTGTCAGGTAGAGCCCTGCCCCAGAGGGCCGGCCAGAGACAGACAGACGGACAGAGATACCTAGAGCAGGACCAAGGGGCCCGGAAGAGAGTGGGAGAGAGCAGGGAGAGAGATGGGAGAGTGTGGGAGAGAGCGGGGAGAGAGATGGGAGTGGGAGAGAGGGGGAGAGTGGGAGAGAGCGGGGAGAGAGACGGAGAGAGAGAGACAGCAGCACAAAGAAGATAGAGCAGGGCAGAGAAGCACAGAGAGAGAGAGAGGGAGGGAGGGAGAGACCACAAGAAAGATAGGGACAGAGACAGAGAGAAACAGCGACAAAAACAGCAGAAAGCAAAACAAAGACAGAGCCACGGGGCTAGAGAGGCAGTGAGGCCGCAGAAGAGGGTGTCCAGGGGAGGGGAGGCGAGAGTCGGAGGGAGCCTGAGGGTGCTGCGGCCTGCGCGGTGTCAGTGTGTGGCGCTGGGCAGAATGTCCCCCGTGGCGCTGGCACACCTCGGCCTGGCAGCTCGGCCTCTTGGCCTGCCCTCCTTTCCCTCCACATGGAAGCTGGCCTGCTTTCTAGATGAAAGGCAGAGCCTGCCAGGCCGTCTGCTCCCTTTTCCACAGATGCGGTCTTCAGAGGGAAATGATTCCCCCCTGCAGGGGCTGCGAACCCGGCTGGAGGGGCTGGAGGGGGGAGGAGCTGGAGGGGCTGAAGGGGTAGAGGGGGCTAAAGGGGGTGGAGGGAGCTGGAGGAGGCTGGAGGGGGTTAGAGTGGCTAGAGGGGCTGGAGGAGGCTGGAAGGACTGGAGGGAGCTGGAGGGGGCTGGTCAGGGCTGGGAGGCCTGCATCCTCCTCCTCCATATTCCTTGGCCTCTTAGAGGCTGGAGGCCCATCCCCACGGCAGGGGCCCACTTGGGCCTGCCGTGGCCATGGCCCTCTGTTCCCCTGCTTCTCCTGCCGCCTGGGCCTTCTTTTCTCCCCTCTACCTGTGCATACCTTGCCTTCAAAGCCCAACCCAGTCTCCACCTCCTCCGAGAAGCCCACGGAGACCACAGCCCCCAGGAACTTCTCTGGACTTCTTTTGCTTACCACGCCAGGCCGTGCTCAGTGACATGGCATTTGTCTCCTAAATGCTATGCCTGTAAATTCTCTGCTCTCATTTCTCCATCTGGTTTTAGATCCTCTTCTCCCTGCTCCCCACCCGGGCCTTACTGCACATGCACCAAGAGGCTTCCGGAAGGTTCTGAAATGTGCTACTTTGATTCGTGTAGTCCTTGCTACCTTTTCCAAAGTCGCTCCTGGGAGTGCTGGCACGTGGTCCTCAGCATGGAGAGCGTGCAGCAGAGGCCACATGACCCACCGTGGAGGTGGCCCGGGAGTGGGGGGAGGTGGGGGGAGAGGTCCAGGCAGACAGCTCACCAAGCTCCCAGAGCTGGTCTGCAGCACACGCAGACCTGGGCCCCGACTCTCGCCGCACACCACCCCTGCCCCGGCCCCTCTTCCTGAACCTCACTGGGGACAAGAGCTGAGCGCCTGCATTAGTGGGGACCCGGAGCAAGAACCGGGTTTTTGCACAAACCTGAGAACCCATCCCCGGGGGCCCAGCCTGCAACCTGGCCCCCGACCTGCTCTCACTTCCTTTTCTCAGTGGGCCAGCACCTGCTGAGAACCCCCACACCCTCGCTCTCACTCTCTGCCGGGCACACCCTCTGCCTTGCCCCAGAGGCCTCCTTCTGGGCCCGTCCTGCTCGGCCAAAGCAAGACGCACGCCACTTCCCTTGCACTGGGTGGGGTAAGGCAAGCCTTCCTCTTGTCCAGAGGAGCAAGGCGTGGGGCGTCTGTGCGTGGCCCCAGCGGGCTCCGCATTCAGAGCAGGGGTCTCCCCTCCCAGGCCGAAGCATATCCGTGGGGGCTGGAGCTATGCTTGGTTTTCTCTGCATCTCCCCCCTCCCAGTCCTCACACGGGATGGGGTGCCCCGCGGACACTGGGTAATTGCTGAGCAGGCGCCGTGGGCCCAAACCAAAGGCAGCTTTGGACCGCACCGCCCTCCCTCCCATCGAGATGTTGACCATGACAATGATGGTGAATAATAACTTCACTGAGCCGAGCACTTACGTTGCCACGGCTGATACCTACGACTCGGACACACGGGGTGGGGGCTGAGGGTGGGGGTCAGTGACTTGTTCATGATCACACGGCTGACCGGCGGACAGGGGCCACGACTGCACTCAGGGGGGCTATAACCAGAGTCTGAGCTTCTGCGCAGACGGTTGGACCCCTGAGCTGCGAGTTTGAGACACGGGTTCCGGTGGCTCCGCTGTGTGACCTTGGGCGAGCCCGTGTCCTCTCTGAGCCTCAGGCTCCCAGCGTGTATAATGGGGGCCGAATGGCCCCGGCTACTCTGTTCCCCTTTGCAGGAGGCAGGTCGTAATTCCAAGGGAATGAGATCTCACCTCTCCCGCTCCACCCCATGGGGACGTCATGAGGATTCAGAATCGAGCACCTTCCACACAGGTTAGGGTTCCAGCTCCAGTTCAGACAGTGGGGCTGCGGGGGCCCCGGTTGTGGGGGGTGGGGAAAGATCGGGCCAGGCCTGGAGGGAGGGAGAGAAGGAGGGAGGGTCTGGCTGTGCCGCTGAGCTGGGAGGGGTGCTGTAGGTGGGGACGTAGACCCTGACGAGTATGTGACCGCCTGGGAGGACCCGCCGGCCGGCATGGACAAAATTATGACCTTCTAGCAATTTCCCTCTCTAAGCCCCCTCTTGTGAGCAAACGGCTTTAATTTATGAAGAGACTGATGTTAAATCATCCTTCCTCTCTCCCTGCCCACCCTCCCTCCTCCACCGCCTGTATTTCTCCCGACCATAAATTTTTTTTAATGACAGTTTAGAAAATGAGCAAATCTTTGGTGACACTTTTATCACCTCCAGAATACTTTTAATAAGAGGTTTCGGTCGATTGCATTCTGGGAGAGGGGAGCTGAAAGAGGCAAGAGGGGAGCTCCATCTACCCAGGCAGAACCGGCCCCCCCGCGTCCCAGCCTGCACCCCGTTTCCCCCACCAGGACCCCGTCCGCACAGCCCACACACCCTGCGGCCTAGGGCAGCCCTTCGCTTCTCCCCCTCTGCTGCTCTTCTTGTCTATGAAATCTTGCCTAGCGCGAGGGATAATTAGCGCCAACCTATTAATAATGGTTAAAAGTAATTAGCTGCTGACATTTTGTACCACACCTAGTTACTCAGACTGGCAAATCAGGTCCAAAAATTTTTTCTCAAACTAAAAACAGAACCCGTTGAACTGGATTCGAAAGTCTGGACCCAGTCGCTCCATTGATCAACCAGCCGTGCTTGTGGTACAAGCCTCTTTTTTGTGCTTGCCCTGTGCTAGGTGTTGGGGGAGCTGGAAGGTTCGAACAGCACCAGAAACACGGGGCTACTGCCAAGAGCTTTCAGCTGGGCTGGCAAAGCAGGAAAAACTGCCCAGGATGAGGTTGTGTCAGAAAGAAGGTCTTAGGGGCGTCTGGGTGGCTCAGTGGGTTAAAGCCTCTGCCTTCGGCTCAGGTCATGATCTCAGGGTCCTGGGATCGAGCCCCGCATGGGGTTCTCTACTCAGCGGGGAGCCTGCTTCCTCCTCTCTCTCTGCCTGCCTCTCTGCCTACTTGTGATCTCTCTCTCTGTCAAATAAATAAATAAAATCTTAAAAAAAGAAAGA
>CM052896.1:29558867-29597831 GCA_028534135.1 Potos flavus
GTCATCTCAAAAGCACGAAGGGACATGCCTGAGGACTGGAGACCACCCCCTGAAGACGACAGAGAGGAGAACCAAGGGGGACCTGGATCCTCATTGGCATCACGGAGCAGCGAAGTTAACCAAAACCGGAACTGCTCACCCGCACCCTTTCCCGACATGCTCTTTTTTTTTTCTTTTAAGTTTATTTGTGAGAGAGAGAGAGAGCGCGCGAGTGGGGTGGGAGGGGGCCAGAGGGAGAAGGTGAAACAGGCTCCCCACTGAGCAGGGAGCCCAATGTGGGGTTCGATCCCAGGACCCCAAGATTGTGACCTGAGCCAAAGGCAGACGCTTAACTGACTGAGCCCAGTCTCCATGGACTCAAGTGTGGGTCCTTTGGGCTAAAGCCCGAGCGACGCCGGTGTCCCAGCAGCTCTGCTTGGGAGCCCTGGATTAGAGCAGACCTCCTCCTTCTGCACGCAGAGCCCCACAGCATTGCTCTGGGACCCGGGCCGGGGGCAGTGCCTGCGAGAAGTAGGGGGGTGGGGGTCCTGCACGGGGAATGCAGGTGCTTCTCGGAATCGGGGGGATATGGCAATACTTGTGAGACGTCATGTAGAAGGGGCCAGATCCACAGAGGGCTGGTCTCTGTTCACCCGGGAGCAGAGCCCGGGACCCGGAGTCAAGTGCGGGCGGCTTATTTAGGAGGTGACCCCAGAAGCAAGGGTGAGAGGAGGCAGGGAGGCAGCCGAGTGCAGGGCAGTGTCACGGAGGACCTCTCGGGGAGGGCTGGAGCCCAGTGCTGCTGAGATGTCTGAGCGGCGTTAAGGAGCCTCTCAGAATCTTCTGTGCTGACACAGAGGGCAGGACGGTCCAGCCACAGGCTCCCGCCGCCCGTCGGAAGGAGGGTGGCCTTGGAGGTCTTTGCTGCCATCGCTTCCCATGCTTAGGGGCTGTGTGTGCTCTACGCCCACAGGTCCTGCCCAGGGGAGAGCCCCGCGGGTCAGGCGGCCCCAGCGGCTCTGAGGGGGTGCAGTGGGGGGCCGTGATGACACTCAATGCCTTGTTCACCGCGCACCCCCCGAGGATGCCCAGAAACACTCGGGACTTCCTCAAGTGCTGGTGTCTTGTCTTGACAGGTGAGAGGCAGAGCTAACGAGGACCCAGCGGAGTCCTTTGGGGGGACCCCGGTGCCTTCTTCCCTGGCCCTGTCTCCTGCCTCCAGCGTGGTAGTGGGGTGTCTGGGTACAATGGCTGCAGAGGGACACAGGGCAGTTCTGAAGCCCAAGGCGGAACCCGACCACTCTGAACCTTGCAAGTGGAGTGATTTTTTTTTTTTTTATGGCAGGGATTGGAAAGTGTTGTAATATTTTTCCTAATTGATTCCTGTAATTGCAAATCAATGGAACTAATTGGCACCTTGGCTGGGTTTGTTTTGTGGTGAAGAGATTGGGGCCCAAGAGGAGGTGAAATCAAGCACATTTCCAGCTTTGCGGGGGGGTGGGGGGGGTGGGGGGACAGCGGTGGTGGCAGGAGGAGTGGGGACCAGGGGCAGACGGGGAGCTGCTGCTCCCTCTCTCTTCTCCTCACCCCCAGCTCACACGAGCGAGCAGGGGGGCTCCCCGCAGGCGGAGAGGGCTGGTGGCCCGGCTGCCCCTGGGGGGGCTGTCTCCGGCTGGAAAGTTTGGCCCAGAAGAGGAACAGCTGTCTTCTCAGGCTATCTCTCATTTATTCATTCTCCTTTTTATTTACCCAGCTGGTACCTTGCAGACATGCTCTGTGCACCTACTACGTTCCAAGCTCCAGCTGGAGCACGGGGATACCGTGGTGGACAGGAGAGCTATGGTCTCTGTCCTTGTGGAGAAGTGGGCATCGCACAAGGAAGCCATCAGGATTCAGCGGCCAAGAAGGGATCCACTCTACGTAGGCAGAAAGGGACGGCTTAAAAGGCCTTCAGAACTGCCAGGAGGTCTGGAGAAATGGGAGTCTGGCCGGGCTTTCAGGAGCGGCTCGTAAGAACCAGGCCACCGAGAAGGTCCCATCTGAGCCACACAGCCGCTGCCAGCACAGTCGTCGTGACTGGAGAACACTGGGGCCGCCACGATAGAATGGAAGCCACGTGCTTGCCTCTCTCCCCTCTTGGCTCAGTTCGGAATTCGAGTTTCAGATGAGCCCATCGATCGGCAGAACCTAAATCAGCGTGGGACCCTCGCGGCCAGGGAGTCTGTGCGTCCCGGCTTTCGCCCTCCAGGAGCACCCCTTCGAGGAGGAGATGGGAATGGATTGTGAGTGAGCAAGTCGGTCCTTGCAAAATAGCAACCGAGTGCACAAGTGAACTAATTAAGTTCCTCTGTGGTAAGCGCTTTGCAGAAAAAGCAGAGGGGATTGTCAAAAGGAATTTCCCTAAACTCTTGGCAAGACCCGAGAGGAAACCATGACTGGGAAAGGGGATGGTGGGAGCACGCACAGACCCTCTGATGACAGCGGTGTCTAGAATCGAAGGCACAGACACCGCGTCTGCTGGAACTAGGCTGTGTTCCTTCCCTGTCCCAGTTCCCAGCCCGTAAGATGGTCCCTGCATGTTCCTAACACAATGGAGTGAGATCCTGGTGGTCTCTTTCTCCCCTCATGAGCTCTTAGACCCTCATTCAAATGGACTAAGTGTCCTGGGACCCACCGGTTACCCTGAGCTCCCTAGACCCGCGGTGTGGTGGGCACAGTGACTGACCCACCCTCTAGGCTCAGGTCATCAGAACTGCCTGCCTCTGGAGGGCTCCCTACTGATCCTTGCTGGTGTGAGGCCACCCCCTTGCTCGGGGGAGTGACCCAGCCCACTCCAGAGCCACCTGCTCCCCACACCTCTCTCCGTGTTTCTTCAAGTTTGGTCTAAGGGCCAATCGACATTAAATCCCCCCCCCTAGCTTTATTGCAGTCTGATCGACAAATAAAAATTATATGTATTTAAGGTATGCAATGTGATGTTTTGATATATGCGTCCATTGTGAAATCATAAGCACAATCCAGCTAATTATCATATCCATCTCCTCACATACTTATCTTGTGTGTGTGTGTTTTGGAAACACTGGAGATCTACTCTCTTAGGAAATTTCAAATACACATCATTATTAACTGTTGTCACCATTCCATACTTCGGAACTTACTCATTTTGTAACTGAAAGTTTGCACCTTTTGCACCCCTTCTCTCCCATCTCCCAGCCTCTGGTAACTGCCATCCTACTCTGTTAGGATGACCTCCACTTGGTCTTTTTTTTTTTTTTTTTTTTAAGATTCCAAATGGAAGTGAGATCACTTGATATTTGTCTTTCTGTGTCTGGTTTGTTTCACTTAGCATTAATGTCTTGCAGGTGCCCCCGCGGTGTTACAAATGGCAAGACGCCCTGACCTTCTTCTTTAAGGGTGAGTGATATTCCATTGTCTGTATTTGCCACACCCTCTTTATCCACTCATCTGCCGATGGACATTTACACTGTTTCCATTTCTTGGCCACTAAACAACACTGCAATGAACATGGGAGTGCCGGTGCCCCTTGTAGATAGTGAGTTTATTTCCTTTGGCTATACACTCTGAAGTGGGATTGCTAGGTCATAGGACAATTTTGGTTTTTTGGTATTTTGAGGGACCTCCATACTGTTTTCCACAGGGTTCTATCGATTTTTATCCCCACCAACAGGGTACAGGGTTCCCTTTCCTCCACATCCTTGGCAACACTTATCTCTTGACTTTAATAATGGCTATGGTGACAGGTGCAAGGTGATACCTCATTGTGGTTTTGATCTGCATTTCCCTGATGATGAGTGATATGGAGCATCTTTTCATGTGTCTGTTGACCGTAGGTATGTCTTCTTTAGAAACGTGTTTATTCAGATCCTTTGCCCATTTTATTATTATTTTTTTAATGTTTAAGAGTTATTTATTTATTTTAGCAAGAGAGACAAGAGAGAGAGATGGCTGGGGGAGGGGCAGAGGGAGAGAGAGAATATCAAGCAGACTCCCCTTTGAGCGTGGAGCCCAAGTTGGGGCTCGATCTCACAACCCTGAGACCATGACTTGAGCCGAAATCAGAAGTTAGATGCTTAACAGCTGAGCCACTCAGGCGTTCTCCTTGGCCCTTTTAAAATTGAATTGTTTGCTTTTTTGCTCTTGAGTTGTATAAATTCCTTATATATTTTGGATATTAACCTCTTACCAGATATATGGTTTGTAAATATTCTCTCCCAATACATAAGTCACTTTTTCCTTTGCAAGCTTTCCAGTCTGTTGTAGTCTCACTTGTTTATTTTTGGTTTTGCCTGTGCTTTTGGTGGGAAATCCAAAAAATCATCACCGAGACCAAAGTCAGGGAGATTTTTTCTATGTTCACTTCTAGAAATTGTACAGTTTCAGATCTTTTTTTTTTTTTTTTTTTTTTTTAGGATTTTATGTATTTATTTGACAGAGAAAGAGAGAGCAGGGGGAGCGGCAGGGAGAGGGAGAGGGAGAAGCAGACTCTGCACTGAGCAAGGAGCCCGATGTGGGTTAGGAGTTCAAAGTGGGGCTCGATCCTGGGATGCTGGGAACACGACCTGAGCCAAAGGCAGACGCTTTGAAGGCAGACACTTTAACCAACTAAGCCACCCAGGCACTGCACGGTTTCAGATCTTACGTTTAAGTCTTTAATCCACATTGGATTGATTTTTTTTTTTTTTTAAGAATTTATTTATTTATTTGTCAGAGAGAGAGTGAGAGAGAGATCACAAGTAGGCAGAGAGGCAGGCAGAGGCGGAGGGAGAAGCAGGCTCCCTGCCGAGCAAGGAGCCCGATGTGGGACTCGATCCCAGGATCCTGGGATCATGACCGGAGCCGAAGGCAGCCGCCTAACCAACTGAGCCACCCAGGCGTCCCAGATTGATTTTTGTATAGGATGTAAAATAAAGTCCCAACTTCATTCTTTTGCCTATGGATAGCCAGTGTTCCCGTCGCCCTTTACTGAAGAGATTCTTCTTTTCCCATTGAGTATTCTTGGTGCCTTAGTTGAAAATTTGCTGATCATATATGCGCGATTTTCTTCCTGGGCTCTCTATTCCATTCCGTTGAACTATAAGTCTGTTTATATGCCGGTACCGACTGCTTTGCTTGCCATAGCTTGTGGTATAATTTTAAATCTGGAAGCATGATGCTTCCAGCTTTGTTCTTTTTGCTCCAGATTGCTTTTACTCAACGTGAGATTTTCACTTGGTCAAAATCCTATTGCCCAGGCCCTACCCCAGACCTACTGAATCCAAAGCTCTTAGAGGGGGAGAGAGAAACCAGGGGATGTGGCTTTTCTGCAGACTTTCCAGGTGACTCTGCTGTGCCCACGACCAGGGACCCCTGCTCTGAGCACACAGGTCAGAGGGAGGCAGTGCAAGCCGTCCCCACCTCTCCCTTTTTTTTTTTTTTTAAGATTTTATTTATTTATTTGACAGAGAGAGATCACAAGTAGTCAGGGATGCAGGCAGAGAGAGAGAGGGAAGCAGGCTCCCCGCTGAGCAGAGAGCCCGATGCGGGGCTCGATCCCAGGACCCTGAGATCATGACCTGAGCCGAAGGCAGAGGCTTTAACCCCCTGAGCCACCCAGGCACCCCCCCCTCCACCTCTCCCTTGCACCACCTTCCCATTCTGGTTGTCCTGCTCCGAGGCTGAGCTTCCTGACCTGAAAATTGGAGGTAATGACATTGTTTGCTTCCTGGGTTTGTTGTGGCTGTGAGCTAATATCTGCAAAGCCTCCGTCAACCCGAAGGCGAAGGCGCTATTTAAATACCTGTGTAGTCCTCAGGAGCCCCAGGGAGCGTGACCTTTAGGAGGAAGAGTTCAACAATTCTCGTTAATTAAAAAAAAAAAAATCAGTCTTTACTCAAGTTTCTCAAAGGACATTAAGAGAGCTCCAAATGCACAGCCCACAGCCATGCTTATTAAAGCCCCCTTTGCTCTCCCACCCACTCCCCCGGCGCAGCGTCCCCCCGAGTCCCCCGGCCCCCGCACCCCCAGTCCGGGGCCTTCTCTCAGCTTCTTCCTCCACCCTCGCCCTCAGCTGTGCTGCGTATGGGTTAAGCGAGCCCCCTTCCTCCCCAGAGGAAGCCCCCCATCCGGGAGGAGGGAGAACAGGTAGCCGAGTGGAGGATGGAAGGTGCTCGGGGAGGACCGGTGGCCCTGAGTGAGCTCGATGAACACGCGGCCGTGACACGTGTTTTTGGTCTGTCCCGTCAGTGTGAACAGAGCAGGTGCCAGCAGAAGGAACCCTTTCCAGTGTCCACGTGTGGTCAGTGCTGGGGGTGGGGCACCCACTGTCTCTCGGGGGACTGGGAGCCAGCCCCTCCCTCCTCCCTGTCCTTCTGTCCTTTCTCGGTCTATCCATCTCTCTCTTCTTCCATTAAAAAAAATCAGCTGCTTCTTTTCTCCCACAATCGTTTGTTTCATCTAATATTTAACTACTTTTCTTTTTAATTATAAAAGCAAATAAATGCTGGTGTGAACATTTTCAAATGGGCAGGTGAGCTCAGAGGAGTCCTTCTGGGCATTTCCTTGCCTGGAATGTGGGGGAGAGTCACACTCCGGAGAGGGCTGGGAGCGAGCGGGGTCCTGGCCGGCACCCCGAGCCGCTTCTCGTTCTAAGAAAGGAGTGGGAGACGCTGGAGAGGAAAGGAGGGACGGATGCTGGGTGTGTGTGTGTGTGTGTGTGTGTGTGTGTGTGTGTGTCTGACGATGTGGGTGTCAGGACTGGCCCGCACTTTGGCCAAGTTGTGATGTGTCCTTGCACCCCCCACCTCCAGGCTGGTTCCTCCCCGCTCCTCGCTGCCTAGGACCAGATGGCTCAGAGCCCCCCGGATGGGACCCCCATGTGGCCTGCTATCTCAGGGCAGGTAGAATGGAACAGACGTCACAGCCAGGCTGGCTGGCCTCCTAGCAGAGGGCAGGGGAGAGTCTGGGGGATACGGAGGGGCAGGGAAGGAGGAGAAGGGCTCTGGATCCTGGAAGGCCTGGCTGGGGTCGGGGCAAGAGACCTGAGGCTGCAAGGACGTCCTCCAGGTCACCCAAACACCAAGCACAAGGGGGCCTGAAAGACTCAGGCTCATTCCAGATCCCGGAGGCATCCTATCCTGCAGGGATTTATTTATTTCATCCTCTGGAAAGGGCTGATCGTACATCTCTCACGTTTCTTGGGAGCACCGGGTTGGATAAGAGGGGATGATGGATGATGGGTGTGAAGGACAGAGCACCAAGCCCGGCCCAGAGACGGTACAACGATGGCTTGCTGATGGTAACGGACACACACTTGGAACAGGGCTGGCTGAAGAGTAAAGGATCCAGAGGGACCATCCAATCTCTGTCCTCTTCCGCTGAGGAGGGGCTCCCAAACTTAAAGGAAAAAAAAAAAAAAAAGGATTGGGAGCTGTAGGAACTAGGTTATTGCTCGATGTTTCTGGAATGGGTGTCCCCAGGTGAGAAAGAAAAGCAGGTTTAAATCAGTCTGGCATTAATAGCAGAAGGCAGGCAAATAGTCGGTCTTAATATTATTCCTGGGTGAGCCAGCGTGCGGTGTGGGTTTTAATTTAAAGCAGGCATTTAGTGAGTTGATAAACAGGAGTGCACACCGCCTGCCCTCCCACGCCCTGAGCCTCAGAAGAACAATTATCTTGGAGAGGAGACGGAAGGAACATATGGAAATGAATTCTAATACTGTGGAGTGAGCAGGCAGCACCTGCTTTCCCGGGGCGGTCTTTGATGGGTTCGGGTGGCCATCGTGTACATGCCATCAGGTAACGAGGGTCAGCCGAGGCCTCCCTTCCTGGTTCACTCCATGGGTTCAGTCTACGCCGTGGGATGGAGACGGGCTGGGAGCTCTTTGATCTTTTCTTAACCTTGTGATCTGAGGCACAGCCTCCACTGGCGTGGTCCCTAAGGCATCATTCGTGGATCGCGCGCGTAGGTGGGCTGGTTCCGTGTTTCTTTGCCTTCCCCCAAAGGCTGATGTGGAGCAAATGGAGGAGACCAGTTGGCTTCTGTCTCAAGTCCCCAGACCCAACCGGGAAGGTTGTCCTTCAGATCCTAAGTTATAGTTCATGGCGATCCATTTCTAACCCATCTGGCAAAAGAAGGGCTTCGCTGACTTACGGGATTGACCTTGGGAAAGCATAGGGCATTGGCTCCCACGAATCTGACCACCGTCGCCGTCACCAACAGCATTCTGTCAACCTCCCAGACTGGCTTTCTCGACAAGCCTAAGCACCCAGATGGCCAAAAGTCCCATCCAGACTTTCCGTCCTTGTCTCCAATCCAGCGGTGCCTGGGGAGGGCTCTGCCAGCCCAGGCTGAGTCACGCGCCCGCCCCTGCACTGTGATCGGGGTGGGCACCCTGGCTGGCTGTCTCTTCCACAAGCTCACCGGTTAGATGAGCTGGAGGGACGCGCCCCAGAGCAGGGAGGATGCTGTTGGCAAAAAGACAGGAGTCTGGGCAGACAACAAAGAGTTCTACTACGGGGGCCAACAGAATCATAATGCGCTTTCTTGAGTTATTGCTCCAATTTCTCAGCAGGAGCTGTGTACTCACCCAGGGGCAGGTTACCCCTGCCGATGGGAACGTAGCCAGACCCTCGGAACCACAGTCATATCGAGGTGGCTGCTCCGAGGTCCATCGTGGTTGTTCTAGGTCTTTGATGATTAAATGGGGAGGAAGAGATGGATCTTTCCATCTCTTTCCATCATGAATGCAGTCGTTGCTTTATTATAGACTTGTTAGAGACAAAGGTGCTGGTTTTGAGGGCGCAGCTTGAGGCTGGGTCTTTTCCTCTAGGGCTCCTTTGCACAAAGAACACACACTTAGAGCAGAGCCCCGGGCAGCTTCCATTCCGGACCATGTTTTATAGCGAAGAGACTTGGAAGATAGGTAGAGCACCGTTCTGAGTGTCAAAGGGTAGATTTCTTGGCTCTCCAGGAACGATAATGTGTCACTTGGGGCAAAGGTTGGGCAGATTTGCTAGGAGCCCCGTTATAAAGCTCGAGGTTCTGCAGCTGGGACACGAATCCACTACATCTCCGGCATCTGCATGGAAGGCTCCACATGGCCCCAAGAGGATCGGGGACAAGCAGACCTAGTGGAAACAGACATGAACTTGCAGCTCATGCTGCCTATTGTGTCATGGATGGTAATATCCCTTTTTTCTGACCTGGGAGGCTAGTGTCTTCTGCTAGCATCCATGAGACTGGGACAGGCTAACTTGTGAGCTAGTGAGTAAAGTAAATTTCACTGGCCCTGCTGGTAGATAGGAAAGGGCTGGAATGCTGACTCCATAAAGTAATCCAGGCCTGGCCCCTTTTATCTTTCTGTTTCACAATCCTCAAGTTTGCTTCATAGTCCAAGATGGCTGTTGGAGCTCCAGCCAGCACATCTGCATTCCAAGCAGCAGGAAAGATGGAAGGGGAAGGACAAAGTCACCACCTCCCGGCCCTCCTGGAATTCCTACACAACACTCATGGGCTGTCATTTAATCATATAGCCTTGCTGAGCTGCAAGGGAGGCTGGGAAATGTCTTTAAGATGGGTGCCAAGCTGCCCTAGTCAGAAGTTTGTGACTAAGGAGGAAGGAGAATGGATGTATTGGTTGGCAAACTAATCTCTGTCCCTGGCTCCATCTTCTGGTTGCCATCCCTGGACGGGTGGTGGGACAGGGAGGAGTTCCCTGTCCATGTACAGAGCCCATTGAATATGGGAGACAGAGGAGAACGGGTTTGGAGAAGAGTGTACTAGATGAATTCCTTCCCCACCACCTCAAGGGGCTCAAAAGATAGCGGGAGAGAAGGACATGTGAATTACTGTTTACAAAGCATTGTGAACAGTGGTGATCAGAGCTGGGTAGGGGTCATCCAGCTCAGGGAACCGTGAGAGCACTAACAAGGGAGAGCTGTGTCAACTGGCCATCAGGGAAGTCTTCCTGGAGGAGGTGAGCCCCACGTGGGTTGGGCGTAGGGCTGCCAGATAAAATACAGATGCCCTACTACATTTTAGTTTTAAATAAATACACAATTTCAGGGTAAGTATAACCCATCTTGTATTTGGAACATATATAAAGAATTATCCGTTATTTTTCTGAAATTCAAGTTTAACTAGCATCTTATCTTTGTATTTGCTCACTCTTGGTAACTCCATGTGGGGCTCAGGTCCAATGAGCTGACACAGCACAGCCCAGGGGATGAGAGCCGGCCACAACTTGGCAGGCTGGAGAGAGTGAGGAGTGAAGGAGCGTGCTTGTGTTGGGGGGTGGGTGTGGGTGTGTAAGGCTGAAAAAGAGGAGAGGCAGGTCATTGTCCGGTTACTAGGAATTAGGAGTATCTGTTAGCTAACATTTATTAGGGCAATTACTACATGCTAGGAACTCTGCCAAGCACTTGCGTACTGACTAATTTAATCCTCATCCCATCACGAGGAGGGAAGGGCTTGTCTTATCCCCATTTCACAGATGACGAAACCCGGAGGTGCCCGTCCAGTTGTACCTGGCTGGAATTTTCTGTGGCGCTGGCCGAGCCTTCTCTCGTTCACTCCCACTTCCTAGGACCCCGCCTTCCAAACGGCAGAAAGGGCTGGCAACCACTTTGCGGCCTTAGCAGAGGAGAAACTGAGTGGGGGCCCAGGCAGTTGAAGCTGGTTGAAAACAGGGCCCTGGGACCCTGGGAGAAGGGCTAGCTGGGAGCCCTGCAGGGTACTCAGGAGACTCCAATGCCCTTGCATGGAGGGGAGGGGATGGGGGAGGAGGGAGCGCCTTGCAAAGGGGAGGCGGAAAGCGGGGGGCTCCAACTAGAGCCGCTCAGCTCCTAGCCACTGTATGCAAGGGGCATCTGTGTGAGCCTGCCCTTGAATAAAAAATGACTCAGGTTCGGAAATAAGCAGCCTGCTGGTAGTTCAACGCCCTCTGCTCCAGGGAGGAAACTCATCCCTGGAGGGGTTGGGAGGGATCTGGCTCAGCCCGTGGCGGGTGGTGGGGGGGACTCGCCTCAGGGCCGCCCTCCCACCCCACCTGCCTCTCTGCCCCAGACTCCAGCGCCTAAGTCCGGCATCTCCAGCAGACAAAAGCTGCTGGCTCAGGCCGCTGCAGGTGGTCACGGCTCCCCGGGGGGCGGGAGGGGGACACACCTGACCCTCGATTACTCCGATCCCTGCTGGGCGCCGCGCCCTTGCCCTCTGCCTGCTTTGCCCCGACCCTCCCAGGCCACGGTCCACGGCCTGGATTTGGGGCTCGGCGGTGGCCAGCAGGACCCGGTCCACGGCCTGGATTTGGGGCTCGGCGGTGGCCAGCAGGACCCGAGGGTTTACAGAGCTCGGCCAGGGTGGCTGGCTGTCGGGGGGGGCGGGACCGGGAGAGCCCCCCAGCCCTCTCCCACCATACCTGCTCCGCACCACCCCCGCGGTGGCGGCTCTGCTCCCGAGGCCCATTGTTGTCCGAGAAATGTTTAGGAATCAGCCATTTAATGAGAACAAAAGGAATTAATTGGTGGTTTAGGCCTAATGAGACCGCTGTGCAAATTAACAGTCCTCATCAGCAGAAACAAACAGAGCCCTTAAATGAATTGCCGAAGAGCATTAAACTGAATAAGCTTTTGCGGGGATGATAAATAGCAGGTCAGAGGAGACCATCTGGCCCCTTCCCTGCAGCTTCCTTCCAGAAGGGAGGGAGAGGGCGGGAGGGGCCCAGCTGCGTGCACTCCCGCTCCGCTGGCACAGGCACACGGCCACGCTCAGACACACGCACCCGCGCTTATTCACGCGCACACACGCTCGCAGTCGCACTCGCACGTGGATATCGGCACACGCGTTCGCACACATATCCACACTCACTCGCTAGCCTGCAGCCCTTCTGGGCGGGAGGAGCGGGTGGCTCAGGCGGCCTTTGTCTCGAGGGGCCCAGACAAGGCCCTCGCGCGCCTTTCCCAGCTCTCTGCCGGGTCAGGGGCGCTGCGGGGTGGGGGTGTGTGTACCCCCCGGCACTTGGCTAGCTGGGAGGACAGGGAGAAGTCCTGACCCCCCAGGTAGTAGCCCTTACTCAAAGAGCGGTCCTCCCGGGGTGGGGCACGCGGGCTCCTCCCACCTGCCCCTCACCTCTGCGTGGGCACCTCCCCTCTCCACCCCTGCCCTCCGGTCAAGTGGTCGGGTCTGGTGGAGAGCCCCCCCTCCCCCTGCCTGGGAACTCAGTGGAGGGTCACAGGTGCTCCAGGCCATTCTGACACATACTCGTTTGTCTAAGAACCCTTCTAGATCTAATATTCTGGATGTGTCTTGTCTCACTTTTATTCCTCCTCCCCCCATTGACCTGCCGTCTATATTCTTTACTCATCACGAACAGAAGGTAACTGCTTTTGTTCATCACTGAACAGACCCCCTAAGCGCACTGGCACATTTTCACCCCCAATGTGAAATCAAATTTCTTTCAAACAAGTATATGATAACCAGCCAGGCTATGGGGCTAGCGAAGTCTGGTGACAATCCCAGTGTTGCATTCCGTGCATGGAGGGCCCATATTAGACCCTCAAAATGTCTTGTTTCCCCGAGTGGGGGACCAGCCCCATAAACGAGGTGTCAGGGTCTGGGAGTCCCCCCACCACTGACAGGGTCTCCACCCTCCCCCACATACCAGGCCACTCAAGCCCACGGCCCAAGGCTGCAGGCCTCACCTTGCTAAGTAAGGCCTAGGGGTGGCTGGGCCCAGGAACCTCTCACGGTGCCTCGGAGCCTGCTCCAAATATAGTAAAAGATATTTTTTCTTTCTTTCTCTCTCTCTCTTTTTTTTTTTGAGTAATAAGATATTCCTAGTTTAAAAAAAAAGATATTCCTAGTAAGACAAAGGATTTATTCATCTATTTATTCATTTGACAAGTATTTTTCAGAGTCTGTCCCTGTGTTACATATTATGTAACACAGGGACGATTTAAACTGGCCAAGTTTCTACTCTCAAGCAACTTTCATGTGTTGAGAGAGAGACAGTACACTTGTGTTGAGTACCGTGAAGACATGGTCAGGTTCAGAGCTAAAAGAAATAATGGAATGATCCGTTTTGGGGAGGCCTCCCTGTGGAGGTAATGTCTAACATGACACCTGAGGAATGAGGCGCCATGCAGACAGTGGGCAGAAGGGTGCTCCTGGAGGAGCAGACAGCATGTGCAAGGGTCCTGAGGTTTGTGCGTGGCTAGAGCCTGGAGGAGGGGGGAGACTGGTTGTAAGACAGGCTTAGCAAGTTGGGCAAACCCAAGTGTGCAGCTGTGAGGAGGAGTTTAAAGCATGACAGAAAACCACAAGGACCCTCAACACTAAATTTTAGAGATTCCCCAACCAACTAATGGTCCCAGAACCCCTCCTGGGTACAGCTCTGTGCCTGATGCTGCAGAAACAGGTGGTGACAGCTGCTGGGACCCAGACGGCCTCCCCAGACCCAGCACCTGCTAACCGTGGCCTGGATCCAGCCCAGCCGAGAGCCACAGAGATAAGCGGAGGTTCCCGGGGCCTCTGCCGCCAACAGCCCCGGACATTCAGGAGCAGAAAACACGGAGGCTGAGCGCGGCCGGGACAACTTCCCAGAGGAAGTATGGGTGCCTTTCTGCTGGACCCCGTGCACAGCTCCGGGCTTCTCGGGCCACCTGGGAGGCGCAGATCATTAGCCCGTTTCACAGAGGAGCAAAGCGAGGTACAGAGAGGGAATTAGAGCCACCGAGTGATGTACGTGGGATTTGACACCAGCTCTGCCTGGCTCTTTCCATTCCCACTGAGACCAAATTGAAACTCGGTGCCTCGGTCTGGGCAGCAGGGTCATATCCTGATTTTCATGGGCTCCGGGCCTCTGGCCTTCACAGACCCCATTTCTCCATGACAAAATATGAAAACTGATATTTTACGACTGTGTTGGTATCCCGACGAATGTGCTTATCTTCAGATTTTAAAAGGCTTTTCAACATCCTCATGCATCTCCCAAAGCATCGCGGGCCTGGGGCGCTGTGCCCGCTGTGCCTAATGGAGATGGAGAAGCAGCCCCTGCAGCTTCTCCGGAACCCACAGCCACCTCTCCAAACTCTGGAGCTCAGCCCCCGCCCCCTGAGATGCCCAGAGGATGCCCTGCTCCGGGAGAGACGCCACAACGGAAGTTTCAGCTCGAGGGTCTCTGCAGTTGAGCCCGGAAGGGCAGCTGACGAATAAATCGTTGCCTGGGACCGTATGTCTGATGCAGGGACAAGAGATTGCTTGTCTTTTTTCCTGGAACCAGAGCTTAAATTCACCCAGGTGATAAACGGTCTGGCCTCGGCGGTTAAGGCCAGCTCCATAACTCACAGTGCCAAAGAGACCCTGGAAACATCCATCTCATGTTTGCTGTTTTTCTCAAGGCGGGTGAGGGCCACACTGCCAAGGTGGAGAAACGCAGGGCCCAGCCATCCCGCGGTGCCCTGGGGAGCGAGGCTCAGGGGTGGTGGGGTTCCACCATGTGGCGCCCTGGGGGCCCGGCCCTCCCACTCGCCCATGGGAGGCCCCACTTCCCACGGACTCCCATGCTTCCTGCTGCTTCCAGACAACTCAAAGCATAGCTCTTTCGGGGTGCTTCCCTATCTCTAAGACCTTCCATGGCTCTCGCCCACAGGAGGAAAGCCGCAAGCCTCAGTTTGGTATCCCGAGTTCTCTAGGTTCAGGCCTCAGTTTACCTTTCTACGACACTTTCCTTGCAAAGCCCTTCCAGCCCTGAAACCTGTTCTTTACCTCTGGGTCTTATGGACCCTGACTGTTTTCCTCTCCTGGAAGGCCCTTCCTCCTCTAGGGAGCCCTCCAGGAAGCGCCACTTACGAGAATAACCTTTTCCTTTGTTTGTCTTCCCACGAACTGGGTTTGGACTTCTGTTGCAACCTTTGGTATGATCTGCTTGTAGTCATCTGTGTATGCCTCTGTCTCCTCCCAGTGTAGGAACCTCTAAAGGGTAGGGACCTGATTTTGTTATCCTTGTCTCTCCTAGAGGCTTAACGTGGTGCTTTGCACACACAGGAGATGCCCACTGTTTGTGAAGTGAATTGCGTTTCCCATGGGGAGCTGCCTTGTTCCAGCTAGATGGTCCAGGCGCACATAGCTCTACTCTAATTCGAGACCTTTGCTTCAAGGCAGACCCAGTCCCCCCATTTCTAATTAGATAAAGCCTTGACCTTGACTCGTCCCCTTTTGGCCTGGGAGAAACTCAGGACATCGGGTTTGGCAAATGCGCGGGTCCAAGAATCCATAAATATTGATTCGTTGTTTGCAGAGTAATTTAAATGTCAGTTATAAGCCCAAGGCAGATAAAGATCTGTATCAACAATAAAACGGGATGCAAGCCACCAAGCCCTAGGGAAGCAGCTCTGGGTTAAGACGGAAATGGAATGCACAGGCCTTGGGGAGGGAGGGCATTAGAGGGTAAGACAGATCAATGGCTCAGTGAGACTTGGCTGCCCGCGATGCTTGGGTTGGGATGTGCTTGCTCATTACCATGTCTGCTGTTTGTGGATGGAGGTAACCCTCCGCCCACCCATCTTTCCATCCGTCCATCCATCCGTCCATCCATCCATCCATCCATCCATCCATCCATCCATCCATCCACTGCAGAATGCTGTTTCTCAGTTACTCAGAGGGAGACAGAGACAGATACACATACTCACTCAGAAACACGCACACACAGAGCAAAGCCAGACGCCGACATACACACAGAGAAACAGCGATAAGGAGACACAGGGAGAGGCTGAGATGGAATCAGACACTCATGGGGAAGGAAATAGGGAGAGACATAGGCAAAGATGAAGGGAGAAACAGAGACGCCCCGCAGAGGGAGGACGTGGGCATAAACATGCGGGCTTTGGGCACAACTGTGCACTGGGGGACAGCAGGCTGGACCCTGGCTCGTAACAAGGGATACTTGATTCTAACTCCAAGAGGCAGTGTAGTCCAGAGCTGAGATCCATGCCTTAGGAATTTGACTGCAATGGTCACGTGGTGTTCCAGTCCTGGTTTTCCCACATACCAGATGTTTGTGATATTGAACTCCTTAATTAAACCTCTGAGCCTCCGTTTCTTCATCTGTAAAATGGAGATCCTCGTATAATATACAAGGATCCTTGGATCACAGTTTCGGGGGAATACGTGTATATATTAAGGGCTTTGTATACCGTAAGCACTTTATAAATGCTGGGTTTTGTCATTATAAGTCAGAATCTTCCCTCAATGACTAAGTGACCTTGAGCAAATTGTTTCCTCTCTCCGTGCCTTGGTATCCCCCATCCGTGAGGTGAGGAGGGATAGCTTTGAGGGTTTCCTAGTCTCTGCCTTCCTTCCTGTTACCTCCTGTCTATTCTTTGCAGCCCGTCCCCTGTGAACGGTTTCTCTCCTTGGCGGAAGGTGCCCCCTCTGTCTTTGATTTCATTTAGCCACAACCAGACCCAGCAAATGAATTTCTTCCCTCCTCTTGGCTGACACCAGGAAGCAGCGGGCCTGATAGCTCCCCTGGAGGGATCGATTGGAGGAAGTCTGATTTTTGCAATGAACTGGAGGACCGCTTTGGGATGTTGAACCTGACCTGCCTTTGTTCTGGGTCGGCACTGGTGGTCAGAAGCTGCTGCCTCACCCATGGTCTTGCCGGGGCTGTCAGGGACAGCGGGAAGCAGGCTGCTCTGTGTTTCTGTGTGGTGTCCCTACGGTCCACAGGGAGGGAGCCCCTGGGAGCCCCTGGGATCCGTGAGTCCACACCGGGCAGTGTGCCTCGCCCATCTCTTCCTAGGCTTTGTTGTTAAGATTTTATTTACTTATTTATTTGAGCGAGAAAGAGAGAGAGAGAGTGGGCACAAGCAGGGAGAGGGGCAGAGGGGGGGGGGAAGCAGGTTCCCTGCTCAGCAGGGAGCCTGATGCAGGGCTGGATCCCGGGACCCAGGGATCATGATCTGAGCCCAAGGCAGATTCTTAACCGACTGAGCCACCCGGGTGTCCCCTCTCCCTAGGCTTCTTAGGGTAAATATCCCCTGACCTTTGAGGCTCAGCCTAGATACCTTCATACCTGCAGCCCACTAGCTCTCCACTTTTGAACAATTCTCTGAGATAAAGAGCTGGTTAGCTTGTTGGTGCTGATACCCTGTGACGATGGGGACAACCTGCCCTTACTTTAATACAACATTATTAACGATACAGCTAGAGAGAAGGCTTTCAGTTCTCTTTTGTTAAGGAGCAGGTGAGTAGAAGAAAAAAATCCAGAATTAGCATCGTCTGGTCTGCCAAGCTTTCCCACTCAGTGCCATGTTGACCTTCTGTCGTTACATGTCCTGCAAGGTCATGGACACTCAGTAGACCTATTCCCCCCCTACCCCTCCCACCCCCAGGCAGGTAGCTGGGGAGATGGGGGACGTGCCCACTCGATTGTTTTTGTAGGGGACTAAAAATGTTCAATTAGTGAATACGTATTACATTCCGTCATTCTGACACACGTGGCCCTCAATTGATTTTTAAAACTGAATTTAAATTTTTATCGCATCCGTATACTGCTCCCCGGGGCTGGCTGGTATGACAGGCTGCTGGCAGAACAGGGTCATCCCCTGTCCCACTGTGCCCCCACCTCAGTCCTGCATTCTGGACACAATCAACTCTTTTCTTTGCACTTTTCATCCCTGTATTTTTGAATACTATGATTATACATCTATTTTCTGATTTTTTTCATTGTAAATATTACCTATTGGCTTTGCATGATAACATTTAGCTTTCTTATACATGTGCCTATGCATTTTCTGCCCCTTCCCTGCCCTCCCCGTATAGTTCTTTTTTTTTCTTTTTAAGATTTTATTTATTTATTTGACAGAGAGAGAGAGAGATCACAAGTAGGCAGAGAGGCAGGAAGAGAGAGAGGGGGAAGCAGGCTCCCTGCTGAGCAGACAGCCCTATGCGGGGCTCGATCCCAGGACCCTGAGATCATGACGTGGGCGAAGGCAGAGGCTTTAATCCACTGAGCCACCCAGGCGCCCATGCCCGTATAGTTCTGTCACAAATGTCGCTAGTGTATCAGTTTTCAGTGTTTACACTATTATGACAATTTGAATATCGTTCACAGCTGAGCCAGATACGTAGTGTACTATGAATACATTTCCTTTCTTCTGTAAGTTCGATTTTTTTCTGCAGGTAATAATTTCCTCTTTTTTGTTGTTCCTTTCATTTTCTCTATTCCTCTTACTGATTGACCGCAGAATTCTCCAAAAGAATTGCAAAAGTCCTCTAAATGTGATTAAAGCATCAGATAGTAGTTCAGCTGTCAGGCTTGGGGTCCTCTCCGGGGAGGCCGAGCTGTTCCTGGTTCGGTCTCTCTCAGGTCGGGGTCGGCTGGCTACTGGCTGATCCAGGATGGCCTCGTCTTCGGTAACTGGGGCACCTGGATTCTGCTCCCCGTGTCTCTCATCCTCCAGCAGGTGGTCGGGGCATCTGCTCAGGCCAGTGAGTTTAAGCTTGAAAATGGCAATGGGTCACTTCGGCCATATTCTATTGGCCAGGGGAAGTCAGAAATCTAGCCCAGACTTAGGGATGGGGAAATCATCTCCAGCTTTTCGGTGAAAGTCCTGTAGCAATGGCTGCGGATGTGTGTGTGTGTTGTGTGTGTGTGTGTGTGTATAGTTGGGGCCGTTAAAGCCGCCAATGCACTATACCAACTAACATTAGGAATTCTCCAGATGAAGTCTGCATTACAGGGTATAGGTTCCTTGCCCTTTCAATCTCTATGAACTTTTGCCTGGATCAGGCCCCACGGAAAGCATACAATACGTAGTAAAAGCCTGCTGCCTGCTGGGACAGGGTAAGCTGACAGCTTTGACCTTCACCTTGTCTCGCTAATCCTGGTCTCATAAAGTGGATTCCTTGGAGTTTAAAAAAAAAAAAAATCCAGACTGTTGACTGGGTTAAAAGAAAAACCACCCAGGTCCTCCCCATTGGGGAGCCTCTCAGATTTTTCTTGGGTGGTCGCCACATCTCTGAGCCAGATCCTGCCTTTTTCAGCGGGACCTAACCCTGGGGAGGGGGGGACCCAGAACTCTGCTAGGGAAGGGCGGGCAGTGTATCTGATCACTGCCTGCCCTGGTAAGAAACAGCCCGATCTCCCTCTCCCTCTTCCCTCCTTGCATCCTCGCTCAGTGCTTTAACCCAAAGGCGTGAGCATTTCAGGCTGGGCTCCTGCAGACCTCCCTCTCGGCGCGCAAAGCCCCACACTCCTGTCCCACCCTCAACTGAGCACTTGAGCAGCTTTTCTTTCTTTCAGACCAAGGCGGGCTGCGTGATATTTAAAACAGAACCTTGATCCCAACAGTGAGGTGGGGATGACAAGAGAGCCTCCCGTATAGGGTTGCTCCAAGGGTCCCAGGAGATCATGTTCATTGCGAGCCCTTGATAAGTCCTACCTTCTATTTTACTGCTATGGCTGTCCCCCCGAGCTGTCCCCGAGCTCCTCCCCCGGGCTGGCTTAACTCCATCTCTCTCTCATTCTTGGTTCCTTGGTGTCGGTCTCAGATGTCCCACCTGCTTCCGCTCCTCAGGGCTGACCTCCAGCCCAGCGCACCTGTCCGAAGTCTTAGCTGCCCCAGCCCGCTGTCACCCGCAGGGCCGGCCGGCCAGCTGGGAGGGGCAGCGCCTGGCTTGTTCCCGCAGAGCTCACCCGTGCACCGTCTTGGGCAGGCTTGGGCCGCCCGTTCCACGTTCTGTTCCAGGCTCCAACCCATGCTGGAAAGTTTCCTTGTCCCGAGGTCTCCTCCCAGCTCAGAGAAGAGAGACCTGAGATTTACGCTTCTCTCCTACGAGTGTGTTCAAGACGATGTCAGCTCAGAAAGGGTCATTGTTTTTTTTTGAAAACAGAGAAGGAGGAGTTCGGCAGCATTTCAGCATCCATCTCTGTGCCAGACCAGGGCGGGTGGGGGTGTGGGTGGCACTCTGGAAACCACAGAACCCCACCCCCCTCAAGGTCTGAGAGCTGCAGCTCCGGGCCACTGAGCCCGCGGGCAAGCACCTCCTCCCCTTGGGGCCTGGGTTCCTTCCCCTGGGGAGATGAGAGCTGGGACTGGATCACTGTTTCTTAGCCCAGCTGAGACTGCAGACCCCTTATATGCCTGTGGGGTTTACTGAAGATGCAGAGGTGAAGAAAAGGGGGAGGATTTGGGGCGGGCCTAGGGGGCGCAGTCAGGCAGAGGGGCCAGTGGAGGTGGACGGGACGTTCCAGGGGCCCAGATCTGCCTTTTACTCCAAATAGCGTTAACTTTGGTTATTACCCGCGGCGCTAAGGACAGCTCTGGCATACTCGCCGCGGCAGGTGCCAGGCAGTAAGTGACGCACACCGACCATGACATCTCATTTCATTTTCATGACTTCCCGACAAGCAAGTGATTCATGTTCCCATTTTACAGATGAGTACACAGGTTAGGTAACCGGCCAAGTGTCATACCCTAACTAGTTTGCCAGCGAGCTGGGACTCAACCCCAGGGCTCGTCTGGGTCCTTTAACTGTGGTAGGATTTCTGGGAGTCGGGTGAGGAAACCAGGAACGCAGAGATAAGGGAAAACCCAGCCACAAACCTAGAGATTGACATTCAAGGCCTGTTCTAAATGCCATAACGAGGCATAGAGGGCTATGGGAGTTCCCAACAGGGTTTGGGGACAATCCAAAGAGGCTTCCTGGAGGAAAGGGCATTTAAATTGCAACTGGAAGGAGAAGGATTTCAATGGCAGAGAGGAATTCTAGGCAGATCGCATAGCTTTTGTGGAAGGCGGGTGTGGTTTGGCCATATGTGGTTCATTGTATATTTGGGCTGGAACGTGATGTGGATCGTAAGCTAGATTAAGGCCATATTGATGACAGCATTGAATGCCAGGATGAAGAGCTGGGAACAAGGCAATAGAGAGGGGTCAGGAGATCTGACAGCAAACTTTGCAACTTTAAGAAAGAAAAAAAAGAAAGAAAGAAAAAAACTTTAAAAAAGACAAAGGGAGAGGTGCTGGTGCCATTGAACCACAGGGAGTCCAAATAGGGCTGAGAACACTTGAAAATACTATGAAGTTTTTTGTTTTGATTTTGGGATTCGGCAGAATGTCCTTATCCCAGAAATCTGAGCAAACCTCCACACACCAGGTTGAAGATCAACGAGCAATTCCTTTCGAACTTGCTCAGATTTCCTACCTGCAAAACCTTACCAGACTACTCTGAGAGCACACTCGGCTTCTCAGCCAACCCAGAGCAGCTTAAAGTGTTTATTCATGAGGGAAGAATTGGGTGCCCCATGGTCCCTGGGTGGAGGGAGCCAGCTCATCTAGAAATGACTCATCCTTGGCCTCCGCAGGCCACGTGATACCTTCATTTTCAGTAATAGCCATTTGTACCGCTCATTTGCCTCGTGTCACCTGCAAATGTCCCAGTTCCGATTGCCCTGCTGACCTGGATGCAGCCTTGGGCCCCAGCGCTGCCCGGCCACGCTCCCACTGAGCGATCTTGGCAAGTCCCCGTCTCTCCGTGCGCGGCTGTGTCCTCACCGCAACCCCTCTCGAGGGCCGTGCTGGCTGAGCACTTCTGGGAACAGTCATCCCATCCCCTCTTGGAAGGCAGCATCATAGCTGAGCACTCCCTAATGTTTGTCAGTGGATATTCCTTGAAGTTGACTCACTTTTGAGACACACCAATTGAGGTCAGTTTACCATTTCTGTAAGCGATGCATCATTTGCTATAAATGGACAAAGGTAGCTATGAAAATCCTAAGTGTTCACTCTCGTATTACCTCCGATCATTACGCCTGCCGGTGGCCCGAGTGCACCCTCCGCGGGGAGGCCGGTCCCCCGCGTACCGGAAACACCTGGGAAACTTACTAAAATGTGGACTCTGACTCGGTAGGTCGGGGGTGGGGCCTGAGACTCTGCATTTCTAACAAGCTCCCAGGAGATGCCAGTGCTGGTCCGGACACCCCACTTTGACTAAGAAGGCTCCCTGGAGTTTCCCCCCCTCGCACCTTCCAGGGAAGGGCAAGAATTTTAATAGAAACAAAACAGCAAATCCTCTTGCAAACACTTTTTGAAAAAGATTTTATTTATTTATTTATTTAGAGAGCCCGGGAATGGGGGGAGGGGCAAAGGGAGAAAGCGAATCTCAAGCAGACTTTGTGCTGAGCTCCGCGCGGGGCTCGATCTCATGACCCTGAATCATGCCCCGAGCCGAAATCAAGGGGCGCTCAACCGACTGAGCCACCCGGGCGCCCCCCACCCTCGAAAACATTTGAACGGCAGAGACCCATATCCAAACTCAGAAACAGAGGCTTAATAGAAGAAGAAAACTCAAGAGAGTTGTTATCTCGTTTTTTTTCCCTCCTGAATGTACATTTATTTTACCTTTACTGTATACACTGAGAGCTCTTGTTGTCTCTGCTTAGAGGCTCGGTGATTAAACAAGGCTGTGAGTCTCTGCAGAGCCACCCCTTTCATGCCTTAATTTAAAGACCCGAACATGGAGAGCCATTCCCTTTGGGACCTTGGTCATCAACCATGGCGGGGCAGATTAATCATCAATCATCAATCAGAGGCACAGCCCCGCGGCTCTGGCGAGCTGGACTAGCAGAGCCACTCCTCCAGTGAGTCACCGTGGCTTTGTGTGTCCATGTCATGTGTTCCCAGTAGAGGGGAGTGTCATAAGCTCTAATAGTAGACGGTGGGGGGAGATTGGAGCTGGGAGGGGAGTGAGGCTGGTCCTCGGGGACACACACAGGGCTGAGGCCACGGCAGGCCCTTGAGTCCAGGACATGGAGAGAAGCTGTCTTTATGGGAGGTGAGAAGGGGGCAGCTCATGGTGGCTCTTCGGTGGCCCTGATGGACCACTCCTGGGCTCAGGGTGAAGTACAGTCTCCAACTGGACGCCAAGGCGTGCCCCTCCCAGCCCCAGAGTCAGTCCAGAGCTCAGAGGTCCTCCTTCTCTGCCCAGCTGCTGCCAGGTCACCGAAGGCCCGCCATGCAGCAATTCCCAGCCTCCCCGCTCCGGCTCAGTGCAATCCGGCCTCTATCTCCAGGGTGTCTGAGGGGCCCCGAGGGAGGAGAGCCGAGCCAGGGACTAAGGGGGATCAGGGAGAATTGCTAGAGGCGCATGAAGGTTCTGTGCTGAGCGGAAGCCTGACCCAGAACGTCAGGGGAGCATCTTCCCTGTGCACAGCGAGGGTATTGGGAAGATCGCTCCCTTGCTCTAAGCCCCAGGCCAATCCCCAAACTCAAGCCTCCCCCCGATGTTGCAGTATCTTGCTGCTAGGGGTCCTGTCTCTTATTCCCATTTAGCCGGTTCCGGACTGGCTGGAGAAGAAACACAGCACAGATTCTATCCGTCCTAAAAGGCACAGGGAAGGGGTCGCCTTTTTTTCCTTCCGGACGCTGTGAACAAAGACAAGTGTTCATATATGAAGAAAAGAACACAATTTCTTTTAAAAAGCCTGCTGTGGCTCCCTATTGCTTGCAGAACGAAGTCAAAAGTTCCTAAAGCCTGTAAGGGGCTGATTCAAGATTTGAATCTGTCCCTGTCTGGTTCCAGATCCCAAGTGTGTCCCTCTCCCCAAGGTGGAGGGGGGGGGGGCAGGAGGGGAAGGCTCTGCATCTTTGGGGATCATAAATGTACAGCTGCCCTCTGAACTTGGCCAATGAAGCAGCTGTGTCAGAAGTAGGTCTCCCATGACTTAGAGCCATGGAGCATCAAGGACTTTGCATCTTGCTTCAAGGAGGAGGGAAGATGGGAAGGGGAGGTCAGGAGGGGAAGAAACCCAGAAATCATAGGACTTCGATGCTTGGTGCGAGCCTCGCAGAGCCTGTCAGTGCTCCCGGAGCTTTGACATCATGGTGACGGCTTCTATATTGGGTCGCTAGACCGTGGTTGACATGAATTTTGTCACTTCAGTTCGCCAACAACCCAGTAAGGTGCGTTTTGCTGGTTCCGGTGCTCAGAGGCAGGGACTGCATAATTGAACACAGACCTGTTTAGGGTTCAAGTTCATGTTTTCCTGCCAGGACCTGCTGCCTATCTTATTTGAAGCTTCGAAGAACCCTGGGAGGTAGACATAATCAGTCTCATTTTACAGATGCTGAAAATAGGGCTCAGGGAAGTTACGTGGCTCTGTCCAGTAGGTCGCTGGCCGAGCCAAGGCCAAAGGCCATTCACTGCACTCTGACCAGGATTTTCCCCTTGTACAACATTGGCTATTCTTCAGGTTTATGTGGCTTATATGCTTTCTGAAGGCCTTGCCCTTTGGAGGGACACCAGGGTGGGCTGGGCATCGAGAGGCCAGGGTCGCAGCCTGACCCTACCAATGGTTGGCTAGATGACTGCCGTGAGATTTGTCTCCCTGGGCTAGAGTTATCTTCGAAGTTTCTTCCAGCACTGGAATTACACTCTTTCTTTACACTAAAAATATAATACATATTTATTGTGAACATGTTTGATAATATAGAAAGCATGCACATGAGCGGGGGTGGCGTGGGCAGAAGGAGAGGAAGAGAGAGGGAGAGAATCTCAAGCCAGTTTCCCACTGGGCATGGAGTCTGACATGGAGCTTGATCTCATGACCCATGAGATTATGACCTGAGCTGAAATCAAGAGTCAGACACTTAACCAAGTGAACCACCCAGGCGCCTCTACTATATTCTTTTAAAATATATCTTGGACACATGTCCTCATCCATAAGTCTTTCCCCACCTTTAAAAATGATGAATAGGGAGCCTCTCTCTACTTGCTAGATGGGATGTGGCCCAATTCATGAATCACTTAATAAAGTCAATTAAATCTTCAATATATAAAGAAATAAAAATGACAAATAGTTTTGTTCCAGCAGGGGTACATGTAATTTATTTTGGCATTTGCATCATTTCTAGGCTTTTTTCCCCCCCACTATTTTAAATAATGCTGAAATAAATATCTTGGTGCATATACCCTAACTCACATGTACATATATTTCTTTAACATGGATTCTTAGAAGTAAAATTGCCAGATCAAAGGAGACACACACTTAAAATTTTGAAGGGTGCTGCCAAGGTCACTCCCCAAAGAGGTCAACTAACTTTGCTTTTCGCGGTATAGGGGAACATCCCGAGGGTGTTTGCGTTTGCCCCCTCTAAGCCTGGAGTAGAGATGTAGGTATTCTGATGGCCATATTGCCAATCAGACAACAAAAGCCCAAAGGGGACTGGGAGTGTCTCAGTGTCACACAGGAGCTGAGGGCAGAGCTGGGATCCAAGACCCTACACCCCCAGACCCTGAGATTAAACACTGTGGCCCCCAGGTGATGGCTGTGTTGGAAAGAACTCTAACTTTGAGGTTACAACTCCTAAGTCTGAATTCTTGCCATGCAACTTGTCACCTCTGTGACTTTGGTCAAGATAGTGAATCTCTCCCACCTCAGTTTTTCCTCCATGGACGCTCTCAAGGAGGGACAGTTGTGAGGATGAAATGAGAATTCGTGTAAGGGTCTGGCACCTAGAAGGTGCTCTCTAGAACCCCCTCCCTTCTGGGGAGCTGGGGCCAGGGAATTCTACTGCACTCTAGATCTCTTCTGCATTCATCCAAGAAGGTTGCTAAGGATTTACCGCCCAGACATGCACAACTCAAAAAAAATTATTGCTAAATATTATTGAAAAGACTTGCAATTCAGAAGAGTTTTTTGTTCATTTATAAGTGAAAAAGAAATGTGCTTCTCTGTCACAGCAAGAACTGGAGGTATGGCCCTGGTAGTTAGAGGGAGGGCTCAAAGAGACTTTTAACTGTTCCTGTACAATTATGAAAATGATTTCAGCAGAAGTCAGGTGATTCTCAGCTTAAAACAGCTCTGGGACAAACTTGTCTCTCTGTGGGGTCACCAGAAGGTCATCCCATTGTTTGTAGCCTCATGGTGTTTTGAGGGTTCAGGTAATGGGAGAAGTGGCAGATTGTTTTTAAAAACCAGCCACAGTCATTGGCCTTCGTGCGTTCCCTCAGGGGACTCTTCTCCCACACTGACTCAGAGCTTGTCCATGTGACTTGCCTTGGATAACAGAATATTAGCAAATGCAGCAGAGACTTGAAAAACAACTTAAGCGTGACATCTTGCCTTCTCTTGTAGGCTTGGAGCATTGAGTTCACCCTACAAATAAGCCAAGCCTGAGCTAACATGCTGGAGAGACTGCTTGGGAGGCAGCCGAGGGGCCCCATCCAACAGCTTGTCAATCACACATGAACGAGGCCTCCTAGCTCATCCAGCTTCAGCCAGACCCCTGGCTGACCACGGATTGCCTAGATGGCCCAAACCAAAGGGGTCTAGGTCACCCACAGATTAGGGGGGAAAAAATTAATGTTTTTATTTTAATTTTTACACACCGTCCAATAAACCATCCCAGTCGATTCCATTTTTGGGATGGTTTATTGGACAGTGTGTACAAAAAATATTTCAGAACCATGGACAGAGGCAAAGGATGTGGGTGTATTTGAGTCTAGCTGTGCACACATCAGCCCCTAGGGTGAGAGTGAGAACGTGGCTCAGGGTACAGAGGGAGACGGAAGTGTAAAAAAACAAAAAACCCCCCCAAAAAAAAACCCATGGCAATGATGCAAGTGCTAGTGAGTCTTGTCAGACGGCTACTAATTCAGGAAACCCCCTAGTTACAGACAAATCAGGATGGTTGGTCCGTCAAGTTCAGGCACCTGGAGGCCTGGGGTAAAAGGCCGGGGAGGCAGGGGACTGAGTTATTGGCCACTTGGCCAAGACTCGCAGAGAGATGATTTGGGCTCAGTTTTCTAACTGCCTCCTCCACCCTTCGTACACAATCCCTGATTGCCTGGGGTATTCCCTTGACTGTGTCAAGGGAATCTTGAGTCTATAATTTCATGATAATAATCTGATTTTTTGGACAGTGCTTAGACCTTGAAGAATCCTTTCCTAGCCGCATATTATGTAATCTGGTTCAGTCCTTATAACCATTTCTGAGAAAAGCAAAGAATCCAAGTGAATTCCATACCCAGTCCCCTTTCCCCTTTTAGTCTCTTGGTGTGTGAGCTGGGGGAGGGGAGGACAGCAGGCTGGAGTCCAGACTTCCAGACGGCCGGGTGTCCTACAACATTCTAACTAGGTGGGAATTCAACATTCAGGCACATGCAGTGGGTTTGCTCACCCTTATGTTAAAATGAGAGGTTAGGACTCCAGTCTTTCAAGCTCTGAATTTCTAGGAGTCTCAGAAAGCAGAGGAGACTCAGGTCCTTTGTTCATTATATGGGGTGCTGTTCGGGGGGTCTCCTAGATCACTGCCTGTTTTCCTGGTGTTCGTGTCGGTAGGGCCCCTCAAAGTGAGTGGCGTGGTGGTGATTTCCACTTCTTATCATTTAGGACCGTCTGGGTTCCCAGGGCTGGATGGAGGGGCTGCTGGCTGATTCGTAGGGATGATGTGACCCTCCCCTGCACACCAGTTTCAGTACCCCAGGCCAGCTTTCTTCATGAGGTTGGGGTCACATTTCACATCTCTGCCCCCAGGGAGGAAGGGGATCTATCTTTATTTCCTTTTGGAAACAATCTCTGGGGGGAGGCGTCGGGCGGCTTGGTCTGGGTTGGGGGTGCCCTCCTGTGGCCAGGCAGGTGGGAATGCTGTGATAGGAAGTTTCTTTCAGAGCTCCATGGTTGGAGTCAGGAGAGAAATGGGTCCCAAAAGTTGGGGGTTCCTTATCGGAAGAGGAGAGAGATGGGGAGCAGATAAAGCAGACGGCACCCCCTGCCGCGTTTTTGTCACTTTGGGGGTGAGGAACGGACACAGAGAGCTCGACCGCACTGTGCAGCATTTGATGACCAAGCAGCCGAGGCTGGGATTTGAAACTGGGCATCTGACCCAAAAGCCCACAATCTTTAAACGGTAGCTTCCTACCTACATTCCATTCCCCTTTGGTGGCAGGCACGGGGGAGACGTCCATGTCTCGGGGTGTTCTTTGTAAGGCAGCACTGTGCTCACGGGAGTTCCGGGCTGGGGATCAGGAGACACGCACAGTAGTCTTCCCTCTCCACCGCCTTGCTGTGTGATCTTGAGAAAGTCACTTTCCTTCTCTGGGCTCCAGGCTCTTCTCTGCCAAATGGGGTTGATCATCCCTGAGTACCTCCCACAGGCATTGAGGGGAACTAATGAGATAATGCCGTGAACGAGCTTTCAAAAGCTGAAAAGCCCACACAGATGTGAGGATTATTCTTGTGATCCTGGGCCCCACAGGATTAGCTTAAATTTACGGCAACAGGAGGGATGGGGGCTAACAGAAACGTCCAGATGTCTAGCAGCCTTGCTCAAATAACGCCATACAACCTGCTTTGCAGGGTGGCCCCCTGATTTATTTATTTATGGTGGGCAACTCATGCTGGGCTTCCTGGCTTTTCGTGATCTCAGTCTCACCTCTGTCCCTGCTGTCCCAGGTCAGGGGTCCCTGGGCTCTCTTTATGACGGGGAGCAAGCCTGGCCTCATGGTTCGGCTCTCCTCCTCCCGCTTTCTCCCCGAGGCCGAGAAATGAGGACACAGAACAGCTTCTTCTCGGGACAACTGCATCTCGCATGGTTATTGATTGTTTCCTGGAGGAGGAAGCATGGTCTGCTGGAACCAGGAAGGACCAGAAGCCGCCATCTAATTCTGTAGGAGGCCAATGGCGTGACAAGAGGACTCTTGGCAGAAACAAGTTCTTTCTTGGTAAAATACCCAGGGTGAGAGAGAGCATGAGTATGAGTGGGATCGGGAATGCTGGGGGTGCAGAGAACCTTCGGTTTTCACGTTCACTGAGGACCAGACGACAGGAAGCGGAGTAAGAAGACCTCGGTGTGGAAATCAAGTGCTCCTTGCTCATGGGCCACGGGTTGCAATGGCTGTTCATTAGCAGCTACTTGGGGAGAGCCTGGCGGGTCCTCTGGGAAACGCGGCTCAGGCAGCACAGTCAAGCTCAAGAGCAACCCAGGAAATGTCCAGCGTGTGTGTTCTCAGGCTTCGGAGAGAGCGCCTGGTGGGGAGGGTGCCGTGGTTTGCAGTCAGGAGGGCGATGACAATGACAACGGCCATTGTTGAGGGCCTGCTGGGCCCCAGGTACTGTGCTAGCAGCTTCGTACACATTCGTTCATCTATTTCTCAGGCCAGCTCTGTAATGAAGGCGCCGTTGCCGCCGCTGCAGGATTGCAGAAGAAGGAAACAAAGCCAGGAAAGGCGAAGGAGCTCGTTCAAGTTGTAGGGCTCGAAAGTGGTAGGGCCAGCATGGCTGTCTCCCCAGCAGGCTGACTGCAGAACCCACGCTTTTAAAGCACAATGCTCTGGGCTATTAGAGCGTTTTAGGTATTGCTGCTCTGATTGGCCACGAGATCCACGGAGATGCTTATAAAATCAGGATTTGGGTCCTCAGCAGTCCTTCGGTCTACTCCACTGTAACTAACGAAGGGCAGGTCCGGGTAGGACCACAGACTGGCCACGGTCAACAACTTTTGGCCACACTAGACGAATGGAATTGAACTTCCTGGAGGCGGAAGTGGGAACAGTGGGAGGCTCCTCCCCCTGGAGTCATACCGCAGGCAAGTTGCCTCCTTCCCCAAGGCGCCCCCCCCCCCAGCCCAGCGTGACTCCCCTCCCCTGCCCCAGCTGGCAGCTTAGACCCAGCCCTTAGTGAATCCTATGCCAAACGCCCGAGTCACACTGCCTCCCATATGCTGAAGAATGGAACGGACCCCTCACAGCCCCATCGCCCCCCCAGCCATGCCCATCTGTTGATCCAACTTGAAGAAGAAAAAAAAAAAAAAAAAGACAACCACAGCTGAAATACTCTAAAATGGTTTTTGAGAGCGAATAACTTTCTCGAATCATCACAAATTATTAAGATTCCCTACGCGATACCCTTTGTCCATTAAGAGTCTTTGCAATGCAATACACATGATTGGCAGCCTGTCCCCGCCCATGTCCCTCCCCCACTCTGCGGAGGACCTGGGCTGCTTTTGATACAGTTGGTATTAAGCAGGGCAGGTCGAAGGATCCTTAAGCTTGCTGAACACATGTTGAGAGAACTAAAACCCATTTTATTTAGGAAACCGAGGGCCCACGCATCTTGAAATTAGCTCTTCGGGTAATCTCGCCCCTTCTTCTGATCAAGCAGGCCATGCAGGTTTACTGAGTAGCCCTGGAAGGCCCCAGACTGGCTGGGTCTAAGGTGGGTGGGGGGAGAGAGCCCTCACTGGGGATCCGGTCCCAAATCCTTTTGATTCTCCCCTTTTAGCACAGAAAGCAGCTCCCATCCAGGCTGCTTATGGATCAGAGCTAATCTGGATGTAATTCCCCGCCCAGCTCACTGCACCCTTAGCAACACATAAATACAGATTAAAGGGTTATATAAATGCAATTTTCTAATTAATCAGTGCAAATCCGGCTACTGCAAGGGACATAGATTTCAGCTTTTATGGGAAGGGGTTTCTTCTTGGAGTTCAGTTTACAAAACGCAAGTCCTGTCCCTGTGATTTCTAATGTTAGTGGTCATAGGGGCAGTTGAGAGGGCCGACAATTCCCAGGAATTCACCCACAGTGGGCCCCAAATCCTCAAAGGTCTCGACAGGTGACTTTGGACCCTGGACAATGCACAACTTTGTGTGGGATGGAGAGAGCCTGGGCTTGAGGCCAGTTGGTTCAAGTTCAATGTTGGCTTGATAGGCTGTGTGCACTAAAACATGTTACCTAACCTCTCTGAGCCCCAGTGTCCTCCTTCTTCAAAAGATGATACAATAGATCTGTCTCAAGGGGTTGCTACGGAGATTAAATGCCATATAGGAAAGTGCGTGGTGAATTGCTACCTGCTGGTGTTTGCAGCTGAGCACATTCTAGAAGGTATAGTACGGAAGGAGGCAGCCCTGAATCCCAGGCCTGAGCCTCTGTGTGGTTCTGGCAGGATTCTGTGGTTTAGCAATTGGCCTGCCTAGAGAACAGAGTTGATGAATCCAGGAGGGGCGTGGTCTTCCTGGAGTTCCCACCCTCCTTTCCTTCTTGCGGGCCCCCCCTCCCAAACTGCCCCAAAGGTCTGAATAGACAACTCAAATGTCTGACCCATCACATAATGGTGGGGATGGGCCAGGCGTACTTTGTCTCACTGCGTCCTCTGTGGCAAACTTACACGTGGATACCGATTTTATCCTCTTTTTTTTTTTTTTTTTGGAGGAAGAAACTAAGACTTTCTTTTTTTTTTTTCTTTTTTTTGTTTGAGGTTTTATTAGCCTATGTGGGACTCGATCCCAGGACCCTGGGATCATGACCAGAGCTGAAGGCAGACGCTTAACCCACTGAGCCACCCAGGCGCCCCAGAAACTAAGACTTTAAAGAGGCCCAATCTTTCACCATATACAGCAGAGCCCTTCTTAGACTGACTGCCATTATCCTCCCTCTTTGCTGCTCTGATGTTCTCCCCAGGTGTGTGCGCATGCGCACGTGTGTGCGTGTGTGTGTGTGTGTGTGTGTGCGCGTGTGCGCGTGTGCGCTCAGTTCCCAGGCATGGCCCTCCAGCACTCAGCCAGCCACACTGCCTCGGGCCACCAACGCCCAGCAAGCCCACGTGCCTGCCTGTTTACAGAGCGGAACTTGCCCGAGAAGGAGCCACGGGGAAGAAGTCCCACAGGGACGAGGGGAAAGGATACGTCTGAGAATATTTTCCAAGTTGAATGATTTTAGTGATTCCACACCTGTGACCTGCTACTAGTGAAATTCACCCGCGTCGCAGACCGGAGGGTCCCGACGTCTAGGCTTTCAACAGGGATAGACCTAGTGCCACATTTGATGCAGACATGGGACGCGGCGGGAATCGGACAGCTGCTTTCCTCGGTATCATTCTTATATTTGTCTTAGGCTCAGGTTGTGGCCTCTGACATCGTCTATGACTTTGGGCGACCCCTGGGCATCTCTGGTCCTCAATATTCCCATTGGAAAACATCAGAACAAAACACTTAAACCTAACCTCTCCAGAAGGTTCTCCTGAAAGTCAAATAAGAAAATACGGGAGAACTTGCTTTCGGACAAGCTGTGGGATGAGTAGGGGTTGAGAAGAAGGAGCTCAGAGACAATGAGCTCTTTTGAAAACCGAGGCTAGGCAGACTCAAGTTCTGTGTGTCCACCACCGTCCGTCCCATCAGAGATGCCAGGGCTGGGGTGGCCCAGGGCGCCCGGGGAACCACCGAGCGCTGTCACTTTAAAAGCGGAGTGAAGTGTGCATTAGCTGGGCTATTTTTTCAGGTGTGTTCTAATTGTACTAATTAACTCTAAGGTAGATTTTAGCACTCCAGCCTCCATCGCTGCCTTCAAATGCCAAAACAAATCTTGCCATAATTACCAGCAATCCTTTTCATTACCGGCTGCCTAATTATCCTATTAATAGCACATCCTAAGAGACAGTATTTGCTTGGCAGGCAAATATTTGTTTTTAAATGAGCAAACACAAAGACAAACTGCTCTGTTTGCAGAAGGGTTCCAACATGCAAAATGGTTTATATTCATGGAAAAAATAATAATCCAAGTAAAACCAAATGCTTAATCCAGTTGAAGCATTTGAACATTAAAAATATTCTTTTTTTTTCCTTTTTTTCCTGGTTCTGGCTCTGGTCCTTCTTTGCTGAGGGTGTGGGTGCTAGAAGGGTTCTTTAAGACACTGCTGTGATAGGAAGTTGGAGGTCTTACTGGGTTGGGGCTGCACGCAGTCAAAGAGGGGACGATGGAAGATGGACGATTCCATAGATGGAATAAAGCAATGTCGGAGCTGGAAGGAAAACTACGGAATCTTTGGGCTCGGGGCTCCTAGACCTGGCTGATCATGTGAGGCATCTGGGAAGGGACCGCTCAGAATGCAGCTTCCCAGGCCTACCGATTTCTTTTCTTTTCTGTTTCTGTTTGGTTTCGTTTTTACGAAGGTCCCTAGGAGATTTTCATGTGCGTCCAAGTTTGGGGCTGGACGATGCCCTCCACCCCTTCCCTTCACAAGAGAGGAAATGCATGACTGAGGAGGTAACTTGGGTATAGAGCCTAGATGAGAACCGGGTCAGCCTGGAGGGTTAAAATACCCTTAATTCAACTTCTGTACTTAATTCATTTTCCTTTATTAAGAAAAACAACCAGGGCCACCTGGGTGGCTCAGTCAGGTAAGCGTCTGCCTTGAGCTCAGGTCATGATCTCGGGGTCCTGGGATGGAGCCCCTCATCAGACTCCCTGCTCAGGGGGGAGCTCGCTTGTCCCTCTCCCTGCCTCTCGGCCCCTCCCCCTGCTTGTGCTCTCTCTGTCTCTGCCTCCAATAAAGAAATAAGCTCTTAAAAAAAAAACCAACAACCATCACCATACCGATTGTGCTGAATTTGAGCCAAGTAGAGGTGTACCATTAAAGGGAAAATCAAAGCACCCGCCTCTCCAGCCCAGCCCAATTCCTCCCCGCCTCCAGCACCATGCTAGGGCATGCTTACTTCCCCCCCCCCTTTCTTTTTCTTTCTTTTTAAGATCTTATTTATTTATTTGACGAAGAGAGAGAGAGAGAGCAGAAGCAGAGGGGGTGAGAGAGGGAGAAGCAGGCTCCCTGCTGAGCAGGGAACCCGATGCGGGGCTCGATCCCAGGACCTTGAGATCATGACCTGAGCCAAAGGCAGACACTTAACCACTGAGCCACCCAGGGGCCCCAACTCCCTTTTGACAAGAGGGGAAGACCACACTCCTCATTAACTTGAACCATCTGAACTTGCTGACATGTGACCGCTTTGTAAGGTGCAGTGGCGTTTTCCTCAGATGCAACTCACGCTACTATTCTACATTTGTGGCCGTGTTCTCTTACACATTTGCAGTCTTGTCTGTGAAGGCGGGTCCCTAACGGAACCAAACTCTGCAGAGGGACCATCCACGTGACTTCCGCCTCCCTCCCCCGCCGCCCCGCATACAGACACTGAAGGCACGGCCGCGTTGCTTCGGGGCCCTCCCCTGCCCCTCTGACTTGCCTTCCAGGCTAACCCAGGTCTCAGCTGCCCTGGGAGGCCTCCCGACCTGACCGTATCACGCACGGACGTCCTCGCTCCGACAAAGCTCTCGTTCCCACCCTCACCCTCTTCCCTATTTGACTGGAGAGTCAAGATGTTGTCAGTGCTCTTTACTCCCTGCCCTCCCAGCCTCTAATAGTCAAGAACACATCTCTGACCACCACCCTCTCCCTCAGAAGCCCTCGTGGGCCCCGCACAACCTCACGAACACGGTCCTGCTGGGACGGGCACAGCTGTCCGCCGATCGGCCACCTCCGGCACTCCTGCTTTGCTTCTGACCTTCCGTGACATTGCGCTCTGGGCCTGGAATGCCCGCCTCGTGCAGCACAGATCCGTGACTATCTTCACATGGTCCCCACAAGACCCTGTTCGTCAGACGTCAAAGGCACCAAATCTGCGGAGTAGCTGTAGGGTTAGACGACACCTCCGTGTAGCCTACACCTCCGAGAGCAGCTGGCGCATAGCAGGGGCTAATTCAGCCGCAGTTGGTCTTAGTATTCTTAGAGCTGATTTTGTTTGGCTGGATTTCCCATTTGTTTGTAAGTGATGGAAGACACGTATCATTATGAACAGTCTGATAAAGGAAAATAATTACTCCTGATCCCTTGTTACACATTATTATCTTTGTTTATTCCCTTCCGGTCTTTCCATATATTTATTGTGATAAAAGACATAAACCATAAAATCTACCATTTGAACCACTTTTAAGTGTGCAGTTTGGTAGTATAAAGTATCTTCATGATGCTGAACGACCACCACCACCGTCCATCTCCGTAACTCTTTTTATCTTATAAACCAGACACTCTATACCCATGAAACAGTAACTCTCCATCACCTGCCTCCCCCCATCTCCAGCCCCTGAAAATCACCCTTCTACTTTTTTTTAATTAAAAAAATTTTTTTTTAAAGATTTTATTTATTTATTTGACAGAGAGAGATTACAAGTAGGCAGAGAGGCAGGCAGAGAGAGGGCGGAACCAGGCTCCCTGCTGAGCAGAGAGCCCAATGCGGGGCTCGATCCCAGGACCCTGAGATCATGACCTGAGCCGAAGGCAGACTGAGCCACCCAGGTGCCCAAAAAAAATTTTTTTTAAAAGATTTTATTTATTTATTTGACAGAGAGAGACAGCAAGAGAGGGGGAGTGGGAGAGGGAGAAGCAGGCTCCCCGCCGAGCAGGGAGCCCGATGCGGAGCTCGATCCCAGGACCCCGGGATCATGACCTGAGCCGAAGGCAGCTGCTTAACCACTGAGCCACCCAGGTGCCCCACTCTCCTACTTTCTGTCTCTATAATGTGACTATGCAAAGGCTCTCATACAAGGGGAGTCGGGCAGTATTTGTCTCTTGGGGGCTGGCTTATGTCACTTACCGTCCTGTCCTTAAACATCATCCACGTTGCGTCATAGAGCTGATTTGAAGAGTTCGGCTGCTGGTTTGAGACAGATCTTCTTTACCATGTTAGAAAAATGTCTTTTGATTCTTAATTTTCTTGGAGATTTTAAATTAAGAGTAGGTTTAAATTCATTGAGTAATTGTTAACAAACTGAAATAGATGTTTTTTTTATTTTTTTTAAATTTTTAAAAAAGATTTTATTTATTTATTTGACAGAGAGAGAGAGAGAGAGAGAGATTACAAGTAGGCAGAGAGGCAGGCAGAGAGAGAGGGGGAAGCAGGCTCCCCGCTGAGCAGAGAGCCCGATGCGGGGCTCAATCCCAGGACCCTGGGATCATGACCTGAGGCGAAGGCAGAGACTCTAACCCACTGAGCCACCCAGGTGCCCCAGAAGTAAAGGTTTTAAAAATTTGACACTGAAATGCTGGGTTACATCATGACACCTGCCTATGTGCGTTGACTCCCGTGTTCCTGATGTCAACCCTAGTAGATCATGGAGACCGCTCTCCCGGTAGACTGTCAAATGCCGTGGCTTGTATTGTGCCTGGAAGTTTTACTTCTATATTCATCTTTTAGACGTGTTACTGTAATCAGAGCTTAATAATCCAGGTTATTTCTTTCGGGTATTAAAAAATATGTATAATATGTAAATATATATTTATAAGTAAATATATATTTATATAATATATAATAAAATATATAATATATAATAGTATAATATGTATAATATATATAATGAATATACAATATATATTATAAATACATATATCTCCTCTGTGAATTGTTTTTTCCTTTTGCATTAATTTGCACAATTATATTTTCATATTTTAATTGATTTTAACGTGTGCCCCTAATCCTTTGGTGCTATTATCTTCCTTTTCTTGAGTTCTCCATTTTGACTCATCTCTAAGATGACTAAGCACGTCTTGAAAAAAAAATTTTATTTTCCAGGAGAGACATGTGGGTGATTTATTTCCTGAGGCTTACATGCAGAAACTGTCTTTATGTCGACCTCTCAGATGAAAACAAATCAGTTGGATAGGGAATTCTTGGGCGTCGCTTTTCCCATCGAGATCCTTTAAAGAGGAGAAAAAAAGGTTCTCTTTTCTTCTCGTATATGATGCCATCAAGCAATTTGAGGTGAACCTGTGTTTTTTCATCTTGAATGCTCCAAAGACGTATTTTAGTTTTTTGAAATTTCAAAGTTTCCCTAAGATAAGTCTTTGTTCATCGAGTATCGCTACCAACAGCCGAACTATCCAAATCAACAATACGACGTGGAGATGTTTAAGGGTATGGTGGTGGGTGAAATAAGCCAGGCCCCAAGAAACAATGGAAAGCCAAAGGTTTCTTCTGTCTTGAGGGTGATTATTAACTTTATTCTATTTGCTCAGTTTTCTTCTTCAAGGTGTATCTTGCAAGAAACGGGTAAAATCTCTATCTGGGAGCACAGGTGTAAACCCCTGGTCCCATAAAAAAATGATTTTTAATTGAAGCATTAAAATTTTACTTATTTGCTTTGTAACTTATGTACAGTAAAATGAAGTCTCTGGTGTATATAGCTCGATGAATTTAGACGAAGGCTTAGCCATGTAACCACCGCCACAGTCCAGAGACGAAATATTTCTGTCGCTCCCCCCGAACTCCCTCAGGCTGAGCCTTGTAGCCGACCCCACCACCCGCCCCTGGCAACCACTGATCTGTTTCCTGTCATCCGGGTGATTGTTAAAAAGAATTACTCATTTTACTTCTAGAATTATCGTACACGAACATTGCCTTTTCTTTCTTTCGGTGTCCAGCATGGGTCTGTGAATTTTCGCGCACATGGGATTCCCGCGACCACCAGAGTCCAGTCCACGGTCCGATTCCGTCTCCCCAAAAGGACTCCTCACAGGGTCACCCCCACCCCAATTTCTTCTCCCTCAAATGGCATATAAATGGAGTCATACGGTAGGCCACCTTTGGAGACTGGCTTCTCTCACTTCACATCATGTCTTCGAGGTCCCTCTAAGTTGTTTCTACCAGCACTTTGGTCCCTTAGACCAACGAGGAGCGCCCCTTTGTTTGGATGGGTCACACTTTTGCTGTCCGTTCATCATTCGGTTTTTAGGGTCTCGTGGGCACCTGCCAAGGGCTTCTGATTGTGGGGTGTCATCTCTGACCTGCCCCTCCCCACTCAGGGCAGCCGGGGTGCCTACTCCACCTGCCTCCCCCCGACCTCCCCACCCCCTTCCCACTACCTCCTCGCGCCGCTGTGCCAAATGCACTGTCGGTCCCCCGGGAGTCGTGAGGTGGAGGTGGGGGGTTGGGAGGCCGCCTGCTACTCCGCTCAGTGCGGCCCAGTGCCGGGTGACAGACACAGTCGCTGGGGTGAGCCGAGGGCTCTTCTGACTTGCCTTCTGACTCCGAGCTTCTCCGATTTGGGGGTGGGGTGGAAACAGCCCCGGTCTGTTTGTCAGTCCGGCCCTGCAGACTTGGCAGCCAGGACGAACTCCCCAACTTGGGTCTGTGCCCCTCCTCCTCTCAGTGTCCAGGGCGACACTTTGTTATCAGTAGAGACATTTTAACTGTGGGTTGAAAAGGGCCCACCAGGCATCGCTAGCCTGCCCTCAAGTTCGCCCACAGCGCGGGGGTCCCGAATCTCCGCTGCTTTATCTCTGTTGGCTCTTTGCTCACCAGGGGAGAGGGGCCAGTATCTGGGTCCACTCTCTCCCATCGCCTGAAACACAGACACAAGCAAACACCAGCAACTAAAAAAAAAAAAAAAAAAAAAAATCATAATTTCACCCTGAGAACCAGGCCCTCCTTAAACCATACAATTACAAAAAGAAATTTCCTTGAGAGCCCTTTTTATTAAAAGAATGTCGTACAATTATTATCCCCACTTTTCCACATGTGTTTATTCTGGCTTTTTCCCAGAAAGTAATGTTTAAAGTTTTATGATTTTTATAGCTCTCAAAATAATATGTGCTCTTTGTATCAAATGTGTAAAGTTCAAGAAAGAGTAAAGAAGTAGGAAAAAAAAAACAAAACCCAATAACAACAGCCATATTCTTACCCAGAGGCAGCCATGAATAATAATTCAAACACATTTATTTCACACTTACTTAAGGATATTTTTCTTTTCCTACGTGATATTGTGCTGTATACAATTTGAGTATTGCCTTTTTTTCCCTGAACATTATATCAGGAGCATTTTCCTATTATATTAAAAAAACTGTATGAAACATTCTTTTAATGGCCTCATAGAATTTCATCTACGGATGTAGAGTATTTTACTTAACGATTAACTAAATTGGACGTTTGGACCATTTCGAGTTTTTCATTGTCGTAAGTAATAGTGTGGTTTGCTTTGCCAATTTAAAAATTATCCAAGGACGGGGCACCTGGCTGGCTTACTCGATAGAGCATGTGACTCTTAATCTTGGAGCCATGAGTTCAAGCCCCAAGCTGGGCATAGAGATAACTCAAAATAATAATAATAATAATAATCCTAAACGGGTTTCTAGAAGGAGGATTATTCCTTAAACAAATACAAACACTT
>CM052896.1:29598331-29628455 GCA_028534135.1 Potos flavus
TTTTTTTTTTTATTGTGGTAACATATCCATCAGACTTGGCATATTTTAACCAGTTTTAAATATACGGTTCAGTGGTATCAAATAACTCACATTGTTGGGGACGCATCTCCAGAACATTGTAATCCTCCCAAACTGAAACTTGACCCACTGAATGATGACACCCCATTCCCTCCTCCCCCAGTTTCTGGCAACCGTGGTCCTCCTTTCTGTCTCTGTCTTCGACTTTTTCCAGGTACCTCACATAAGGGGCATCATGCAACATGTGGCCTTTCACGTCTGGTTTATTTCACTTATCCTGATGGCTTCAAGGTAGTCTCTGTTTCCTGGAGTTCTACCGGCCTACCTGCGCCCAGGTATCCTGAGGAGGCTCAGGGCATTAGTCATTCCTGTAACGCAGACTTCCAGGCTCATGGTCAACAGAGAGGGGAATGGGTAAAGGGAAGGCTGCATGTAATAGGGGGAGTGGAGGAAGGATGATCTGGAGCACTGGCGAGGGGAGAGGGAGGCTGGGGAACCCTTGGGCGGAGGTCAGTTTGGTTAACCAAGATGTCCCGGGAGTCTCTCGAGAATAAGGGGTTGTAGACAGCGGCGATGTCACATCAAACTCGTGGCACTTAAAGACCACAGGATGTCGTGGCTGGTAGGGGACTGGGAATGGCGGCTACAGTCTTGCCAGGAGGGAGTTGAAGAAATAATCGCGGTTCTCACTCAAAGCCCTGGGACCCCTTGTCTCCAGAAGTCCCCACTGTTAGCGGTTGGCGGGTGTCCTTTCGGCCCTTTGTCTATGCTTCTCTATATGTGAATACGGACACAGAGAAATGTACGTGCTTCCCTGTGTGTGGGTTTGCGCGTGCCGTAACCTACGTGGAATCACGCTCTATGTGCTTCTGCAGCTTGCCTTTTTCACCCACGGTATATCCTGGAGATCACAGCCCAGAGGTGCTCACAGAACCATTTTGTTCCTTTCGATGCCTCCCAGCATTCCAGAGCATGAACGCGAGTTTGGATATGGCCTTGGCTGCTTTAACAAAGACCACGCGGTGGCCATCAGGCCCCAGGGACAGGCCTTCCCCTGTGTGTATGTATCTTCACTTTCTCAATCATGTCCTTATCAGTGGATCTTCAGATCAATCAATGAGGACAGGGAAGCTCAGCCAAGGCCATGATCCACCCACGTGCTCACCGTGAGCTGGGCATAACATTCCACTAACTCACAGCAAGCCAGAAAACTCAGCAGGACCCAGGCTTCTCCTCCTGGCCCAGAAACTGACATGCCCGCATCCCAGGGCGCGCCAGGCCACCCTGGAGCCCGAGAGCCCTGCAGGGCACACCGTGTGACTGCCTGGGTTGAACCCCGCCTTGCTGGGTGAGGTCCGGCTCCCTGAGCCTCACCCTGTGCCCTGTGGCACCACCATCTTCGCCACCCCGGTGTGTGGCTCGGAGGCTTAAAATACAGCCCAGCTAGGCATCTAAGAGGGATGTGTGACAAATGGGACCGCGGTATGTCGTGTTGGTGCCGACTGATGCAGCAGAGGAAGAAATGGGGCTGCATGGCCCAAAGGAGGGAGACGGGATGGGACAGAGGGGCAGGGTGGCTGGGACGTAGAGGGCGGTTTTTAATATTGCCTAAGAACCGAGTCTGGTGCCCTCGCCTTAGTCCCCGGAGATGAATCCGATACGCTCACCAGGCACAACAGCGGCTATTTTAATGAACCCAGAAGTAGGTCCCTGTGGCCTCAAGATTGATTCAGATCAATTGGTTGTAATTGTTCTGTCCAGCCCAAAAGCAGTTAGGTGATTTAAAACCAGAGAGACAGACCGAGGCAGAGAGAGAGAGAGGGAAGAAGGCCAACTCCGAGGCATCTGGGGGGAACTCTCCCCCCAGGTCCTCCCAGGGCCCGCCCCTTCCTTGCCCATCTCGCCCACTCCTCAAGATGCCAGAGGCAATCGTGGACATTTCCTCAGGAAGAAATGAGCCTGTGGGTTCCGAGGTGGATTTGGGGTCCTAAAGTCACCCCCAGACGCAGCCGATTCGTTAGGGAAATGGAAGAGCTGCGCCCTGCCCCCTCGGCTGTCACCGTCCCCTACTATGGAATGGCTGCACGTCCATGTGACTGGAGAAGAGACAACAAGGTCTGGCAGCCTCGAGGGTGAGTGTGAGGCTCCCCGGGACCTCATTCCAGGGCTGGCCCCGTCTCCACCTGCAATGCACACCTTTCCTGCGCTGAGCCTCAGTTTCCCCATCTGCACCGGGAGGAGGTCAGGCCGGAGACGAAGGCCCCGAATGGGCCAGGGCCTCAGGATCAGCCGAAAGGCAGGTAGCAGGCTGGGGCTCCCTCCCCCAGGGTTCTCGGATCCTCGTCTTGCATTTCTGGCTCACCCAAGTCCCTCGCAGAGCCGCAGAGCTAGGCGAGGTTGGACTCCAGGGGTCACGAACTCCGCGTGTTCCATGTTCCAAGGTCAAGGCCGAGAGGGTGGCCTCTGAAATCAGATGTCCTTGAAGTTCTCTTTCAGCTCTGACTCTTCCTTTTCGGATGACTTCAGGCAGTCGGTTTAACCTGTCCGAGGCTCAGCATTCTCATCCGGAAAGGGGGAGAGTAAATCCTAAATTTTTAGGGAGAATAAATTTAGGTGTCTAAATCCTAAGGTTCTCGGCAGGGGTGCAATGAGGTCATGTAGGCAACGTGCTTGGCACAGTGCTAGCACGTAGCAAGCCCTCCATAAAAGTTCTGTTTTCCCGTTTCCTGGGCAGATGCCCGTATACGTGCATGTCTGGACGGGTCAACGCGGGCACATTTCCACCAGCGTCTCACGCGTTCTGACAGGTCCTGGAGGGACGCAACAGAAGCAAGAGTTTGCTCTCACCGCCCTCGTCATACTCCTCTCCGCGGATGTGCTTGCCCTGAGGAGTTTGTATCCTCCTAGACGGTTTTGTAGGCATTTAGAGACGTGCGTGTTAATACAGAAACACGTGGTGGGTTTTCTTTATGAATAGCATATGTATGCTTTTACTTCTGATTTTTCGTTTTGTTTTGTTTAACAATATGTCTTGACAAACATCTTACTGTGTGTGTTTTTTTTTCCACATAGATCTAGTCCATTAATAGTATTCTATTAATGGAATTAATGAATTCTATTCATTTATTCAATGATTAATTATTCATTAATAGAATTCTATTCTATTAATGGAAGTCTCCTACAATATTGGAAGTGTTAGGTCAACTCCCTTTGTTGATGGACATTCAGTTTGGTCCTTCTTTTCTTTTTTTTTTTTAAAGATTTTATTTATTTATTTGGCAGAGAGAGAGAGAGAGATCACAAGTAGGCAGAGAGGCAGGCAGAGAGAGAGGGGGAAGCAGGCTCCCCACTGAGCGGAGAGCCCGATGCGGGGCTCGATCCCAGGACCCTGAGATCATGACCTGAGCCGAAGGCAGAGGCTTAACCCACTGAGGTTGGTCCACTTTAACCTGGTCCTTTTTTTCTTCCTGTGATGGCACTATAGGGATGAATTCCTTCGAATTGTTGCTTGTGGGCATATATGAGTATTTCTGAGGGATGGCGACTCAAAAATATCTTGGTTGAAAGGCCTATTTAAGAATATTTAAATATTTAAAAATACGATATTTAAAATATGATGGATTATGCCAAGCTGCTCTCCAACTATGATACGACAATTTATACGCTGGCCAGCAACACATAAGACCGTTTCTTCAGTCCACTTCCAACCCCTCGTATGTTCCTCCTACCTGCCCCCAGCTTGGGTCAGTCTGATGGGCGATAAGCAATATCTCATTATTGCGTGAATTGGAATTTCCTGATTACTTGCGAACACGAGCATCTTGTGGCTTATCGGCATTTCTTTTCTGGAAACGTTCCTTCCACATTCTTTGCTCATTTTTCCACAGGATCGTTTGTCTATTTTTCTTATTGATCTATAAGTGCGATTTATATATGTGGGCTATTATTTCCTGGTCTTTTATTCATGCGACAAATATTTTCTCCTAGTCTGTCTCTTGTCTTTTGACTTCATGTTGTCCTTCATCATTTTGATGACACTTTTATGTGGTCAAATTCGTCAGTTACCATTGAGACCTGAATCATTTAAAGATATATTCTTCCCCCAAGATTATATTTTCTTTTAATACTTCGATGGTGTCATTTATTAGTTTTAGTGATTTCACCCATAGAATTTTTTTTGCGGGACATGGCACGAAGTAAGAAACCTAACCTTACTTTTGCTTGCCCCAGTGGCTACTGTTTTTCCGACACCATTTACCCGACAGTCTATACGTTTGTTACCAATACAGTTAGCCCCCTTTATCATATAACCAAATACCATTTATATGTGGATTCAAAACTGGCAGCTCTCAGGCCAGACCTACCTCTTTCTTCTTTGTTCACATTTAACTGTGGTCATCGTTTCGAATATACAGTTATGTGTTTCGAATTTTAAAAGGTACGGAAGGCTAGTCCAGCAGAGGCCTCGTGGCTGGGCACCAAAATCTGCTTTTCCTCTCACCTTGGGCACTGCCAGCCTCCCTTGCAACTGTGCTCGTGGGACGGGCGCAACCAACAGAGTGGGAGCCAAGCTCCGTGCCTCTTCCAGGTGCGGTCCACGAGCATTTCCACTGAGCCTTCCTCCAGCTCTGGCCCCTCTCCCATGGGTGGGGCCAAAGATGAGTATGCTTCATATCTTGTGCTAAAGGTGGAAGAGCAGCCATCAGGGGGACCCCCGAATAATGCTGCTTGTATAAAAGGCCCACCAGGGACTTATGATTAGGGAAACACCTTCTATTGTGATTGAGCCATTAGATAAGGTAGTCACCTTTTCTGTTTTGAGATTTATTTATTCATTTGAGAGAGAGAGAGAGAGAGAGAACATAAGCAGGGAGGAGGGGCAGAGGGGGAGGGAGAAGCAGGCTCCTCACTGAGCAGGGAGCCCCACCCGGGCCTCGATCTCAGGACCGTGGGATCGTGACCTGAGCCAAAGGCAGATGCTTAACTGACTGAGCCACCCAGGCGCCCTGGGAGTCTACTTTTTACAGCAGATCAGTTTATTCTTACCCATGCAGGTTCTCATTGGAGCGTTCCTCTCCCGACTAGTCTCCGGATCTTCAGTTTTCTTTCCTAGAAGCAACTGATGTTACTAGCCTCTTGTGTGTACTTCTAAAAATATTCTAGACATTACAATTGCACATGCATGTTCATGGATGGATGGATATATATATATAAAATATATTTTTATTATATATTATTATGTAATATATAATAGATATGTAATATTATGTATTATGTAGAATATAATAATATATATATTTTATTATTATTTATATATATATTTTTCAACTGATCATGCAAACGGTAGCCCACTATATATACCATTCTGTGCCTTGCTTTCTTCAATTAACTGTGCTTTAGAGCTCTCTCCGCATTGGTGCGTACGTAGCTTCCTTGTTTTAGGGCTGCATGGCATTCCAATGCAGTAATCCACTGTATGGAGATACTGTCATTTATTTAATCAGCCACCTACTGAAGACATTTGGATCATTTCCAGTGGGTTTTTTTTTTTCCTACTACAAACAATGCTGCAATAACTTCTATAACCTGTTTTGCAAGTGTTTGAATGTATTTGTAGGATCAATTCCTAGAAGTGGGAGTTCTGGGTCAAGGGTATGAGCATTTATAATTTTGAAAGCATGATTAAATTGCCTGCCACCGTGGTCTGAGCCAGGTTACACTCCCATGGCCAGTCTAGGAGAGGGTCTGTTCTCTCACACCCTCATTTGCATGGGGAGGTAGCAAAATGTTCGATTTTGCCAATCTCATAGATGGAAGCCAGTATCCCATTGGAGTTTTAATTTGCATTTTTCGTATAATGAGCAATGAACATCTTTCAGTGAATCTTTATTCCTATTCTTTGCCAATTTTTCTCTTGTGGTGTTCTCTTTTTTCTAAAGGCGTTCCTTATCTATTAACTTATTTGCCCTTTGTCTATTATAGGAGATAGAAGTTTGTTCGCTCACCGGATTATCATTTAGGTTTTGTCTCTGATGATGATGGCTTTTGCCATGAAGAAAGCTTTTTATGATCAAACTTGTCAATTATTCTTTTATGATTTTTGAGTTCTTTTCACATTTAAAGGGTGTTACCCACTGTAAGATTATGAAACTATTCTCCAATGGTTTTTCCTATTACTTTAAGTGTTTTCTTATTAAAATTTAAATCTTTGCTTCATTCATTTAATTCACCAAATACATACTGACCACAGACTACGTGCCAGAGGAGGTGTAGATCTAGCTTTATTTTTTTCCTAGATGTCTACCCAGCTCCCTCCCATCATTTATTGACACAATCCATGCCCCCATCTTGACATTTCCTCTTGATGATATTTTCAATTCCCTTAGGAATATGTGCTGGGTTCTAGAATTTTCTTTTGGTCCCATCTCGGGCTCTGATTATTCACATACCAACACCACTGCTTTAGCCACTGAAACTTCATATTATGTTTTTCTGCCTCGCCAGGCTCATCTCCCCCATCCCCTATCCTCTTTTTCAGAATGTTCCTATTATTGCCTATTTCTTTTTTTAGCATGCACTTTACAGTCATGTGTCTGTTTCTCCCAAATTGTTCTCTTTTTTTTAAAGATTTTATTCATTTATTTGACAGAGAGAGAGAGATTACAAGTAGGCAGAGAGGCAGGCAGAGAGAGAGAGGGGGAAGCAGGCTCCCTGCTGAGCAGAGAGCCCGATGCGGGGCTCGATCTCAGGACCCTGGGATCATGACCTGAGCTGAAGGCAGAGGCTTTAACCCGCTGAGCCACCCAAGCGCCCCACATTTTAAGTTTCTTAACTGTGTTTTTTATGCATCATAGCATTTAGACATTTTCCCCCAATACCTAAAACATTGGAGAATTGAGAGTATTCACTTTTTTTTTTTAATATGGATTTTTTTTTTTTTCCTTCTTGTGGAAATGGGACGATCTGGCCACACTGAGCCCACGTCCTACTAGGCAACGACTGATTGCTCACTTTGACAAAGGCTCGCTTGTCACAGAGAATCACCGTGACAGGTCACTGCCTGGTTTCTGGTGGCTCACCTCTTGTGTCACAGCCTGGCCCTTACAGATGCTGGATTTGGGACCCTGACCCGGCAATTTTTACACTCTCCTCCGCAATCTGCAGGCACATCAGCACAAAGTCTGCCGCGCTCGCCCCTCTAGGTCCTCCTGCCTCACCTCCCTCTGGTCCCTGAGCTGCGTGCTCACGAGGGTCCCCTCCGTGCCACTCATGCTTCATCTGCTGACACCACCCTCCGTCTCAGCCTGCTGAGGTTCGAGGGCTGGGCTCCATGTGCCGCCCTGGCCGTGAACCTAATCTGCCCAGAGCAGAGGCTGATTTCTAGCACCCTCTCTGGGCTCAGTGGGGGTGCCCCGCCACAGACAAAGGCTCGGCTGCCCCGGCAGCTGCCCACAGATGACACAAACTGGAAGCTCCAAGGATGTCACACCTTGTTAAACTTCGGGAAACTCTGGCCAAGGAGAAAGAGGAATTGGGAAGGAGACAGCAAATTGATTCCTTTTATTTCCTCCCTGCTGACAGGCTTCTCCAAGGAGCTGTGGTTCCAAACAGCCTGCCCAGATACATCCTGCCTCTTTTGGTTCCCCAAGTTTTAAAATGGTGGCAAAGTACACACGACACAAAATTCACCATTCAGCCTTTTTTGTGGACGCTGGTGTGTCCACCTCAAAATGCACAACCTCGTTTTTACTTTCCCTCGGGGTTGGTTTTCTAGGGCTCTCTCAACTACGTGCCCCACGGGGGTGGCTTAACACAGCAGAAATCATCCTCTCACAGCTGTGGAGGCCAGAAGTCCCACATCAAGGCGTCACCAGCGCCCGGCTCCCCGGAAGGTTCTAGGGCAGAATCCTCCGTCGCCTCTCGTGGCTTCTGGTGCTGGCTGGCGATGTTTGACTCCCCTTGGCTTGTAGTTCTATCTCTCTGATCTCTGCCTCCCTCTTCCCTGGGCATGCCCATCTCCGCATTGCTCCTTTTATAGGGACACCAAGCCACTGGCTTTAAGGCAAACCCACAAAGGCAATTTGGGCTAGATCAGGATTTTTCTCATTCACACTGTGGACCTATAAGCGATGTATATTTTCTTATAAAAGTTGCAGTAATGAGCAAAAGGAGGAGGTGGAGAGGACTGGAGGGGAATTACGATTTAAAGGAAATGAGTAGAGGGAATGGGGCCAAGGTTGGGAAGAAAGTCAGAGCTGGCCGATGGTCCAGTTAGATGCGCTTGTAATGACGAGGAGAGGGCACAACAGTGTCAGTTACATAGAGCGCTGTCTACCTGCCGGGTCTCTAGTGACCTGCCACAGGGCTCTGTCTTATATGCCGCACAGTGTATGTTTCAATCAAATAAGTGGAGGAAAACAGAACAACAGCTGCCCGTTTGTTTGGGAAGGACGACAAATCCATTAGAGGAAAGGCAGCATGTAGGCCCACCCCGACGGTCCACGCTGAAGGAACAAATCCAGTAGGATAAAATTTCGTAAGGATAGACATCGAGACCTATGGTAGGGGCCCAAAAGCCCACTCCCCAAATCTGGGGTGCTTATTCAAGAGAGGGGGCTGGGGGCAGGGTGGCAGTTAGTCAGCTGTGAGCTCCGCACGTGGTACGGCTAAGAACAGAGAGGGTGTGGTAGAGTAGCGTTAAGAGAAACACAGCATCCCTCCACGGGAGCCGGGAAATGTGATGCAGCCAGCATCCGGGGGAGCCTAGCCCAGGATCTGCCCCGCAGGGAGCAGAGCAGAAGAGACGCCAGCTTCTGTGGTGGGGGCTGCCTTGGAGAGAGCTGCTTCTTTGCGTTTGAGGTCAGAATGCCGAACACCTTTCCACCTGGAGAGCTGGTTCTACAGGGTGGAATTAATTAACTAATTAATTATTTCAACAGATACTAATTGAACTGCACCCTGGGCCGTTGTGGGGTTGGGGCCACGCAGGGAACAAGACAAAGAAGACTGGTCCCTGTTTGGGGGGATGATCTATGCGGATGGCCACCACAGCACAGGACCCGCCAGAGGCCCCGACTTCTACAAGGTGCGCGGGGCTATACGACAGGGACCGACGCTTGGGCTCCGGCTGGCCTTCCCTGACATCCTCATGAATGTTGTCACCGACATCCATCACGGTTGTCTCGCAGGATATATGTAACCACCTAAGCCCATTGTTTTTCCAGGAAAATTATCCTGAATTCAAATGTCCTTCCCCCCCGACCCCGGTAACGCTGCCGTCTGAGGCCCCGTGGCCGTGCCTCGCGTGGTCAGAGTGAATGGGGCTCGGGGCCACAGCCAAGGGTTCGGGCTGGGCCCGGCTCTGCCATGGACTCTGCACAACCTCAGGCGAGCCCCTATCTTGCCAATGATCTTGTGGACTTCAGTTCTGTGGTTCTGGGGCTCTACCTTGCACCACATAATCCGCATTTGAATCCATCCCCAGGCCCTTGTCCCTGGCCTCCCCACGCTCTTTGCTTTCAGGGATTCAGCCAAGCACCTCTGGGGTCTGTGGCCCAGAGGGACAGAACTCTACGAGCTCGAGGGACCCGTCGGGCGTTTGCCCAGTCAATGCCTAGGGAACCACAGGGAGGCGGGATCCAGGAGAGAAGTCCCCACGTGGCGACTCTCAAGTCTATGTGTGAAATAAACCAAGCAGCCAAGTCTGTGGGGTCTGGGGAGGAAGTGCTGTGCAAACCCCAGTCCTTCTGAAGGGCCGAGTGGTTGAGACGCCGGCCAGAGTCGTCCGACCAGAGAAGGGCTGTCTGGCTCCCCAGCCGAATTGTGTCTGGGGCCTGGGTGCCCTTTGGAACCAACTAGGACATATACTCTTTGGATCCAACAGCTGGCAACTTCTCCCAAGGCCTCTCTGCAGGAAGTCTGCTGGCCCCCGGATCCCCTAGCAGAATCAGGGAGAGCAGAGGTTGCTTGCCTACTCTCTTTGTGCCAGGCATTGCTGAAGGAGCCGGCAACCCCCGAAGGAAAGGATAGAGAGAAACTGACAGACTTTCTCTTCTTCCTGTCCCAGGTGGAGGCAGTGGGCTCTGTCACGATGCTCAGATTTCTTCCACCTCCCCTCAAAAAAACCCCAAATGCTCCATCTCCATGTCTTTTTCCAGATGCTTCCCTACTTCTCTCTTTCCTTCATAGCTCAACGTCTGCAGAGCTTCATGCATTGGAGTTCACCACTTCTGTCCCACCCACTCTCTCCTTGATCCCGCACTACCTGACTCCCATCCCTACCCTCTGAAACTCTACCACCAGGGTCAGCAACGACTTCCTGGGCTCAGATCCAGAGGAAGCTTGCCCATTCTCATGCCCTTGAATCACTTGGCTGCATTTGACCCCGTTGGCCTCCCCTCTGTTCTAAAACCTTCTTCTCTTGGTTTTCACAACACCATTGTCTGTTGATCCGACTTCTACCTCTCAGATCCCTTTTTAATTCCTTTTTGCGGGCTTTATTGCCACAGACCAGCGCTTTCAACTCTGCTTTCTGTTACATCATAGTGTCATTATATGCTGTGATTGGCTCTGCCAGCGACTGGGTCCATCTCAGCCTGCCTGGTCAATACCACAGGGATTCCAAATGTCCTGCCTATTGAGCGAACAGATAGGTAGATGAATGAACCCTTGAATGGATACACTTGGCACTACTCATGGCATTTGCCCAAGGGAGGTGGTGGACCCCAAGGCCAGTACTGGCGGTAATAACTCGTCCACATGTGACGCTCTCAGGTACCTTCTCAGCTAGTTGGAAGAACTTCTGCCACGGCTCAGTCCTGCTAGATTCCTGGTTCTTTCCAGAATCTGAGCTTGCGATCACGTCCGGTTAACCACAGTTAAGAAAGGAAGGGGCACGATGGACACGAAGAGGGTCCCTGGGGGGCAGGAGTGATAAGATGAAGAGGGGAGGGAGGGTGAGGCAGAGAAGGGGACGCTGAGAAGGGAAACATGGGTTGGAGAGCAGAGAGTATGACCTCGTCATACTGAAGGGTACTCCTGAGTCCTAACTGTGAGGACACCACCACTGACGGGCATATCAGGATTTGGGATATGATGGCCACTCGGCAGCTGGGCCACTCCTCCTTGCCCTTCTCCTTTTAATGCTTACCCTGCTCTGGGGAAACTGTTTATAGCCACCTTCTGGGCAGAGACGTTGCTCCCTCCTCCGGGCACTCGGTGCCTTTCCTCTCCTCTGATACAAGCCTGGCCACCCCATGTCCCCCATTCATCTGCCTGTCCCCTCCAGAATATAAGGCCCTATTTATCTCTGCACCTCTGGCCACTAGCTCATGCTTGGCATCCACCAGGTGCTCAATATACTATTGTCTTTCGAGGGTAAAGGAATGAATGAATAAACGTTCATAGACACTGCCCTCAGGTGGCTTCTAGTTTCCCTGGAGATATGAAACAAATCCACATGAGACGGAACAGACTGATTGCTGGCCAGTGCATCATTGATGGTGAAGACAGACCCCAGCCATGTTTTCCGGCTTACTTTCTATCAATTCCTCTGGCCCAGAAGTGGGGTCCCCTCGCGAAAGAAACCCAGAGCTCAGGAAAGAGGCATTTCTACACTTGGTAGCCTTTGTTATGAATTTGTCCTCTACAACAAGCTTAGAGTTGGAATTAATGAGGATAACTGGTCTATAAAGCTACGGCTTGTCAATGTCCGGTGCCTGCTGCTCTCTGAGCGTGAGACATAATAATTTAAATAATCTGTTTATGGGTCTGCTTCTGCCGTTGGACAGTTAGCTTTTCGAAGGATTTTTATTTTTTTAAAAGATTTTATTTATTCTTGAGAGAGAGCGCATGAGTTGGGGGGAGGAGGGGCGGAGAGAGAAGCAGACTCCCCGCTGAGCAGGGAGCCCACCTCCAGTCTCGATCCCAGGACCGTGGGATCGTGACCTGAGCCGAAGGCAGCCGTCCAACTGAATGAGCCACCCAGGCGCCCCTTGTTTTCTTTTTCTGATAGTAATTATGAGCACGCATTGTGGGACCAGATTTCTGAGGTTCCAGTCTGGCTCTACCACGTACTACCTGGGTGACCTCAGTTTCCTCACTGGCAAGGTGATAAACACTGGGATCAGAATGGTCTCCATCAAAAAAAAAAAAAAAAAAAAGAATGGTCTCCATCTATGTGGCCACCAGGAGAACTAAACGAGTAGACAGTAAAAGTCCGTCTTCCTCTTACCATCTTCCTCTTTGTCCCCCATGTCCGGCCTCATGCCTCTCACCCATTAGGTCTTCAATAAATGTTTGCTGAGTTAGAAACATAAGTAAAAATACCCCTTGGCACGAAAAATGATAGTAATGCCATCAAACATAGATTTTTGTAGATGCAACAGCAGAACCCACACAATAAAAATAAAGTTAGCTGTCAACGAATTGGGAATACACATCGCTGCTCTGATGACGACACAGACACACGAGGCTGATGAGCCCGGGATCAGAAGTGGATCCCGAGAATGGTAATGGCCGCAGATGGCAGATTGGGGAGCTCTGGTCGAGGTTCGTAACTGAAATCCTACTGCATCTCCGTGGACGGCTGCTGCAGCCCTGCAAGCACTGGAAGGTTCTGGGCAGGCCTCCCAGAAGGGTGGTGAGGAGCAGAACGGGCTCGGTACTTTAGGGGGCAAGGAACACTCCCCCAGCCATGGAGGCGGCCTTAAGCATAGCCGTGTGTATCACGGTGCTGAGGGAGGCGGAAACCTCCCGGCCTCCAGGATCACCCGCCTCCGGCAGCCCAGGTATCTCTAGGGACCAGCTACATTTACCTCCTCCCTCAGGAGCAGACTGGTACATGTTTACTCCAAGCCCCGCCATTGATGCGACTGCTGCTTTCTCTGTGGCTTTGTGACCTCTGGGCCTCCCCTGGCAGGTTCCCCACGACGTCCCCATTCAATGCCGGGGGGAGAAAGTCTGATCGACCTCCCCAGTCCTGATTCCTCCCCCCAGGCTGTTCAGCGGCTGCCCCTTGGTCAGGAGTCCTTGGGGCCCCTTCCTCCAACCCCCTACCAAGGTTCAGTCAGGGATGGGCCCTTGCTCAAGCCGCCGCCTGGCCTCTGCCTCCCTCTGGAGGGGAGACTTGGGGAGGGGGGCGGCGTGGGGGCGGAGGGGCAGGGTTCCTGAAGAGGATGATGTGCAGGGCACCCTGGGTTGGCGCACCCAGTGTCACGAGCCTTGTCGGGTGGGTGGGTTCCCAGAGGAGAAAGGGCGAAGGGTAGCAGGGCCACAAGCGGTGGAGGAAGGTTCTGGAGCGAGTACCTTGTGGATCTTTCTCCAGCCCCCTGGTGTCTGTGGGCCCTCTGAGGGCAACCGCTCTCAACTGTGCTCACTCCGGAGAAGAGACCGCTCCCTGCCTCTGCTGTGACTCTGCTTCTGGCTGCCACCATCTGTCTCCCTCTGGAATTTTGGCTGGTGTCTCTGGCGGAGGGGCTGCGGCGGGTGGCCGCCTGAGGACTTGTGTGGCCTCGGCTCTCTCCAATGTCAGGGAGCTCCAGTGGGCTTCAGTGGGGGGCTCCCGCCTGCCAGTGACGGCTCCAGGGCGCTGTCGGAGGCCTCGTCTCAGGTGGGCCCTGACAGCCCGGGGGGCGGGGTGAACATGGCATTACCATCCTTGACAGGATCCCCAAGTATCTGCTTATGGCTCAGACTGCTCCCTCCCTCCCCCCTCCCCACGACGCGCACACACACACATTGTACAATCACACTTTCCCTCTCACCTTAAAAAAAGAGGAAAAAATATTGGGAGCTATTTCCACTTTAATTGTCACAGGGAGATCGTGGCCTGCTGGTTTCCCTGGCGGCCTGGTAATGCGTCTGCGGGCTCCCCCAACCCCTCAGCGGCGGGTGCGCCATGTGCAGCTGGACTGGCCTGGGGGGCAGGGGCAGCAAGGACAGTGGGGCGCCTCGCCTGCTGTAGCACCAGGGGGAAGGGGTTACCTACACCCCAACTTCGAGAGAGGGGCGTGTGGCCGGGGTTCAATGCATCAGATCAGTTTCTCGGTCAGGGTTCACGTTCCTTTGAGCTCAGAGTCCTCAGGGTGGGGGAGACCCTGGCTGACACAGCAGGTTGGCTCCCGGCGTGCGCTCACCCCACTCTCCCCGAGAGCTGGCTGACCAGCGGCAGGGCAAGCAGCCGGGTGGGGGAGGGGGCGGAAGTCCCCCTCCTTCCCGCCCAGCACAGATCTGTGGGGCGAGTCACCCCCAGCCGGGCAGGAGGGCCTGTCCGCATCTGCCTTCCATACACACTTTCAGACAGCTAAGAAGGGAAACGAACCCAGCTCCCTGTCCAATGGAGAAGGGGGTCATGGCCCCCAGTAGTCACCACATGGGTGGGGCTAGCATGGACACGGCGGGTGTTCTAGAAGCATCAGAAAAGGGCACCACTGCACGGCCGAGGGTGGTGGGGGCCACAGAAGGCTCCCAGCGGAGGCTCCATGGGCTGCATCTAGAAGCGAGAGAAAAGGCTACCCTGTGGACCGGGGCCTTTGCAACCAGCAGGCACTGGAGGCCCGACCCCAGGATCCGGAGCTTGTTAGGAGCCTACAAACGCTCCTGAGACCCAGGAAACTCATCAGCAGGGGCCCCAAAGCAAGAGAAAGCCGCAAAAATCAAAATGAGTCAATGGTCCATTAAATGCCTACAAAACGTACTCTTCTGTCACCCAGTCCCCCCGCATCTCCACTCAACTCCTCCACGCTCATACAGGAAATACACTTCACGTGGCCTGGGGGAAACCGAATGGGCTTGATGGGATCAGGGGCGGCGCCTGCACGAGAGTGGCCCGGCCTAGCGGAAAGGCCGAGCCAGCCTGCTGAGGGCAACCTGGGGACGAAGGGAATTGCAGGTCCGAGCGGGGACGCGGGCCACCCCGCCATCGGGTTCTGCAGGGCTGCGGGACACACGTGCGTGCAGGCGGGGCGGCGGCATCCTGTGCGCCAGGGCCCGAGGAGCAGAGGAGGCAGCGGGGCGGGTGGGAGGGACCCGCAGAGGGGCCTAGGTGGGGTGGCGGGGCCATCCAGTAGCACCCCGGGCGCGAAGGCTCCGTGGGGCCCAAGATCCGAGCATCCACTGGGTGCCAGCGCCTCCCGCGCGCCCCTCGGCAGCCACAGCCGGTGCCACTGAAGATAAACACGCATCCCACAATTCACCGTGGTTTGTTTTCCCCTCCAACTCCAGATGGCCTATCTGGGGACGGCCGAGGCCCCTGGGTGCGGGCCGTTGCCGTTTTTGATGAGCTGTGCACATATGGATACCCAAACATCTGGAGCGGCCATGTGCTGCTCGGGGCAGGCCAGCCCTGGCGAGCCAATCAGGAGCCCCGGGGCGCCAGGGGGTGCGCGCGGCCCAGCCAGCGAGCGCCGATAAATTATTCATGACCGAGTTATTTGTGGTGCGAGGGGTCCATCAGCTACTTTGATTAAAAATCCAATGAGTAATGAATATGCAAACGCCAGTGACTGCTCCCAGCAACAGATTTGTCAAATTGTCTATACTTCACCGAGATAAAGGAAAATCTCCTGGGGTCCCGAAATTGAAAAACCGCACCGTCAAATCACAGCATTATCTTAATTATCAAATCTCCTTGGCCGTGCAAATACCCCGCGTGAAGCTGAGCGGGGCGATGGAAAAAATCGAGAGAGAGAGAGAGAGAGAGAGAGAGAGAGAAGAGAGAGAGAGAGGGAGGGAGGGAGGGAGGGAGGGAGGGAGATTTGTCTCTGAAACTGGGGGCCTGGCTAGTGAGAAAACAGCCTGGTGGAGGAGAAGTGATTTTCATTCACATGGTGACTCCACAGCCATTTAATTATTTTAATTAGGCTTAATTAGTGGTAAATTTACAATGATATGCTTGATACCTGGCATTAAATCTTTCATGCATAAATGTTTTGTTAAAATGAGAAAAAGGCAAGTGGCATTTCGCCAGTAATTACTGCTGAATGTTCTAATGAAGGATTAGGCTCCGCCGTGATTCATGAAGACAGGCGGGCCCCAAACTTGTTTGTGAGGCGACCGGCACAGCATAACTCAAGTGTTCCCACTAGCGTCATGGCTGTCCTTGTCGCTCCAGGGAGCATTTGCTCTGGGTGCCCGCCAGGGTGGCGGGGGACGGGGGGGGGGGGGGAGCTTGGGAGGGGAAGCTTGGGGGGGAGCTTGGGAGGGGAAGCTTGGGGGGGGAAGCTTGGGAGGGGCTGGCTCCGAGCCCTGAGCCCCTCTGCGTGTAGGAGCCACTCCCACTCCCGCTCAGGGGAGGCTGCTTCTGGGCTGTGTCAAAAGCAGCAGTGACAGGGGTCAAGTGTCACGGAGCAGGTGATCGCTCGCAAGTGGCGGGGACCGGGCCTGGCACGGAGCGGGCGTGCAGGATGGGTGGGCTGCGGAGTCTGGCCCAGGTGCGCTGCGGCCCAGCCGAGGACTAACTACCTGTGTGCCCCAGCTTGGAGCCGCAACAGGTTGCACTTTGTACAGAGTGACTTCCAAGAGCCTGACAAGATGGCCCCTGCCCTTCTACTGCCCAGAGGCCCGGTGTCTGCCCTGCTCCGCCCTCCCCAAGATTCCTTTGCCAGGAAATGAGGACTGGTTGCCAGCTGCTCCCTTCCCCCCGCCCCCCTCCCCCATCCCCTGCCCCCCCCAGCACCTGACACCAGGACCAAGATGGCGGCTCCCAGAGAGCCAGGTGGGCAAAACGGAGGGAGCGAGGCCAGGCAGGGAGAAGGCAAAGCAAGCTCTACCAGCCCTGCCCCATAACCCCGGGCACACACTCACATCGGGCTGGCCCTGTCCCTGGCCACATGCTGGCTCTGTCCCCGGCAGAAGTCAGAAGTCCAGAGTGTGGCGGGGGGGGGGGGGGGGGGGGGGGGGGGGGCACGTGCGATCCCCCTTCACTTCTGCACTCCCGCTCCCTGGCAGCTGCTGCTACTGCTCCCACCGGAGGGGGAGGCCGTGTCCCGCATACCAAGGACCCTGAGTGGTGCCCTGGCCTCCTGCCTCCCTCCTCTCCATCCTGCACTTGATCCCTAGTCACCTCCCTCCCGGGCTCCCCCACGCTCTGTTCCCCTCTCATTAGCGCAAGCTCTTCTTAACTCAGTGCTAATGCCTTTGGCTCTGACTTAACCATTTCCCTGGAGGGTCCTGATGTTATGTTTCTTAAGCCCATTTTGAATCTCCGAACGACAGGGTTATGTTTCTTGGTTTCAGCCTCTTAATGGGCTTTCAGAATTTTCTACCTCAGCTTTTTTTACCATTTACAGGGAAAGATATGACTATTAATAAGGAGATCTTTCTTTCTTTCTCTCTTCCTCCCTCCCTCCCTCCTTCCCTCCCTCTCTTTCTTCCTTCCTTTCTTTCTTCTTTCTTTCTTTCTTTCTTTCTTTCTTTCTTTCTTTCTTTCTTTCTTTCTTTCTTTCTTTCTTTCTTTTTCTTTCTTTCTTTCTCTCTCTCTCTCTCTCTCTCTCTTCCTTCCTTCCTTCCTTCCTTCCTTCCTTCCTTCCTTCCTTCCTTCCTTCTTTCTTTCTTTCTTTCTTTCTTTCTTTCTTTCTTTCTTTTCTTTCTTCTCTTTCTTCTTCGTTTTTCATTGTACTCATTCAAGGAAGGTTTCTGCAGCCAGGTGGGTGTCCCTTAAATCTTCAAAGTAGTCACTACTTAAATCCGCCACAACGGAAGTTCCATGAGGGCAGGGACCTTATCAGTCTTGTTCGCTATTCCCCTCCAGCCTACTGTCATGCACACGCAATGGTTCGATCCTGCCTAGTGTGCATAATCACTTCTCTGAGACAAAAAAACTTACATACGTCATACATCATTCTATTTATTCCAACACGGCAGATGGTGACACCCAAAGGTGATATCCCATAGACATCCTGTGGTTTTTGTGCCCCCCAAAAAACAATGGCACACACCCCGAGATGTGCCACACTCCTCTTTGAGAAATTATGATTTCAGGGCTGACCGGGCTGGATCGTGGTTGGGCCAGAATATGGAAGCCATGGGCTAGAGATAATAAGGAAAGGAGGGAGCTTTTCAGGTGAGGGAGAAGATGATGAGATGCTGGGTGGAGGAGGCATTTTCCCCGTGGAGGAATTTGAAGTCCCCAAAGGGTCATTTCCGCACGACATGGGACAGGTTCTCACACCCCACTCTTACTAGGTCAGATCACGTGAAGCTGGGGAAAACGTTCTCCTCCTCAGGTGGAGGTGACAGGCAAGGTCTGACGGTAGGAGGACACTCTGTCGCAGATGAGGGAGGCTCAGGATCCACAGACTTCAGGATGGAAGCTACTAGAAGGGCGCTGGGAAGAAGGTAGGGCTCAGATTGTTTGCTGTTTAATAAAATTGCAATGATAGACGCCCAATAAATGCGGTAGAGCGAACATATGTTTACTTCCACTCCCTCCCCAAACCCTACTAAAATAACAATGAAGGAATAAAAATAGAGGCATAAATCCACATTGGGCATGAGTAAGAGGAAATGACATCACACGAGAGATCGCAATAAAATTTTCGAAGCTGGGAAGTAAAAGAACTAGGGACAGATAACTCACCGGATGGGAGACAGCCAGGCAAAGGGGTGGTGGTGGTGGACAGGGGAGATGAAATGAGGCAAACTTCCCCACTGCAGAACCCCAAAAAGACTCAGGAACTGGAAGCCGAGGGATGAGGCGGTGCTGAGCCGGGTAGACCCATCTGGAAAGGCATGGTATCCTTGCTGTGGGGGGCGGGGTCACCTAGACCCCACTGAGGACCCATTTCCCCAGCTCCTGGGACTGTTGTGGGCTGACAGTCCTCGGCCCAAGTTCCTCGCCAGGACTTACCCGCAACCAGAGACAGCACCTTGCCCCAGGTCATATCCCGTCCCTGGGGGAAGCCCGCATCCAACGTTTGGTCAATGCAGGCATTAAAAGGCCCAACTGTCTTGCCGAAGATGGGAAGACTCTAAAGGACCATCCCAGTCCCAGAGCTGCTACAAGATCAGACTCGTTCCCCTCCTCCCTCTGCCGATGGAACTTCCGTCATCTTTCCCAGGTGTTGATCCCCAATGCACTCCCCAAAAAACCCAAATACAATCTCTGTTTCAGAGTCTATTGCCTGGAGAGAGCCCAACCTAAGAGGGTCGGTGGCAGGAGTGGTCCCAAGGAGCAGACTCTAAAATGGGATTGTGGGACTGGATTGGCCCGCAGCTGGCTGGCTGGCTGGCAATGGGGACTCCAGGTGGTGCTGGAGCGCGGGTGACTCCTGGCACGCTGTCTTGGGGCAATTGTGAAAACGTGCACGAATGGTCCACTGGGCTGGGATACCAGTGGAAGGCAGTACTCTGGCGGGGACAATACTCAAGACATTTGAGATGTTCTGGGAGGTCGTAACTATGGAGACTCTCAAGTTCAATGGCTACTGCTAAGGGCAATCAGTGCATTAGAGGAAGAAAGAAAGGGCGGAGAGTGATTCATCACCAACGAAAGGCTAAGTCTAAAAGTCAGCGAGCCCAACAATCGGCAGCACATAAAAAGACTTTGACTCTTACAACTGGAGGGCAGGAAGAGGCGAGGACCAGATCCAGGACTTAATCATAAGAATAGCAGAGCTCTTAAGGAGACTGATTCTTGGACTCAGAAAGTCGGCCATGCCAAGGTCAGGGTCATGACTGGGGAGGAGGGGGACCCTAAGAACTGACTGGGGCCATCCAGGTGGATGCACTCCAAAGCCTTCCATCTCCAGATCCCTCCGGACCCTCTGGGCCCACAGAAGTTGTGCTCTTTTTGCTGTTAAAAGACAGCAATCCTGTGGTACAAAGACCCCTCCCCTGGGAGGCAATGCAGAACTTTCTCCGGACCTACTCCCACCACCCCTGCTGCTAGGCGTCTCATGACACCTCTGTTGGAGTGGGGTTGAGGGGGGATACAGGGGGACTGGTGACAAACGGAGTCTTGACCCTGGTACCTCGAGACAGGTCAACCAAGTCTGTGGACCTACCCATTGTTCGTTTCCCAGACTTCAAATGGACATACTTAGTAGTTGGCAGAACTAGTCCTTGACATGCGGAGTGAAAGTCATTGTAGTGAAGGCTGAGCAGAAGCCCTTAAATGGCCTACCCACCCGGGGCCAAGGCGGTCAATGCAAATCAGTGTGACCTTCCAGGGGGGTATGGAACCCCGCGAAGGCCGGTCACCGGAGCAGCGCAGGGCACACTGGAGTGGTCCTAGGGGGACGCTGCCCAGATGCCCCTCAGGCTGCGGGCACTCATTTCCCCAACTTGCTGGTAGTAATGCTGACTCTCAGCGCACGTCTCTCTCCAGGAATTGCTCTTAATTCCAGAGAATCCTCTTGCCCAAGGTCACTACCCCTCTCCGGGGTAGCCCACTTCCCATGACTGGTCAGTGGGGGAATGTAAAGGCCCAGCCCTCTTGCCTCAGGGCAAGGCAGTTCTTCCAGATCCTTCCAGCCCCAGGGCTCTCTGGGATGGGCGGAGTCTTTCGTTGTGACTGCGGTTCCTTTCCTCCCTCTGCCCAATCCTGCTTCCCTCTCTGGGCACAGCGACATCCTGCAGGCAAAACTCAGAGTCTGTTTCCCAGGAACTGCTCGGATATGGTCTGCAACAGATGAAGTTTGACCAAGGATTTCCTCCCTTCTTGGCACCACTTTGTCCCTCAGCAGAAAAGAGCTCTGCTCTTGGAAAGGCTAACTAGGAGAGCTGTGGGCTGGGGGTATGCAGGGTACCACTGAAGGTAAGGTCTGTCCCTCGGCTCCTGAGGCAAGTCAAGTCTGTCCCTTGGCTCCTGAGATGCTGGAGGCCAGGCTCCTCCCTATCCCTTCCCCAGTGGACAACTTTTTTCTGGGGGAAACCAACAGGCCCAAGAGGAAATTCTTGAGGATACTGGCAGAGGGAATACCACAAGGGACGGCTGGCCTCTGTCTTATCATCCCTTATCATCACGCCTTTTAGGCTCTTTTGAGTTAACATGAATGGAAAGACAAGAATTATCAGATATTTGAAAGGACCATCTCTAACTGAAAGGGCAGATGTCAATATGGGACCATTGGGGGGCGCCTGGGTGGCTCAGTGGGTTAAAGCCTCTGCCTTCGGCTCAGGTCATGATCCCAGGGTCCTGGGATCGAGCCCCGCATCTGGCTCTCTGCTCAGCGGGGAGTCTGCTTCCCCTCTCTCTCTCTGCCTGCCTCTCTGCCTACTTGTGATCTCTCTCTCTCTGTCAAATAAATAAATAAAATCTTTAAAAAAAAAAAAATTTGGGACCGTTGGAAAGGGAACTCTCATGTGTAGAGAGGACATGAAACCTTCCATAAAAAAGTAAAATCTTCCAGTAAAAAAGTAAAATCTCAGATAAAGACCTAAGGGTCTATGCAACAGAAACAGGATGCTATACAAAAGGACCAGTCAGAGAGATTCTAGAAATTGAAACACCCATAGTAGAAATAAAGACCTCGATGTAAGCGTGCTGTGATGTGTGGGGGTGGGGTGGGGTGGGGGAGGGGGAGAGGTGTGCACGTGACTGCGTGTGAGTGTGTCATTATGGGAGTGTGGATATGTATGAGTGTGGGTCGTACGAGTGTGTGTGAGTGTAAGCGTGAATAGAGATATAAAAAATGAAATCTCCCTCTTCCAGAGAAGGAAGATCTTAGATGACATCTAAATATTTTTTTTTCAACCAGGAAGTGGAAGTGTAAACATTTTACTTAGAAATATGAAGATAAATACAAGCAGAAGTAGCTAAAAAAATAGAAAAAGCGATTCGCCTCTAGGTTTTGGGAAATCAGAGCTGCGAGGGCTGCTTTTCAGTCGAAGTCTGGTGGAACTATTGGGCGGTTTAAAGGTGATCGGTGTATTATCTTGTTTTAAATGCAAATCAAATTTTTAAAATGATTTACAGGCCATCTGCTCTTTTGGGTAACCTCAGGTGAGTGCCTTGGTTTCCTCGTTTATAAAATAAAGACCAGACCATTTGCTTTCTCGGGCTGATCTGAGAATTTTGCCAGGTAACAAATACGAAGCAAGTTTTAACCTGGAAAGCTCCGCACCAATGAAGCATGGTTAGGAACATTTTACCCACTGCTGGATTTGGCCAACGAAATAAGCTGGTTGTGCTTTTTGGATGGCAGTGTTCAAAAAGGCAAATCCCTTTTCGTTGTAAAGGCTTTAAATGTCTCATTCTGAGACAGATTGTCTCATCAGAAATACTAACATATCTGGATGATTTGCAAACCAGCCACCAGCTAAATTTGCTGCCTCCTAAAATAGTTTTGAGATGTCTTTAGGACAGGCCCAGTCCCAAACACATTCGTGAAGGCAGCCAAGACTGTCTTTGGCGCTCCCACTCGCTCCTGGCCTGCAGTCTCTGCAGCCCCCACCCCAGACACCCCTGTCCCCTCTGCCCCTTTCCCAGTCCTACTCCCCAAACAAAACCTGCTCTCCGGGAGGAACTGAAAACCTAACCACACTGCAGATTATGATATAATTGGCCAATGGTAGCTTATGTCGAATTACCTCTTTCCCAGAAGACTGTGCATTTAAACACGGAGTAAGGTATTAAGCCAAAGAAATGCAGCTCTAATGGTGAATTAATGCAGAAACTAGACATTAAAGAAGGATATTTTGGGAGATGACGGCATCCTAGTTCTTCTAAAATTATATCACACACATAAATAGGAATCTCTATTTCTCCACACAGGCGGCCCCCTATGTGATGGAGCCCAGTTCTGGGACCCCAGACAGCATCTATGCACTGGAAATTAAGATGCCCATGGTAGAAATAAAAACTGTGAGTAAATATACTGTGATGTGTGTGGGGGGGAGGGGAGTTTGCATGTGAGTGTGTACACGTGTGAGTGTGTGGTGTGAGTATGTGTGGGTATGTATGAGTGTGGGTCGTATGAATTAACAGAATCCTGAGACTTCACAGATAGTCCTTCAAAGAATCTTTTCTAGCTGCCTGCCTGGTGCAAGAAGTCCCTTCCCAGCATCTCTTGACATATTCACCCTCTATGCCAATGGCTACCTTCTTCCTTCAAGACCTAGCTTCATGCTATTGTGGGTGGTCTTTATTATTAGGAAGGACTTCCTCTTACCGGTTTTAATTTTGAGTCCCCTGCTTTTAATCCATGGGTCCCATTTTCACGCCCTGAAACAAAAGGGAACAGCAAGTGGAGCCTCCTTCTCGGCGACCATCCTTGGTTTATGTGAAGACATTGTTTTGGTTGGCATTTTCCAAAGCGTGTCCCATTGAACACTAGTTCCAAGGGATGCTACTAAGAGCTACGTGATGAAACGGTTGGCCGGTCAAACAGGTTTGGAGAATGCTGAGCTAATTGAAGTTGCACAGATCTCTTTACTGCCGGACTTTGGGGACCTTTCGTAAGCTGATGCACCAAACCGTGCTCTGAGAATGGGATTTAGAATGCTGTTTTCAAACTTGGGTAACCCTAGATTGTGCCTTTGGCAGGCGCCTTGTGGGATTAGTGTTGGGGAATTACTATTCTTGCACAACAAGCTCCATGTTGGGAATCACTGGTGTGCAGGAACCAGCACCCAGCAACTCACAACATCTCTCCCCAACTCTGCATTTTGTAATGGCACACGGGGAGCCTGAAATTGGCCACCGTGGGAGAGTTTACACAACATGAACCGCCGAATGCTACAAATAAAGGCTCTGGGTTCTTGGAGAGCTGATCGTTAACCATTTACCAGCACACCACTCAACCCGAGGCCTCGGGTTAAAACCACCAGACATTAGACTTGGAACAAGTCCTCGCACCTTTCTGGGTCTCTCCCCCCATCTGTCCGTAACGTGGAAGCTCGGCGATCCTTTTCTGCTCGGAGACCCTGCAACCCCTCTCAGAATGCCCTTCTAGGCTCAACATCCCCAGTCCGTTTGCCCATTCTTCACACGTCATGATTTCCAAATTTCTCACCACCCTGGCTGGCCGCTCAAGATGCCAAATGGCCTCTGTGTGGTCAGTGTTCTTTAGAGGTGGAAGTTTCTGGAAGGAGACACCATCTTCCAAATGTGCCTGGGACAGTGCGAGATGGTGAGCTATAGGAACACCCAGGTAAGGGTCGGAGGCATCTGGAGAGAGAAGGCTCCCGCACGAGGCCATCCAACATCTTCAAAATGGTGTATTTCTGCCACCAGGGTGTCTACTCCTACCTCTCACGCTCACGCCACACATCATCCAGTGGTGATACACCCAGATTCCTGGGTGCAGTGTGAACCCTGTCTACCGCATGACCTTGACTAATGAGACTCTCCGTGCCTCCCTCAGTTTCCTTTGCCATAATCTTGGGAAATCATAGCACTTAGCTTGATGGTTATTATCAGGATGAAATGAGAACACATGTAAGGCACCGAGGAGAGCGTCTGGGATGTAAGTGCTCAGCGAAGAACAGCTCGCGACACTTGTTGTTATTAATCAATTTCAGCACCCTTTCCCGCCATCTTAGATGCCCTCGGTGCCCCGCCCAGATCCTCTTGGCCTGGCCAGTTCTCCCAATTCCCAGCTGTTGTGAGTTTGGGATGCTAATAGCTCACAGCTGCGCTCTTCTCCGGAGGGTCCCCCCTCAGCAGCTGGGAGTCTCCTCTCCCGGAGATACCAGGAGGTCCCAGTCTCCTCGCTCCTACCCTCAGAGGCAGCCACGGCCCATGATTGACTGACACAGGGATATGAAGGTCTTGCGTCACCAGGGACAGCTCTGTGGCACCATTTATACTCCAGCACTCCCCGCAGACAAGGCTTTCGCTGAAACCATGCCTTTGCTCAGCTTCTTCTCCTGCATCCTTTACTCTCTCATAGGTTTCTCTGGGGACCCCTCCCTCCATAAAGGAGATGCACGGGAATATCTGTTTTGGGATCTATTTCTAGGAGGCATACTTAAGATAACCACTGAATCTGGACACCACTAAACATAGTTTCTTATGCAGGGAGAAAACAGGAAAGCCGTGTCTTGACCTGAGCTCTGAAGACGGGAGTCTCCCCTGATCATTTATAACGCAAGCCTGTATCTTGTGAGGGGTTGAGCTATGTCATGGTACTACCGGCATGGTCTGGGAATCCCCAAATCTATAATTAACAGAAAAATGATGCTAAGATGGGTAGGGATGCCCCTCGGGTATCAAATGGAAGCGAACTCAGACTCTGGCAACATGCCATCAACCCAAATTATTCACAGATAAAGCTCTATTGACAGTAGTCTCATAATCCTACATAACAAAACACACAAGAAATCTATTGACCTTGAGTGAGAGTCAGGAGACTCATCAAAGAGCAATATTAGATCCTAACGCCTTCCACCCAAAAAACTCCAGGTAGCAGAACTACTAGTCTCTAAAAGTGAGTGTGTTTGAAATGAATACATAGTAAGAGGAGGAACCAACAACTTAACAAGAACACGGAAATATGGGAAAATAACTTTCATGCTGCAAAAGAACCCAATAGAATTTTTAGAAAGAAAACAGAGCCATTGATAGAAAAAAGGGGATGAGTTAAAGGATGGATTAGATACAACTGGAGAGAGGTTTAGTGAGCTTGAAAATATATCTGAGGAAAATACTCAGCATGCGGGGAGTTTGAGATAGAAATATACAAGAGTAGTTAGGAGATATGAAAGGCAAGATAAGGAAACACCATGTACATCTAATCGGAGTTATAGAAGAAGACTGGAGAGAATGGAGAAAGTGAATATTAGACAATATAATGGATAAGAATATTTCAGAATTGCTGATAAGCATTAACCCTCAGACTCAGGAATCACAGATAGTCTCAATCAGGATAAATAAAAACAAATCCACCCCTTGTGCACCACACATTGTACTAAAGCTTCAGAGCACGAAAGACAAAGAGGTCTTCAGAGAGAGAACAGAAAAAATATGATAGATTATTATATTTAGCAACTATAGAGCAATATCAACTTTTAATAGCATCTCTAGAAACAAGGAGAAAATGGCATAATATTTTCAAAGAGTTGACAAAAACAACCCCTGCCAGATTAGAATTTTAATGAAGAGTCAAAAAAAAAAGGAAAAGCATTTCCAAGATGAACAGGGTTTCCTATTAACAGGTGTTCTGTGAAAGATCTTGGGAAGGATTATTCTAGAAAGATGGAAATTTGACCCAGAAGCAAGAACTATGGTGTAAAGAGAACTGTTAAAGAAAATAACAAACACGTGGATGAATCCAATCAAGTATTTCCTGTATCAAATAATTATATTAAATATAAAACAATGTGGATCTAAAGTACTGGATAAGAATAGCATGTAAGATGGGAAGGGGCCTAAAAAATTCCCCAGATACATTTAAAAAAAAAAAAGATGGGAAGGGGCCAATAGTGGTTAAAGTATCCTAAGGCCTTACATTATTTGTTGATATGGATTTTTAGTAACTTTAGACTCTATTAAGTCAAGTATGCATGTTTAAAAAATTAAGGACAGCACTAAAACAAGTTCTAAGCTACACACCAGTAAAAGGAAAAGAAAAGAAATAAGTAGAAAGATCACTCAAACAAATGGAAGAGAAACGAAGTATAGAAAAAAGAGTAAAAAGAAGGCAAAAAATTAAATGATAGATGTAAATCCATAGAGATTAATAATCACAACATATTTTAGTGGTTTTAAATTTCTGGTTAAAATAGAAATGATCAGATTGGATTAAAAATTTTCAGCCCTCTATTGTGTATAAATCATGTATAAATCATAAGAACATTGAAAAGCCGAAAATAAGAGACTAGAAGAAGTTGCCATGGAGGAAAGCATTGTCAAGAGACGAAAAGAGGCTGTTGGTGGCATTGGTTAGACTTCAGAATCCAGCCTTTACCCCTTGAATATTCAGCTATGTGAACCCATACATATCCCCCTCCTCCCACCGCTTTGAGTTGGATGTTTTCTCTTGCAGCCAGAAGATCAAGGCAAAGGTGGACCCGTGCACTTGGGATGGTGGTCACTTGTGGAAAGGGCAAGATGAGAGTCATGTTTTAGGAGAAGCTGGAGAGAGGTGGTGGGCAAGGCAATCATTCAGGCAGAGGCGAGGAGAGCTGGATCCAGGAAGTGCCAGTAAAAGAAGGAGAAGAAAAGGGAATGTTTCCAGAAGCCCAGGGTGGCAGTTCCACTGGTCTAACCTTGAAAGTCTTCATTGACGCAGCCCCTGAGAACATGCTAGAGTTTATCAGACATTAACGATGGGGCTGCTCTGCTCAGAGCAGAGCCTTTTGAAAATATTGCCGGGTCCTCAGCCAACCTAACAGCCGTCATCAACAAAACAACAAAAACCAACAGCAAGAATATTTCACTTGCACCTTAGATGGAAGTATGAGGATGTCCGAAAATCATTAACTCTAGAACGAGAGCTCGATAAACCTCAATAAAGATACGCCCTGCATCTGAGACTCGTTGATTTATACATTTCTGGACAGAAACTCAGGAACTATCTTTCTGGGCTTCATTTTTTTTTTTTTTTTTATGTTAAATGAGATGATTGAACCAGCTCCCCAGCATCCCTTCTCACTTTGAAGTTCTTTATTTAAAAAACTTTTCAAGTGCGAGATAAACTGAGTAGAGAAGTGCATGTTGTTCTTTCTGTGCCTCCAAGTGTGTGTGTGTGTGTGTGTGTGTGTGTGTGTGTGTGTGTGAGATCAACAGCCGCGCGTGGGTCTGTGTTTTCCTCTCGGTGTCTCACCACGGCTCTCTGCATGCCCACCTGTGTCTGGGCATGACCGTTTGTTCCTTCCTCTCTCTCCTCCTCCTCCTCTCACCGCCCCCCTTCTCCTCTCCCTTCAACTCTGTGAGATGCATGAACGTTTCTGTTATGTGATGTTCTCAGCAGGAGGATAGAGGCAAATAATGGTGTTGCAAATAATGGTGTTTCTCTGATGAATCACAGGGGAACAGCCTTCACCAAGGTAGAACGCCTTGCAAAGAATATGTTCATTCAATTAAAAAAAAAGAAAGAAATTGAAAAATAAGATACTGCCGACATGGGGCTCTGAGTTATGTAGGGTTTACGCAGCGATTCCATTTCCAATTCAAGCGAGTAACACACCAGAGAGGCACCTGGAAGCAAACTCCTGGAATGGGGGATGGGTTCCCACTGCCAGCTAAAAATCCTGTGCCTCAGGTCAAGTTTCCGGAACAAGGAAGGGCAAGAGTAGAGAGCCCTTGGCTTCCCACAGTCTAGTGTGCAGAGAAGATACTGTGCTGGAGATGCTGTGACTCTGAGCAAGGAGAACTGCTTCACTTGCACCCTCCGCTGCCCCGGTCGCCATGTTTTATACCACGTGATTCCTCTCGCCCCACCCCCTCAGCCAATGGGCTCCCGCATGGACGCCTGCTGACCTATGAGATAGCCTGGCGCACAAAGATGAGCCAAGCCAGTCAGATCCTGTTTCTCTGATCCTGGACCTGCACTTGGATGTGGCACTGAGAACCAAGCAGTCAACAGCGGAGGCTGCGAAGGACAGCTGGGTCGTGGTGGCCAGGTACAAACGGAAGTTGGGAGGGAGTAGAGAGTCAAAAGACGGGGGATGGGAACCGAGAGACAGCAGAGGTGCCACGTGCTAGACAAGACCCTGCAGCCCAGCAGAGCGGGAGCAGGGGAGCTACTGCAAGGCATTGTTCTAGAAGCTGAAAAGGAGACAAAAATCCCTCTCTTCATGCAGCTCCCCTTTTTACTGGGCTGTCCCCGAGGTGCGGCACTGGTTGGCATCTCTGACCTGCAAGATCACACCTCCTATCGTCCCCGATCAATTTCATTTTCCCCGAGCCCCAGACAGTTGTACTTTGGGAATACTGGCTCCCTCTGCACGGCAGGATTTTGGTCACAAACCATAGAACGGAACTTCGGCTAAGAGTTTCGAGGCTCACGGAGCTAAGGGAGATAGGAGAGTAGCTCAGTAGAATTGAAGAAGGGGCTTTCGGAATTCGATCTCTCCTGCTCTCCTCTGCTGTCATCTCTGCTCCTTGTGCCGGACCACCTGCGGCAGACAGACCACACGTGGCAGGGCAAATGGCTGCCACCAACCCACGTTCACGCTCTCCCCGCCCAGCCTCCTCAGTAAGAAGACAGTGATCCCAGGGAAGATTCTGATTGGTCTGGCCAGGTCAGGTGTACCCCCCGGAACACCCACAGCTGCCGGGGACCAAGGCAACTGGAGGAGGCAGGCCTCCATAGCTACCCGCATCTTTACGAGACTAAGCAAGCAAGAAAAAAATTCAAGAGGAAGCAGCACTAGCTCCCGTGGCCTAAGGGATTGTGAAAAAAGAAAGCCCCGAAGAACCGAGGCCAGATTTTGGCCCCGAAGAACCGAGGCCAAATTTTGGCCCCAAGCCCCTGACTCATGGCTGGCATCCCGAATCTGGAGCAGCCTGGGAGAAAGCATTTTGTACCGGAGCACTGTCTATTTACTAATCGCCTCTGAGAAGGTGGCTGCTAGAATACATCAGGATAACTCGATTGTAAGATTTTAATGACATAACATTGAGACCCGGGGAAGCCTGAGCCCTGCAGTCGATCAATTCACATACCTTTCACTCAGACCCAAGTGACTGAAAATCATTTTGCTCCCCAAGCTCTTAAAGGTCAGGAGTTGAATGCTTCAAGAAAATCTCTTTCTCTATGGCAGGAAACCTCTTGCATTTAGCATCCTGTCAATCCTGGGCACCCCAGGAGGCCTCGGAAGGGGAGTGCAGAGAAAAGGCCGCCTGTGTTCCTTTATTCTTTTTCCCCTGGCTGGGCTGGTGGGGGTATGTGGGGGGGGGAGAACGTGGGGTTGTTGGCTGGGGAGGAAGCTCGGAGAAGCCTGGTTTTCAGAAGGTCGTTGTTTTCTCCCAAGCTGCGGTGTGGTGCCAACTTAAAGTCCCAGAGCTATAATGCCCCTCCGCCCTCTACAACCTGCCCCCCACCCGCCCCCCAAAAAAAATCTGTTCCAGATTGTGTCACAGTTTGGGAGAGAGACAGGGAGAGGCTGGGTGAGCCCCGAGATCGGGACACCCTCCCAGGCCCCCAGTCAGCTCTTCAAGAAAACCCTCTTTTTCAAATCCACTCCTGCGGCTCAGGGCAGGTGTCCAAAATGCAAATGA
>CM052896.1:29628955-29648955 GCA_028534135.1 Potos flavus
TGGCACCAGGCCCCTGTGATCCGGTGGGGGAATCAGGACACACGTGACACAGTCTGGCCCCGGGCGCGGTCCTGGCAGGGCTTGGCTGTAAATCCAGGTTCACCCCCCCGGGTCAGCCTAGTCTCGGGTCTCGGGACTCCAGACAGAGCAGGAGACTAGTCCTGAGCCTCACTCACGTTCGGGGGGCTCCCGCTACTTTTGTGCAAGCTCTGAGTGGGGACTTGTGCTTGCCAACTCATTTAATCCTCAGGCTAACCCTTTTAGACAGGGCTGATTATCATCCCCATTGTGCAGCTGAGAAGGCTGAGGCTCAGCAAGCAGGGGAAGTGTCATGACCAAGGTCAGCTGGCTGTTAGGGGCAGGGAAGTAGAATGAAGGAAATAGCTTTTGTGATTACAAATCTGTTATTGCTCCTAGTACATCCGCGTCCTCCTTTAAAAAGATCTCTGGGGACCGGTTAACCAAATGACCACAACTCCTTCTTGTATTAATAACCTAATGGAGGCAGCTTGGTCAAGTAGAAAAATCCACAGGAGAATGGGTTGCACCCCCCACTCTTTTCGTGGCCAGTGTGGCCTCTCTGGCCCCTGGACAAGGGCAGGGGGCTTGGGCCAGCCCCTCCGAGTTCCCTCCCAGCTCACCGTGAATGTCTCAGCCCCCAGCCAGTTCCTCGGCCAAAGAACAGTTCACTGGGCTCCGCAGAAAGTGAAAAACCTGCTAAAATTTGCAGAAAGCCATGAATTTGACTGTTTTCTAACTAAAGCCCGGGATGCCAGAGGGGATCTTTACTATCTACGGGATTTATCGATCTGTCAGTCCCAGGCTACCTGGGAAACAATTAGAGGTCAACACGCAACACAGAATGAAATTTGCAGCTGTCAGATCAACCATTTGGAAATATTCCCTTGCCCTTTTGCCTCCTATTTGCCGTCAGGAGAAATCCTTCCCGGGAACACAACGGACGTCAGGGCTGGGAGCCATGCATCACGCATGCAAGGAGGGCAGCGACGAGACCCCACTCAGCCTGGCACTGCCCAGAGGACACTAGCCTGGGAGCCCAGGAGTCCCAGGCCGTCCTACCCTGTGGCTTACTTGCCGTGGGACTTGGGGCAATTTTCTTGACCCCATTTTCTGGGCTTCGTTGGGATTTTTCCCCATCTGAAAAATCCCGTCCTGGGTATAAAAGTCTCAACTCCTACCTTTCAGTTTGGCTAGAGCCACAGATAATTGGCTGTGAAATCTCCGTCCTTGAAAAAACAGTTTGAGTTGCTAAATGACAAATATAGGTCATTGTTGTCTCCTTGTCTCTTTACTAACCCATCTGCCACCTCCTGGCACCCTATCCCGCCCTTCACCCCGGGCCTACCTTGTGCTCCACCAACTGTTAGTGAAGTCCCAGGCAAAATGTCACCTCGTAACGGCTTAATGGGACTCCATCTAAAAGTACTCACTTTCTCATGGGGAGACGGGGAGACCCAGCGACACGATCAAGCCGCGAGGGGCGGGGGTCAGATACTGTGGCCCCGTGGGAGTAGGAAGCAGTTTTTAGATGGGGCTGGGAGGTGATGTTCTCAGCTCCCCACTCCGGCCCACCCATCAGATACTTGGGGACATTCTGAACGGAGCAAAGATCGTCTGTTTCCTTTACTGCAAAACTCACAGCCCTTGTATCTCTAGGGGGTGAGAGAGTATTTGGCATATTCCCAACTTTTTTCAGAGGGCCTTGGTTCTGAGAAAAACATTTTGGGCAATGCTGAGCGAATCTCATCCCTTCATTTTATTTTATTTTATTTTTTTATATTTTACTTTATTTTATTTTATTTTTTTATATTTTATTTTACTTTTATATTTTACTTTATTTTTTATATTCTATTTTACTTTTATATTTTATTTTATTTATTTTTTATTTTACTTTATTTTATTTTATTTTTTATATTTTATTTTACTTTTATTTTATTTATTTTTTATTTTACTTTATTTTATTTTATTTTTTATATTTTATTTTACTTTTATTTTATTTTATATTTTACTTTATTTTTTTATATTTTATTTTACTTTTACATTTTATTTTATTTATTTTACTTTATTTTATTTTATTTTTTATATTTTACTTTATTTTTTATATTTTATTTTACTTTTATATTTTATTTTATTTTATTTTACTTTATTTTATTTTTTTTATATTTTATTTTACTTTTATTTTATTTTATTTTGTTTTTCCTCCCTTCAGTTTAGAGCTGAACAAAGCCCTAGCTTGCTCACAAGACGCAGCACCGGGTCCAGGATTTTCATGCCGGTGTTCTTACCCCACCCTCCTGCTCTGTCCTAAGACACGGTATAGTCTGGTCTTGTCAAGGCCCATTCTGCCTAGAGCTTCCAGAAAGTCCCTGTCTTGGACTCAGCATGTCCAGGCGTCTGGGCTCCCCAGCCCTCTCCAGGAAGTTCCAGAACTCCTGAAGGGGCCCACCTGAGCGGAACGTGAATTCGCTTTTGCGTCCTCCTGACCGGATGGGCTCCATCCTTGGGAGCCTGTGGCGAGAAGAGTGGCACCTGGGGTGCTGTTCTCCCCGCAATCTGGGCAGGTCACGCTGGCTCGGCATCTCCACGTGGCCTGAGCCTGGGGACCTGCGTCGCTGGCGTCTCTGCCCCAGGCAGGAGGAACGGACGGGCATAGCTCTTGGTTGCAGCCTGGCATCGCCGTGCAGCGGAGGTGAGCGACAGCTGCTCTGCCTGCCACCCCGGGCGGTCTCCAAGCCCGTGCCCGTGACCTTGGCAGCCTCTCTTACATGAGCCCTCGTTTTTCCGAGCTCGTCGTTAGCGCCCGAATCCAGGCCTCCCTCGCTTTCTAGCAGTTGTCTCGGCTTCCACCAGACACTGGGGCCTCCCGCCGGGCCCCCTTCGTCCCCCCGCCCACGCACAGCACGGAGCCCCCACTCTTTGCAGGTGCCACCCCCCAGTGCCTGGCTCTCGAACTCCCCGCCAATGGCGACATTCGCTCGACACTGCAAACACACTAAAACTCACTGAATTGTACCCTTTTAAAAGAGTGAATTTGACAGTAGATGAATTATATCTCAATAAGATTCCTGTTAAAAAAAGGGAGGGGAATAGTAAAGCAACTCTCTGGTCACCCCAGCTGTTTATTGCAGTGTTTCTCAAACTTTTCTGCCAGAGCACCCCAATAGCAGAGGAGACGGTACCCCCGGGGGCCTGGAAGCAGCCTGTCTCAATCATTCATTCCTTCACTCATTCCGCGAGTATTTATTGTGAGCTTTCTGTGCAGCTTAATTATGCAGAAAACGTCTTCCAAGTCTCCTGTTTTTATTTAAAAGTGCATGCATTTTGCGTTGTAGTCAATAATGTATCTGCAATCATTTTACTATAACATATTTTCCCTAAACTCTTCAGTTAGCATTAGTGCCCTGGGAAGATGCTCCTCGAAGGCCCGGGGCTTTACATACCGTCTGCCCCCCATCCCCTGTTCCCCTGGGCGAACCACCCGCTCTCCCCCCTGGGGTCACAGCTGGAGTTTGGGAGGGCTCGTTCTCAGCCCAGAGAGAGGGCCTGAGAGGTGCCAAGGGCATCCCTTTCGTCCTTGGCAACGGCTGGCTCGGGAAGGGGCCTGGGCTGCAAGTCAGGCCAATGAGACCTGACACCAGAGGTTTCTCAGGAAGCCCCTTCTCGTTCTCAAAAGAGAGCTATGGGAAGCTGTGCTCTCTTTCTCTCTCTGGCTGCAAATGAACGAAGAAGCGCTTTCCCCTATTGACTGTTTGCAGACCTGTCCTATCCAGAAGCATCTACAAGCAGACAGAGACTGGAAGCTGCCTGAGAAAGTCATGAGAAACGATTGAGCTGGGCCCTTGATGGAACAGGGCCTGAAGCCCACACGGCTGTGTCACTCAGTATAAAGTAAGCCGAAGCTGTGAGCGCTCTGATGGCTGGAAAGGACTATAGGTCACAGTTAAACCTTTTAGTCAGGTTTCTAAGCCTTGAAGCTCTGTAATCGGGCTGCCTCTTCAAATTTACGTGGGTTTAGCCCCTCCTCCTCAGGCTGAGTTTTTCAGATTACCCACCTCCAGAACCAACCAGACTTTTCCTTCCCTGCCTTCCTTTCCTTACCCCTTCTATAGCTTGCTCAGCCCTTCTGCATCTGCTGATCTGGGACTGGTGGGCCTGCTTATTCGGATAGGGCGGCATCTGCCTCGCTCTGAAGAGAAACCTGGGGCCTCCCGATGGGGGCCCCACTGAGCTGACCTGGGGTGGGGGGGCCCCCAATGTGCAGACAGTGAGGAGGCTCAGAGCTGCGGGAGCAGGAGGGAGAGGAAGGGAGAGATGCAGGCGTGGGTGAGAGTTAGGGAAGGAGAGGAGAGGGGGGATGAGCAGGAGGGAGAGGTGGCAGCAGAAGGGGGAAGGGGGAAAGGCGGGGAGAGGAGAGGCAGCTCAGTCATGGGGAGGGGCGGGGATGCGAGAGGCTGCAGCCCCTGAGCAGCAGCGAGGGAGCAAGCTCGAGCTGCCTGAGTGCATAGCTAAGTTCCGGTGGGAGCAATTTTATCAATAACACTTTACCATACAAGTGATTCTCATCACAGCTGGTGCTAGGTGGGTTGGGAACAGCAATAAAAAAAACAGTTTTATTAAAAAAAAAAAAAAATCATCCAGGTTATTTGAAAAAGCTGTACACACACGCCCCTTCGGGTCCTAGGCCAGGGTGTAGAGACAGCCCTACGGGGACTGGGGGCACGGCCCTAGCATGGTGGTGATGGGGACAGAAGCCCCCCGACACACACACACAGACGCATGCACACTCACTCGCGCGTGCATGCGCGCGCACACACACACACACACACACAGAGGCCACAGAAAGGGGCAGATCTGGACTCTAGGTGGAGCCCACGGTGCGGGGGGGGGGGGCTGGAGGTTGGCCTCCTTGGCAAGGCTGGGGGCCAGAAAAAGAAGAGGGTCCTCCTGAGCCCCTGCTGGATGCCGGGCCCCGTGCCAGGTGTGCCCGCACGTGTAACCGCATTGTCGCAAGAGCCGCTTTCCAGCCTAGACTGAGCTTATCCGGCACACACAGCCTCCGAAAATAAGTCCACACGTCACAGAGGCCCAGAAGAATCAAAGAATGTCAAAAGAATTATTAAAGCAGAGAAAGTCATGTTTTCAGGGGTCTCCAAAGATCACCAGAAGGGGGAGTTTTAGAATGGTATGGTTCAGAGCTCTGAGGTTCTGGGGGGGGGGGGGACGGAGGGGGAGGGGCTGTGGTGACAGGTGTGGGAAAGAGGCAGGGAGCAGGGGGCCCTGACTCCAGCCTCGCCCTTTTATGGCAGTTTTCATTTTCTGTGCTGCCTAATGGGGTTTAACAAGATGTAAAATAAATCAATGCGATGGAAAAAGAGCTCTGATTTAGTTCAACCCATTTTGCAGGAGGACCCACTCAGGCCCCAAAAGGTCCCTTCGTTTGCTGGTGACAAAGATGTGTGCCTCGCTTTATTTTTTTTTTAAGATTTATTTATTTATTTTAGAGAGAGAGTGGGTGGGGAGAGGCAGAGGGAGAGTCTTAAGTAGATTCCATGCTGCGCGCAGAGCCCAATGCGGGGCTCAATCTCTCCACCCTGAGATCGCAAGCTGAGCTGAACCCAAGAGTCGGATGCTCGACTGACTGCGCCCCCCAGGTGCCCCGCGATGTGTGCCTCCCTTTAAGGGGTCTTTCCACAAGCAGATTTTCTTCCATCAATTTCCTGAGAATGTGTGCTTCCCAGGGGCTGGTGGGAGCTGGGACTGAGGAGCTTTATTATTCACACTGCAATGGTATGGATGCAAGCACCAGGCTTAAGTAAGGATTTTTCGATTTTCCACTGTTCTCCAGCTATCGAGAGTCTTATCTTGGCAGATAAGCCGTCCCTGCACGTCTAATATATTAGTTCTGTAATATATTTATTGATTCTAAATATTTGAGAGGGGAGGTTTTATTTTCTCCTCGTCTCCTTGTCTTTTTCTTTTCTTCTTTTTTTTTTTAAGCCACTCGACTCTCCATGGGGTTTGCTTAGAGCCACCATGTTTCATAAACCAGAATGGATTTAAACTTTATTGCCCCTCACTTTTATTGCTTCTGCTGGGTGATAGCGTAAATATTCCCAGGGTTGTTAATGTTCCCTAATGTGAACGGGGAGTAGAGGTGTATGGACAAATGGTTCGTTGCTAAGGGGTTGGAAAATGCGATTTTTAGATCTTTCGCCAAAACGAAACGTAACAGCACCTTCTCGTGTTTGGGTATCGGGTGATATTTCTCAGGGCTTGATTTAGCACGCATCCTCCCCTTACCAACCCTGACGACGGCTCGGTGAAGTAGGGCGAGCAGAAGTAGAGGCAGAGACCAATAAGGACAAGTTTCGCACGTAACGTTGGAACCATAATTAATGCTTTGATTTTTGGTAAGCAGTGCCGAGCAAGCCAGCTCTGCACGCACCCCAGCTAGAGGCTTTGTGTGTCCTACTTCCTTCTCTCCAGCCTGTAAGCGGTTGCTGTTTTCAGGATAGGGACAAGGAAGTGGAAACTCATGGAAACTGGATGACTTCCCAAATGTTGAAGGTCAAAGGTAGCTCAGCCAGAAAGTGAAGGCGCCGGGATGGAGCCCTGAGAGCGCCAGGCTCCCCAGCACTGGGCATTAAATGCGGGGCAATGCGTCACCTGCCACGTCTTCAGGAACTCACTAGAGGAGAGATAAATGCCCAGATCCCCCATATACCCAAGTGAAAGGAGGCGGGCAAGGTCAAGGAACTCCTTCTCCATCTGCTTTGGGAGGAGAGCTCCAAGTCCCTGGAACATGTGTGAGGAGATGTGACCCAAGACTTGTGGTCCAGCCCAGCCACTGGGGCCCCTGGATGTAAGAATAGCCAGGCCGAGTGGGGGGGCTCCCAGGTCCCCACTTCCCGGCTAAGACAGGCTTAGCTCACCCAGTAGAACAGGAGCATTTTACTTTGTGTCTTCTTGTTTGTCTTTGTGATGGCTTATTGGTCAAGTTCACACACACCGCGCATGCCGACTGCCTCTGGTTGCTCAGTTCCCTCTATTCTTAGTACCCCTAGGGAAGGACACCCACGTTCTAGACTTTTCCTGATCTCTGAAAACCACCATATTTATCCCTTCTGTTCCCCGTGTCCTTCATACACAGTGCCCTACCAGCAAATCTGGTAAGTGAATTTAAACTAAGCCCTTGCTATGTTCCTTCTTCCGGAAAAGAAGTAAAGGCCTCCTGAAGCAATCAAAGCCAGAAAGATCTGGGGGGTTCTACTGAGTGATGGCTCTAAGGAAAGATCCCCTTTCTTGGCCCCTTCGAAGTTCTTGTGGAAACACAAGCTAATGGTGGGGTTTCCCATCCTCCAACTTCCCCTCTCTGCTGCAGTATTCTTTCCCTATCCCAGAACTAAGGGCTGGCTTTTGCTCTCTGCTCTAGAATCATTTACTGTCAGTCTCCCCAGATTGCCAACTCAACCAGGGCAGGAACCGCCCAGCACAAAATATTGTGGGAAGGAAATTGAGAGCATGGTTATTTTCCCTGGGCTTTTTGCAAAGGCAGCCATGATAGCTGCTGGCTGATTGACCAGATTTGGGCCCTGTCTGGACCCCGGCAGAAGGACTCTATTTCTAGGCAGGGACCCCATTCAGTGACCTTTTTGTTTTCCATCTTGACAAACCACCCATTCAGGCTATTAATCCTCAAAGGCCAGCTCACTCCCTTCCAAAACCTTCCCCAAAGTCCACTTTTGTCTGGGAGTGAATCTCATTGTTTTGGAAAGATTTGTTCCCATATTTCTACCCATTCAGTTCTCTCACTAATTCCCTAACTAAATCAGGGGCTGGCACCCAGCAGAGGTCTGCTAGAATAGTCATGAAAAGCCTTGATTCTAAATAGGGAGAGAAAGGCCAAGTCTGTCTACAGGACCAGCTGAAAGGGAATTGGGGACCTGCTCAGCCAATAGGTAGAAATCAGCTATGGCGAGCACACCACCTGTTTGGGGCATTTGCATGGTAAGAAAGGGGTTGAAAAATGCTTCAGAATAGTTGATATTGTTTTTTTTTTTTTTAAAGATTTTATTTATTTATTTGACAGAGAGGAGAGCGATCACAAGTAGGCAGAGAGGCAGGCAGAGAGAGAGGGGGAAGCAGGCTCCCCGCTGAGCAGAGAGTCCGATGCGGGGCTCGATCCCAGGACCCTGAGATCATGACCCGAGCCGAAGGCAGGGGCTTTAACCCACTGAGCCACCCAGGTGCCCCTCGCTGGTGTTCTTAAACTGGTCACCCATGCCCTCTGCGGCCCTGTCTACCTTTTACTTTTGTTGAATGAATGAACAAAGGCTAGTGGGATGGTGCCTATAGGATTTTTCTTGGCCTTGAAAGTCCTAATCAGTCTAATCCACGGCACCATGCTCTTCCTGGGAGGTGGGGTCAACTATGCTTGGTAAGGGCTAGCGGGTCTGCACGCTGGGGGGCTGGGACGTTCTTGAAAGAGACGAAGAGGTACAGAGTTTTAAAGACATAAACTCACGCAGAGCTGGAGAGACATACAGAGGCTGTGAGATAAAAGAAGGAGTAGAGACAAAGAGAGTAAGTCACAAATATAAGGAAAGAGGCACAAAAAGTAGGGCTGGCCCCAAACAATGGCACATGACCTTGGGAGGTGTTGCTGAGTGCCCAGGAAGAAGAAAACACAGGTCTGCCCTGGGGACCCTTGAATGTAGCCGCGAGGGCAGGAGGCTTGCATCCATGAAGGCATGATTGTCTCTCTACCCCAACGCACACACCCATACTTGGCAGAGGAAAGGTTTGATGGCATGTCTCTTCCAGTATGCCCAAGCACCAAGCCTGACTTCTGTCCCTTCACCCAAGCCTTCTGCAATTCCTCCACTTCCCTTTCTCTGACCACACAACCAAGCAGTTAATTGCTTTCATGGTAAATGGTCATGGGTGACCTTCAACTTCCTGGCTAGGAGATGGGTGTTGATTAGATGCACCTGCCACAGTTCTTTGCAATGGGGCAGAGGACTAAAGGGGGCTCCACATTGAATGCTTCAGGGGGGAAGGAGAAGAGCAAGACTTAGCCTGGAAGGGAAGGTGTGAGGAGATAGCCCACTGGTGGAATGTATTTGGGGGGTAGTGAGAAGAAGGAAGCGAGTGGGGGGAAAAATACACACAGTGTGTCTTTTCTGTCCCCCCTCTCTTGGGGGAAACCACACTCCTCATTGTCAGGGTGAAAAGCAGAGTCAGGAGACAGAGGAAGAGAGGCCAAGTCTTGGTGTCTTGATGGAGCTCGTGTGTCAGCAGTGCTTGAAGCCAGCTTGCTTTTTGAAAAGTTTTATCAGCCAATACACCCTTTCCCCTGTGTTTTCTTCTTTTAAAATTAAGACCAACAATTTGACTAATAATATAAGAAGTAAATAGCCAGTCTGATTTATTCAGGCCCTGGTTTCCAAAAATAGCCCTAAGTAGTGCTATGATCTGAGTGACATGGCAGCCAGTGGGATGGAAGAGCCTTCTCTTAAACTGGGAATGGGGACGGCCTTTCTGAGAGGCAGAAGGGAGTCAGCATGGGGAAGATCTGAGGGAGGACCTTCCCGGCTGGGGCATTGCAGGGGCCAAGGCCCTGCACAGGGAAGAAGCTGGAGCTCTTGAGGCCCAGAAGGAAGACCACCGTGGCCACGGCCAAGTGAGCAAGTGGAGATCGAGAGAATGAGACAGAGACACAGGGCTCAGAGGGCCTTAAGAAAGAAGATGGGGAGTTCAAATTTTATTCCAGGGTGGAAAATCATGGGGAAAATCATAGCTTTGGCTGCCATGAGGAGAAGGGCCCACAGGGGAGCAGGGGTAGAAGCAGGAAGGCCAGCGAGGACTCTGATATAATAATCCAAGTGAGCGGTACATGGTGGCTTGGACTGTGGTGGGTGGAGGAGATGGAAAGAAGAGGGTGGGTTCTGCATGTACTTTGGGAGAACCCACACGAGTTATGAGCACCCTGGGTTTGGGAGGTGAGAAACCAGATATTTCCTGAGATGATAACGACTGGGGAGCAACAAGTTTGGTAAATATATGTGAACTATCAATGTAAATGGGCTTTGGGAAGTTAAAAGTGCCAAAGAGCATGCTCTAGGCTGTCATCTCCTGAAGGGCAGGGGTTGGGTTCAGCCTGGAAACAGGCTCAGAGTGGGCTGGATGATTGGGTGTGTTGGCTGGGTAGGCAAGTGGATTTTTGAATAGATGAATGCAGGGATGGATGGATGGATAGACGGATGGACAAGTGGATGGATGGATGGATGGATGGATGGATGGATGGATGGATGGACAGGTGGATGGATGGATGGATGGGCAGGTGGATGGATGGATGGATGGTGGGATGGATGGTGGGATGGATGGATGGATGGGCAGGTGGATGGATGGATGGATGGTGGATGGATGGATGGTGGGATGGATGGACAGGTGGATGGACAGGCAGATGGACAGTAGGATGGATGGTGGGATGGATAGGTTAATGGACAGGTGGATTGGTGGATGGATTTTTGGATAGATGGGTGTAGGGATGAATGAATGGATCAGGATAAATGGGTGAGTATTGATGTGGGTGGATGAGCAGATGACAGCCTTCATCCACTTTGAATGTCAAGACCACATCAAGGAGGCTCAGTGGGGACTGACTTAAAAGGCAACTGGATTTCAGCATCCTTGGCCTGGAGAGAGGTCAAGTGGAGACTGGGACACTATAGTCCTTAGAGCCTAGAAACCAGTAGTACAGATTCCAACCAGCAACTTCCACCCCCTTAGGATGAGATAGATGAGTGGGGCGTCATCCCTAGCCCATTTCTTACTTCCTCCTGGCCTTTCCTAGGAACTTACCTGGGAGGGTTCCAGGGCTCCTCTCTCATAGGCCGGGGGAGGGAGCAGTTGGCCTTCACGTTGAGAGTACCTGTGGACAAGTGCAAGGAAATCCTTCCTCCAATGAGATACTCCAAATAAATTCTACGAGGACCAAGAGGATGGTTCTACCTGGGCATCTAGGGGCTGCATTTCAGCCTCATTCCACTTCTCACCCCTTCTGTTAACTTCTACGAACCACAGCCTCACTCTGGACCTTCTGTAAAATTCGATTCAGTAATCTCTAATCTTTTGCATAGAAATTTCATGAAATAGCAAATTCTGGGTTATTTTGAAGATATTTGCTTTAAAAAAAACTTTGAAATGTGATTTACACAGCATAACATTAGTCTACTTTAAGTGTATAATTCAACGCTTTTTAGTAAATTTACGGGATTGCGTAATCATCACCGCAATCCAGTTTTCAGACATTTTCGTTACCCCGACAGAATCCTTGTGTCTGTTTGCTCTGTGTCCTCATGACCTCCCCTGAGCCCAGGCAACCACTAGCCTGCTTTCTGTCTCTATGGATTTGCCTTTCTAGACACTTCCTATAAATAGAATCATACAATATATGGCCTTTTGCCCTTGACTTTGTTACTTAGCATGTTTTTGAGGTTCATCACATTGTGGTCCTTTTTTTTCTTTTAAACAGTGAAAGAAACTATAAGTTTTTAAGTAAGGACTTATTTTTACTTTTTATATAATCTCCCGACAAACCCCAGCTTTGTTTTAGGTGCACTGGATGCGAATGAGGCTCATGCCAACTTTCAAAGCTTGCATTTTCAAAGTAAATTTTAGAGAAGTGGGATTTTTAGTTACAGATAGCACGTGTCTGGTTGGTTGGTTGGCTGGGTCTTCTTGGGCCAACGGATTGCCCACTTCTGCTTATTACTCCTTTCAAAGTGGTTTACCCACCACTTTATCTCTGAGAACATCCATTGTCCTCCCTTCAGCTGCTTCGGCAGCCACGGGATATTTGTGGAAAAGGCGCATTTCAGCATTTTGCCTGGGGACACGTCCGGAGAGAGGTCAGTTTTGAGCAAAGGATGAGCCGAGATACAAACATTTTCAGAGATCCATAGGCCAGCCCTGACACACTCGCCTGGGAGCATCAGGCTGTATTTGTACATATCACTTTCAGCCAGTAAGCATTGGTGACCCACTGTGTCCCAACTAAGCATGAGGACCCCGAAATGAACAAAAGCGACATAGATCTTCTGCTTACTTCAATGTGTCACCATGAGCAAATTATTATACAACTTCTCTGCGCCTTGGCTTTCTCATCTTTCCAGTGGGGATGTTGGTGGCACCTGTCCTGTAAGACTTCTACAAAAAGATAACAGCTACTGAATATCTAGAATAGTGCCTGGTACTTAATTAGTGCCCAGCAAGAGGCAGCTAGATGGTTATCGTAATTGGCATTACGTAATTGACATGGTGCACCCCTGTTCTCAATCAGGGTCCTTAACAGCAACATAGACCTGCAGTTAAACCATCACAAAACAATCCCATGAGTCCTAAGTGGGGGTCGGTTCAGGTTACTCTGGGCGCACAGATGAGGGAGTGCCCGGCTTCACGTGGAGTCGGGTGCGGAAGCTGGACCAGTTGTGAGCGCTGTGCTATCCACATGACCCTCTACAAGCCACGTGATGACTTTCATGGCTGGTCTCGAAACATGGCCGCTCCTTCCCATCGCTATGCCTTTGTGTGTGCTGTGATCCCTGCCTTGTTCCATCTGTCCATCTGAATCTCTTCCAAGGTGCCACTCTTACCTGGTCTCTTCCCAAAGCTCTTTCCGACTCCTCCAGCTTACCTGGACGTAAGCTCCAAGTGGTTCCAGGTATTCGGAAGGAACATGAAGGTCTTACGGATCTAGAAGCAAAGGCCCGGGGAAAATGATCTGACAAAGGACGGCAATGGTGACCTTCTCGACTTAGCTGTCCAACCTGGGAATCACTGGGACTCCTTATCTCATAGCCGTATCCTGTTGGCTTCTAGAATAAAGCTCTCTCTCTCTAACAACACTTTCCAGGCCAGCATGGAGGCCACCTCTGACCTCTCAAATGTCACAGGTGCCTCCTAGGGAACCTCCCTTATATCTCCAAGCCTGCTGTGCCCCTACTCACCCCTGGGTGTTTGCAAGGGCCCCTTGCCCCTGCCTGGAATTCTTTCCACCCTTCCTCCCTCTCCCATCCACACTCCCCTTTGCCTGAGCAACACTTACTCACCTTTCAGTGTCCCTCAGCAAGGTCTTTCCCTGACCCAGCATTAGGCCTCCTGCTCTGGGATCCCATAACTAATTCTCTGGGCCTCTTTGTCACAATGGCCACAGTGCTGTGGTTGCTGTCTTCCCCCTCAGCCTAGTGAGGCCTGGCCCACCAACAGATTTGCAGCTCTTTCCTTGTTGTTCCCCTTATAAAAGTTATAAGAACTTATAAAAGTTACACCATACCTGTTGCTTTGAAACTGGCCTTTTGCCATGGAACCGGCTTTGGGGTTTTAGGAGGTCTAGAAATAACTCTCCTCCCTTCCAAATAGGCAGAAATCAAGACAACCACTTTATCACCAGTGAAGGAGGAATGAACACAAAATGGAGAAAGACAGTCTCTTTAACAAATGGTTTTGGGAAAACTGAACAGCTACGTGCAAAAGAATGAAACTAGACCACTTTCCCACACCTACGTAAAAATGAACTCAAAATGGGTTAAAGACCTAAATATGAGACCCAAAACCATGAAAATCCTAGAGGAGAACACAGGCAATAAAGTCTCTGACGTCAGCCATAGTGACATTTTTCTAGATGTGTCTCCCGAGGCAAGGGAAACAAAAGCAAAAATAAACTACTGGCAGTATATCAAGATAAAAAGCTTTTGCATAGTAAAGGTAACAATCAACAAAAGGCAGGGGCGCCTGGGTGGCCCCTGGGTGGCTCAGTGGGTTAAAGCCTCTGCCTTCGGCTCAGGTCATGATCTCAGGGTCCTGGGATCGAGCCCCGCATCGGGCTCTCTGCTCAGCAGGGAGCCTGCTTTCCCCTCTCTCTCTGCCTGCCTCTCTCCCTACTTGTGATCTCTCTCTGTCAAATAAATAAATAAATAAATAAATAAATAAATAAATAAATATCTTTAAAATAAAAAACCTAAAAGCCAACTTATGGAATGGGAGAAGATACTTGCAAATGACACACCTGATACAGAGTTAGTACCCAAAATACATAAAGCAATCATAAAAGTCAACACCCAAAAAACAAATAATCCAATTTAAAAATGGGCAGAAGACATGAACAGACATTTTTCCAAAGAAGACATCCAGATGGCCAAGAGACACATGTAAAGATGCTCAACATCAGTCACCATCAGGGAGATGCAAATCAAAGCTACGGTGAGATATCACTTTACACCTGTGAGAATGGCTAAAATCAACACAGGAAACAACAGATGTTGGTGAGGAGTCAGAGAAAGGGGAACCCTCATGCACTGTTGGTGGGAATGCAAACTTGTGCCGGCCCTGTGGAAAACGGTATGGAGGTTCCTCAAACAATTAAAAATAGAATTACCATATGATCCAGGAATCCCACTACTGGAAAAACAAAAGCAGTAATTCAAAGGGATACATACACCCCAATGTTTATTACAGCATTATTTCCAACAGCCGAACTATGGAAACAGTCCAGGCGTCCATCGATAGACAAATGGATAAAGAAGATATGGTATATATATAAATATAAATATAAATAAATAAATAAATATATATATATATATATATATATATATATATATATATATATAATTCAAACATAGAAAAGAATGAAATCTTGCCATTTCCCCCAACATGGATGGAGCTAGAGACTATAATGCTGAGTGAAATAATTCAGAGAAAGACAGATACCATGTGATTTCACTCATACGTGGAATTTAAGTAACAAAACAAATGAGTAGGGGGTGGGAGGGGGAGAAGAGAGACAGAAAAACCAAGAAACAGACTCTTAACTATAGAGAGCAAACTGATGGTGTCAGAGGGGAGGTAGGTGGGAGCGATGGGGGCCATAGGGGTAGGGATCAAAGAGTACCCTTACCATGATGAAAAAATAAATAAAATGAAAAAAAGAAGAAAAAATATTGATCTGAAAGCCTATTGCAAAGGAACTCACGATGATGAGGGAGAAGGGGTAGGTGCCTAGAAATCACATCCATTGGGATATAGTGGATAAACTGGAAATGTTTAGGCAAAAGATGAGCAGATCCAGGGAGCACATGTATGAGGGGCATTTTCGGGGGGAGAGTGATGAAGCTTCTCAGATTGTCTAGAGCATAGAAAATACCATAGGGCAGAATTCATCACTAAGTTCAATGGTTGGAAGGTCTCCCAAATGGAGCAGGTGTGCAAGCATGGACTGGGTGGTATAGTCAGGGTTCTCCAGAGAAACAGAACCAACAGGATATACGTATAGATATGGAGAGAGAGAGGTAGGAAGAGATTTACTTTAAGGGATTGGTTCTCGCCATGATGAAGGCTGAGGAGTCCCACAATCTGCCATCAGCAAGCTGGAGGTCCAGGAAAGTCAATGGTGTAGTTCCAGTCCAAACTCGAAGGCCTGACAATCGGAAGCACTTACTCAGTCTTACAGACAGATGTCCCTTCCTCTGCCTTTTTCTTCTAGTTGGGACCTCAACAGATCAGTTGATACCCACCTGCATGGGTAGGGGTGATCTTTACTCATGCTACTGATTCAAATGTTAATTTCCTCCAGAAACGCGCTCACAGACATACCGGAAAGAACATTTCACCAGCTATATGGGCATCCCTTAGCCTAGTGAGGTTGACAATGAACCATCGCAAGTGGCTACCATTTGATTAAACGATGTGATTTGAGGAAAAATTAGAGAAGGCTCTCCCCAAAAGTTGGGACTTCGGACTAGAATTTCCAATGTCCACTACTTGTCACGGAACCCGAGAACAATGTAAGGCATATAGTGGATGCTCAGTACACCTTTGTTGAATGAATGAGTAAAATGCCTATAGATCAGTTTCTATTTGGGTCCAAGCAAAAGAAATAATAGACAATTTTGATTGAAAAAAAAAAATCTGAAGTCTTTTTTCTATGCTTGGGACAAAATGTCATTGACCCTACTATGAACCGAAAAGTCTTTGGAGGTAAAACTTAAAGACATCCTCATTCCCTTGGAAGCTCACCTTCCTATGGTATGCTGGGGAAGGGTGCCACCCTCCGATCTGCTCTTGGGGTCCCCAAGGAAAGCTGTTTCCTGCACACTTGTGGAGGCGTGGGAGTCACTTGTCTCTGGTGCCTAGCGCCCGCCCTCTCCTCCGGAAGTGTTTCTTTCTTCTGAAAAATCTCCTTGGGGTGACTCTCCAGCAGCCTTTAGGGGAGCCCTATCTCTTACCAACAGGGGCTCCAAAGCAGGCTCCACTGTAGGGCTCCCTGCCTCCTCAAGCTCCCCAACAAGCAGCATGCATGTGTGGTGCGCGCACACACACACACACACACACACACACACACTCACCACTCCCAAAGACAATAGGAATCTCCAGGGGCATCAGGATTTGGACCCATTGAAAGGTAGGAAAACCTTCCCCTGGAAACCTGCCATCAGGGGTGAGAGCAGAATGCTGTCTGTTTCCTTATGATTCGGCCTCTTGCTTACAAACCGTCCTTGGAGGACGGCTGCGGCACAGGAAATAGCCCCATTACCTCGATGCTTTCCAACAGCAGAGGCACTCTCCCTAGTGGGTCCTTTGGTTCCATAGAAGGTAGCAGAGGCTTTGAAACCCCTGCTTTTCCCTGGCTGGGTGCCCCCACACTAACCTCTGAAAGCAGAAGGGAGGCACGATGAAGATTTATGGCCTTTCTGCACAACGCAACCCCCGCCCTGGGGAGTGGGTGGGCTCTGAGAGTGTTGGTTCCTCCTGCTACAGACACAGCAAGTATATCAGGGGTCATGATTTATGGGACCATGGCAAGATTTCATCTGGAGTAAAGTTTCCTTGTATCCAGAGAAGGGAGAGGAGCTGACCCATGCCTTCCTGCAGCCCTTTCCTAATTCCAGCACAATCGCTCTGGGAGAAAATGATCAATTTCTGCACAAAGACCCTTTCCTGCAGCAGCCAGACCTTGGGGAGGCTTGGAGCATCGCACCAAGCATCTGGTTTTTCCCTTTCCATTATTCAAGCACTCAGTGTATTGTGGAAGGTTGAATAAGGCAAAACCATAATGCACATGCTTTTATCTCAAGGGCTGGTATTTTTAGTATGGAAGCCGGGCTAAATGAAATTAAAGTTAAGAAAAAAATAAAAAGGAGGGGAAAATATATCGAGGCTTAGATCATTGGCTGCGATGACACAAACATTCCTCAGTTCTGAATCTCCGAGGAATGGTTCCTGAGGGTTGGGGTGGAGGGCTGGCGGGGCTCATTTCACGGTGGCGGAGGGCAAAGCGAGGGCTGGGGAGGGAGCCACGAAGACGGGGCTGCTTCTGCGTCCTTGAGGAAAGGCTGGCCACCAGGCCTGGCTGTCCCCATCTCTGCAAGGAGGGGAGGGACGCAGTTTTTGAGCACCCACTGTGTGCCCTTTCCTGGACCCCTTCCCACGAAGTCTCATTACCTCTGACCCTGTCAGGCAGGTCCCATCACCCCCATTTTACAGGTGGTAAGACGGAAGCCCAGAGGCCCACCTGCTCGCCCCGGTCACTCAGCTGGGGACAGCAAGGCCAGGAGTCAGGCCCCAGTCTGTCTGATGCCCAAACCCTTGCTCCTTCCCTACACCTGTCACCCCTGCTAGGGAAGATGTGTCTCTGGCCTCAGGATTGTAGACAATGAGCTGTGCCCCCCTCCCCATGCCCCAAACCTGTTTTTCCTGGATTAAGAGGTAGCCTTAGGCCCTAAAAAATAATTACAGAGTGGTGACAGACCCCCAGCTCCGGCCCTGTGAGCAGGTGGATCGGCACAGGCCAGGACTGGTTGAGGGGATGCAGGCCAGAGCCCCAGACTCAGACACGAGATGACACTAAGACGAGGTGTAGGGACCCCGGCAGGCAGCCCAGCTCCTTAGCTAGTCTCACCCCATCGGAAACGGCGGATCTGTGGCCCGGGGGCCTGTTCCATGAGCCATCTCCCTGCCAGAAGACAGGCTGAAACTTCTTGGAGACACAGAAGGAGGTCTCTGGGCTTTATAGGCAGACAGACTTAGGTCAAGCATCTGCCGCCACTTACTGGCTGTGTGACCAGGGTCAAGTTACTCAGTCTCTCTGGGCCTCCATTCCCCCCTATCCTGAGCACAACTGTAACAACCTATCTCATGGGATTATTGTTAAATGAAACAAGACAGGTGCTGAAAGCACTTAGCCCAGCACGGTCCCTGAGGCCAAGGCCCTGTTTTGTCCTTGCGATGGGTATAGTCCTCTGTTTCCTTCTTTCTAGAACGGTAACAATCACCTGACCTACACCCCGGCTAGAACTGAGCCCGCGTGCGAGTATTATCCCATTTCGTTCCCACAACAAGCAAGTCCTGGGCTCACGTGACAGCAAAGGCGCTCAGACTGTCACTGGGTCAAGGTCACACCGCCAGCGCCTGACGGCAGCGACCCCAACGAGGGCACGTCCGACTCCCGAGCAGCATTGTTAATTAGAATGCTTCGTATTCCAAGAGATGTCATTGAACGTGTTAAATAAGGTTTGCGTTGTCTCTCCAGATCCCACTGTGTATGGACCCAAAGGGGTGTGTGCACGTGCGCACGCGTGTGTGTATGTATGTGTGCGCACGCGAGCATGCATGCGTGTGCGTGTGTCTCCTCTATGTCAGGAGTAAGGGGTGAGATGCTGGCTAGAAGTACAACAAACACGCACTATTCGGTCAGGTCTTGTCACTGACTTTCTATTTGTTTGTCCTTAGGCAAATCACGGGATCCCTCGGGGTCTCCCTTTGTCCTGCCTTTGGAATGGACCGGAGAGCGGCTCCCGGGTCTCAGGCAGCCGCTCTGAGGCCGTGAGACCGTCTCCTTCCAGCCTGGCCAAGAGCTGGCCCTGGGATTGTCCTCGCCCTCCGTGAGAAGGCTTTTGTGCCCTCCCAGCGGGACCGGATTCTCCTGTGGAGGGGAAGCCACGCTTGAGATTTCTCTGTGTCCCCAGTGCTATCCTGGGAACGCAACCGAGTGCTTAAAAAAATCCCTACTGGATCTTAAAGTGAGATCGTCTCCGTGTGCGTGTGTGTGCATGTGTGTGTGTGTGTGCGTGTGTGTGTGTGTGTGTGTGTGTGTGTAGCAGAGTGAATTTCCATACTCTTCTCTGAGAAGAGCAAGCTTTCTCCTTACAGAGACCTGCGTCCGAAGGACCTTCTAACTGGTTACCTCCTTTGACCTTCATGCCTCTCTCCCAGGTGGGCAAGAGCTGGCATTGTTGTCCTCACCCCACAGGTGACAGACAGGCTCAGGGAGGTTAAATGACTTGCCAGGACGCGGACCAGCTCCCTCTCACCAACCTACCCTCACACAGAGCAGGCATAGCCATGGGGTGCCCGGGCCTCCCCTCGGGGGCAGAAGGTGGGCATTCTCGGAGAAAGCCCCACTCCCTTGGCCATGCCACCCAGAAGCCTGAGGGGCCGCCAGGTAGGGAAGTGACAGGTGGCACGTGGTCCCCTCCAGCCATGGGGAGATGAGGCAGGGACAGCTCTGTAGACCCGGCCCCTCCGGGATGTCTGCCTCGGGCAGTGCCCTTCTCTGTTTCCACACCCCTTGGCCCCCAAGTCCCCCATGATGTTCTAGAAAACTCCAGATGGACCATGGAAACCTCCCAGCACAGGGCAGCCAGCACGCATCCTGGTCCTGATCTTCTTCCTAGACTTGTTCTGACCGCAGCAGGGGACTGAAGCCTCAGGGTCTGGGGTCCCCAACTGGGAACAAGGGGCCAGTCCCCGTGTTACATAAAGCTGTATGAGAGATGGTGTGTGTGGCAAAACTATCAACACTCCCGCACTAATGTGAGGGGCACAGCCCCGCCAGGAAAATTCTGGGCTTGGAGAATTACGGGAAGCGTGAGGCTGTGCTCTCCAATGGATCAGTCTTGCCATTCTGACTGCGGTGTGTCCAG
>CM052896.1:29653955-29723764 GCA_028534135.1 Potos flavus
GAGGTTGGAGCAGAGAAAGAGTAGATCACGCAGGGTGTGGTTAGCCATTGCGAGGATTTGGGGTTTGCCTCTGCACGGAGTAGGGGTGCATTGATTTGACTCACTTTGTCTTCTGGTTCTATGTTAAGAAGAGACGGTAGGGATGCAGGGCAGGAGCAGGAAGACCCTCTAGGAAACCTCTGTGATATTGTAGAGAGGAGTCATGATAGGGGCTTAGAGCAGCGTGCTACTGGGGGAAGCGGGAGGAGCGTTCGGAACCCGGATCTATCTCCCGGTTTGCTGAACCATTGGATACAGGGGGTGAGAGAAAGGCAGAAGTTGAAGACGTCCCCAGGGGTTTCGGCTGAACGAGAGGAGGCTGGAGGGACCATCAGCTCAGCTGGGGAAAGCTGTGGGTGGAGACAGGTTTGGGGAGGGGGAGATTAGGAATTTGGGGTATGCTGAGTTTGAGAGGCCTGTTCCACATCTAAATCAAGATGTTGAGTGGGTGTTTGGATATATAAGACTGAAGTCCAGAAAAGAGGTCTGAGCTGCAAATATAAATGTGGGAGTCATCAGTGTATAGTTGGTATTTAAAACCATGAGACGAGATTGCCATGCCTTTCTTCCCACGGTGCCTCTGCGGGAAGTCCATAAACCAAACCCTTCTAGGGGACAAACGAGATCGCGTTGATAGGAATACTGGAGACCTCCCTGGCTCATTGCCCCCATCTGCTGACGCAGGACCTTCAGCTCCTGACAATGTCCTACTCCCCCTGTGATATTGGTGGGAGTTCTGAGGCGATGCTTTGTCAAGTTCACAAATAAGTTGTCAAGTTCACAAATAAGTTGTCAAGTTCACAAATAAGTCCACCCCCACCCCCGTTGCTTGTTCCATTGTCATGTCCAAGGGCATCTGGCTTGGCCAGATACCACTGCTTTCTCCCTCACAGGCCCAGCGTCCCATAAGGCAAAGTTGGCATCTCACAAGGTCAGGAAGGTCGGGGATGCATTGAGTGAACCAAGGAGGCCTCACACCAGAATTCGGTAGAGCGGGAAAAGTCTCCATCAGATGTGGTACATAATGTGAACTCTACGTGGAAAGCCGAGGTGGGAAACGTGGAGGAGCGGGTGTCAGGGACTTCTGGGGGGACGCAGCTGGAAAGACGGTCCATGCCTGCCCCACTCAGACCGAACCCTTTACACACCCCGCATCTAGTGAACCAGAAGCAGCAGCTGGACTCCAGGCCAGGGTTTCCCAATGACGGTGTTTATTAGAACGTTGACTTGTATTAAATATATTCCTTTCCAGGCATCGCTTCCAGACCTCTGGAATGGGAACCTAGGAAAATAAGGTTTGGTTAAGGGCCTCTGTGGGCCTCTAGGTTAAGTTCCATCTCACCCTAAGCGTCCCATGTTGACCCCGGTTCAGTCCTTGATGGCCGCCGAGGATCTCCTCTGTGCCAGGCAAGTACTGACGACATGGGCTCTGCCCCGAAATGGCTCAAACACATGGAAAGAAAAAGACAAATTAAAACTTCATGAGTGAAGGCAAAGCAATAAAGTGATGGCTCTCGCTAGGCAATGCTGCTGAGAACCTGTGAATGCTGCACTCTGGAGGGGCTGTGAGATCATAGGAGGGCTGCGCCCCTGTCTCTGTCATCCCCCGGCCGGGACAACTGCAAAACGTGGCATGGATTCCGAGCAAGGATTCCGGCTGGGCCTGGGGGTGTCCATGTCTCTCTGCAGAACTCCGAGACGTCACGGTGATTGTCTTAGGAGCAGCGGGCGCAGGCCCGGGAGCCCGGAGGCCAGACTGTGGCTGTCATTCTGAGTGGAAACGGTGGGAGAGACCCAATGCTTGGTGGCCATGGCTGATTTGTTCAGGTGACATCAGGATGGATTCTGGAGAACCTTCATGAGACCTTCCTTGTGGACTCCCAGAAATACACTTACTGAGAATGCACATCTTGGGGGTGAGGGTGGGGTCCTTGCATCAACGTGATAAACCAGAACAATCTGAGTTAACGCCATTAAGCACCGAGGTCTTTCGCGTGCCAAGAAACTGATGAAGCTGGGAAAATTGCGTGCCACGAAGGGATCAGAACATTTTGGGGGACGAGAGATGGGGTTAAGAGTGAGTGAAGATGTCTGCGTGGGCTTGTGTTGGTGAGAGCGGGGGTTGCCAAGGATGGGGGAAGCAGCAACCTTAACCCAATGGGTTCTAGACAGAAACATTCTTTGGTCATTTGAGGGTCTGAACGTCCATATGAAGTAGGAGTACTCGGTGAAGACCAGCGTGGGTGGGGTGCATGGAGAAACCGCAGGTCCTCATCATACTGCTTCTCCAAGACTCTGCAAGAGGCTGGACCCTCCTGGGAAGCCAACCATAGACTGATGACAGCTGGAGCCGGAGCCAGGGAATGAGAGCCAAGACCACAGGCACTTCCCCAAGGAGGGCCTCCTAAGAAGATGGGACCCGCAGCCCGCTTGCTTTCCTTTGCCAACAACAGGGGGCTCCCGCTGGGCATCCCGGGTGCCCATCCTGGGCATCTCTGGGAGGAGATGGGGAGGGGGCACACCCTAGGCAGCATTCCTCTTATTATTTATTCTGGACTCTCCCTCTCCCAGCTCAGTGATTCCGCCCGACCTGGCAGGGAAGGACCCGTGTGCCAGGGTAGCTGTGCACCCAGGAGATAGAAAGCAAATGGGCTCCAGAGAAAAATCCCAATGCCATTAATGATTCCATTTACTTTCCATTCTGCGACCGAGAGCGCCACTGGCAGGCAACCGCATCCCCCCAAATCCTGACAGAGGCTGGAGGGCTCTGTGATCCGTGGGTGAGATTGCATGACACCTAATTTGTTCCGAGCTTCCTGAGAGCTGCGGGGAAGACATCGGAATTGTAGTCTCCTCTGAAATACAAAAATAAAATAAAATAAAACGTTGTGACAGAGATTTAAATGCGAATAAAATGCCAATTAACTCAGAGGTATTGGATGAGAATCCGCTTCTCAGAAGAATCGCGGGTCACACTTGGTGGATCAGTTTCAATTTACCCCAAAGCGTGGAATGGCCACGCCGGGGAAGCAGACCTCAGAACGGTCCAGAACTCGGTGCCAGACCTGCTACTTATCACTTTAATTGACACTTACTCCATATGATGCTCATACATTCACCGAGTGGGTTCAATTTAATTTGAAATGAGGGATTTTGTCTTTCCCCTATTGAAATATTTAATGCAGAGGACAGTAGCTTCGATGCTCGCATCCCATCACTCTTCTGTCTTGCTTTAAAGAATACAAAGACCCCTCTAACCAGGATTTATTTTGAAAGTTTTTTTGTTTTGTTTTGTTTTTTGTTTTTTGTCTTTTAACCAACTCTGCAATTACAAAGCCTATAGATCTATATCTTTTCTTTTGGTAGGTGATGGGATAGGTGGTTTAAAAAAAAAAAAAGAAAGAAAGAAAGAAACCCACCTCCCTCCTTTGAAATCTATTCTGTAGCCCTCAGAATTAAATTCACGGGTGCGGATCTCTCGGAAGGGAGCCAGCCTCAGGATCGGGGCAGCAATCAGGCACTCTTCTGCCGTGGAGCATGTGTGTTTCTCTCTCAGCTCACGCGCCCCCCTGTGCTGTGCACACGGGGGGGGGGGCGCGATGAGTGAGCAAGGGAGGGGACGGCTTTGCTCGGGAGAAGGACGGGATGCTTCAGATCCTGGCTCATCACAGGAAGGCAGGTGGGCTCTCCCCCTCCCCGTGTTTATTAGCGCTGACAGACGGAGTGCAAGAGCATCTTTCACCCCGAGGTGTTACATACTGATACACTGACAGGCAATTATCTTTGGAGATAGTGTTAAAACACAATAATTAATTGGAAGAGCGAGCGGATGAGTGGTGGCCCCAGGCCGAGGCAGAATGGTATTTCTAAAAAACGCTCCATGAGGCTGGTGATTTAGCCTCGATGGGTCATTCGATTTCACCACGTCCCCATCCTGGAACCTTTCAGGCGCTCTGTTTTTCAAAAGCATTAGCCTTGAATGTGTCTCAGACATCATTAAAGGGCAGACCAACCTCCCACAGCAACTTTCCAGAATGCTGCCTGGCAATCGAGAAAACTCCCTGCCTTAGCAAAGACGTCTCACACAGCCCTGCTTTTGTGATGGTACATGCTGGCAGAGTGTCTTTGTTTCAAACCAAGGCTGACACATGTCTGCTTAAATAAAACATTCTCACTTCAGCTGACTGATTTGGTGGGAACAAGAAGTTCACACGCCAAAGCCTGGGCTGACCCTGCTGACCCCCCCACTGGCAGGGGGGACGCGTGCATTGTTGTATCCTTTTACTAACAAGCATTGAGAAGTGTGAGCTTTTCTTTTGCTTGTTTTGCCATGGTGACATCCGTTGACCTATATTTGATATTCTGCATAAAATACATGTGTCAGCGATCACACATTTGACTGAGAAGGGGGAAAGGAGGACAAGGAAGGGAAGGGGCGGAGAAAGCATTTTACAGTTGGGCAAGAACCTGAATGTGTTAGAGAGGATTCTTCCATGGCGAGGGGCGGCAACCATCTGGATTTGACTTAAAAGGAGAAGAGGGAGATTTATTTGTGGGACACACGATGTCTAACAGAATCCAAAAGAAAGCAGGCTTCTCGACCTCAGAAACAGATCAGGACAAGAAGCTATGTGCTCGCCCTCCATCCCTTGACTTTACTTTCCTCTTGCTCTTTCCATCTTGCTATTAATGGCAGCCTCTTCTGCTCTGGTCCACATAGTGATGGACAACCCCAAGTCCCAGACACCCGGTCACACGGTGAAGGTATGAGCACATGAAGAGAGTCTCACTGGATAAAATCCCCAAGGCCCGGACAATGGTTTTGATCAGTCTAGCTGAGGTTATGTGCCCACCCCTTGTCTAAGCAGTTGCATCTCCAAAGATCCAATCAGAAGATGGAGGGTCTGGAAACTCGTGAGTGAGATGGTACGGCACCACCTAATTTGCTGCAGAGAAGTTATTGCTACTGTAAAAAATAGGAATAAAATAATACAGTAAAAGGTTGTGTCTTACCCTAGAGCATAAGTCCCTCTGAGCCAAATGGCTGTATAGATGTTGGGGGCGGCGAGGGGTTCAATGGGAGTTGGGAAGATATGCAAAAAGTTGTACTACAAAATTGAATAAGTTATTTTCTAACTAAAGACAATACTGGGGGAAGACTTAGTCCCATTTGTGCTGAATTATTTAGAAAAAGCGTGAGGACCAGAAGTCAGGATGTAGTGGTTGTTTATAACCTGCCCTAGAAAGTATCAGCCTCTTCTTCATTCTCCAGGAGAGGCCATTATGGTCTTCTAGCACCCTCCATGTCCTTTCTGGACAACCATATAACCCTTCGCATGAAAGGTCTAGGAGATCGGGACTCTTTGGCCTTTCCTTTACTGGCTATGAAGGAATTATTTAATTAGGGTATTGTGCAAGTCATAATTCTCTGAGCTCCGTGTGATGGAAACCAACTCACACTGGCTTTTGGAAATAAAAGGGGACATGTCATGGCACATGGTAAAGGGGGAGACTTTGGAGGGTCACGGGTGCAGCCAGAAGAAATCAGTCCTAATAAGGGCTCTCTTTTAGCCTTCCTTCCTCTCTCAGCCCATTCCCTCCATGTGTTGGCTCCATTCACTCATCCTGAGATCTTTTTCTGTGTGGCCAAGAAAGATGACTGCCAGCAACTCTGACTTGACTTCTCCGGGGCACCAAGGCTCCAGACAAAAAGCGTCTCCAGAAGGCAAGTCCTTGCACGATTCTGATTGGCCTAGCTTGGGTCACATGCACATCTCTGAGCCAATCACGATAACCGGGGCTTGCCCCGGTCAGGGTTTACCCCGATGGCATGGCAGGGTCCAGGCACCATATTGGGGCACCTCCTGGACCACCGGGTGCGTCCAAGGGATGGTTCCCCCAAAGGAAGGGCGGTGTGCACAAAACAATATCCAACCGCCATGAGTATCCATCCTGTGTATTATGTGGGACATTAAAGAGGCACGTGCGGGCGGAGAAATAGCTTTGGTGCCAAGATGTTGGGACTCCAAGGATCCATCTGGCAATGCTTCCAGCGCGCATGGACTCTTGGCGACCAGCCACAAGATGCTAAGAGCTCAGAAGCCTGCGGGATTACTAAATGGATCTTCTGATAATAAACCTCCAAGGTTAGGGTTAATGCTGCCTTCGTAGGCTCTTTCCTCTGATCTCTCCTGAAAATATTCTCACCTTTTGTGATGGGATCGGGTTTGTTATGATGATGGAAAAATGGATAGGATGTTCCAGTGGGGAAGATTTTTTTGTTTGCTTGTTTTTGTTTTTGTTTTCTTAATTTTTTCTTTTAAGATAATTGTAGATTCACACGTCATTGTAAGAAATAATATAGAGTGGGTGGGGAGATGGTGAAATAGGTGATGGGGATTAAGGAGGGCACTTGCGATGAGCCCCAGGTGATGTATGGAAGTGCTATGGGGACATCTTTATACCCCTGACCCAGTTTCCCCAAAGGTCACATCCTGCATGACTATGGCACAGTATCGCCACCAGGAAACTGACACTGATACAACCCACGGGTTGTATCCTGATTTCACCAGTTTTATAGGCGCTCCTTGGAAGACTGGGTTTTAATCTGTATAAAACTTTCCCAAAAGTTACTTCTTTAAGCTGGGCTTGATACTGGTGCTCATTATGAGAGCCATAAAGTTTTCTAAGTTTGTTTTGTTTTTTAAAGGTTCTATCTATCTGACAGAGAGAGATCACAAGTAGGCAGAGAGGCAGGCAGAGAGAGAGGGGGAAGCCGGCTCCCTACCTAGCAGAGAGCCCGATGTGGGGCTCGATCCCAGGACCCTGAGATCATGACCTGAGCCGAAGGCAGAGTCCTCAACCCACTGAGCCACCCAGGCGCCCCAAGTTTTCTAAGTTTCTGGGTCCAGATGCCTTCCTGTAATGCTCGGCCCCAATATGATCACACCTCGCAGGGAGAGCGGAGATAATCTATATGGCTGAATATAAAGAGGCTATTTATGCCTGTAAATTACAGAAAGTTTTGGATTCCCAACTGAGGAACTTGGGATGTACCCAGAAGTAACTGGAAATACATGGCCAGTGCTTTGCACTTTGTGACCAGCCCGATGGAGGGTGGCTTGGAGTTGGGGGCTGGGGGCTGGAGGAAGGGAGGCATTTAGAAAGCTAAAGTGATAGTTGAGATCAGCTATAGCAAAGGACAAAGCCCAAGCTGTGGCCATCCAGAAAAGAGAACACAGTGGGAGAATGCAAAATAATTGGAGAACGGGCAGACCTTTGCACTTGGTCGTGTGTGTGTGTGTGTGTGTGTGTGTGTGTGTGTGTGTGTGTGTGTATGTGTGTAGATATCTACTAATGACCTTTCTTTGCTCCAGGACACACTCCAGGATCCCGTATTGCATGTAGATAAGCTTTCTTTTTGATTCCTTCATTTCGAGAAACAGAACATCTGAATACGATTGTCTCTTAAAAGCATGGATGCTCTTGTCCTTGGGTTTGGCGAAATTTGGCAGAAGGTAGGGGTGGGTTGGAAAGAATCAACCTGCCAAAGTTTTCATTTCGACTTTATGAATTTTTCTCAATGTTATGTCTCTCCCACTCTCTGGGGGCGATTTTCAGGGAATCCTGCCTAAAGCCAGGTGAGGCATCACGCGATCCTCCAAGTCCCCTTCCTCCTGCTAAGGCGGAATACACAATAGGAGGAGGGTCAGAGAGCTGCAGAGGGGCCAAGGACACACAACCGGTGGTGGGACGCCGCCTGGATCTGCACGTGTCCGAAATCTGCTCCCATCACAGTGGGAAGAAACTCCCGCCCTGCTTATTTTCCCTCCCGAGTAGATATGGTTTCTTCCGGAGAAGAACTAGGATTGCCTTTGGATCTCTAGACATGCCCGCTCAGGCGCTGACATCGAGAAGCTGCTGCTCACTACACAGCGGTGGAAGGAAGGGAAGGGAGGAGGAGAAACAGGTAGTCCGAATCCGTATAATTCAAATCGCAAGCATTAGGGGGCTAAATTAATTGCTTGAGTTAGGATTTAATTAGGATTTAAAGCAACAGCTGTTTTATCTTGAGTACCAACTGCATATGGCAGCCTACGATCCAGTTAGCTACCTGAGACTTTACCCACTTAAGATAAGCTTCCAGAAACTGAAGGTGAACCATGAACTGTATTAAATGGCAGGAGAAATCTACTCAAAACCCTGCAGGAAGAGGCTGCTAATATCTCACCCGTGTGAACAAGACTGGCGCTGGCTACAACACGGTGGACACAAACTCCCCCAGACGGGCGGTCAGGAGACCTGGGGTAGAGTCTGGGTGGTTGATTAACCACGTGACCTTGAGCAAGTTCCCCTCCCCCCACCACAGTCTCCACAACCTCATCCAAGAAATAATGATGTAGATGTCTTCCAGCTCATAAGTTGGGCCAACCCACGATCATACTGAGCTCTCTGTGTTTTGCTGTCTGAATTCCTTTATTTGGAGCCACACGAGCTCCGCAATGTGGTCTTTGGTGGGTGCTCTCTACTCTTTCTGGTCTCTCTTCTGCCCCTTTGGAGCCGATACTGATAGTGCCATACATCGGTGATAAATAGCAGCAAGTCTCGAGGCTTGGAAGTTTGCTTTCAAACTCCCCTGCCTGAGGTAAGCATGGCGGTTGCCATTTGACAGGTGGGGAAATGGAGGGGGAAACAAAGGGGGGAAGTGACAGCTCAGCTTCACAGTTTCTAAGCGGTAGAGCCGATTCTAGAACCCAGGTGCTGAGCCACCCTCCGGGAAGGTCTCCCTTTGTCTTTGGCACTCTGCGTTTGCACTGCACTGTGTGGCGTGAGTCTCTCTCTACATTGGCTCTTGGCCCACCGTGAGATGAATGCCCTGGTCCAGAGATCCTTTTCAAGGTGCATCACGGACTCGGGCCCAGACACAATCCTTGGGCCTCAATGTGGGGAAGTGAGGCCATAAGGCATTTGCTGAAGTCGGTGTGACTGTGGGTCCCACCGAGAAGCAAAGCAGTGTGTAACCTCGGGCAAGCAGTCACAGACACTATGTCTGGTCTGATCCCAGGAGACGGTGGCCCAAACCCTTCGGCTGTGGCTCTGCAGGTTGGGAGAAGGGAGGCTCGGGGGGGGGGGGGGGGGGAACAAGGCTCAGAATGCTGTGCCCCAGGCCCCTGGCCTCCTCAGAGGGGACACCAGCCTGGAGTGGGACCCAGTCCCCAGAGGTGGGAGCGGAGGACGGCCCGAGAGAGCCGCTGGATGTCCAAAAGCCCCCAGCCTTCTGCAGAAGGGTGCTCCAGGCCTCCCTGCACATTGGCCTTGACGTGGGAGACAGAACAGGATTCTGCGCGCCTGGAAAATCCCTTCATTTTCTGACCGGTCTGTGCAAGCGAGGTCTCGACCTGCCCCCGGTCCCACCCGCAGTTAGGGTCCCAGACAGGATTTGGGACATTGCCAGAGGGCCAATGTTCTGGCCCTGCCCCCTCGTTCCCAAACAGCCCCCCCGGTTCCACTCTCTGCTCCCTCTGCAGGTGAGGTTATGCACAGAGGTAGCAATGGCACAGGAAGAAGACATCCGTCCCCGCGCTCTCAGGAAACTGCTGTCTTCCAGAACCGTGTCTTCGTGGAAAAGATCCAGAGCCCCACAGATAAACCTGGCTTTCGCCGCTTGGGAGCTTCAAGACTCAGAATGAGGCCAGGATGAGCCCAGACCCACTCAGGAGCGGGGTACCCGTCCCCCACATGCCTGGCGATGTATGACAACGCTCTTCTCGGGGCCGCTGAGCTATAGGGACAGGCGCTGATTGGAGTCACAGCAAACGGCCCACGCACGCGGCCGGCACGGCTGAGAAACGCATCCGGCCGCTTTCTGAGCGCCTTTCTGTCCTCTCCTTTCTAATGAAAACCCTCATGTAATCTGTTAGAGCCGCGTCTGCTGGAGCATGAATTATTCAGAGAAGTCTCTGTTCCTTATCTCCCCTCCCCGGGGACGCCCCTACCATTGTCCGCCCTGATGGGTCATTATGCACTCTGTGAATTTAATCTTTTAGGCTATCCGGCCGCACAGAAAAAATGTATGAATAACAATTTTCCTGTAATAACCTTCAACTAACCTTTCAACCAGAGTGAGTCATTCCAATCCCATTTTCACATCAAGAGGAGTCAAAGGCAGGCAATTACGTCTTATCTGTTTCAGGAGCTGCCCCCACCTCCGCCGCACCCTTAATTTTTAAAGGGGGTGTTGAAGAATGTTGTGGGGGCTTGGGGAGGAGGTGGGAAGGACTGCATGAGAAGAGGCGGGCTCTAGATCCCAGCGCCAAGTCTGGGCAACGAGTCCCGAGCCTCAGCCTTTGCCTGTGAACAGCGGTCCAGACCACGCTCCCCATGCCCCAGGACCCTTGCACCTGGCTGTCATCAACCTTCTGGATTTTTGCGCCACGGAAGGCAGCCCCTAATTCCTTCCCTTGCCCCTGCATAAGGGAAAATGTCTCCCCTTTCCAGAGAGATTCCCTCCAAGCCTTTCCACAGTGGAAATTTCGGATCAATGTTAGCTCCTGGTGGGGACATTGGGGTCACCATTGCTGCTGACGGAAGAGAGGTCAGGAGAGGGCGGGGGCTGTGCATGAGCCCAGGCACCTTAACCCTTACCCACGGCTCCCACAGTGCAGAGACCTAGAAGGACCTGGAATTTGGAGACAGGTAAAACTGACTGGAAGACTTGGCTCCCCTAGATGTGTGACCTTGGGTAAGTCACTTCCCCTCTCTGAGCCTTGGAAGGGCTTCATGAGTAAAATGGTGATAATACTTCTTGGCGGGGTTGTTTTGAGGATCAAATGAAACATTGAGGCAGTCTGTCTGGTGCAGAGCTCGGGGACTGGGTCAGTTCCTCCCCTGGGGCTGAGGTACCCCCACCCCCACTTTCCCCAGCTCCTTTTTCCATTCCAGAGCTCAGCCTCATTCTGAGCACCCTTCTTCCTTCCTCCAGGCTCCTTGGTTCTGAGGCAGGGTCTGATATGCTCATCCACGGGCAGGTCTAAAAGTGGCTGCTCTCAGGGGCTCAACATATCCAAAGAGGAAGTCGGGGGGGTGGGGGCATGCTTATCCCAAAGGGGCCTTGGCCCACTGGTATCTTACAGAATCATCTTGCCTTTGACTGGACCACATCTTTGATTCTGCTTTTCTGGTTTGCCCGATACCAATCTTTTTTCCTCCTCCTCCCCCACCTCCTTCTTCTCCTCCTCCTCCTTCTTTTAACCAAATGAAATACAGAAACTCAGAATGTGAAATGACTTCTCCAAGTCTGGACTCAGAAGGTCCGAAACAGATCCGGGCCAGGACCCAGGTGTCCTGACTCCTCTCTCAGCACTCAGACCATGACACTTGTCTCTTAAAGCCCCGGGATGGGTGGCACTGAAGACACAACGGCCTCGGGCAGGGGTGGGGGACCCTCGATAGTCCTCAGACCAAACCGTGGGGGCCGAGCTTTGGTGAGTGTCTTCTTTCAGATCACAAAACGGTCAGGGAGATGGCCTGGCAACTCCCCAGTGGGAGAATGCCCCTCCGGACCATCACGGAGGGGACACGGAAAACCTCAGGAGGCCTGTTGGAACGACTCAGTGTGCTCAGAGAGAGTGAGCCGGAGGCGGAGCGAGGGGCCGTGAGGGCAGGCGTGGGCAGGAACGAGGGTGAGCAACCACTTAGCGGGACATCCGCCGTCGGTTCCAGACTGCCCGCAGCGTCCCGAGCTCCTGGCCCGCTGTCCTGTCTCACACAGGGCAGGCCCGTGGAGGTCCTGTCCCACATCTGGGCCCCCACCCCTCCCCGCCCTACCCCTGCTCTTGCACAGCCTGAATCCCCGTCTCTTGATCTGATCCTGAGAGGCATCCTGTCTCCCACTCTGGAGCTTCCTTCCTCCAGAAAGCTCCCTGGCCAGCCTTAATGTGGCTTTGAGGACTGGAGGGGGCAGCCCTTTCTTTCTGCCCCTTCCAAAGCCTGTCGGGTTCCTATTCAGGCTTCTCCCCCTCGTCTCCCCTCGTGCATTTGCAGGGCCCAGAGTGTCGATCCTGCCAACCCTGCAAAACTTTTAAAAAATGCATATTACAAAAGTCCATAGACTTTAAGAAAATCACCATCCTCAACATGTGTAACCTCCCTCTTGAGAGCTGATGATGATGCTCTGGGGCCTGCTTCACGCACAGTTCTTAATATCTGTCTGAGCACTGGACACCCAGTAGGGCTACAGGGCAGGCCAGCCTTGGGATTGGCGGCTGATGCTGCTGGTTTGTGAGTTCGGGAGCTACCGGAAGACTCCCCTGTCAGAAGGAAAATCTGCTAGCTGGGGCTGATGCCGGGACTGGTCACCAGCCCCAGCCAGTGGAGGCTGCCGGTATAAGCTGTTTTGCTAAGCTGTGTGAGATGCTGGCCCCAGGCGGCTGGGCCATGGGCTCCTTCACACCCTCTCCTGCCCGCCACACGGAAGCCCGGGCATTCCAGGTCCCCGGGGTCTCAGCCCCAGGGCTGCACAGAGGCAGCAGGACAGCAGGGGACCCGCCAGAACTGCCAGCTGGAGTGGGAATTGACCCCTGAAGACCAAGGCAACACAGCTTAGAGGATGCCTTGGAATCCAGAAGGAGCGGTCCTTCACGTATGTGTGGCACCTGCCAAGCTGGGTTGTAGCTGCGTGCCAATCAGCCGTGGAAATATTGGGACTACTTGGCAGCTCGGACTTCCCCAAGGGGCTGTGCTGCTTTGCGGAGGGGGCGTGAGAACCAGAGACCTCCATGCTTACAGACACAAGCCTGGTGTCACTCTCAGACACAGGGGACAGGATCCTGTCCTGTCTCCCCACTGTGCCTTGTTCATGGCCTGGCCGTTCATTACAGGTGTTCATTACAGGTGTGTATCCAGGCAGGTGGGGCTGGGAGCTATTTATGAGGGAAGAGAAGAATCCAAAATGGCGGCCAAGGACACAGAACAAACCATGAGGGCCACCATTAGGGGATGGGAAGCTGCTGTAGAGAGAAAAGGGAGAGACAAGACCCTGCCTAGGTCAGGATTCAAACTCAAGTCCATCTATGTGCAAAGCCTGCATGTTTCATCCAACCTTTCATGGGCTTTGCCTTTGCTTTGTTGATTTCTTCAGTGGCCACATTCCAGATGCATCCCCCTCCCCGCTGCCCCCCACCCCTGCCCTTTCTCCGCCTCAACCCCATCTGCAACTTGTAGAATTATGCCCAATTGCCTACTCTTAGACCTTGACGGGGACACGAGACCCTTCTCCTTCTGTGCCGATTCCTAAGACCCCGCTGTGCAGCCTCGACTCCCGGAGAGTCTGCCCTGGAGTCTGGAGCAGATTTTCCTGCGAGGAAATCTCACAGCCAGGCGGGGGAAAGTGCTCTGAACTTTTGGTGTGTTTTCTCTCAAATGTTTCACATTTGAGTGTATATAAAAGAGCAAAATAGGCTGAAGAGCCAACATTTGTGCTACAAAAACATGTCATATCAACAACAGCAACCTTTTCCCCAGAGAAAATTAGGCTGTATGTATGTGTATGTGTTTTTTTTTTCTTTCTTTCTTTCTTTTTCTTTTTCTGGGGGCGGAGGCGTTGCATTTTAATGCCTGATTTTGGCACTCGGTGCAGAAAAATAATTGAGATGCCAATGGCCAAATTTCCCTCCATCCAATCTCAGAAAAAAACCCGTTTATGTTTAAATTTCTTGCAGCTGAGTTATATACACAGTACATGACTGCAACTGTTCAAAATGTACACATTTATAGCTCCACTGTATTTTTTTCCCCTTTGCAACAGAGAACTGAGACATAAACACCACCCCCGTCTGCACACAAGGTATGTATGTATGTGACAAAAATAAATCCCCTGGGGTTTCTGCCGCCAGGCTTTTGTGCACACAGGCAGGACACATGTCAGTGCAGATTGCTAACAGGTGTGGCTCAGGGGAGGACAGAGCAGAAGACAGGCAGGATGACTGTGAGGAAGCTGCTGGAAAGACGGCAGAGGGGGCGCACCACCGTTCTCTCCCACAAGCTCCTAGAGCGAGGACGAGGCGCTATGGCTATAGGTAAGGCTCCGGGCAATGTTATAGCTACAACATTGGCCTCTGGTGGACCAAAATGTCAGCCTGATTTGGGGGAGCTGGAGCAGCCATGCTGCGGAAAAACCAGATTGACCTTCCACTGTCCGGTGGTTAAGAAACCCCCGGTTCTTGGATCCCTGTGGAATCCAGGGGAACCTGGCTTGGTGTGCTCTAGAAATGCGGCTTGTTTCTGGGCCTTCCCACCCCCGTGAGACACAAGGGCAGGACCCGTCCTCCCACTTCACAGGTGAGTATCAGAGAGGCTGAGTGCCTGGATCGTGGTCACACAGCCAAAGGCAGAAATGAGCTTTGGAGCCCTGAGGAGAGGCCAAGGGGAATGCCAGGGGTGCAGGGTGACTTGAGAGACAGAGGAAGTCCTACTTCAGCCATTTGCAGACTTAAAATCCCCGTGGGGGTTGTCAACTATTGGGTTTTGACAAAATTCCCCCAGGGCATTGAGTGGAACCCGGGATTTGCTGGGACATATAAAAGTGTTTAAAGGGCTCTGTGCCCAAATGAGTTTGAGAAATGCTGATTAAATGTAGAGTTTTCCACCTTGCAGGACTTCTCAGAGCCTTTAATATGTTAATGACCAAGGTGGGGTTGCAGCCTCCAAGATTTCCCAACCCCATTGACCGGGGAAGTATTTTCACCAAGCCCTCACTAGGGCTCTGCAGACACACATTTTCTGAAGTACTGGATTAGGGCAGTGATGAGTTTAGACAAGCAAATTTTGGGGGGCGGGAATAAAATATTAGACTAATATTGGTTAAATCCTCCTAAATGCAAAGTGGCTTAGCTGATTAGCTTTAAATCACCTGAGGGGCTCTGAGGCAATGGGACGAAGAAAAGGTAAGTTTTGATAGAAGAAGAGCAGAGGGAAGTGAAACTACCTTAAATTCAATTTGAGAAAAGCTTATTTAAATGTGTTGCTGAAAAAAAAACAAAAGAGGTTTCATGTTTTGTAGAAGTTAGATTTTGCACCAGGAACACTTAAGCTGACTTGTGAAAGGTGCTAACCCATCGCTCAAGGAACCCACTTCCGGTTAGAGCCAGGCGACCAGAGGCATTATGGGAAACACCTGTTGGCTGGGGGTGGGGCTGAGATCTGGCAGCTGAGATTTTTGTTTGTTTCATTTTCAAGACAAGAGAAATTTCGGCTTTCTTACAGGAGAAACAAATCCATGGGTTTTCTTTTTGTTTTTTTGTTGTTTGTTTTTTTGGTGATGCTGGGATATGAGAACACATTTCTGCTCTAGCAAAGGGTTTTAAAAAATGGAGCTCTGGGGCACCTGGGTGGCTCAGACCATTAAGCATCTGACTCTTGATCTCAGGGTCATGAGTTCAAGCCCCACGGTGCACTCCGTGCCAGGTGTGGAGCCCACCTAAAAAAAAAAAAAAAAACATGCAAGATCCCAAAAGTAAGGACTAGATCTCATTCATCCTTGTTTCCCCAGTTCTAGTTTAGGGCCGGGTGCCTAAGGGAATATTTATGGTGCTGAACCGGACATTTGGCTTTCGTGCTTTTAAGATGGGATACTACTGAAAAGATAAGTGAATAAACAAACCTCCGTGTGCTCACAGTTCTCTCTGGCAGGGTGAGTTGCGGCCGTGTCCAGGAGGAGGTCATGACGGGGTCATGACGCGGGGGACAGGACTCGGCGGGCCGCGCCTGCCTCTGTTCCTTGGCAGCTGGGTGACCCTGGGCAAGTCTCTTAACCTCTCTGAGCTCCAGTTTCCTCATCATAAAATAGGGATCCTGAAAGCTGTCTCGCGTCTCTCTCAGGTGAGAGGAGTGCTAAAGGAGAGAAGGAATAAAGGCATGTTGTAAAATTAAGATGCTATAGGAATAGAGTCATTATCACGCGGCAGAATTTAAGTAATGTCAGGAAGACCTCTTTCCTGGCTAGAAATATATATATATATATATTTTTTTGTCAAGGCTTGTCAAAGGCCTGAAATCGTATCATTAGAAATGCATTCCCTCGGATGTTAAAGGCTTTTAGATCTTTAAGACATTTTCGCTAAGATGCATTTGGGAGACATCAATATGAAGCCATTATCTCGGGTCCCTGAGAGGCTGGCCGGAGAGATGGACCACTCTTCCTCGGCAGTAAACAGGCAAACCGCTGGGGGGGGGGGGGGGGCGCGGGGGGGGGCAGGGAAGCCATAAAGAGAACCTGCTGTTCCTGGACGGGGTACCCAAATGTGTGCTAGGCCAAAGCTTCTTACCCTTGACCGTGCCCGCGGATGACCTGGAATGGAATTAAAATGCAGATTCCGATTCCAGATCCTGGGAGGGGCCCGAGAACCTGCATTTCTCCCAAGCTCCCAAGGGGGGGCCGAGGCTGCTGGTCTGGGGTCCACACTGGGGGAGCAAAGTGATGACTAACAGCAAGCGCTACCGTCCCAAGAAAACATGGCTTTGGTCAAAGGCCTAAGGAGGGCAGGAGGTGATGGTTTGGAAGGAATTCGGGCAGAGAGCGGCACTCCCTCGTAAGAGGGCAGTGGCTAACACACAGGGCGGCTGTTTGCTCATCTGGATCTTAGTTGCGCGTGAGACTGGTTAGTGAGCTGTGCCCTGCGGAAGACAGGTGTGCATGATGGGGCCTTGAGACGTCGCTGGGACCCCTGGACAGAGGCCACTGGGGCCAATATCTGCCTCCTGCCCACTGTTCCTCCCACCCCCACCTTGCTCTGCCATCTACCCCCAGCTTAAGTTTTCCTTGAGTCTCTGGCTCTCTGGCCCGCCTCTGTGTGTCCAAATGGAGTGTGTGTGTTGTTTCTCTCTCTCTCTCTCTGTTTCTATCTATCCACCTCCCTCCTCCACTCCCCGCCCCCCGTCATCACCATCTTTGTTGCTGGCTTTGTCCCCGGGTTCCCTCTCTGGCAGCGGGTTCACAGAGTCACGGGTGGCTTACCATCTCACTGGGTAATGCGTGTTTACTGTCCCGCAGCCCCAGGCCCTTTCACATGGGACAGCGAGCCCCTGAGGGGGACACACGCGCTTTTCTGTTTGGAGCTCCTCTGCCCTGCGCAGGGCCCGGCAGCAGGCTCAGAGGAGAGACTGGCCAGTGTTCCCACTGCCTGTAATAGTTATGTGTGGAGACGGGTTAGTGGGGCTCACAGCAGGAGCCCCCAAGCCCCAGGGAAGGTGTGCAGTGCGCCCCAAACTCTCGCTTTCTTCTTTTGCCAGGTCCTGGAAGTTACCACGGGAGAAGGGATGAGGAAGATTTAAAACGTAAAGGATGAGACCAGTCATCTCTCCCACATGGAACCCAGCTGAGTACGGGACCGTGAGACCGAAGAACCTCTCCCACCTGAGTGGTGGCGGGGGTGTCCCTCAGGGAGAAGGAGTAGGGAGGGGGTCATGCCGGGGAGCAGCCTGGGGCACCAGAAGGGGGTGAGCTGCGTGGCACCCCTGAAAGGGAAGGCTAAGTGAGCACCCTGGTCCCCCCGTGTCCTGGGCACATGGCACCTGGTGACGGAAAGACCTGTCCTTGCAGGGAAGGTAAGGACATAAATATTCAGCTCAATAACTAGAGCTCCGTGATGTGCAAGAGGGCTTATGATGCTATTCTCTCTACTTCTGTGTAGAGAGAATATTTTTTGCCAAAATAAAAAGTGAGAGAAAGGAAGAGGGAAGGAAAGGAAGGAAGGAAGGGAGGGAGGGAGGAAGGAAAGGAAAGGAAAGGGAAAAGGAAGGAAGGAAGGATCAACACATGTCTTGCTTCTAATAAAACTTCCAGATTAGAATCTGACTGCCCACTATCCTGCAGGTAAGGACTGCTCCGATCCCAGCCACACGGTCCTGGTTTATTTGGTGCTTATAGTTCCCTTTGCAAATAAAGAATGTGGCCTGCAGGTCTAGATCAGCACAGTCCAAAGCGTAGTGTGAGAATAAGGGCCTCTCTGTGAGCTGTTTGTTAACTAAAATACAAGGTAACCGAGAATGAACGTTTAGAAACTTTTGTGGCCATTCGGCATTGCCCGAACATCCAAGTACACGGTCAGGGGATGGGTCCTGTCGAATGGCGTTTGGGAGTCATCCTACTCAAGTGGCGAGCGTCCCGTGGTGTGAACCAGGCGGGTCCACGCGTCAGACCGTGGTGGGCTGGGGATCTCATTTAAAAAGTGGTATTTCACAACGTATACTTTGAGTGGTCTCAATCCATCCTTCAGAATCCAGTCACAGAGTGTTCTAGCAAGAACAAGTACGTCGGCCTAAGCAGGACCATTTCCCTGGCCCACCCAGAGCCCCTCCCTTCTTTCTTTTTTTTATTTATTTGACAGAGAGAGAGAGGAATCACAAGTAGGCAGAGAGGCAGGCAGAGAGAGAGGGGGAAGCAGGCTCCCCGCTGAGCAGAGAGCCCGATGCGGGGCTCGATCCCAGGACCCTGAGATCATGACCTGAGCCGAAGGCAGAGGCTTTAACCCACTGAGCCACCCAGGCACCCCTCTTCTTTCTTTCTTTCTGCAGATTAACGCAGAGAGGTGCTGAGGCTGCGTCTCCCAGATCCCTCTTCCTGGGCAGACCCAGCAGGGACGGAGGTGCGCTCAGGAGCCCCGCGCAAGCTGTCAGGGCCGGTCTGGGAGTGGGTAATCTCAGAAACGATGATTTAGAGCGCAGTGTGGCAGGGCTGGAGGCGGCGAGGTGGCTGTTCCCCACGGCGCTCATTAAGCTTCCGAGATTGCATTTCCTGCCTCCCCCGCTAGCCCTCCAAAGTGCCTGTTATTAATTCATAAAAACACTGCAAGCGTGATTGAGTCCGCTGATTACTGGAGCAGGCAGACACAAGAGACAGTGAAATATTCCGTGTCTCTCTATCAGGCTCTCAGGGGCTCGGGAGGAGGAAAAAAATAAAAAAGAGAAAAGCAACAACATGAAGAAAGAAATATGGGCCGGGGGGTGGGGCGGGTGGGGACCTGGGTTGTGAAATATTAATCAGAGCTGTTTGCCCCTGGGGGCCAAAAACATGAGGCGGCATAATCAATGTGGCGAGAGCTGCCCGGCGACAGGTCTTTGAGAAGCTGATTACTGCGGGTAAACACAGCTAAATATTCTGGATCTTGGGACTGCGCCTCTGGTGTCGCTGGAGAATCCGATTCCCTTATCATCCTTCTGCAGGTGTGGCCCCGGGAGAGTGTGGGAGGTGCTGGCAGGATGCGCCGAGCCTCTCGGGCCCCCGTAGGAGCTGCTTTGGTTCCCTTCCAATCGCTGATTCACGTGCGGCGGGCAGTGGGGGTGCGGGTGTGTGTAGGGAAGATGCCCAGGGAGGGGTGTGTGTGTGCATGTGGGTCGGGGCTACAGCTGAGGACCTGATGCCGGCTGTGCCAAGGGAGCCCCAGCTCTGGAGCGGCTTTCCTGAGAATCCTGAGCAGGAGGGTGCATTCAGGGGCCTCCAGCGAGATTGGAGTCCTTCCAACTACACTCTGCATCGGAGAGGCTGTGATTAGTTGACTGCTGGATAAGCTCATGGTGCACACATCGTTGCATTAAGGGACCACCGTGCCTGCCGCATACCCCTCGGGCTCAGCGATTGAGACAGGAAGGCCGTGTGCAAGGCTGGAGGATAACACTCACCTGTCGTTACGGGCTGGGGTGAGCCTGGGACTGTGGAACCCTGACGCGGGCTGTAATGCGGATGTGGATCTCCGCCGCATGGAATCTGAGACTAGCAGAGTGGGAGCGAGTTTGGAGATCAGCTATTCCTACCCCCTCCGTGGACAGAGGCCCAGAGAGGGACAGTGACTTGCTCAAGGTCACACAGCGGAGATATGATTCTTGATGCATAGGCCAGCCTCCTGGCATACCGTTGGGGCATGAAGGAGGAGGAATATGAAGGGGTGATTGACGGAAATCGGTTTGCACTGAGCCTTTGGCTTTAAGGAAAGCTCTCTATCAGCTACAAGGAACTGGATCAGAAAGGAGTGAGCCCAGGGGAAGAGATGGCCAAGTTCTGGTACCCCAGAATTCCTGGTACTAAGCTCACCCACAGCCAAATTTTTAGAGAACTTTGATCCAAGGTGATCCTTAAGCCTCTCTAAGCCCCAGTTTCCTCGATTGTAAAGGAGTTTGACTAAGTAGTAATAGCAAAGATCTTATCAAGTCCGTGAATGAGATCAGTATTTGGAGTGAGCTGTAGCCCGGGTCTTCTCCATGATGGACAGAAAGAAGATGAGATTACGCAAGTCTCGCTGGGCCAATCATAGCCTCTCCCTATCCAGGGACCAGGAGAGCGGCTGCCACAAAAAGACTTAGGAGAATTGCCCTCCATCCCAAAGTGCCCTGAATTACTTCATTCTTCTCTCGGTGCTTATTATAGAAATACAGAACTCCTTATCTGTTCTCCATCAGTCACATCGGCACAGGGGAGGACCCAGGCAGGCAATGGCTGATTGCTTTGCTGAGTGCCTTCACTTGGGGAAAAAGTTTTCCTTCTTGTCTCCAAGAGATGGTCAGTCAAGGCACTTGGGAGAAAAATGGTAATTGTAACTATCAACTGTGGCGCATGTACATTATTCCCAATTTTAAACCAATTCTGCCCATTTCACAGAAATGAAAAGCAAGGATTAACAAGGTTTAACAATTTGCCCCAGGTCATAGAACTGGCCAGTGGCAGGGCTGGGATTTGAACAAGGGTCTGTCTGATTCCTGAGGCCCATGGCCTTCCTACTGTGCATCCCAGTGATGTCAGGGGGTGGAGAGGAAATGGATATTTTTCTCCTGCTGATTTCTTCTCAGGCAAGGAAAGTGAGCTTCAGGCCAGAAAGGAAAGAGTGCTATGGGTTGGAGGTGCACCTATAAGGGAGGGAGGAGGTTAGAGAGCCCAGGATCCCCTGAACCCAGTCCAGTCTCCTAAGGCCAATGAGCTACACCCCCAGGGTCTTCAGAGCTTCTTGCAAATAGCTGGTAGTGATCTTGGGGGGACTGTGGAGATGAGAAAAGTTGAATAGTAATAGAAATATTGTGTTCTTGTGAGCCTGATATTGATCCAGGGAGGGAGTGCAGTAGAAGTGATTAAAGCAGTGACATATCAGCAACTGGGGAAAGGCGTGGTGACCATCTGGCCTTGAGAAGCCTTTACAAAGACTAGCGGAATCAAAATAAGCCTATGTTAACACAAGCACCCTTGGACAAAGCTACTGGAAGGGTGATCAGAAAAACACAATAAATGTAACCGACTTAAATTTCTGTAAAGTAATTGGCATAGACCCGGAGGACCTCCTACTGGATGAGATGGCAAAATGCAGAGAGGAACCTAGGAAACTGAGCTCAGTGTAACTCAGAGGACTTTGATTAATGCCCAATGCCTGGCCTTCAGCAGGTGCTCAGCAACATTTCCCAAAAAAGAGCGCCAATGTGGGCAACAGCTGTGTCTGTGACGGAGGAGAATCCCATCCCCATCAAGGACTTTACCTGTCATATACATAGACATATATAGAATATGTACATATTCGTATGCACATACATAGATAGAAAGGCCAGATTTAGTATTATCTTGAGAATAATACCAACCGTGTAGCATAATCTAATCATAAAGTCCTCCACGTACCCTCAAGATAAAATAGAAAATAATTGAGCATATAGAAAAAGTTCTATAAGGATATATAGAAAACCCAGTGCCAGTGGGGAGAGGCAGGGGATGAGCATCAAAGGGAATCTTGCTTTCTCTGTGATGATTGTTTTATAATGAGAATGTAACCATAACTTATATGTGTGAATAGACTTAAAGAAAGAAAATAAGAAGAGTGATCAGGCTCCTCAACTAGTCGGTGGTATTTGAGCATCAGATATGTTGCTGGTTGGGTGACATGGAAGGTCCCTCCCACACCTGGGCTCTATGGGTCTCCTCTTTGCTCCAACTTTGACTTAAGGTATTGACCTTGGATACTCTCTCCCCCAACCCAGCCCCACTTTCTGGAACCTGGATTCCCCTCTCACAGAAGAGTCCAGTTTAGGCTCGTGGTCCCCCAAATGTGACGGTACATCAGCGGTCACTTGGTAAGCTTTTTAAAAACGAGAGATTTGAGAGTCACCTGTTCCAACAATGAATGACGCTCCTCCCCCACCCTCCATGCAGCAGCACAGAACTTCAAGCAGTGACGTTATATTAAGCACCAGGCTCTGAGCTGTCCCTTTTCAGGCTCCTGACATTACCCCATTAACATATCAGTATCGTGGAATGACAAGGACACAGAGGCTTGGAGATGTGGGGACCTGTCCAAGGCCATGCAGCTGGGAGGGGACCAAGTAACAACCTGAACCATTTCATATGCGGTATGTTGTGGGGGCTCAGCACAGAGGGCAATGACTTTTCAAGGGGTTCAGAGCGATTTCACTAAAATGTGGCATTTGAATACAGGTGAGAAGGGTGAGCATGGTTTGGCAGGCTTGGCGGGAGAGGTGAGGAGCAGCCAAGGTAAGGCATGGAGGTATGAGACGGGGCACTTAGATGGTACCAAGTCATCCTCCCTGGCTCAGGGTGGGATGGAAGCAGGGGAGGTAGCCCCAATATCCACCTCCCATCAGTGTCCCCCAGGAAGACCTCCACTTAGGTCTCCCTCTGCCCATCAGTCAGTATTCCTTGACCCCTTACTGTACCCCAAACCCTATGCAAGTCACGGAAGTTCCCAGAAGCATGGGGAAGCAGTTTCCCTCTCGCAGGAGGCTCTGGGCTGGGAGGAAGACCAGACTATACTTCCAAGGAATGCCAGAGAATGATTCAGACAATCACTCGAGACACAAGTCAGGAACCCAGGAGGGGCCATGCTGCTCAAAGCACCTGCAAAGTGAATGGTTCAGGCTCTGCCTTTTGGTCGAGGGCAAGGAGGGGGAGATGCTAGAGATCCGGCAGATCCTCAGCGGAAGGGCGGGGCTGGCTTGGAAAAGAGGAGGCCAGACAAACAAGGGGCAGGAGTGAAGGGGCAGAGTTTGGAGCCCAGGCCATGGTGTGCTAGCTCAGGGGTCTGGCCTGTCCTGTGAGTGTGGCCTGGAGGGGTGCTAGGCCAAGGACTTTCATTTTGGAACTCCAAGATCGTTTGATGCCCTTGAAGCCAGTGACCAGGCAGGTCCCTCTGGTAAATGGCTGTCCCCGCAGCCCCAGCCCCGGCAGCCCCCGAGCCCAAGCCCTGAGGACAGTAGCCGCCTTCTACCTGCGTGGCTGCTGGGACAATTAATGAGCTCGTATTTATAAAGGACTCTCAGCTCCTCAGAAGAGCTCTGCAGAAGTACAAGTGGGTTATAATTACCACCACTGTAATTAATGAGTCCAAACTTCTTAGAGAATGTAAAGTGTGTAATGAAAGGAGGGGGAAAGAAAGGGAAAAAAAAAAAAAAAAACAAAACCTCCATGTGTTTGAACTTGAGATTTTTCCTTTGTAAAGTACACTTTGGTAAGGTATCAAATGATATTATATTCTCTCCTTTCAAAACTGAGCGGAACCCCAGATGGGACGCCTCAATGCTAAGGGCAGAGTTTCCAGGAATAATGGAGCACGTTACAGTTCTTTGAAAAATGCTGGGCTGGAAATCAATCCTGCCATTCCTGATGACTTGGATAGTTGAGCCTTCGTCTGTAAGGGGATGGTGCTACTCACCTAACAGGGGTGTGGGGAGGGGGTGTCACTGAGCTCGGGAAGGTGCAGCCATCGGCACACGTCTGGCCTTCAGTTAGCTCCAGTCCTGTCCCGTTTTACACCCCAGACCCCAACAGTTTCACCTGGTGAAGGGGAAATAATGCCTCCTGCCTAGCCTAGGAAAGCACGTGCTTACAATCTCCCACTTTAATAAATGCAGCTATTTACAACAGGTACTTTTTAGCTTTTTTCTTTTGGTGGTGATAGGGGATGATTTCCTTAGGATAAATTCCTAGGGTGGAAGGGAAGAAGCGGTCTTACAGTTCCTAGAATGCATGGTTAAGTTTCCCCCCAGAGGAGTTTATGACGGGGCTAGCCAGCCAGATAAGGACGTGTGTTTTACCACAACTTCACCAGCACTGGGTATTACTATTTTAATGTGTGTGGAAGGGGATGCTGTTCCTTTTGCAAGGTTTACACATAATATTGTATATTATGCACAGACAATGTTAACAAACCCTTCTATGGGCAAGGAGCACATAGAATTCACAGAGATGAAATTCACTTTTTTTTTTAAAAAAGATTTTATTTATTTACCCGACAGAGAGAAAGAGATCACAAGTAGGTAGACAGGCAGGCAGAGAGAGAGGGGGAAGCAGGCTCCCCGCTGAGCAGAGAGTCCGATGCGGGGCTCGATCCCAGGACCCCGAGATCATGACCTGAGCCAAAGGCAGAGGCTTTAACCCATTGAGCCACCCAGGCGCCCCTGACCTTCACTTTGTAAGCCTGACTTGGTTTACCGGGCCATCTACAGGAGCTTCTTCTTGGTTTTGGTGCTGACATGTCTTATTTACTCCCAGATGTTGGGAAATCAAAGCCCGAGTGCTATTTTTTACGTTAACTCTGCCATGTCATTTGCTGGCATTGTCCACATCTCCGTCAGTTTCCTTTAAATTTATCAGCTCTGGTTGGCACTCTTTGGCTAGAGTCAGCATTTCTCACTTCCACTCTTGCTCCTATTCTGTGCATCCAGAATCTGTCACGGCAACTCTAGTTATTTCCCCCAGTGTTTTACACACTCGTATCCCACCTGGGCCAACAACACAGCGTGCAAACCCAGTCTGATTTAACGATGACTCACACACGGCTGTATCCTCCTCTCCTTGACTCTGACCCAATGGGGCCAAAGTCAGTTCTCCTTGTCTTTGACTTGGGAGAGGAAAATAAAAGTAGGGACAAGTGTCAAGAACAGTTCCTATGTTGCCTAAAACCTCAGAGCCTGTCTGGAAAGGGGCCTGCTCATACGGTGGCTGGAGGGAGTTAAAAAGAAGCCTTCTCCACATGCCTGGATGGAAAGCCAGGGCTGCATTAAGGACAGTGGGAAGAGAGCAGTGCTGTCCTTGGGGATTTGCAGGGACATATGGCCCAGATGCCCTGCCTGGCCCCCTGAGCTCCGGGATGATCTACCCCCGTTGGCCTGGCCTGGTTGCAGCTGCCTAGACCAGTGTGGGCAGCCATCTGACCCATGCCCGGCTAGCTCATGATATTCCACGGATTTGGGAATTGGGTTATGGAGACTCTGGGGAGTCACTGTTGGGACTTGACCTGGTAAGGCAGGGGGACCATTTTCTGCTATGTATGTCAGGAAGAGAAAGCCAAATGTCAGGGGAGAGAGGGAGAGGGAGAAAAAGAGGGAGAGGGAGACTGAGAGAATTGAAGTAGATGAGGAGGTCAGAGGTGATTGGAGCCAGGAGACCCTTGGGACCCGAGAAGGGACAAGGAAAGAGAAAACCATGGCCCAGTCTCCCTCATGGGCCACCAGCTTCCTGCCCTTGGAGCCGGGGATATTCCCATGAAGCTTTACAATAAATTCCGTGTTTTACTTAAGGCAGTCAAGTCGCTTTCCATTCCTTGTACCTAAATGATTTCTGCCTAAGACACTCATGGTTTTGTTAATAGCTTGACCTCATTTACTAATGTGTATAATTTTTTTTTAATTTTAAAAAAGAAAAATCTAATGGAAAAAAGATGCTAATTTCTCCTATTTATTCTTTCTGCAATAGAGACTTCTAGTTGCCTACACAATGTTGATTCCCCAGTTTTTATAACGGAAGCCTTGTATGGGAGAACAGAGGTAGCAATGTGCCCCACTAAAAAGCTACATATCCCGGGGCTCCTGGGTGGCTCAGTCAGTTGAACATCTGATTCTTGAGCTCAACAGGTCTTGATCTCAGGGTCATGAGTCAAGCCCTATGTTGGGGTCCATGCTAGGCACGGAGACTACTTTAAAAAAAAGAAAAAGGGGTAAAAAAAAAAGAAAGCTACATATCGCTAGCTATCTTGTAGTTATCAGTGGCTAATGGAGCTGAAAGGAGCAGTCATTGGGTGGGGCCTCCAGAAAAGCCTTTTAAAAGAGTGTACTCAGCTAGCACATGATCTTCCTCCCTCCCTCCCTTCCTTCCTCCTAGGATCCATCCATTTGGAACATGGGTGTGATACTTGGAGCTCCAGCAGCTGTCTTGTGAATAAGAGTCAGTCACACTCTGGGGCTGGCAGAGCAGAGAGCTGGGAGGGGCCTAGGTCCCTCATGAAATCATGGACCACCCTAAGCAGTAGGCGGCTATGGCCTATCTGGGCCCACAACTCAACCTCAGGAGTAGCCTGGGGAATCTCCATGGCAGCTCTTTCATCCTGATCTGAATCCAGGTGCCATCTATGCTCTCTGAGACCCACCTACGTGACCCCCGAAGCTTCCCTTTTCATCCTGTTGAATCAGCTCTCCTGGCTGCCCCTTCCCTTCCAGATTGATTCAGGTCCCCATCCCTGGTCTTCATGGCAGCCCATCGCTCCTCTTGGCACTTCCACCCAACGGTGGGGGCGATGCCATTCAGTGGCCTTCGTGGAGCGCCAGGACCACAACCACAAATCGTGCCCACCATTGGCTGAGCACCTGGGCCCAGCACGGGCCTTAAGAACTCTTTGTTGAGTGATGGAAGGTAGAGGCTTTGCTCAGGCAGAAGGCAGAAGCCGGGGCCTGGGTCCCACAAAGAGGGCTGAGAAATTCCAGCAACTTCTGGGAGCCTCAGCCATGACCTGGGGCTGCTTCCAGCTAGCCCACTGCTGCTGATGATCGGGCGTCACACTTAGAGCACCCCGCTCTACCGGGACCTAGACAAGCCCGCCTGGGGCCTCTGGCACCCCTCAGAGGCAGAGGAGCTGCCCCCGGCCGCACTGCCAAGCTGGAAGGCCATGGTCAGATACCCAGGAAAGCGATACCGCCTCCCCCACTGCCGAAAACGGCTGCTCAGCCCGCCCCGGGTCCTCGCCCCACACCCTAAAATCCTCACGCGCGCAGAGCCGGGGCTCTATTCAGCTGCCTTTGCAAGCCCCGCCTAAAACTCTCGAGAAGAAGGAGAAAGATCCAAAGTCCTTACTCTGCACTATGGAAAAAATATCAAGGAATTATCATGTAGCCCTAAACCCTATATATGCAAATGCACTCATTTGAATAACTGCCAATTTATATGCCTCATCAAATTAGGTATTCAAATTCTAGCCTGTGTATGTAGAGTTGTTTCTCTTCCTGGTTCAGACTTAAGTAGTCACATGAAGGATGAGCTGCCGGCTTCTCTTCTGGGCCCCTGTCTCTTTAGAACAGAAAGGAATAATTAGGGATTCGTTTTCTGGAGCGTTGGGCTGGCCCTCTTTTTTGTCGCCTCTGTCGTAGCAATCTGCCACCTCCTTCTCCCACGTGTGGAGCTCTCGAACATATGTAATATTTTATTCCCCCGGGTTTCACCACACCCCAGGAGGTCGCCGGGGCGTAAAGTGGGACCCACATTTCACAGGTGGGGAAACCGAGGCCTGTGGTTTACGCGGGCCGCAGTCTTGGACTCAGGTCTGGGTTTTGCAGCGATTAGCCGGGCCTCCCGGCTCAGTCGCGTTAGTCCTCTGCAATGGGCAACATCAAAACTGGTGATCGTTTCAAGCTCGTTGAAAGCTCTTTCATTCTGTTCGAAGCATTCCCGAAATAGCGAAGCCCTTTCGGTTTCCTCCTAATGGCCCCTGGGGGCACGTGGAGACAGCTGCTCGTCACCCCGCTTTATAGATGAGGAAGCCAGGGCCCGAAGTTATGGGGCGAGTGAGAATCAGGGAGTAATACGGCCAGGCCAGGCCCTCACCTGGGGACGTGAGACCAACGTGCACTCTGGGACCTGGACGCTGGCAGCAGGAGAGTGACCGTGGTGGGAGTGTGACACCTAGGGAACCAGCAAGCACTAGCAATCAGGACGTTGCTCTGCCCTCCCGCCCCCAAACCTAACTCCAAGCTTGTCTCTCGCAGAGATACTAGGATGGAGAGCAGCTTTCTTCTCCAGGCTTTCTGGATCCTCCTGGCCCTTGAGGCAGGCGAGGCACCGCGCAGTGGATCCTGAGAGGTGGCCCACGTGCCCACAGCTGCCTCCAGCAGAAGGACCATGAGCCTGCCTCTGAGCATCCTTCCGGCTCCTTCCAGTTCCTGTGGGATCTGCCAGTTCCCAGAAGACAGCCAAGGGAGAGCCCTCCATTCTAGAATTATGTACCACTCCAGTGCTCTCCCACCACATCTCTCTTTCACCTCTGGGACCGCAGGAACCCATGAGTCGGGACATTCAGCCCCTCCCGCCTGTCCCACCTGGCTCAGGACCCCCGGTAGGTAATGAGTCCTCCATTCCTGAGGGTGTTTAAGCTGAGGCTGGACAGACACATGGCCAAGTTGCTGCTGGGTCAAACCCAAGCGCCTTATAGAAGGTAAGGCCAAATGTCTTGACCTGAGGAGCCATGATTGTCCTCTAGGCTTAAGCTTGACCTTCCTGGACCTTCAGAAGCTGCTGTCCTCTCCTGCCGGTGAAATGCCTGGGCTTCTTCTCTCCCAGCCCGCCCTGCCTTGGCCATCACAACCCAAGGCTAGTATGACATAGGCAAGCCATGAGCTGTCTGCATGCCACTGTGGAGCCCCCCACCCCCACCCCCGGCCTGACCTCAGAAGCCACCCGGTGACCGAGCACTCAGACCTTAAACTTCCCGATGACATCCGCACTAAGAGAACTTCCCCTTTGGAACAAGATACTGGCTTATACGGCCTCTGTTAAGGGGCCGGCCCACCCTGGTCAGCCTCAAGGACGCAGTAAGGCAGTCCTGAAAGGGGCACCAGACCGGGAAGGTCTGGGAGGGGCTGGGAGGTGCGGGTTCTTTTCTCCGCCTGAAAAAGCCTTTTCCTTTTTCCTGCGTGTCAGTGTTCTCATCCTGGGGTTGTAAGCATTGGCCAAGGACCAGGCATAGTTCATAATGTTATTTCCTTCCTTTCTCTGAGACCTGTGGTCCATTCCAGCTCGCACCTCCCAGTCTTAACTCTGCTGGGGTTTTTTATCTTCTCCGTGATACAGAGGGACTCCTTCAGCAAAAGAAACCCGAGACAGCCGCATTTTAATGACGGTGGGAGAAAGTGTTTGGTGCATTTGATGTTTATTTGCTTATGACTTATATCCCACCTACTCCCTGAGAGTATTTCAAGGCAGTTTACAATATTAAAACATACAAAGAGCAACCAAAAATAAAACCAAAAGGAGGTTTCCTGAGCCATTTAGAGGATGGAGAGGAAGAATGTTTCAGGAGCCTGGAATCGTGAGGTGTGATTTACCTCTGAGCCTCCTGGCAGCCAAAGCAAAATGAAATCACCAAAAAAAGGTGATGGGTAACTTGGGGATTCTTGTGTAGGGAAAGCTGATCCTTTCCTGGAGTGGGGGGCAGTCTGGATGCCTCAAAAAAGGCTCACTCCTCTGCCCAGGGAATGCCCGCTCTCCCCAGCTGACCTCAGCTAAAGCCCCAGAAATTACAGTGGTGCCTGCTATATTTCCAAACCGGCTTCATAAATAAACATGGGCGCCGAGGAGGAATTCCCCAAAGAAAGTTAGGAAATCAGAGTCATGTTTATCCTAAGGAGCAAGGCATGCAAATACGGCAGCTGTTTCCATCCGTAAATAGGAGAGGAGAGGGATTTGGTGGCTCTTTGCAATGATCAAGTGTGGTCTAGACCAAAATAGTCAAGTGTATTTGGGCTGGGAATTAGGTACAGACAAACACGAGGTAGCTCTCTTTAGGCGACGCCTGTCTGGAAACGCGGGGGGCAAACCGGTCCTTCATAAGGGGAATGCGATTTTCCATGCGCTCTGGCAGGCATCAGTTCAAGGGCTCTGTTTGGCTGATCTTTTGTTGAGCTTTACGAACATCCGTCTCCTTTATCCATTTGCAGGTGACCATCTAATGGATGCCTGGATTGGAAAGGAGACATACCAGACCCATCCATCAGGAGCCAGTCTGCTTCCCTGCGCCCGGATTAAAACGGACCCCTTAGCACCATTCCCGTCTTCTGGCCCGTGCTCCATTTTGTTTCCACTCCGGAGCAAATGGGCTTTTCGTTCCCGCCAACCGAGCCAGGAAAGAGACACTGTGGGATCTGGGGGCTGCCGTACGGCTCTAAAGGCAGAGGTAGATGGCACAGTCACGGAGTTCCCACGAAAGCTCTGCCCCCAGGGCATTTGCTGGGGCTGCCGGCAAAGGCGCGTCCGGCCGGAAACCCGCAGCCAGCGGAGGGGCTCACAGGAGCAGAACAGTAACTTCCAGAACAATTTTCAAAAGCCAGAGCTGAGCATCTGCAGCCTCTCATTAGGGCTCTGAGGATGTGTGCAGCCCCACGTATCCCATCAGAGGGCCCCGGAGGAGAGCCTCACCGGTGTCGTGGCTCCCCAAACCGCGAGGCTCTCCCAGACGCATCAAAGCTGTGTCCAAGGACTCCGTTTACCTGGATGCCCTCCTTTCTTCCATTTCTGGCCCTCAACGGGAGCTGATTTTGCTCCCTGGAGACATTGGGCAGCATCTGGAGACATTGATGTGGACAGAAGAGACCGGGGGTGCCGCCGAATGCCTACAATGCATAGCGCGGCCTCCCAGCAAAGACGTGTCCAGCCCAAATGTCAAGAGCGCCCAGGTTGAGAAGTTCTAGGTGGCAGTGACCGGCCCTCCAAAACTCAGCAAGGAGTAGCGCTTGCTCAGGGAAGCTCCCTTGACTCCCCCTGGCTGTGCTGGGAGCCGCTGCCGCCGGGTCCCCGGGCCAGCTGAGAGTTGGGCCGCGGGGCTCCGACAAAGGACCCTGGCATTGACTACGGGCATGCAGGCATTGTTTCGGTTCCGTCCTACCCCTTCTCTCCCTGTTGGAGTGAGTTTCCAGTGGGCGGGCACGTGCAAGTCTGTGCAAAGTAGCCTCCAGCCGGTGCCTCCCAGCCTCAGTTTCCCCACGGGTAAAACAAGGAGCACAGACCCTCACAGCGCTGACCTCATTCTGCTCCAAGCTTGCACACCCCTCCCCCCGAGGTGACAGCTGCCCTCTTCATAATCGGCCTCGGCATCGACAGCTGAAGCAAAGAAAGAAACTGAGATGAACTTCACTCTAGGAAACGAGGAGGAGACGGAGAACCTGGTTAGGAAATGCCGACTACGTAGAAGACAAAGTCACGGTTTCATTACCTCTCAGAAAAGAGCCTTCTCTTTGGGGCTGTCGATTGGTACCCCTCTGGCTGCTTCTCCTTGCCCCCGCAAAGCTCCCAAACTGGCTGATTTGCCCCAGACAACGCCTCCTGAGTGAGAGCAGGAGAAGGAGGTCCCGAGGCAGCATCCACCTGGGGATCAGGCCACCCGGGGACCGGGATGACCCTCACTGCCACGTGACCTTGGCCAAGTCTCCTTACCTCCTTGGGCCTCAGTTTACCCATCTGTCCAATGGGAATGTAATGCTCAGGCAACCCCATGGAGTTATTAGAAAATCGGTGCAGGAGGGCAAGACCAAGCCAGGGGATGCAGCTAATATTTCTGGAACACTATCATATGCCGGGCCCTTTACAGACATAGCCGCCCTGGGGTTCATGCCAAGTCCTCCGTTCCGTGGAGGAGACAGCAGGCTCAGAGACGCTGAAGAATGCAGCTCTTGGATCCTTCATCCACACTCTGGGGTCACTGACAGACGAGCGGAAAAAAAAAAAAAATTAAATGTAGAACCCTTGGAGATAATTAGCATTTTAATTGGGATCAATGCTTCAGGCTAAAAGAGGATGCTTTAATGTAGAATTCCAGGCAGCAGCTGGCTAGTCCGGCAGGATCTGGGACGCGCCGGCAGTGCACAGGGACACAGTCCTACCTCTCCTACCTCTCCTGCTCCCCCACCTTTCCGTTCAATTAACCTCTCGTCTCCCTTTTCCTCGGCAGGCCTCCCGGGAGGTGCTTTACACGCCGTATCTCATTTAATTCTCGAAGCAGTCCGCAGCCCCTGCAAATACCGCCGTCCACCCCATTTGCAGGCATGGTGTCAGGAGGTTTGGAGGGTCGAAGCCACTTGCCGAAGGTCCCACGGCTCTTTGTGGCTGGGCAGACGCGAACATCCAGACCCTCTCAAATCCCTTTTGCTGATAGCTCTTGGCCTGATGCAAAGATCAAAGCAGGGCCCTCGTCCTCTTCGCCAGACCCCAGTCCGGGGTCTCGTGGGGCACGAGTGCCCGTGGGCCTGGAGATCAAGGAAGGGTTCTAAAACGTCAATTCCCAGATAATCGAAGGTTCTCGATGTAAGTACCACATTTTAAAAAGTTAATTAAAATAAGTAATAAGTTAAAAATAAGTTAACGCCATTTCATATGGAAACCGTTCTAAGGTACCATTCCCGCCTGCTCTAACGAGTGGCACTCAGGGGAGCTAGTGAGTTCGTCCCTAGGAAACGAAGTGACCTTGAGCTCGGGGGCCCGTTGGTCTTGAGAGTTTTTTGACTTTGGCCCACTTGGGTGGCCAAAATCCATGAGCCGCCCGCTTGAATCCCTCCCATTTTTCCAGGAGGTGAGAAGAAGGGGAAAAATAATGGGAGGGCGTGAAGTCGTGAGGATTGATTTCGAAGGCCCTCCCTGTCTCAGATGAGTGGGGTCACCTGCAAGCCATCTGAGCTGTCTCCGAAATGAGAGTTGGCACAATGGCCTATCATTTGCCCAGCAAACCAAACAGGAGAGGTGCCCACGGTTCTTACTCAGTTTGCAGCCCATCGAGAAGCCCCGAGCCCCAGCGGGAGTCCCTTCCTGAGTCCTGCCCACGTGGGTATTTGCTGCCCGGCAAACACTGCACTTGCCTGATGAACCCTAGGCTCTCCCTCTGGGTGCCGTCCTGGAGGGGCTCCCCAGAGAGGTGTGGCTCACCCAGCTAAGAACAGGCCCGGGCCCCAAGCTGAGCTAAGTTACCACCCCTGCTGGGGCTCGGCTGCTGGAGCGGAGTGAGAAGGTGGGGGAAGGTCTAAGGACATCCCTGCCGTGGTTCCTCCAGCTCAGAGGCTGAGGACACACTGGCTTGGCTCCCACTCCTTTTCCCAGACTCGCTCCCCTTCTGCGAGCTTCCTGCCATCCGGCCGCCAAGGGCCCTGCCTCGCCTGGTGGTCCGGAGTTATTCTGTGGTTTGCAACTCACGTTCCCAAGACAAATGTTGCTGAGTTCTCCCTCGCTGCCATCTGTCCTGGTGCCTTCTCTCCCTGCCATCAGTGGGCTGGCCTTCAGAAATGGTCCCCCCTTAACCTGCACTACAAATGGGCCGTGGGATGGATAAGCCCTCAAGCAGCTCATTCGAAGCAGGTGCAAAGTAAGAATCTGTAGGATCTGAGCAGGGTGTGGAAGGCCCTACCATGTGCCAAGTTCAGTGCCAGCCTCTGGGGGCGTGGACAGGGCTGTCAGGGGAGGCCCCGCAGCTTCCCTCAGTCAAGATTGACCACCCCGGCCTGGGGGCGCCCCGCTAAGAGGGCTACGGTTTAAAACAGCAGTCCCAGCAGGACCCTTTGATCCGGAGCCTAAGTGACATTTATGGGAAATTTTAAATAGCCTTTTATCTTGACAACAGGAAGCTGGGTTGTGACCCCGGGTCCCTCACGTGTGGACGCCAGACTGGTTTGGGACGTAAGCCCTGTCTAGGGGAGACACCATCAGACTGCAGGTCAGGAGCGCCGGGAGCCGACCCAGGCAGCACACTCACATTCTGTGTTTCTCTATTTAGTACGCATTTTTTGAGCCCCTCCCATGTGCCAGTTCAAGTGCCGGGCCCTTTAAACGTCACAGCCGCCACGACAGCCGGCTTCACGAGGCAAGGGCAAGGCGCTCGGCCAGGATCTCAGAGCTGAGCGAAGGCGCCAAGCCTCTGCTTCTGCCTGGCTCGGAGCTCTGCTTTGCCCGGAAGACACTCGGGTCCCTTATGGCTCTGTGATTCCATGGGCCATTTGCTCAGGCGCGCTCTGCCACCCCAGCCCCCAAGCCACTCCCGAACCGGTGCTCGGAGCCAAGGGCGGGGTTCAGCAGAAACCGTATTTGTCCTTTATCCCACCTCCTGCCTTCCCCAGTTCCATCCTTGATGCCCGGCAAGCATAGGGCCTGCGTCTGTTTCCACTGTGATGTTGGGAATTAGGGTTCTGCCCTCCCAGTGTGGGCGGGGAGGAAGAGAAGAAGGGAGATGGCTTTAAAAAGATCTCGTGTGTGGGGGGGTGAAGTTGAATGCAGAGGGCTGACCCGCCAACAAGACTGCATGGAGCTCTGCAGCCCATGTTTGGACTCAGGGGTGGGATGCAGCAATGTCCTTCCCCGTACCCCAGTCTGCACGGTCCTTAGACCAGGACGACAAGGCCCAAGGCCCCCTCTGGCCACGATCCACCCCAGGACGGAGGAGGCCACAGAGCCAAAAAGCCATGTGCTGATGGCCCCCTCCTTCTAGACCACATTTTAAAGCCCAGAACCCCAAAATGCCCTTCCCCAGTGGGTGCACTGTGTTTCTGGGGCCTGAGTGAATCTTTCTCCTGGGGGACAGTTCTGACCACACGACCAGTGTGTGCAGCCCTGGACCCCAGGGCTGGCCCAGAGGGCAGCCACTCGGGGAGGACAAAAGCAGACCACAGGTCAGGTCATGTGTCCGCAGGCTGGAGGCTAGGACTCACACAGCGGGGGACGGAGTCAGGGCGGGACAAAAAGGGGGTAAGCCTGTGGGCTGGGTGCATCCGTCTGCATTCTCACTCGAGGCCCTGCAAACGTCAGGCATCTCCAGTCCCGATATGAAGGACAGGGGCATGACAAAATTAACCTCAGTGTCCATGCCGATGATGTTCATAAGAGTAGCTTTTGGAGGTTAGGGACTCACTCAGATACGTACAGAGAACCTGTACAGGCCGGCGCTGGGGGGTGCTGCCCCCGGGAGCCCGGAGCTGCCTGGAGGAGGTGACAGTGAGCAGCAGGTAAGGGCGCGAGTGGTAAAACTGTTTAAAGGGAAGTACAGTTTCTCCACGGAGGTCCCAGCGAGCGTGGGTGGTCAGAAGGCTTCCCGAGGAAGGGAGCTAATGCTCCAGATGGGTAAACTGAGGCCCAGAGATGCTAAGTATATTAAGCTCAGCGTGGTCGTCATGATTAGACACCAACTTTCCCAACTCTGAGCTCAGTGGGCCCTGTGGCCGCCATCCGTGGCCTGGCTTTCATTTTCGGGTGTGCAAGGACATCACACACCAGCCTGCCTTTACCTAACTCATAGTCGACACCCATCATTAGATTTTGGCCTCGCCCCTGCTGATGAGCGTGTGCACGCACACATACACGTGCACGCGCGCGCACACACACACACACACGTGCGCGCGCACGCGCACACCCCTGCTCCCAGTCTGGGTTCCGGGACAAGCCCGAATGGCAAAGAGACGCCCGGGTCCTGCCTTCAAGGCATAGGGAGGAAAATGAGGCCCGCCAGCCTATTCGCAGGGCATCCGCAGTGCCGCTTTGAAATCCGACGCCCGGCTCCCAGCCCTTCCCGGCCCTTCCCCGCCTGTGGTTTTCCTCGAGGCCTCCCCTGGGAAAGCAGGCCCTGCCACGAAGCTGGGTTTGATCAAAGCCTCCCCAAACCCGAGCTGAAGCCGCAACTCTCCGCATTATTAAAGTGTTTAATAACTGTCCACGGCTCTTCCCTCCCAGAGACCCCGAAAGTCCTCTTGTTCTTCCTTCATTCACCCTCTGCCTTTTAATGGGGGGGGGGCAAGGGCTGGATGGATTTGATTTCCCTCACCGAGTTCACAATCATAATCGCAATGTTCCTAATTTCCATGTTCTGGAAAGCTCCTTACAGTATAACAAATGCCCTAATTACTGTGTTTGCCGCCCCTTAATGTCGTTTTAAACACGCTGCTCCATTTCAGTCCCCCGCAACGTGGCAAATAAGCCCGCTGCTAGAGCTTCCTGTGTGCGGAATGGGTCTCTGGCCTGCCTGGATCCACAGATTTCAATCTTATCTGGCAGGCAGGGTAATTTGAAATTTAATCATCTTTTCCCCGAGCCAGAAGGCCTTATTATTACTTTCTCAGAGAAAAGAACAGGCCCAGAAATCAATCTCCCAAATTTGGTGTGGAGGGAGAGGGAGAGGAAGGGGGCGCACCAGGCTGTGGGGTCCGTGCCCCCTCATTAGGGATCTCTGTTCGTGGGACAGTCCCTGTGACCGTGCGCTGCTGGAGCGGGCCCGGCTACCCCTGGCAAGATCCCTCCAGCGGAGAACTCTCCCCGAGACTCGTCTTTCCTGTGCTCAGAATTCCACAGGGAAGGTTTTTTTTTTTTTTTTTCCTTTCTCCCTTGTTGAAAGGAGATCGTCTGAGAGAGACGGTACAATGTGTGCAGGTCAGCCAGCAGGCCCTCTCGGGGGAAGCCACCTGGTACCCAGGTTCCCCAGCTGGTCAATGAAGATACTTCAGCTGCAGCCCGCCCAGGTGAAAGAAAGTTCTGGAAAAAACCCAAATTCTGTCCTTGGATTGTGGAAGAGAAAGGTTTGACTATATGGAGCCAGAAGGTAGTCCAAGGGACAATCTTCCTGTCATGAGCTGGCGCACTTTTTTTTTTTTTTTTTAAGATTTTTCTTTTATTTATTTGACAGAGAGAGAGAGAAGAAACAGGGGAAGCAGCAGAGGGAAACAGGGAGAAGGAGGCTCTCCACTGAGCAGGAATCCCGATGCCGGACTCAGTCCTAGGACCCCAGGATCATGACCTGAGCCGACAGCAGACGCTTAACTGACTGAGCCCCCCCCCCCCCCCAGGAGCCTCCAACTTGCACACTTCTGAGTGGAGAATGGCTCTCATCATGTCTGGCCAAAACGGAGGTGCTTTCCTGTCTGGAATACACTTTTTGACAAGCAATTTATGAACATACAACACATTGACAGATCATCTATGGAGGAAACTTGATAGAGGTTTTCCCAATGGTGGCCAGTCTTAAAATCTAAACGACCTAACGGCAATGAGGTATGAAGCTGAAAGAAACTTCTCTAAATCATCAATAAAAATAAAATTCAATCAACAATACCAAAGGGAAGATAGAATTGTCCTGCTTGCACCCATAGAAAATGCTTGTTGTTGACATGTGGAGAAAGGATCAAAGAGTATAAAGAGTCCAAAATAGAGGGAAAAACGATCTTAAAGGTGTGTCAGGCAGTTAACTGCTAAATATCATGTTATATTTTTTTCCCCTGGATTTTGTCATGTTTGTGGTATTTGTCAGCTTTTTAAAGACGTGATTCATTGAGATTTCTCATTCTAAATAATAGTCGCTCTCATACCTAAATTTGTACTTGGCATTCTTTTTCTTAATGAAAAGCTCAGTGCAGTCTGGGCAGAGTGGCTGGAACCTGCTGGCGGGTTGTGGGTACACGGGAAAGGTGGTTAAGGATGACTCCAAGGTTACGTCTTTCCAATGTTCGGATAGTAAAAAAAAAAAAAGAAAAAAGAAAAGAAAAAAAAATTCCCCCTATTTTATAGAATAATGGCAATAATTGGGTTTTAAAAATGACCTTACTTGGCAAAGGAAACCGCGGGCCCTTCACACTGACTTGCTATTATGTTTTACATTTTGAATGCCACTGGTCTGTGAAATCTCAAGTCCGGGCTGGGCGATGTCTGAGCAGGACTGCCCAGGCCGGAGCGAGTCCTGGAAAAGTGCCCTCGGCCAGAAGGGGCTGGCGGAGACTTGGCTCTGACTTAGCGGTGCCAGCCCAGCCGGGGAGGGAGAGAGTAAGGAGGGCTTCCCAGGGCTGGCCCCGCCTCCCTCTGTGGTCCCGCCCCCAGGACCTCTCCGCCTGGTGTACCGCCCCCGCCCCGCCCCCCTGCAGTGGAGGGGGGGGGGCGGCATTGTCACACTTGCTCCCCTCCACACTCCCAGCCCTTTGTGGTGCAAACGCTCCAGGGGTCTGGTGTCTCCTGTGGCCCAAATGCCCTTCTGGGTTTCTCGGCATCTGGGCACACGTGCCAGGCGGTCTCGGGTTCCTGGTCATCGCAGACCATGTGGGCCAGTCCATGCGGGTCCTCCAAGCACCGACCGATGCGACCGCATGGCGAAGGCCTGCCGATCCCTCCCCGACAGCAAGCAGCACCTCTGAACCCCTTCCCCTGTGCGCACAAGAGGTCCAACCAAGGCCATCTCGGAGGACACTCTGAGCCTGTTTGAAGTCATCCTTCGGCGCCCTTCGTTCCTTCTGCCCCTTGGGTATGTGGGCAGCGGCCCAAAGATGTTGGTTGGCCTTCACTGGCACATCCCCTGGATTAACCTGGAAAAGGCGCCGCCACGGTGGCGGTGAGGGGGACGCGGCAGCACTCGGGCCATCTCTGCTGCAGTGAGCGAAGCCCGCATCTTCGGGCGGTCCGGTGCAGGAGGGAGCAAACCGGCAGGAAACCAGTACACGGGCGGCAACCGCTCCGGCAGTGCTTATTTAGGTGTTAGTCTGAACTGCCAACGGCCCTGTGCGATCCCCCTTTTGCAGAGGGGACACGGAGGACTGCCCCAGCCCCCCGGGGGTCGACCTCACGCCATGCTCGGCGCTGGGGTCTGAGACTCTGAGACGTGGGAAATGCCCGGCTTCTTCATCCCCGCGTCTGAAGGCTTAGTCCGAGGGCCCGTCGTTCCGAGGTGGGGGGGCACAGAGTTCCCCGTCATGGCCGCCCAGGGCCACCCCTTTTGGGGTCTTGCCTAGGTGAGATTTCTCCCCACCTGGGGGCCCACGCACTGCATTCCCATCCCTGCATGGGGCAGTGCCACTCTTTTCCCTCCTGTTGATCCCCAAAGTATTCCTTTTTCAGGGGTGTCTGGGTGGTGCAGTCAGTGAAGCATCCGACTGTAGATTTCAGCTCAGGTCATGATCTCGGGGTCGCAGGATGGAGTCCCACGTTGGGCTCCCTGCTCAGCGTGGAGTCTGCTTCTCCCTCTCCCACTCCCCCTGCTTGTGTTCCCTCTCTTGCTGTCTCTCTCTCTGTCAAATAAATAAATCTTTTAAAATAAATAAATTAATAAATAAAAAATAGAGTCTAACCCTGAAAACCAAATCCCCGGGACAGACTTCCCTCTCCCCCAATCAGGCCAGGCCTTCCACCGGACCTCCTGGGTTCCCCACGGGGCCTGCCTGAGCCATCTTCTGTCTCTGAGAAAGAGTAGCATTAAAGGCTAGAATCCTCTGCCTTCTGGCTTCCAGGGGAGAAGGCCGGCCCTCCCATGGGAGGGATGCCCCAGGAGATGCTGCGGGAGCAGGCGGGTACCCCCAAAGGAGCCTTAATGGTGTGACAGCCCTAAGCTGGGGAGTCGAGGAGCAGTGATGGATTCTCCCTTCCCGAGTCTCTTTGCAGGGGCAAAGTCGGGAGTCTGGCCGCTCTGAAGGGCTGGCTTGGTGGCCGCAGCCCTGCCCCCTAATTAAATGGAAGAGCCGAGGGAGCAGGGTAATGAGCTGTGTCCCCTGGCCACAGAGAGGGACGCCTTCCTTCATCGCGCAGCCACTAGACTAGCCAAAATGCTCTCAGGGGCCAAGACACATGTTTTAATTTAGAGATAAAGTCAAAAGGAATGCAGCGATGTGAGAAGGAGGCCGGGTGAGCCTATCTCGGGGGTCCACGGAAACTCCCAGGCCCTCCCCGATCTCTGATGACTGTGGGAAGTGTCCTTGTCTAGAGGCAAAAGAGGTCCACAGGAGTGTCGGCCGCTACAAGCTTCGGGTTACAAAGAGGGCCGTCTGAGGCCTGGAATTTGACATCATCTGGATGGAAAATCTTCTTTTACCGGAAGAGGAATAGAGAAACGGCCCCCCCATCCCCCAAGGAAAGGGTCTTGCCCGAGGTCCTGCCCATGTCCCCTGAGGGTCTCTCATCCCTAGAGGGGCCGTCGCAAGCTGTTGGAAAAACCGGGGAGCGAGGAGAGGATGCCGGGAGGGGGCCCTGAACTCAGGGGGACAGAGACGTGGCAGAGAGGCCCGGAAAACAGAGCGGAGGCCGTGGCCGTCACCATGGGAGATGCCTGTCGCGCTTGGCTTTGTGCCTTCCAGAGCAAAGCCAGAAACCCCTGGGGAGGCCATGGGGTGAGGTCGGTGGCAGGAAGGGGGGAAGAGGCACTTTTCATCAGTCAAGGGCAAATGCTGGTGGGCTGTAAAAATTCAGAAGCCCAGGCCCACCTCTGCCCTTCTCAGATGAGGAGCCTGGGGCCCTCCGCAGGATAGACAGACACAGGGCTGGGAGCTGGGTCTTCTCCGTGGCCTTGCGGGGCCGACTGGAGGCGTGGGCCCTCCCTGCCTGCTTCCTTCTAAGGACTGACTGGAACTTGCTTTTCCCACCTCGACCCCCTTTCGTTTTCTCTTCCTTGCCCCTGGTAGAGGCCTTGGGTGAGACAGCGTGAAGACAGACGTGGCATCGGCTTCATAAAGCATCCGAGTGATGTCACGACAGATATGTATAGCCGAGGCCTCCCCTGAAACGCATCTGTGACGTGGAGACCTGAGCTTCTCTCCAGGTGGACGGTGGGGACCGCGGCCCGGAGCCGGGAAGCCATCATCACCCCTCAGGGACCCAGTGGAGAGGCTGGGGGAGGCTGGGGGAGGCTGGGGTAAGGGATGTCAGAAGAAAGAGAAGTGTCCCCGGGATGGAAAGGGGACCACGACCCCAGCTGGAAACAGACCTGCCACGAGGGGGGCTCCACGAGTGACGGAGAAGACCTCCCCGTCAGCGGGAAGGACGGACCCACGGCCAAGGGCACGGGTGACGTGGAGCACGCTCGGGGAAACGGTACAGTTCTAAGCTGCCGTCACGCACACACAGAAAGCCCCGGAGAAACAGCTGTGTGATGTCAGGGACGGGAAGGTTCCTCTCCGCCGTGCAAAATCACACACCACGAAGGAAAGGGTCGGCAAATTTAACTAATCACAAATACTCAGTACTTTCTACTGATTTAAAAATCACCGCCTGGTGGTGGATATTGAGGAGGGCACATATTGCATGGAGCACTGGGCGTGGTGAATCTTGGAACACTGAAAAAATAAAATTAAATTTAAAAAAAAAAATCACCACCACCACCAAAACGAAGGGAAAGGGCAAGCCATTGACTTAGAAAAGGTCATTTCTCACCATTTTTATGGGGAACCTTTCAAATACCTCCAACAGTTGAGAGAATACCCAGGGTCCCACCCCCTACGTGAGGGGTGGGCAAACCACGGCTCACAAGCCAAGTCCCGCCTGTCTCCTCTGTTTGTGTGGCCTACGAGCTAAGAGTGATTTTTATGTTTTTGAAGTGGTAAAGAAGAAGGACGATACTTTGTGACATGTGAAAATTATATGAAACTCAGACTGTAGCATCCATAAATAACGTCTTATTGGGAACCTGCCCCTCCACTTGACGAACCGTCTATGGGCGTGTTCATCACGTACCCGGAGCCCAGGGGCTACGGCAGAGTGCACGTGGCTGGCAGTGCAGAAAATATTTACTCTCTGGCCCTTTAAGAAAAAAAAAATTGTTGACCTCTGACTCAGAGTTCTACGATTAATATTTTCCTGTGCGTGCTTTATCACATATCCACCTAGCTATGAAAAGAGATATTTGCAAATCAGATCCTAGCAAAAGATGAAGATCCAAAACACCTTGAAAAGGAGCGGGCCCTGCCTTTCTCTGAGGCAGCCTGGAAGGGACAAGAAAAAGCGCCAGAGAGGAGTAAAGGACCCGTTTGCTCCTTCGTCTGGACTCCGCGTGTATTTAGAATTTTCTGACAGTAAGACTATGATCGCTGCTGTTATTTTTTTCCTGGTAATGGACCAGACCCGTCTGGGTGTTGCAAACAAAGAATTGTGCTTCATTCTGTTTTTGGAAGATTTTTGGATTAATGTGGACTTTATGCTCCAAGGAAGGAAGCGAGGTCCACGCTGAGCTGCGTGGGTCTGGAGGCCGTCCATGACCTCCATCGGTATTTGTTATATAAATGCAGCCCTGAATCTCTGAGGCCGGCGATGAGTCCCGAGCCCGTGCATCACCAAGGTATTGCCCTCACTTGCCTGTGATGGGAATCTCTGGCCTAACGAGGGGCTCTGGGAGAGACTGCAGGGAAGGTGCCAATTTCATTAGCCACGATGCCTGGTGGGAGCTGCAGGCATGATCTGGAATGTTCCCTGCATGGAAGGTGCTACCCTATAGGTAAGAGCCACACGCCATTCTCCCAGGTCCCCATAATGCAAGGAAGAAGGGGAAGCGCGCCCTCCGGCATGAAGCGGGAAAAGCGTTTTGTGCAGGTGTTGGCTGCACCATTTTTGGCTTTCTAGGTAGCTCCTGAAAACAAGCTTCAAAATAGTTCCATAAAAGGCAATGTGATTGCAAACAGGTGTCTCAAAAATGCATAATATGGTCTACTGTTACTGAGTAACATTTTTAAAAAAAGAATAGAAGAGCAGTCGGTTTGGGGTAGTGAAAAAGATCAGAAAAGCGGTATAATTGGGCAATTCACAAGCGGCTGGCAAGGCATCCAGGCTCCAGATGCCGATTCCTTCGCCGTCTCTGAAACAGTGTGTGCTGTTCTTTGATTGCAAAGATGTCTTCCCTGGGCACCGAAAATTAATTGGACATTCCCTCGGAGGGGCTGTCGTGGTTTTATTTTTTATTTTTTCATTTTGGCAAATTGGAAAGCCTGGAGTGTGTCAGCCCACTCATCTGACATTCATTCCTAGGGAAAAGGAGCATACATTGGGTATCTATTATGTGCTCCACCCTGTGCCAACAATTATATTCCTTCATTCCTTCATTCATTCGTCTGTTTGGGAATCTCATGGTCACGGTCATGATCCTGCGCTTCAGGAGCTGCTGAACTGCAGGGACTTTTGATAGACCAAGCATAAGAATTCCACGCTTCCTGTCGATGATTGGTTTAGTCATGATCACGTGACTCAGTCTGAGTTAATGAGACTTGAGGGCATGTCTTTCGAGCTTCTGGAAAAGGTTTCTTGAAAATGGTCACAAGCATTTTCTTTAAGGGTGGTGAACATACTAACAAACAGACACGAAGATGTGTCCTTTGTCTTGCTGTCCTTCTCCTAATGCCGTGTGAGGATGTCAGCCTGGAACTTCGGCAGCCATCTTGTGCCCATGAGGGCACCAGCCTGGAGACAAACGTCTGTATGCTGAGGGTGTCAGAGCAGAAAGATGGAAGAAAATTAGCCTTGATGGCACAGAGGAGCTGTGAATTAGCCGGCCCTGGGATAGTCCTGTCTTTGGATAATTATATGTAAGATGTTAGATATCTGGTTTGTTGAAATTGTTTGGAGTCACATTTTGTCAGATGTGTGTAGCAGAGGATGGTTCGATCAGTTAAGTGTCTGCCTTCAGCTCAGGTCATGACCCCAGAGTCCTGGGCTCAAAGTCCGGCATGAGGCTCCTTACTCAGCAGGGAGCCTGCTTCTCTGCCTCTCCCTGGCTCGTTCTCTCTCTCTCTCAAATAAATAAATACAATCTTTAGAAAGCTCTCTGATTATAGACGGTTCTGGTCTGTTTCCTCCGGTCCGAGTAGGCAGGAGTCTCGTCTCTGTTCAGCTCCCTAGCCCCACTGTCTATCATCACGCCTATCACAGAGTGGCTGCTCAGTATTTGTAGAATGAATGGGCACGATACCTAAATTATTCCATTGAACTTTTATACCAACTCTGTGAGATAGATAGGACCACCTAATTTAAAGCAGAGTGAGCCGAGTCTCAGAGAGGTTAAGTAACCTGCCTCACATCACAGAGCAATAAATCCAGCTCTGTCTGCTTCTTGTTCCAGCCTTCCCTGAAGCCTTTAAGTGCAAGACTGTGGACGAAGTCAGAGTGGCAGCGTGCGTCTGTGACACGTCTGTGGTTGGATTCAGCTCTGCGAGATTGCAGCTCCGACGCCCGCTCAAATGGTCACGTGGCTTCCGTTTGTGTGGTTCCATGGTGTGTTGGGACATGGACGTTCTTGCAGGGTTCTTGCTGCTGCCCTGTAAGGAGGGTGGGAGGGGGAACCGTTCACATCTTAGGAATGCCAAGGCAATACTGAGAGCAGGAGAGTAAGATGATCTTTCCTCCCCCATTATTGTGGTAATTGAAAGGCTTCATGGGACGAAAGTCATCCGGGAGCTGGAAGACACTGGACGCGGTGTGCAATTATTTCGGGAGCCCCAGGAAGAGGATTTGCAAAACGACAGGTTCATAATTACAGTAACGGCAAGCAATTATTAAGCTCCTACTCTATGCCGGGCACTGCATCAAGCACTTTACTTGAATTTTCTCATTTAACTCTTAACGGTGTTAGAGAAGAAAAGCTGCTGTTATCTGAGATCTGCAGGAGACAACTGAAGCCCAGAAAGCCTGAGTGATTCTGCCAAAGTCACACAGCTCTAGTCGGAGGAGCCAGAATTGAGCCCAGTGTGACTTGGTCACTATAATAAACTGCTCAGCTGCTCCTGAGTATTCTGCCACATAGCTGTGGTCTCTGATACAATCAACCAAACAGGAAATTGTACTTTTCCATCACCTTCAAGGATGACCGAAAAATGGCCCAAAATAAGATGGCCTTTGCTGAGTAATTTAGACTCATCTCTGCCTGTCATTCTTCCATTGTGGCTTTGCTTCTTGTTGTTAAAGGTGATTAATTGTAAGAATCGTCCCATTCAGAAAGACAAATAGCCTCCTGGTGAGGGTCCTCTCGTTAACTCTGTATGACTACAATCATCCGAGCTAATCGATAGTGAAGGTGTCGGATGAAAGAGGGAAAGATCCCCGCGCACACATACACCGCACTCAGTGCGATTTCAGCTGTAGCTTCTGCTACGGAGGGGGCAGCGTGCTCACTACACAACCTGGAAAAGCGGCTGAAGAGGAAATTCGGGCATCGCATGCATGCAGTAGATTTTCTCTTCCTACAAAGCGCTGAGAAGGTCCTTAAGCCCCACCTACGACCAAAATGCGAAGAGAAAAAGATGAGCATTTGGTCCCAGGCACCTGTAGGAGACATAATTGCCAAATCAGAGGAGGGCCACGCCTCTGGCTTGTGTGGCAGGTTTGAATACCAGGGGGAAAGTAGGCAAAGTTTTGGAGGAGCAGCGAGTAAAGACCCTGCCCTTGCTGTGGGGGTCTTGTGCGCTTCTAGAGCATGAACTCTCCAGCCCCGATGCCGAGGAATGAGCATCCCGTATGGGATGGACAGTCAAAATGGGGACCGGGTGGGCATGGAGAAGCAGGGGACGATCCCTGCCCCAGACGACCTGCCCCAGATGACATCCGGCAATCCAGGACAGGGGTAGGGTCCTGCCTTAACTAGCTCCTCACTCATGGACCTGGGAGGTGAGACTTCCATTCACGGAAGACCCCCATGGGGGCTATAGCTACATATGATATTATGGTAAATACATATTTAGGCTTCAGTGTTTGGTTAGAGACTCTACACCGTTGATTGTATGGTCTGCAGTCAGTACTTAGCCAGGGTCCCTTCCTTTTTAGAAAACCTTGACCTTCGAGAGCATTTACAGGTAATGATCTGGAGCTTACCCACATAAAATGCCGGTGGACAGGGGATTTGCTACGAACCACTTGGGTGGCAATCGAACTCCAGGGATCGAAGTCTTTCATACTTCCGAAGGTGGTCGTTCTTCTTCTGAAAATATATGCCCATCACCCAGGCTACCGCAATGCTCCATGCACGTCATTTACAACAGTGGCGATCTGAGAACAAGCGACGTGTCCAACCATAGGGAGTGCTTAGGTGAAGTGGCGCGTCCACTTTTAAGGGACTATCCGGGAGCTGTCAGGAATTATGCTCACGGAGACGGTGATAAATGGACGCGCTTACCATGTAGAGCGAAAAAGCAGCACTCGAAATCGAATGCACACTGATTATAATCTATAAAACAATAATAATCCTATATGCTAGAGTGAAGCCAGAGCATGAGTCACGTCTGGGTGAGGATCCAGATCTTTCTGAGCGTGCTTGGTCATCTTGTGGCGTGGGCTCCCAGGGGCACGTTTGCATGTGCCGGCTGGCACGAGGTTGTACGGGAGGCACCAGAGGGGTACGCCCTGGGGAACCAGCATAGTCTGCCTTCAGTATATGGTTCCCTGACCCACTTCCATGGGTCGGCCCGAGGGAAGGAGGGCTGCAGGGGGATACCAGGCGCTGTTTTCACGAGGTGTGCAGGTGTCTGTCATATAGCGCGTTCCTGGCAGAAACCCACGCGGCAGCCCCCTTGCTGGCTGGCGGCAGCCCCCTTGGGCACCTCAAAGTGGTCGAGGGGGTGGTGAGGTCCTGTCACCCCAGGGCGGTCTCAGATGTGGGCATCACCAAGGGCAGCTTGAGAATACAGCAGCTTGGTTGGGCCTTTTTTGTGACCACATACCAGGCACATCCGTGTGACTGCAAGAAGTGTGTAGTGTGTGTGTGTGTGTGTGTGTGTGTGTGTGTGTGTGTGTGTGAACTGACAGGCAGCGCAAAACCAGAGAAGCAACAAGACTACTTGGGCCGGGCTGGGTTGCAGAAATCTTTTTTTTTTTTTTAAGATTTAATTAATTTATTTATTTGAGAGAGAGCATGCGTGCCCGAGCAGGGGGGAGGGGCAGAGGGAGCGGGAGAAGCGGACTCCCCAGTGAGCAGAGAGCCTGATGCGGGGCTCGATCCCTTGACCCTGAGATCATGACCTGAGCCCAAGGCAGACGCTTAACCGACTGAGCCCCCCAGGCGCCCCTGGCTTGCAGAAATCTAAGTGACCCATACATACCTAAGTGTGTGGAGGGAAACCTATCAAAACACTAGCAGTAGAAGAGGGGAAAAAAAAAAAAAGGAGCGCGGGGTAGACAGATGACCTTCACGGCACCCCTCAGAGATAGAGCGTAGGGTCTAGGCAGGTCCTTGAAGTAACTGCCATCCCCACAGAAAGGATGACTAGCGACAGCCTCTGGCCATCCTCAGATACTCAGCTCTTAGCTCAGACCCTTTCCTAGGAATGCAAAGGTGTATCGGCCCAACCTTGACCTTCTAGGAGCTCCGAGTGCAGCACCAAACCCCTGCCTGTCTCTCCAGGCTCAGCCCTGCTCCTCTCCCATCCCCCACCCCCCACCCCGCTCTGCACTCCCCTCACTTTCTTCTAGCTCCCTGCTACCTCAGGGACTTTGCAGGTGCTAATCCTTTTGAGGAGAAGACTATTCCCTTTCCCCCTCCTGGCTAACTCGCACTCACAGCCCAGGGCTCGGCTTACCTCACTCCCTTCTCACAGGCTCACCCCCACGTCAACCCCTCAGTCTCGCAGTCCTGCGTGCTCACTGCTCCCTGATTTTTCCCCTCAGGGCACTTCTCAGCTTACAATCTTAGATGTGTGTCGTTTAATGGGATCGATTTCTAGCTTCCCTGTGGGACTGCGAGCTCTGTGAGGGATGGGGCTATGAATGCGGGCTTGGCACCGAGCGAGTGATTTGTTGGATGGATGGATATACGGATGGATGGATGGATGGATGGATGGACGGACGGACAGATAAATGAGATGGGAATGAACATGTTATAGCAGGGATAGTGACAAGGTTAGTGTGACAGGAAGGAAAAGTACATGAAATGACCCCAGGGGTGACATGCGAGCCGGACTAGACAGTGGCTGGTCAGTCACACAGAGAACAATGGGCAGTCACAAAGGGTCGTAGAGAAGAGGTTAAGGGGACTAGTTTAGGATGGGGACAGAGAGGAGGCGATAGCCAGGAGACAGCCAAAAGGAGACACGGGCCACAAGTCTCTGCATGTGTCTGTCCATCCTCTTGCCCTTCAAACCGGCTTACCTGCCTTCCCTGCCGGACTACCCGTGACTGACTCTGAGGCCCCTCCTGCCCCCAACCAGTGCCTGTGCCCACGCCCCTGGGAAGCCGGCACAGGGCTCCCAGCTTCGCTGCCAGCGTCCTGACACGGTCTTGGGTGGACGCCCTGGTCGAGTCCCTACCCCTGGCAGCCAGGCCCTTGGAGGCCAGGAGCTAGTGGAAACTCCAGACGAGAAACCTCTCTGCCCCTCACACTGGTGTCAGGGCCCTGCCCGCCGAGCACAGCCTGGAGCAAGGTGCCAAGAGGCCTGGCTTCCTCCGCCTGGGCCCTGAAGCCGCTGAAGGACCGTCAGCGGGAGAGCCCGAGCACCTTACAGCTGGCGGGTCGGGCTGCCCTGCAAAGGGCCACAGGCCGGGAGGTTTCGATAGCAGAGCCGTATTTCCGCTCAGCCCTGGAGACTAGGAGGCTGAGGTCGAGGCGTCGGCAGGCCGGTTTCTTCCAAGGCCTCCCTTCTTGCTTGTGGATGGCTGTCTTCTCCCTGTGTCTTCACGTGGCCTTCCCTCTGTGTCTGTCTGGGTCCTCATGTCCTCTTCTTACAAGGACACTGGTCACACTGGATCAGGGCCCCCCTCCCCCCGGTAAATCTATTTTAGCTTAGTTACCTCTTTGAAAAGCCCATCTTCAAATACGGTCACATTCTGAGGTCCTGGGGTTAGGACTTGAACAGAGGAATCTGGGAGGGGGACACAACTCAGCCCGTCACAGGAGCCCAAGATCAACATGCAGAGTCCCCCAAGCTCCCCATTATGCCGACTAGAACGTGGGGCCTGAACGGAAGGGGAGGCGGAGAAGGGAAACCCGGGGGAGCTGGGGCTGCCTCCTGTGGGAACACAGTGGGAGGACATCTCCAACCCTTCGACCCTCCCCGCCACAGCCCTCCTGGGGACCTGGTCCTCCCAGCCATCAGCTCTCAGGCAGCCGTGAGGCTAATTGCTTGGCAGGGATGCCACGGGGGGGGGGAGAGAAGCGGCCTCGAGCAGGCTTTGAGCTCCTCCGAGATAGGGCGTCTCCAGCCCAGAGCTTATCAGCACGCCGCTGGGTCAGGATCCAATAATTAGAATGACATTCCCGAGCAATTTGGTGGAGCGTTTGCCCTTCCATTCACGCCAGCCAGACGGGGCCTCTGGTTTTGCAGCTTCTGAAAAACAAGAAATTCCAGTAAGGGATTAGTGACTTAATTATAAATGCGGCTTGGAAATGCAAAGGTTATTAAGAAGGGGAAAAGATACATGCTAATAAGAGACACGCTATTAACAACAGAATAAAGATTCATTGTTGGCGCCGCCGTAAAGTTTTCCAAGTTCAGTAATAAAAACCACCTGGTCCGCGGAGGGCTGGCTGCCATGGGGACAGGCCCCGGCGCTGGCACTGGCTAATGAGGCGTGTCCTCCCCGCCTCTGATCCTGCTCCCTGAGGGGCTCGGGCTTCCTGGTACAATTGGCCCCCAGGCCTCAAACCACCCCGGGAAGTGCTGGGCCTGTGCCCATTCGTGGGAAGGGCACAGCGAGGCGCAGGGGAGCCATGGGGGGAGGTAGCGGGGCCCCAAGGCTAGTCTGACTCCCGCAGCCTCTGAAGGCCCACCGGTGGGAGAAGCAGAACGAGCCAGCGCCGACCAGAAGCTGGGATTCTGGGAAGGGGCTCTGCCCTCCCAGGTCAAAGCCAGCGCCCTCTCAACCGCGGCGATGAGGACTTCGCCCAGAGCCGGGAATGTTACTAGCTTGTCTGTGAACTTGGACTTGCCCACTGGGAGACTATTGGAAAGGAACTGACCCACGTGCCAGGGCTTAAACCAGGTGCGTTGTTCACATGAAGTCCTTTCATCTCTGCAACCATCTCGTGGAGCATTACTGTTCCCACAGTTCACCGAAGGAGAGACAGAGGTTCACAGAGGTGACAAAATGCGCCCAAGGTCCTGGAGTGAACCGGGGGCAGGGCTGGGATTCAACGCCAAGGCCAGGGTCGTCCTCACAGGAGGGGGGAAGCAGGGCCCGAAGGCACTCGGACCCGAGGTTCCCTACTGGCAGGGCTGGGTCTTCCTCCCGCGTTCTCAGACGCAGGGCTCAAACCCCAAGTCACAAACAAGCTTCACGAGGATCTGGGTCACCAAGTGAGGCTTCTTTACTAATTAACCAGCTGTGCCCACGTGCGTCTCCCCAGGGCCACCAGGCCGCCTGCTCTCCCACTGCACATGCCCAGGAAGTAGCTTCCCAGAGTTTCCTCGGGGGCTAATTGCTCCGGATAATCACCGTATGGCTGATGGGGTGCGGGGAGGAGGTAAGAAGGGGCAACTAATCTCACCTACACCTTCCCTCTCCTGCCCCCAGGACACGAATCGTGAGTTAAGGTGGAGTTGGTCAGGCCCCGGCAGGCGGGGTCAGGAGACTTGGGTCCCAAGGGACCAGGTGGAAGGCCCTAAGAGATGGATATGGGGCGGGCAGGCAGATGGGCACCCTTGAGAGAGGGGAGGAAAGATCCACCCAGAGCAGACAGGGAGACCGACGCCCCTGCCCCTCCGCACCGACTTAGCGGGCCAGCTCCATCAGGGAGCACGCCTGCCCCATCCCTTGTCGCGGCGCCCTGTGCCTCTCTGCGTCTTGGCCCCTCTCGTCCTGGGCCAGTCCCAGGCTCAGCCTGACCCCGACTCGGGGCCCCGCAGGACTCCCCCAGGCCACCCCGTCCCTGCCCACCAGCACTTCCGGCTGCCCTGGAGAACTGCCTGGGACAAAGGGAGGAAGAGAAAATGAGGAAAGAATGAGGCTTCTTCGGACACCAAGTGGGGGAGCCCCCGAGAGAGAGAAACCCGAGCATGGACCGCGCTGTGCGGGGGGGTTGCGTCCGGTCTCTGCTCCTGGCCGGCTGCCTCTGTGCCTCAGCGTTCTCCTCTGTGAAATGGGGCTAACTCGTCACTTGTACGGCTGCCATGGAGATAAAACGGGATCCTGCGGACCAGTATACGGATAGACCGCCTCTGCGATCTAGCGTCCTTGTTACTGAATATGCGTTTCCCTGCTCCTGACAACTGATTAAGCCAACCTAAGGCTTTGTTTTGCTTTACTTTGCTTTGGGTGTTAGCCAGGAGGGTTATTTCGGTGTTTTGTTTGTTTGTTTGTTTTTTTAAGGAAGAGACCTTTGGAACCCCCTGGAGGCTCTGTCCCAACCCAGCCCTCAGGACACCTGACCGCCCACTCAGGAGGGCTCTCAGGGGCAACTCCAAGGCCTGTACAGCGGTCCAGCACCCGTCCTGCGTCCCTCGGGCAGTGTCCTCTGACCAGCTTCAGACCGATGGGGGGGCAGCCCGGCCACCTGCTGCCCCAGAGGGAGACGGGGTACGGGCGGGGGCGGGGTGGCAGAACCCTGGAGGAAGGTGGGTGAGAGCAAAGGGAAAGGGGGCCAGGGGGAGGGAGACGGCTCATCTAAGATGGGGAAACTAATGAAGAAATCTCCATCTAATTAGGCTGCAGTTTTAATCAGACAGAGTTTCCTTGGCAAAACCTGTTTGCATGTTTTCTGCCATTCAGCCAACGTGTTAATTAGGCAAAATATTAATAATGATATTCACTTCGGGAAAGTTAAGAGGGGAGGGAAAGGTGGAAGTGACAGTTGGGGATTCGCAGAGGGGCTCCACGTTGCAGGTGGCGTGAGAGAGTGGAAAGAACGTGGCCCGGGCAGGGTGCCCCAGGGCCCTGGCGGCCGCTCCGCTCCGAGCCTGTCTCCTCGTCCGCACAGTGGGAATGGGCGCCCTTCCTCACCACTTGTGGAGGCTTAACCGAGGTGACCCGTGTACGGAGCCGTTCGGGGCAGGTGCGGCCCGCTGGTTTGGGCCCTGCCTGCACCGGTCACCCACCTCTGAGCTGGCATCCTCACTGCCCCACCGGTCACACCCTGTCCCCCGGCACAGTCTCCGGCTGGCCTCCTGCTTCCTTTCCTGTCCACCGAGTCCGGCATCGGGATGTGGGGAGGCTCCTGCAGGTGCACCTTGCCTCTACCTTGCAGCCAAGCCTGTCTAGAACCAATGTGCTGCCTGGCCGCACCCCCGTTCCGGGCATCCCAGGCCCCCACTGCACACCCTCCAGACTGGGTTCCTAAGAAGGAGCTCCCTCCTAACTCATAATAGTGTATCACAGAAAAAGGAACCTTAGAAATCAGCCAGCAAGCCTCCTTCCCCTCAGGACCTGGAGCCCCTCCATGACATTCCAACCAGTCTTCTCTTGGATACACCCTGTGACGGGGCACTCACACCCACCAATGCTGCCTGACCTTCAGGCGATCTAGGCTCCTCTCTGCTTGCATTAAAATACTTCTGGCTATGATGTTTAGTCATTAGACCCAGTTCTGCCCCCTGAAACAGACACAAAAGCCCAGTATCTCTCCCACAGGGTCTTTTCTCCGGGATCTGCAGCCCCAGCCTCCAGGAAGGTCCTGGCAGACCTGGTGCTGCCTCTTTGAATGTTTCCTGAGCACCTATTATGTGCCGGGCACTGAGTCTGGGCATCTCCCGCATGGCGTGTGTGCCAGCTAATCAAACAGGACTCGGTACCCTCTTACGGCTGAAAAAACTAAAGCTCAGAGCTGTGAAAATTACTCAGGCTCTCTCGGTAATTTACTCATTGAGGAGAGGCTAGAACTCTGCCTTCGTATTGTACCCCATGATCTTTCTAGAAGAAACCCAGAAACGGTTCATGCAGCAGCTCTGTGCTTCCCTAAGCCCTGTGAGGGGAGCCCTGTCATCCTATCCTCCCCGTTCTACAGATGAGGGACCCGAGCCTCGGACGCGTGACGCAAACTGCCCGTGTTCACAGGAGCCACAGAATGGGCAGCTTGCCCAGGTCTGCCCTCTGCACTCGGGGCAAGGAGAACCACAGCCTTCTGGCCCTCACGGGGCACCGTCCACCGTTCCGGGGACTCGGCTAATGCTGGTTAATTGCATTTGCAGTGGGCGGTAGGGCTGGCGCTCCGGCGTTTAATGCCTCCTACTCCCCTTTAAAATCCCGAGCCCGTCTTTGTAGTTCACGTTCAGGGAGAGGCTGGTGAACCCTTTTAACTGCAGCCAGAGCACTTGGCTGAGTTCCTCTTGCCCGGGGTCAGACGCGTTGCACACCTCCCAGCCGGCCGTGAACAAGGTGATTATGAGCTAATAACCGTGGTTCCAGAACCCCAAGTGAGCACTGACCAGGGGTAATCCCGAAGGCAGCTCTCAGGTAGGCGTGGGAGCGGCGACTTACCTCACCCTTTGCGGCCACAAAACAGGAATTCTCTTTGTAATGGCATAGAGCCCTGACTCCTCTCTTTGCCCGCTGTCATCACTGGGCAGCTGCAACCAAGTTCTGGACCCCAGAGGGTCGTGCTGGGGCCCTGCCAGTTACAGAAAAGGAGACAGGCTCTGCAACGGGGTGGGGGGGCGCCCAAGGGCTTCCAAGGGCTAGTGGCGGGCAGCGCCAGGTGGAAAAAACCCTGTCACCCACCTGTGGACCTCTCGGTCTCACCTTCTCAGCTCTCAGAATCTGCAGAGGTATTTGTTTGCTTGCTTGCTTGCATGTTTGGGGGTCCAGCCCCCGGCGCAAGCTGCCAACCAGCCTACTGCTGGCCCCTTCTAGATCCTCTAATGCTATAATATTATTGATGATTTCGATGTCAGCCCCGATTGCCGAGGGGGTGCTGAGCCCCTCGGATGGCCAAGGCAAGGAAAAGCACAGGGTAGGTGAGAACAGAGTTGGGGGTTGGGAGGTCCTGCGAAGGAGCCCCGCAGACACAGCATTAACTTGTTATGTAAATACCTCATTCAATTATTCCTCCTCCTCCTCCTCCTCCTCCTCCAACACGCAGTGGGCTAATCACTCATGCCTGGCTGGTTCATGAATATTAAACCCAGCTCCCTTGCCAGAGCATCTCAGCGGTGGGAAACCTTGGCCTCCAGGGGAGAGAAAGGCGAGAGCCCGGAACCCCACCTTTAGTGAGGCCTGGAACTGCAAGGGGAGGCCTTGGGTGCCTCATTTTCCACATACGTAGCAGATGGTTGCACTCATCAGTCCACAGAGACACTGAGCGCCTGCTTCTGTGGAGACACCGGGCTAAACCCCGGCAGGACTGGCTGTGTGTCCTGAGGCAAACGACTCAGTGTCTCTGGGCCTCAGCGTCCTCATCCGTAAAACGGGGTAGCAACATTTGCCTCTGGTAATGTTCTGATTCGTGACCCAATACATATGTAACGTGTGACTGTATACTGCATACAATTAGAGACTCCTAAGTGAATGCTCCCTGCATGACAGAAACCAGGCTTGCCCTCTGGGAGCTCAAGGTCTGGATTTGGGGGTTGTCTACTGAGGAGGAAGGAGCCTGAGGGAGGGAGCCAGAGGGAGGGCAGGGCAGGTGGCAGGTGGAGGCCGAGGTGGGAGAAGATCCCATAGCCTGGGGTAGGTGTGGAGGGCTTCCTGGCAGAGGCGGGCTTGGCACGGACTATAAAGATTACATTTATTCATTCACTCGTGCACTCAGTACATAATTATTGAGCACCTGTTATGTGCCAGGCACTTGGACTAGGGCAGTGAATAAAACACTCTGTCCTTAAAGAAGCCCCTTAAGACGGCCCCAAGTCCTTAGACAGTCCTCCCATCGAGAGGTGGCCATCTAGCCCTTCCCGTGAACCCAGGCTGGCCTCACAACTTGTTTGATTAGTAGAATGAAGCAGAAGTGATATTCTGAGCCGACATCAAAAAGAGGTCTTGCAGCTTCCCCGTGTGCTTCTTACAACACTCACTCCAGGAGCCCTGGGCCTTCCTGGAGAACGTCCAACTGCGGGTAAGGCGAGGAGGCCGGTGTAGGAGCTCCAGTCCCACTGAGCCCTGCCTTCCCGCTCTCCTTGCTCAGGCAGCGGGCCAGCTGGCAAAGCCGCGAGGGTGTCCCATCCCTGCCCGCCAACCGAAGACCACAGAGTGACCCCCATAGTCAGGAAACGAAACCAAAGAACTACCCACCGAGCCAAGCCTGAATGCCCCTCACTCACGGAACTGTGAGCACGCACTGCGAAGAGGACAGATGAGCGATGACCCAAGAAGGTGAGAAAACGCACCTCTCTGGAAGAAGAGAGTTCCGGGCAGAGGGAACAGCCAGTGCAAAGGCCCTGGGTCCGGGGTGCACCTGGATCGTACAAGGGAGCGGCCGGGGGCTGGTGGGGCTGGCGTGGAAGGGGCGGCCAGCTTGCCCGTGGGGCGAGTCTACAGACTGGGACACCGAGGTCCAGAAGATGATGAGCCCAAAGGCCTGTATCTCTGTCGGGAAAGCCGGGCGAAAAAGCATTCTGTGATTCCGTGGCCACGATTTTCCAGCCGTCTCCCCTCCCCTCTCATTTCCTATCCTTCTAGAACATTTCGCCAGCCCCACCCCCTGGCACCAACTCCACCATTCTCCCCTTTTAAGGCCTGAGTGCCTCTGGCCCCCCTGCCTCTGGGGCTGCCCTGCTAGACAGACCCTTTGAGGGGTTCCCAGGGCTCCAACATGAGCACCGGCCCCTGCCCTCCTCTCTCCCTGCTCCTGCACTAAAATTTTAAGGCCACCTGCTCCACTCAAGAGCTTGAGGATGGGGAGTGGCTCTGAGGCATCAGAAGTCAAAGGAAAGAGCTGGTGTAGAAGGAGCATCTATCGGGCAGGTGGAGACCACTCCCCTGGGAGGTGAGACTAGCACTCCTAGGCTATCCTGGCTCGTCCATCTCATTGACCCTGACCCCTACGTGCTCAGTACCACCCACATCCCATTTCCCAGATGAGGACGCTGAGACATTGAATACTTGGCCCAAGGTCTTCCGGCAAGAAGGCAGAGGGGGCCCCATGGGCCAGATTTCATAGCTGAGTGCCCCGAAGCCGTTCCCCACACCAAAAGCAAATGTCAACCTCCACGGAAGGCTTTCCACGAAGGTGGGATTCCTGTCGCAGCTGCAGACACAGATGAAAAGACAATAGAACTCTCCGAATCGGGCCAGGAAAGGGACCTCCTCCTTCACAGCCCGCAGGCGTCTGGGGTTGGAACAAGGAAGCAGGATGAACCCTTGCAGGACTGTGGGGTTGGTGGTGCAGGAGCTGCTGACTGCATTCAAGCCAGACATGGAGAGAGGAAGGGGAAGAGGGGGAGGGGGTCGGCGGGCCAGGTTCTCTGGGAGCCCGCCCTCAACAAGCGCTGGTTGGGGGAGAGAGAGAGAGGATGCCGTTGTGGTTAAGATCGGTGTTGCTAATAATTTATTAACGTAGTCGATTCGACATTGATCGCTTCAGCAACTCTAACCCCGCAGTGGCCTTGCACACCGCTCATTAGCTCATCACAATAACCTGAGAAGTAGTGATGCACTACTTAATCTAGAAGGACACTGGCTCAGAGGGGTTAATGGATCTACCAAGAGTCACACAGCCAGGAAGCATGCTGAACCTGGCTCTTTCCGGTTCCGGGGCCCATGCTCCTTGCCTACAGAAGGACTCGCAAGAACACGGCCCCCTGCATAAGGAAGTCCGTGTTTAGCGTATACCAGCCAGGGGGATATCACCCATTAGTGGAATTTCGGGCACCAACATTCAGGACTCACAGCTTATAGAAGGCTCGATGTATTTGTACACAGTCTCCTTTGAGCCTCACAAGGGACCCCTGAAGTTGACATCATTCTTTCCTCTTACAACGACACAAATCCCAGAGTCAAAGCTATGGACGCAGGGTTCCACGGAGTTAGCTGTGACGTTGGGACTTGGCCCCCAGGTGCCTCTGTGCAGCTCAGGGTGCTGCCCATGGGCCCTGGCTGTGCATTCCCCACAGGGACGGGTGGGCTCCTTGGTGGGCACCGCCACCGTCTCCCCCGAACGCAGCTCTGGCCGCTGTTAAAGCCCGGAGCAGCGTGCCCATCGTGGGCTTCTGCCTTCTGTGCAGTGGGCAAGACAAGCCCCAAGGAAGCTCGCTGCTCACAGTCTGCAAGGGGTCTTCAAGGCCAGGCTCTCTGTGCGGTTCGAGAATGTTCTAAGCTGGGATCTGAACAGCCTGGGGCCTAAGGGCTGTCACCTCACTTCACACCCTTCCGCATTTTTCAAGCCATGCTAATGCCTTACTTACAGGGTTTTTTTTTAAGTACTTAGTACAAGATAATGGAAGAAAGGTCAAAGGTCACAATGTGGCACTTGGAAGAACAGTCCCCAACTGATCAACCTCGCTGATCATTAAGGAAACGGAAACGCTAAAAGGAGGCTTTCATCTATCCGCCTGGCAAAGAGTAAAGCCCAAGTCGGCGGGAGGGTGGGAGTGGGTGGCAATGTGTCTGGGGAGACGGCCACTCAAGATAGCGGTGGTAACGTGCGTTCATAACCCGTTTGGAGGGTCAGATTGGCAATACGGGCAAAATGTAAAGTGCTCCCACCCTTGTGTCCAGCAATCCTACTTTTAGGATGGATCCCACAACCATTCCAATGCACTGAGATGTCTGTGCAAAGATGGGAGTGGCAGTGATGTTGGTAAAAATTAGACAGTCCCTGGGGCGCCTGGGTGGCTCAGTGGGTTAAAGCCTCTGCCTTCGGCTCAGGTCATGATCTCAGGGTCCTGGGATTGAGCCCCGCATCGGGCTCTCTGCTCAGCAGGGAGCCTGCTTTCCCCTCTCTCTCTGCCTGCCTCTCTGCCTACTTGTGATCTCTCTCTCTCTGTGTCAAATAAATAAACAAAATCTTAAAAAAAAAAATTAGACAATCCCTGAACGCTGATCCATGGGGAATCCATTAAATGAATTCAATGCAGCAATACACGGTAATGACAAAGAATATGGTATACTTCCATACCTCTGTACCATTTCGGGTGTAGAACTGTGCACGGGGGGTGGGGGGGCATGGGGGGGCAGGACACAAAATAGTATGTATGGAACAACTGTATTTTTGTTTCGAAATATCAATTTTTACATTTACTTACAGGCTGCTTTCAAAAGCCTGAACTTAAGCACATCAGGTTATTAACTCCTGTTATTTGGGGGGAAGGTCATTGGCATAGGAGTTTTCTGCTTTCTGGGCTGCTATGTTTGAAAAATTTTACCATGCCAAGAATTTACCATTCTTCTTTCTTCTTGGTAAGCAGAAGAAAAATATGGTTAATAAATTAATCATGAATTTAAAAAGGGGGGACGGGTGGTAGGTCCTGTGAAGCCAGAGAGCAGGAGAAGGAGGAAGAGCATGGGGGGGGGTGGCACCTCTGAGGGTCTCAGTTTCCCCAGAATGGTTCCTCGAAGAAGTTGCCTCCCTCGGACACCTTGGCATTTCTCCGAGGCGCTCACAGAGGAGGAGGGGAGGGGAGCTGGCTTCACAGGAGGAGGTCGAAGGGGAAGGAAGAAGGTCCCCACGCAGAGGAAGAATTGGGACGAGAAGGGATGTCCCCAAGCTTAGAGTTTTATGGTGTAGAAGACATTCCCAGCACAGACGCCTGGAACAGAAGAGAGAAGACATAGGAGGGGCATGGCGGGAATCTGGAGGGGTAAGGGGAACCGTGTGCAGGGGGCGATGGAGGCAGAGCAAGTTCAGGATCTTAGAGACCCACTGACCCTTAGAGGCAATGACCATCAGGAAGGGTCCTGGGAATAGCAATTCTCCAAGGAACTCCAGACCCTCAGGTCCAACTCTCCGAGGGTCTGGCCCCAGAACCTACATTTTAACTAAATTCCGCCATGAGCATCAGGCACTCTGAAGCTTGAGGACGGATGGTTTAGAGATTGTAAAGCCCACCCTCTTTATTTTAAAATGGGAACACGGAGGCCCAGAGAGGCTGAGCCGCTTGCCCAAGGTCACACAGCTAGGGCACGGCAGAGGTAAGCAAGAAGCCAGGTGCTTTGTCCTCTGGGGTGTCCAGGGCTCTGTGTCTTCCTGTCCGGGGACCCCTGCGGCATGGCAGTCATCTGCAGTGTCCCATTTCTCCAGCTTCCTGCCCACCAGGCAAAGCCTGGGGATGGAGCCCACAGACTCAGGTGCTCGTATCTCAGCCCGACTTCCCTTAAATCAATATCCTTAAATCAATGTAGAATCTACGTCGGCAGAAATCTTGGTTGGTCGGTTCTGAGTCTTCTCCATCATTCCCGTGTTTTGTCAGCCATGTGGGGGTTTCCCCAGCTCTCCACACTCCCCCCTTCCCCAGACGTTGATTTTAGAGTGATAAGATGGTGGTTGTGGGGGGTGGGATAGAGCCCAAGTCCAAGCCTATCTGAGGGGCCAGGTCCACCATCACTCGCTCCCTCTGGTGCAGAGTTGCTTAGAGAGGCGGGCCACCGAGCCCCTCCTCCTCTGAGAACCAACCCCAGCCCCACTCAGCTTCTGCTCTCGCTCATTATCTTCTGCTCCCACCCAGCCCCCTAACCGGAGTCCCCGTTGCCCCCAGGGGGATCCAAAACAGCTCAGCCGGCATCCCCTCCAAACCTACTGTGGACAGTTTTTGAGGCTCAAAAAGCCAAGAGCCCACAGAGGTGGTCCAGCTACCCAGAGGAAGACGGGGTGCACGGGCAGAAGGAGGAGCAGGAAACATACAAAGACCAAAGCTTTGTGAAATCAGCCTTCTCCCCACCTGCACAGTGCTCCCACTCCCTGGCGGGAGTGCCCCGCTCCTCCCTTCCAGTCCCACTCCCCTCTGGCCAGACCCAGGGCTGCCTCCCCTCCCCCTCACCCCCCTCCCCCCCGTGCTCCTGATCGCTCTGAGGACCCCCCCTTCGGAGCTCCTAGAAGCCTGGTGCCCCCAATAGGTGCCACTCTGTAGTCCAATTATCTCCTTATTTTATGGTCCACCAAGGTGTCTGAAGTGTGTGTATGTGTGTGTGCACGCGCACACGTGCATGCGCATGCACACATTCACCCCCCTTTCCAACCGCTCCAACGCCCAGCAGACTGCTGTCAGTGTTGGTTGGACTGTAACGGAAGCACCCAGCCAGGAGATCGGGCCAGGGCTGGGGCGCCAACCCTGACTCACTGTGCAATTCTGGGGGACTTAGTCCCCTTTCTGGCCAGTTTCCTAGGCTGCGAAATTAGGAAGGTAGACCCTCTGTCTGCACGTTCCCTCCAGAGTCCATAATTCATCTAAACATAGCCCCAGCACCGTGACATCCTGACTCCCCACCCTGCCTCGCCCCTCCAAGCCTCTGGCTCTGGGCGGGGCAATTGAGAATCCAATGCATATTTAGCTGATTGATGTAAGCAAACATAAAAGTCACTGAAAGGGACGGTTAAGCTTCCAAGAAACACTGGAACCTTCCATGGTATCTCTCTCTGGTGAATTCTCTCAGAGGGCAGAAAGCATAAATAAAGGAGGCAGCCGCTTTTTTTTTCTCTTTCAAGTCAAAGACCCATAAATCATGCATGTGCAAATTCATTTCATAATTAACATCACTGGGTATGCGTCTGTGAAAAGTTGTGCTTCAGCTGGCTGAGACGTTCTGCTAATTAAAGGCTTATTTTGTGATGGGAATCATTTGGTGGAAGCTACTTCACACGCACCAGTTTAGATTTTTTTTTTAATGACCCACAGGCTCTGCAAAGTGAGTCAATTGATGGCCCTGAGCCGCTCACGGCTTATTAGACAGGAGCACCGCGTGCCCTCCGGAGCCCCCATTTGCAAATGCAGCCAGTGGCCAGTGAGCTCTGAGAGTCGCAAAAGAACACACGCGGCCCCTCCTAGAGCAAAGGGGAACGTAGCAGACCTTCGAGGTAACGGAGGCCGAGAAGGGCGGGGATCCAGCCAGGGCACCCCAGCAGACTGGCAGAATCCAGTCTGGGGACCCCCTTTCGTGCCAGTCCCCAAAGCTCCGCCGGCTCTGCCTCGGCCCCCACACTGCGCATGCGCACGTGCCCCTGGCTGGCTTGGGAGGTCCGGATTCGATCGCTGGGCTTGCCCCCGGATGAAGGAGTGCTCGGGAGGTAAGCCTGCTCAACGCTTTGCTGAGCACCTCCCGGAAGCAAGAAAATTGGAAAGAGACAGCTGGGATGGAGTCTTAACTATTTTAATAACGTTTGGTAGCATGGCTGTTGCCGGGAGATTAGCAGGGAAATGTAACGGTGTGTAATTTTTCCTAAGAATTCCATTACCAACATCAAATGGGCAGACAGAGGAGGGAGTGGGGGTGGGGGTGGGAGAGCTTTCTGAGGGCTTCCTGGGGAGGGAGTTACTAGGCTCAGGAACTCTGCAAAAGCTCTGGGCTGGGAATTCCAGGTTCCCTCGGGCCTTCTCTCATCTTTCCTCCTCCTGCCTGTCATCCACGTGGGGAACAGGGAGACTGGGTTCAAATCTGTCTGGCTACTTTCTCACTGTGTGGCCTTCCATTGGTGGCTTGACCTCTCTGAGCATCACCTTCCGTGTCTCTGACGGGATAACCGTGCAGTGTTATTCTGAGGGGCAGCGAGGATGACCACAGAACCTGAGGCATAGTGACCCTGGATGAGATGCCTGGCATCGGTTAACCCCCCAAATGTCCACTGTCCAGCCCACCCAGATCTGCAGCATCGCCTTTCATGCTCCAGTTTCTACACCTGGACTGTTCTATTCGTTGCATGCCGGCCCGGGGCTGGGCGCCAGGGGCAGTGCCGGAGAGGGCAAGACAAGGTCCCTGCCCTCCACTTAAGGAGGCCAGACACCTACATCCGCTCCTGTCTGGCCAGGCGGTAGACTTGGGATACTACAAAGCTGGGAAGCCAGTATCACACGGATCCATCTCAAAAACCTTGGGAGAAAGGGGCTACCATGCCCATTTTACAGACGAGCAAACTGAGGCTTAGATAGGTGGTCACTTACCTTAGGCCACATAACTAGTTAGAAGTAGAATTAAAAATGAGTCCAGGAGTGCCTGGGTGGCTCAGTCCATTAAGCGCCTGCCTTTGGCTCAGGTGATGATCCCGGAGTCCCGGGATCGAGTCCTGCATCGGGCTCCCTGCTCAGCAGGGAATCTGCTACTCACCCCTCTCGTGCACTCTCTCTCAAATAAATAAATAAAATCTTTTAAAAAAAATGGAGTCCCAATATCCAGATTTGAAATCCCCAGTTCTTTCTCCAGTATCCCTTACCTGTGTCTGTCTACAGTTTTGCTCATTATGTTCTAATTTTCTGTTTGGTCTGGTCTTGCACAATCAATTAGATGAGAAGCTCCTTGAGGGCAGACCTTTATGATACCTTCTCTTGTCTTCCAGGAGATGCGCCACACAGTAGGTGCTCAAGTTAGGCACGGAAGCAAATGGACAAGGACCCTGTGAGACACCATTTCCTTAGCAAGTCCACTCTCTCTCTGAGTGTCCCTTTCTCTCATCCTCCAGTGCACGCGCATGCACACACACACACACACACACACATGTGCACACACATGCACAGCTTGCAGAATCTAATAACAACCAGTTTAAAAACATACTAAAAACAGAAAATTTATGTAGCATGACCCAAATTGAATTATACATTACAGCACTATAATTGATTTTTTAGAAGAGAGATTAAATTTATTTTATGCCTCACTAACTAACAGCTAGATTTACCTAATTGCTTGGAGTGCAGAGTTAGTATGATTCATTAAACTCCATACATGCTTGGGTACACTGCGCACTGAGTAAAGCTTCCCTGCTCGCAGCAATTAACGAGGAGAAACCCGAGGCCGCACCGGTAATTGACGAGAACAATTCAGCCTGAAGTTTGCTCTGGGTGTTTTATTAAGTTCTTTGAGCAAAATGCAGATACTGTGCATTCTGGTAAAGCAGTTCCAACAAATCAAAGACAGCTAATACTCTGTCTCTCTCTCTCTCTCTCTCTCTCTCAACTCTGCTGTGGTGGGGAGGGAGGAAGAAAAGAAAACAGGAGAGAAGGCAAAATGTAAGCCTTGTCTCGGCTTAATTACATCAATCATAACAGTTTTTGAAAAAATCTCACCGGCGTCTGACAGCAGGCAGGCAAAGTCAGCCAGCCTCACAAAGAGTGAGTTTGGGTGGAATTAGGGAGCGTTTGGTAATTATATACACATTATCAAAAAGGTAGCAATTTAGGAAAATGGAAAAAAATATGCTAATTTTTGGTAGCAAGAGAAAATTAGAACTCTCTGAAGCATTTATTTATTACTATTAGTAATAAACATTTAAGGTGGCGTACTTTCAAATAGGAAGTGTGAGTCCCTTTGTTGGTGCCTGTATGGTGTGTTTCCTCCTCATTCAGAGGCACCCTTGGCTCGTCCGCGATCACTCCCGGGACCAGTGAGATGCATGTTTTGATGGGTCTGTCTGTAAGATGGATGAAATTGCTTTGCCCAAGTCATATGTTAAGTTGTAGGCTTTTGCAGTTGTGCAAACAGAGAAAGAAATGTTCCCACATCCCCGAACCACATCTTTAGAGCCCCCGCGCCTCTATTTTGGGGTTTGAGCAATTTGCTTTGCTCTGGGAGAGGCATTGAAAAAAAGAAGATGTCAGCCATGGCTTCTGACGTCCAGAAATGGACAATATCATTGGGGAGGCGCGATGTCCTAGACATCCATTATGCCGTCATAATACTGGGGCTTCCGTGTCTCGGGCATCCCCCCCAGATCCACCGCTGCAGGAGGGGTGTCCTGCAGCCCCAATAAAGCTGATTGGACCAGGGATGGACACTCCGTGTCCCTGGAGAGGAGCATTGCCCAGGAATCATCATCTGTGCTGAGGCTCGAGACCCAGCCTGGCCCCTCTTTGCCCTCTCCTGGTACCTCATCTTCCAGAAACTTCAGTTCCTACGTCTGTAAGCAGAAAGGTAGAATAAGGTAAGAATTAGGTCTAGCTCAAAAACTATTAGGGTGTGCCGACTTCCTACCATAGGCAACAGAAAATGGTTGAAGGTTTTTGAGAGGAAGAAGTCTTCCTTTATCCCCGCCTCGCTGGGAGGGTGAGATGCTCTATGCGGTCTTGGGTCTACGAAGCCAACCCCATCCCCCCCCTTTCTGTCTCCCTCCCGGGTGACCCAGGTCTAGAGCTCGGGATGGGTTGCTGGTGCCCGTCAGGATGGCAGGAAAGCCGGATTAGCCCATTCCCAAGCCATCCTAGCGTCAAGTGCACACACACACAACTAATTATTCTTGGCCTCCCAGCCTCCCTCCCAGCCTCCCTCTTCGGCCCTTTGATTCAAGAGTGTGTATTCCCGGAGGCTCGGTCCTTCTCCGCCGGGAGCCGGGCTGGATCCACACACCCCCTCCAGCAGCTCCTCTGTCCTTGTCCCCGTGCAAGGTGGGCCGAGAACACTGGCCCAACACGGCCTCCTGCTGGGAGGACCCCAAGGGGGCTCTGCAAGGCTCTCTCCCCTGGCCTCCCGTGACATCCCTACACATAGCCGTGTTTCTTGGCTGTCCCTTGATGCCCAAATTGTGGCCATGCTGGCCACAAAGACACCAGTAGGGTCAGATGGCCTGCGTAGAATCCTGGCAAAGGCCCACCCTTGGGTCATTCCTGTCCTGGTTGATGTGATACAAGGGAAAGTCATTTCACTGCCCTGGGCTGCAAACTTGGGCACAATGGGGACATAAGGGATTATTTCACAGGGCATATATGGAGATTAAAGGACACATGTATTTCGATTGCTTTCCCTATTAGCTATTTTTAACACTAGGGGTCCTTCCCGCACCCCACCTCCAGCTCCATTGTTTCCCCAGAAAGGTTCTAGAAAGCTTATCGACATATCTGCTACTCAGCCATGTGAGCCAGCCCGTTTAGCATCTTTGGAGGGTCAACATTTTCTCCACACCCTACTCATTTGTGCCAGAAGGACACGAAGCTGGCCTTCCTGCCCCACTGTCCGGGTCTTATCAGGATAAAGCAGAGCTCTCATTACCAAGGGCTCGGCAGATAGAATCAGGGCTTCGGTGACAGAAAGCGGATTTGTGCTTGTCCCTAAAGACTGGCAGGATTCTGGGTGCCAGGGTGGCTCAGTCGGTTGAGCGTCTGCCCTCGGCTTGGGTCATGATCTCGGGGTCCTGGGATCAAGTCCCACATCGGGCTCCCTGCTCATTGGAGAGCCTGTTTCTCCTTCTCCCTCTGTTGCTTCCCCTTGTGCTTTCTCTCTCTGTCAAGTGAATAAATAAAATCTTTGAAAAAAAAAAAAAAAGACTGGCAGGATTCTGAGCTTTAAAATAATCAACCCACTTCTTGGCTCAGGTAATACCCTTCAAGCCAATGTGGGACTCTCCCTACCTTTCTCAGAAGATTGAGGGGCTTCCTCTCCCATGCCCTGGTACCCCAGGGGCTACAGCCAAGCCAGAAGTTTCTTAAGTTCACTCCAGTGGAACCCAGAAGCCCGTGATCCCAATGAAGCACAAGCAAACCCTCTGGGAAAACCTGGAGGTGACACCAGCTAGTAGGTAGTCCTTTGGACACAAAGAACATTCTGGAAGTTCCTCAGTTCTTGCCTGGTGTGAACATTAGCTGTGATCCAGACTCAAACATCAGAGAATCCAAGCAGACAGGAAGGCACAGAGCGGGCAGATCGGATGGCAGTGACACCTGTCCTCTGTGTAGGACCGTGAGGTCCCTAGGACAATTTCACCTTCCATTTCATCCCCAGAGCAACCCCGCAGGCAGGTGCGCCACCTCACCCAAGGCCACCTCCACCAGCCACGGGCCCGGGAGCTCGGGCGCTGACCTCCACGCACTTCCCCTGCAGCGATGTGGCATTCAGGGAGAGCAGGGACCTCAAAAGCCGTGTGATTGACTTCGGGTTTCAATGCGAAATCACCTGAACATCAAGGCCTTTGTACGAGAGCACACCTGGAAAGTCGCGCTGAATGGGGAGCTTTTCTATGTGAAATCAAACCACGGTTCACTGCACGTTAGCATCGCCGGCACAAAGGCTCGCTGGCAGCACAAACAAGCCTGAATCACCGGTGAATGGGGGAAATTTCAGGCACGAATTCTGTGTTTGCTGCTCATGGGCCTGGCATAATCGAAATCCATTTGCTCTCAAACAGGAGAAAGCTCAGAGTTGAAGTAACATTTAAAGAAAGTCTCAGGAATCTCTTTATTTTGTCTCCCAGTCTTCGGTGGAGCCGTGGGAATAAAGATATCTAAATTGGCCCTATTTATATCTTTCTAAAGGCAGTTTCTCTGTTCCACAGAAGCCCCAGGCTCATAAGTGATGGTTTGAGGGAGATCTTGTGGAGGTCTCTGATGAAACTTGGGGGCATCTTTTGATAGAGAACGCAAGGAGGGGGCGCGAAGTGTGTAGCTATCAAAGGGGTTTTATTGAACTTTTACTCGCTAATGAATGCGTTTAATGGGAACAGCGTTGGCTGTCAATGCAACGTAATGATAATTTAATCTATTTGGCTAGATGTGTGTGGCTTTCGAGGAGGAAAGAAAGAAGGACCTGCACGAGCAGTTACTCACCCTGTCTTTAGCCAAACTTCATTTAAAATTTTGCCGTGTTCTCTAAACTGTGCCAAGGGACGATGGCGTGTGTTTCGGCGAATCGCTTGTCACCGTAATTAAAACCAGCAGGAGACCCAGCCTTTTACCCTCTTATTTTGAGACTCCGTGTTTCTGGTGACTCGGGATTCAGAGACATGGCGGAGCCTGCTTGAATAGTGACGGCAGTGACTTCCATGCCCCGCCCTATTCTAAGCATCCGTTCCACTCTACCGATGGGGAAACTGAGGCCCAGAGAGATTAGGAGACTTACACAAAGTGGTCATGGAGGCGGAGGGGGGCTCTAGACGTTGTTCTGGGCTCCACTGTCCAGCCTCTTCAACAAGCCCATGTACCAGATCCCTGGAGTGGGGAGGCGGGCTGGCCCCAACCTCGCTGAGAAGGCAGCTGCCCAGGACGCTCCCCCCCCCCAATCAGCTCTGCTCTGAGCACATCTGGGCGCTGCTCTGCGCACCTTCACTCACGGCACCGCGTGCAAGCCTCCAGCCTCTGGGGAGGCTCACAGTTCCGACCCATGCTACGTGTGGGACAACTGAGCTCCGGAAAGGCAGAGTAAGATTTGTCGCATGACTGGGGCCCACCGTTCATGTGGCTGGGCTGTGTTAGCCCTGAATTTGATCTGTGGCTCCAGATTCCAACACCTCTACTCCCTCCCTCGCCCCGTGTGAACTCTGGAGGAAAAGCAACCGTTTTTATTATCTGCGTCTGACAGACAGTGAGACGGAAGCCAAGCAGGTGGAGAGGGTCATTCTAGGGTTTTGAGATAATGGCTATTCCACTGACGAGGAGCTTCATAAGTAGATGTGGTACAAATGGACAGTGGTTGACCGTAGAATAATCACACTCCCAAACGCGGTCGTTGAGGACGTTCTCCAGCTGAAGAATTTCAAAGGGAAGCCAGCGACGCAGCCAGTGACCCCTCAAACCCGGCACCCGGCGCCTTCCCACCGGCCGGCATACACAGCAAAGCCAGTCCCTGCGGTGAACGCCTCCCGAGAGGTTTGGGGAGGTGAGGGGGAAGACCAGAAGCAGGAAAGGAAGGGACAGGCAAAGAGACCAACAATGCGCCCTCCCCTCTCCGCACACGGGCCTCACTGTCTCCAGGAGGCATCCTCTCTGTCCGGCCCGGGAGACGAGGGATCCAGGACCAAGGTTGGTGGCCCATGTCCGCCATCAACCAGCCACGGGGCTCTGCCCCAGGCGTGGCGTGTCCGTCTTCACAGGGACCGGGCTGCGCAGCCTTTGGCAAAGGTCGAGGGTGGGGAGAAGAGACAGACCAATCTTATCTTGTTTTTCTGAATGGAAGCATCAGCTCCAAAAGTAAGAGAGTGGACAGGCCTTCCCTCGGGTGAGAAGAGTAAAAAAATCGATGTAGAGAGATAGAGATCTATAGATGGAAATTCAGCCTCTCCGAGGGCAGTGGTGCTCGCTGCCCTCTGAAACCAGTTGCTTGTTCTGGCGGATGGGAAGTAGGGCATGTTGACAGAGACGTCCAAGATGCTGCTGAATGGGCCCATTGTGATCCCTCCAGAGCAGGGGAGATTTCTGGGCCTGGAGGCAGGGGTTGACAGACACGGGGAACCTGGCTTCAGGGCTGCCCTTCCCTTCCCAGGGCCTGTGCAGACCTGGGGGCCTGAGCTTGGCTTCTAGCTCTCCATCCCCCACCCTCGGGAAAATTCTAGGAAATGGAAAATGGTTTCCGACTGACTACGAAGAGCGTCTCCGTGGCCCGGTTCCACCTCCTAGAATGAGTCCTCAGCCCTCTGCTCCCCCAACCCTGCCTCTCCCTCAAGAATCAGCTCTGCCCCCGCCCCCCCCACCATTCTCCATCAGGAAGCTCTACCACTGCTTGGGGCCACCTGGCCTGCCCCCCTCTGTGCGCTCTCAGCTGCCCGCATCAAGCCGAAACTCCCGGGATTTCGAGGTCGAGCTAGGTGCCCTCCCTCGTGAGATTGTAGACTCCTGCAGGCAGGGCTGGAGCCCGTAGTCTGGAATGTTCTTCATGGCCCAGTCAGGATTCCATCAACTTCCAGAGAAAGTCTGGGTTCATTTCAAGCCCTAAGTAGAGTCTGAAGAACTCTCTCGGCGGGATGATTGAATTACCCAGAGACTCCCAAAACTGTGTTCTCCTGCAGCCTGCGCCATGACCCTCTGGTGGTGTTTCCCATTCTGTGGACGAAAGAACTAAGATGTAGAGACTTCCACACAGGTGGCCGAAGAGAAAGTGGCAGATCCGGGCCTCAAACTCACACTGTTTGCAGACATCGGTGGTTTCTGTGTCAGGGCCTCCATCCCCTCCTGCGCCCGCACCGCAGCCGGTTTCAGACGGAAGGCACCGTCTTCATCGCTCCCTCTGTGGCCCACTCCGGTTCAGGAAGAGGGACTCTGCCCAAGGAGCCAAGGTAGGGACAGCTGTGACCCAAACTGGGGATGCGCTTTGGGCAGCCAAAGCACCAGTAAACCTCCTTCTGGCCGCCACTTGGGTGGAACGGCTCGTCCCAGAGGCCACGCCTGCCTCCCTCTTGGTCCCTGGCCGAGTTCTGGACAACCCTGGGCTCTTGCCGCAGTCCAAAATTATTTCCAGGAAGAATTGTCCAAAGACTCCTAAAACAAAAATAAAACACTCCTTTACATTTCCGTGTGCCCAGATGGGTTGTCATGAGGATCCTAGCCCCCGACCCTCAGGCCAAGACCCAGATGACAGAGCGATTCTTACCCTGGAGGGCCTGACTTTGCATAGAGGTGGCCTGCATCCCTGGCCAGGGGTTCTTCCTCGCTGGCCGGCCAGGCTGGCTGGAGCCTCGGTGTGCAGAGAGGAGGAACACGCATTTTGGACACATCCCTTGGCCAGACACAGACAAAGCGCCTACTGTGTGCTGGAGAGGTGTCTGGGAACACAGTGAAGGGAAAGACATTGACAGCCAGTGGAGGGGGACCAATAAGTCATCAGGCAATTATAATCAAACAAGGCTGCACAGGGCTGCAGGGGCACAGAGGAGGGGAAGCTGTCAGTCTGGGTCCTAGAAGGCTTTTTGGAGGAGCTGATGTCTGAGTGGAGAACACCAGAGAGCTGAATATACAATTCCCTGGAGGCCAGAGAGTGTGTAATTAGTCAGGGCTCTCCAGAGAAACAGAAGAATGGGATGGATGGATGGATGGATGGTTGGATGGTTGGATGGATGGATGGTTGGATGGATCGATGGATCGATGGATGGATGGATCAATGGATGGTTGGATGGATGGGTGGATGGATGGATGGATGGATGGATGGATGGATGCATAGATGGATGGGTGGATGGATGGATGGATGGATGGATGGATGGATGGATGGTTGGATGGATGGATGGTTGGATGGATGGGTGGATGGATGGGTGGATGGATGGATGCATGGATGGATGGATGGATGGATGGATAGATGGTTGGATGGATAAATGGTTGGATGGATGGATGGGTGGATGGATGGTTGGATGGATGGATGGATGGTTGGATGTATGGATGGATGGATG
>CM052896.1:29723864-29756815 GCA_028534135.1 Potos flavus
TTGGATGGATGGATGGGTGGATGGATATGTAATGGATAAATGGATAGACAAATAGAAGAGATTTATTATAAGAATTCCATGCCCCTCCAAAAAAAGAATCGGCCCATGTGGTTATGGAAGCTAAGAAGTCCCACCATCTGTCATCTGCGAGGTAGGGAACCAATAAAGCTAGTGATAGAATTCAGTCTGAGTCCGAAGGCCTGAGAACCAAGAGCACTGCTGTCCACTTGTCCATGTCAACAGTAATTGTCATGTCGTCAGCTAGAGCGAGGATTCAGGGTGACCACGTGCCCAGCGTCCACACGGCACCGGGCACACAGCAGGCTCAGCCCAGCCTTGTACCCGCCCTTCCTGCGTCCTGCTCAGGGACAGGCCCAGGGCCCCGCTCTGTAGGGTCCATCTGCTCCGAGCCTGGCCGTGAGTCACGTGGGTGCAGCAGAAAGGCCAGAATCCTCCCTCCTTCTCAGAGTCCAGAGTGAGTCCTGGGGGCGCCCCTCAGCCTCCCCGGCTGCGCTCCCAGACCTGCCCTGCATTCTGTCCATCTTGGGACCTGGCCCCCCCTCTGCTTTCTGATAGCCCACCAGTGTCCCCACCAACACCCAGCCCTTCCTTGGAGCCCAGCAAGCTCTGCTGGAGCCCCGCCCCCAATGCGTTGCCCCGGCCTCCCCGGGATGATCCAGAATTGTTTTCATTGCCCTAAACATGTATGGGAAAGAAGAGGCAAACATACTAGAAAGTGAGCTCTGACGAGGGGCCAAGAATACAATGTGCGTGCGGAGCGTGCCTGGAGTCCGAGCGCGCTCAGCCAGCCCTCGCCTGCACACGCCCCGCGTCCAGCCACTGAGCGGGACGGAAGGCATCCCTGGCTGGGGGATGTCCCTTGAGACTCTGTCCCCAGACTCTGCCGACCACAGAGGACACCCAGGCACAGCCCCTGGGCCGCGACCAGAGTGATCTGGGGGAGACCGAAAGCAAATTCTTCTTACTCCCAAAGTTACCACCAGTGGGTAAGTAGAGATTTTGCTAGCGGAACTCAGACGGTCCCTCTTCTACAGGGTGATGGGGTCTTCTAGCTCACTTCACAGCTCGGCTAACCCCATCCCTCACCCTGTCTGGGGGCTCCCTTCATCATTCGTCACATCCACATCTCAACCTCTCTGCCAAGACGCTGTCCCCTCCTGCCACTCGGAAGCCACTGCTCGTGTCCCTGGCTTCCGTCCTTCTCCCTGGACCCTTGCCTCCTAGCAGACCCCGTCCATTCGGTCTCTCCGAAGTTGGAAGTGTCCACCACAGTGAGCCAAGGTCATGTGGACAGTCCAGTCAGAGAGTCAGGCTTTTGAGAAATACGAGCCCTGGCCCCAGGGTCAGAAACCATCGGGCTGGTACAGGGGACACGGAGCAGCTAGTTGAGACTAGAATGTAGGACTTTGCAGGCTAAATCAAGGGAACCCGCCATCTGAAACCCAGCCACGGAGGGCCTTGATGCCAGGCTGTGGAGTGGTGTCTCACGTGTGTAGGACACTGGCTGTGACCCTTGCTGGAGCCCTGGGCACCTGCAGAGTTCCACTGTGACCGCAGGCACGGCGCCGGATCTGCGTTCTGTGCTGTCGGCAGAGGGGGGTGGGGCCCACGGAGACGGGAGCCATCCAAGGCACCCTTGAAAGTTGTCACAGAGGAACGGGATGGTTGATGAGACATTCTGAGCAGGCCAGGAGGCTGCCTGTGCGGACTGGGGGGACGGGGTATAAGGTGGGTTCTAGAGCCCCGACCACATTAGTAGTCTGTTGTAGCCGAGCACGTGAGGGCCAGCCTGATTCCCAAGCAGGCTGGGGTGGGGGCTGCGGAGAAGGGGGGATGGCACCCCAGAGGCAGAGTAATGAGCCAGGGCACGGCAGCACTGGGATGCAGGTCTTATCTCCTGTGCTCAGTTACTTGAAGGGGGGAGCCGTGGTCCGCACACCATGGGCCACGCCTCACAAGGCACAGCGCTTTCCAAGCACCTGCTGGCAGCGGGGTGGTGGGGGGGGATGAACAAGGCCCACGCCCTGCAATCCTCAAATATAACATCTGCGGAAACTGAGAAAGAGGGTCCTAGACTCCGTTTAGAGGCCCCATGGGAGCATGGGGTAAGGGCACGATCTCTGCAGCCAGGGGTCAACCCGAATCCCTCTGCCAGCTCGTTCCCTGACCTCGGGCAAGTAACTTCACCTCAGGTGGGCTCCACTTCTTATCTGTAAAGTGGGAACAAGAGCCGATTCCATAGAGTTGTGGGAACTGCATTACGGAGTGAGGGGGTGTGTCCTCCCCAGATTCTTGCATCCCTCTCTCCCTGACGCATGAGGACCCAGCTAGAAGTCATTCTGCAAACCAGGAAGAGTGTTCTCACCAGGAACTGAATCAGCCGGTGCCTTAATCTCGGCCTTGCAGCCTCGGGACCTGTGAGAAATCCGCGTCTGTGGTTTCGGTCAGCCAGTTCCCGGTGTCTTGTTGTAGCGGCCCGGTGTGACCCAGACAGACTGCACACATAGAAAAATCCCCAGCAGGCAGGCATGCTAGGGAGTTAATAAATAGGGGCTCCTGGGGGGGGCCCAGTCGGTCAAGCGTCTGCCTTCAGCTCAGGTCATGATCCCAGGGTCCTGGGATCGAGCCCCGCATCGGGCTGCCTGCTCAGCGGGGAGTCTGCTTCTTCCTCTGCCCGTCCCCCCACCCCCCCCCACCCCCCCCGCCGCCCGGCTCGTGCTCTCCCTCTCTCTACTAAATAAATAAAATCTTAAAAAAAAAAAAAAGTAGCAACCACTGGGAGCGGAAACACGGCACAGAGCCATCGGCCAGGCTGCGTGGGTTCAAAATTGCCCTGCTGCTGGGACCCTGTGTTCAGTGGTAAACTTCTTAGCGTCTCTGTTTGCTCCGCTGTCAGAGGAGAGTGGCGATAGTCCTACCTCTTTCCAGAAGAGGTAGATAACAGCACTCCGCGGCTCTATACAACAATGCAGCCATGCTTACCGATAAAATATTGAAATGCTCCCGTAGCAGCTGGTGACAGTCCGCTGCTCATCTCCCCGAGGGCCACTCGGGGCCCTTCCAGATGTTCCATAGTCTTGCAACCGGAGAGCTCATAGCTAGTAATAGCCAGTACGAGGGGCTTGTACGTCTCGCTGGGTTCATCACTGAACTACAGAGTCCCAAAAATGCTCTGAGAGATGACGTCACCAATATTAGAGTAAAACATGCCTTTATTGGTCCATTCATTCAATAAATATTTATTGACAGCCTCCAGATGTCACAGATGTCAGGGCCTGAGGATTTGAAGAGAAATAGACCAGCTCTCTGCCTTCGGGAGACCCTCAGTGTCATGGGGAAAAGACCATGAGAAAGCAAGGGATGCACGGGGCCCTCGGGGCCTCCAACCAGGTGACTGAGATAAAGGACAAATGCCACCAGGGATTGAGGTGTGACGCTCTTCAGTCCAGCAGTGATCTCTCTACTTTATACTCACTGTCCCTATGCAGGCTTGCCAGACTTAGCAAATAAGAATTCAGGGCACTCGGTTAAATATGAATTTCAGATAAGCAATGATAAAAATTTGTAGTATAAGTGTATCCCAAAATATGGCGTGGGATATACTTACACTAAAAAAAAAAAAAAAAAAAAAAAATTTTTTTTTGTTTTTTTTGTTTTTTTTGTTTATCTGGTAGCCCCATTTCTGTCAGTTATAACCAGTGCCTTTTAACTGCCAAACGGGATCCTTCCACATCTTCCTGTAAGACCATCTAGGATAGAGTTTTGTTTCCCGGAGAGAACAAGAGAAGGGCAGAGCAGAGGGGGGAAATGAGAGTGAGGGGGCCCAGAAGGAGGTGGGCAGAAGACGGAGGTGCCTCGGGGAAGGCGGGAGGAGGAGAGGGGCAGGCACTTGGAGCTGGAGGGAGAGCTCGCCCTCTCTGCAGCTGCTCCTCCTGCCCGGCTGCCACCCAGCCGTGTGCTGGGGGAGGTGCAAGGCTCGTCTTGGGGACCTGCGTGTGCTCTCCGAAATGTCAGCAGAAATAAACCTGGCTAATCCTCCGCGATGGCCCGTCGCATTAATATCCCTGAAATTCCAAGCGGATTAAAATAACCACGAGCATGACACCATTTGGAAGGCCGGGGATTTACTTGGAAGCGGTGCCCCGTTGGCAAGCATTCCTCTAATTGCTGCTTCGTATAAATAGAGCGTTCTTTAGTATGGCCACCCGCCCCAGCTGACAGATTTAGTGGGGGGGCCGCCGAAGTCATTAGTGCCCTGGCTGTGGTCAACTGAGGCTCCGCTCGGGCTGTAAATGGGATTCTCCGGGGCCGATCAATCTTCTCAAAGCCGCCAGCCCTGCCTGTTGATCGGCAAGGTCCTGAGTGGCTGCAGCTTCCCAGAAATGTGCTTGCATCTGTCAGAATTATAAGCAGCTGGCAGCTGACACAAAGGTCAAGTTTGCTGCTAGTGTGGAAACAGAATCTCCCCAGTACAAGAAATGCTACTTAGCGGTATATCAATTGCAGGAGGGTCATTAAAGGAGTGTGTGTGTGTGTGCGAGACAGGCTGCCTCGGTCGCCTGGAACCCACTTCCTCCGTAGGTCCGCACGGGGCACAAAAGCAGGTGCTCAGACAAATTAAATTAAACAGCAGTTAGTTCCCGGTGAGCTTTTTAGCATTATCCTCATCAGGCCGCTTTCGTCCTGTCATCTAAGGGGAATTTATCGAGCGCTTACGCTGACTCGGGAGCTAGTCTAGGCAGTGTAGACTTGGTGAAGGCCTCTCTTATTTATCGGCTGTGTGGCCTTGGACGTGTTATTTATTGGCCTCTCTGAGCCTCAGCGGTGACGTCTTTAAAATAGGGATAACGATTGCTAGTTGAGATGGCATTGAGAGGCCCGGAATAAGCTCCCCAAAGTCCCGGCTCGCTCCTGCTCTGTGCGCACTGACCTGCGACAGTAGCGCCGATCTGTGTCACTCACCGTCTGCGAAGGGGACAGAAGTGGCGAGGGAGCCAGAATGGCACAGGCCTGGATCCAGAGGGGGTACCCCAGGTGCGGACACCCCACGAGGGATGCCCGAGAGTCTGTATGCCGGTGTCTGAAGCCATGGGGACTCAGACCGCATCTGAGAGGCAGGTCTGGTTTTGGGGAGGGTTTCACAGCCAAGGCAGTTTCTGGGGGCCTGGGGATGCTCGACACCCTGTTTCAGCGGGACACGTTCCCCAGTCAAGAACGGGGCCCCAGGGAAGCAGGTTCTGCCCCACCCACAGAGAGGCGCAGAGGAGACGCAGACCCCAGAGCCTCCTGCACCAGCCTCGGGGGCCCGGCGCAGCCATGGGGAGCCCAGGCAGCCTGGTGGCCTCCGTTCTCGTCCATTCCATCAGCGGCAAGTCTCCTAATTCTCCAATGCATCAGCCACCTTGCTTTGGGAGTTTATTCTCTGGAGGGGACATGGATCTGTGTCAAGGCAAGCCGTTCCTGGACCAGTTGGCTTACGAGATTTTATCAGGCACCGTCGACAAAGAGGGGGTTTTCTGTATTGTGACAGAATTCCACCCAAATGCCACTCCAATTCCAATTCCCCGAAACTGTGCCTAACCAAGGTCGCCTCCACAAGAGCCGACAGGTCATTTCTTCATTCCAGCTGTTGACGCATCCCTCCCGGGAGTGAGTCCTTGCGTCGGCGCCGCAGAGCACACGCTTGGAAGTCCTGTTTCGTCCCGCGGCTCTTCCAAGTCCCACATCCGCATGGGGGGGCTTGACTGAATGTAGAGAACACGAGGTGGGGCGGGGCCCACCAGCAAAGCCCAGAAGGCGACCGCTGGGCCAGCCCTCCCGCAACGGAACTGCCAACGAGCCGTCCATCATTTTAACCTTGACCCAGGATGTGGTAAGGAAAACCCAGGGCAGATAACGTTTGATAGTCATTCAAGGAGATCGGTGCTTGAAACCTTTTAAAGATTGCGGCTTAGTTTTAACTGTATTGTATCAGGATGAATATCACAGGCCACAGATTCACATGGGGGAAAAAAAAATGAAAAGAAAAGCTGATTTCTCCCTCGATCCACGATTCTGCTTTTGGCAGGACCTCTGCTGAGGTTCATTCGGGGTTTTTCCCTTCTCTCCTTCAGAAGTTGCTCCTGGTCGGGGTGGGGGGAGACGTCATGTGAGGGCCCCCGGGGGCACACATCTGGTTCTCCGAGGTCACCTGTCCACGCGCCTCTGCTGCGCTGTGCATTGCCCGCCCAGTCCTTGGTGCCACCGTCCGTCACGGGCTGGTGAAGAGTCCTCGTTCCCGCGGCTCTCAGGCTCTTGGTCCCTGCTTGTCACCTGCTCTCACCTCCCCACCACCCCGAGTGTGAGGCCCTCCACCACGTTTGCTGGCTCTCAAGTTCATGGGCAGAAACCTCATGCTGCTTTTCGCATGACACCCGGGGCGGCGTGGGGCACTTGCAATGCAGACCAGGCCTCAGGCAGCCCCTTCTGGTCTGCGGGTCCCTCACAGACGCTGGGGCTACTCTATGGAACTTCTAGGCTCCCCAGCTTCTCTCAGGGAACGGGGTACCTGTTGCTGGTCTTCTGCTGGCCCCCCACTTCAGGCGGTGGGGGATGGAGCGTGCAGCAGGACCATTCCGAGACCCATCTAACTCATTCTTTCCTTCTGAGGCCTCTTCTTCTCCCCCCAGACCCCCCTCAGGGAATCATCAATCTAATCTGGGTAGGTGGAAAAAAGTGGCTTGTGTCCTGAATGCACAGGATTTGGGCATTCAAAAGGCACGATTCTGAGCTTCCCAAACTATTGTCTCTGCCACGAGAGTCACAAGCTCCGTACGCGCTCGTTTGTTTCTCTTTTTCTGTGTTTCTGCTGTGATGACTGTACCACGAGGTCGGCGAGTAGAGATCAAAGAAAGGGTAGAAAACACCAAGAACAGTAGAGGGGAGTGTTTCAAATATTTTCAAAATGTCATTCTCCGTGCTAAGTAAGGCTGCAACGAGGTCCAAGTTGTTGATTACAACAAGACTTTCAACATTTACAGGAAAGAGTACACTTGGCTACATCCCGTGACCTGGAAGGTAGGAGATGGGACCTACAGCCTCACTCTGCCCCCAACCAAATGGATGAGCTCCCTTCCCCTGTGAGGCTCGGTGAGAGGCTCCAGGCTTCAGCCGCAGAAACCCAAGCAGCCAGCCACCTGTTCTGGGGAGGGGCCCCAGTCGGCTGCTTCCACAGGGAATAACACTGAGCGCCATGGGTCCATTTCTAATGCATCGTGGCCCTGGCGGGAGCGGCTTAATCTAAACAGGGCTCCTGCCTGTTTTCTGAGCCTAGTTCTTCAGGCTTCCAATGGGTTTAGTGGGCTCCCCAAAACCCCCCATCAATTCTCTTTTCCCCTAGGTTATCCAGCACTAGTGTCATGGTATACGGCCAAGAGCTCTGACTGTCATAACGAGTCACACCGTTCCCCTCTATCGACCTCATCGGCCCTCTCTATGAAACGAGGTATTCGAATCCGGTGAACTCTGAGATCTCACAATCTACCTTATGCTTTAAATATTCCGGGGCTGAATCAGATGGCTCACTCGGCTGGTTCCTTCATCCATGCCCAAAGCTCCACCATTCTCTAGATGGCCCCTGTCCACATTTCAGGGAGTAGTGACCCTCTGCATGGTTGGCCTCATACCTCATTCCATCCAGCACGTGGGTGATCCACCCAAAATGAGTTCTGTGATCACTCAATCAACCAGGTCCTTTTACTGCAGGACTTGTCAGAGCCCTTAATATGCCAACATACATCGGCAATTCCCCAAGACAGGACTCTAGTATACAGCGATTATTTCCCAAATGAGCTTTGCTACAAACACATTTCCTTGCTGCTTATTTATCTCGAGAACTAGAATACAACAGAACACACTTCGAAAAACAGTGCTGCAGAAAAATAGATCCCAAATGTCACAAGAGAAAAGACAACATCTTGCACGATTTCTAAAATTTTCTCTCCGTTCCCTCTTCCCTCTCACGCACGCACACACAAACTTACTCACATAGGAATTCCCTAGCCCAGCCTGATTGCATTTTCTTTCTTTTCTTTTTTTCTTTTAAGCACCACTTAGCTTCCTGCATGCACAGATAGAGGCAGCATTTGATGCCTCAAGGAGTTCTTTGCCCGCGGCTACAGTCAGCACCAATTCAGGATTTGGGGTTTCCACGGTCCGCGCGGCTCATGGGTCCTCTGTGCCACTCAAGATGCAGCGAGTGCTAAAACACGTGTGCTTTCCCAGCCCCGGGCGCGCAGCTGCCACGTGGGCCGTGGGCTGCCCACCGCCTCGCTGAGTCCCTGACTCGGGGAGAACGGGTGCCGCCCACCGCCCCTCCTCCCAGGTGACCCACCGGGAGGCCCCACACAGCCCCACACCTACCACACCCCTCTCCAACTCTTCAACTCAACTGTCACTCGGGAACATTTCAAAACCTCTTGAAACCATTTCTATTTTCAACTCGTACCCTCTCTGGTGAGAACAGCTGCCTAAGTTTGCTTTTTATTGCATAAAGAAGGATTTCCTCCTCCAGCTTTTTTTTTTTTTTTTAAGATTATTTATTTATTTATTTGACAGAGAAAGACACAGGGAGAGAGGGAACAGAAGCAGGGAGAGTGGGAGAGGGAGAAGCAGGCTTCCCGCAGAGCAGGGAGCCCGATGTGGGGCTCGATCTCAGGACCCTGGGATCATGACCTGAGCCGGAGGCAGACTGTTAATGACTGAGCCACCCAGGCACCCCTCCTCCTCCAGCTTTACTGAGCTCACTGGGAATGAGCTCCTAGGATGGCTGTTACAGGGCCCCAGATGGGAGACCTGCCTCCACCGCCACCCCCCACTCCCCAGGGGCACCTGACGGGTGATTCCGCGAGTTCAGCAAGAACAGGAGGCGAAATTGGCCCCTTTAGCCTCTTTGCCTGTCCAAACTGAAGAAGCGAATGTTTAATACAGTAGTTACTGGAGGCTTTTCTTCTTTCTTTGCTCTTATTTACAAAACATGCTTGATACCCCAAAAAGTCGGAAAATGAAATATACAAAGAGGGAAATAAAAATAACCCACGGTCCTGCCACCCAAAGATAATACTGTAAACATTTGGGAATATAGCCTCAGCATATTTGGTCCTCCTTTTTTCCCTAACCCTATGATCACACCCGTATACATGAGGACTCATTCTCCTTCTGGTGACTGACAATCTGACTCAAATGGGGCCTACACAAAAAAGAGAATTGATCGGTTCTCATTGCTAGAAGATCCAAAAAGTCGTGCCAGCTTCAGGCAAAGCTGGATCAAGAGCTCTTTGCTATCCCTGGGACACAGCTTCTCTCCGGGAGCCTCATGCTCAGTTTCCAGGAAGCTAGTACGGGCTCAGCTCACAGGCCTTCAGACTCAAGTCTAGAGGGGACACCTGAGTTTCATTTCTAGAGTTTCCACAAAAGTCCTGAACCTCATTCTGACTGTGCCAACCTCCGGTCACATGCCCAGCCCTGAACCAATCACTGTGTCCAGGGAATGCAAAGTGCTGATTGGTTAAGGTCAAGGTCATGTGCCCCACCCCCAGAGACCTGCCCAGGCCACCTGCACTGAAAGATGGTTGATGCCCAAGTGAAAATTCAGGATCAATGCAGGGGCGGGATTAAACAGTAAGAGTGCATTAAAAATTGGACATGAGATGTCTTGCTCAAAATAGAGAATGGCTCACCAATTAGCCTTTAAACATTCTCACTGAGTATGGCTTGAAATTTAGACAAAGGGTGAATTCCCAGCAGTATCACCTGACCTATCCAGGATATCCTTCATCAAGCAGAGGCTCACTGGGAAAACGTGAAAAGATTCTTCTCACCTCTTCTCTCATCTGTCCTGTCTCAGTGGCCCAGGGTTGGACCCACTAGGAAGGGGTCAGTCATTCCTCTCCATCTGCAACAAGCTATCTTTTTTTTTTTTAAAGATTTTATTTATTTACTTGACAGAGAGAGAGAGCGAGAGAGGGAACACAAGCAGGGGGAGTGGGAGAGGGAGAAGCAGGCTCCCCGCTGAGCAGGGATGCGGGGCTCCATTCCAGGACCCTGGGATCATGACCTGCGACGAAGGCAGACACTTAACGACTGAGCCACCCAGGCGCCCCTCCAACGAGCTATCTTTAAAGCAATCTTCTTACCTGTGCTCACCACGGTACCCCCTCTGCCCTTGTCGCTGCTTACAAACCAGGCCAGAAACAACAAATTGCAGAAATGGGAAGTACGTTCTGGGAAATGCCCTGCTCATCTGATAGCCGGAGCTGGGACCGGAGTGAGTTGGGGCCAGAGTGTGCTGGGGAAACAGCTTCTTCCCAGACAGCCACTTAGAGTGCTAGAGGCCAGGACGGGGGCTAGGGGCCCCCAGCGAAATCACAACGCAGACCAAATAGGAATGAGGGACTGAGCCGGGCGCCTGCCCCTGCTGGAGATTTCAGAAGCACATTTGTGCACCTTCCCAGTGAGCTCAGTAAAAGGGGAGGCACGACATGCTTCAAAGAGACGCAGAAAGTCTTAGGGAGAAGATACGGATTTCATTGCAAGATGAAATCACAAGGGGGTATTAAAAGGAGGTGAGAAATGGAAGTTTCACCAAGTAGCTAAAAACATTATAGCTGAATCAAAAACCACTTTGGAAGGAGGTAGTAAAAAATACAATTGATGACCCGGAAAAACAAACCAGCAAAGCAGAGAAAGGACGTGGCCAGCTCTCTTGGGATGCAAAGGGGACAAAGAGGGGGCAGTCATGAGAAATAAGATGTGGGGAGGGGGCCGGGACACAGAGGAGAGCAGAGACAGAAGCATTAGAACTGGTGGTGGAGCAGAGCCACCGGAGGAACCCATCCCCCGCAAGTCTAATCAGGAAGAAAGAGAGGAGAAAGGGGGGTCCATTCATTGGCACGGTGTCCCCAGTGTGCAAGGAGCCCTGGGAAGTCCACGAACCATCCTGTCCTTTGTCTGATGTCACCTGCTACAGGCTCGGTTTGCAGCGTGGCCGTGGGTTTTGCCTTGATCCGCGACATCACGGGGCTGCGGGGAGCTGTCGGGATCGGGGGCGCTCATGCCTGGCGCCGACAAGGTACCAGCAGCGGGGGCGAGGCCGGGCCACTGCGGACACACGGGGCAGGTCGCCGGGCCGGGCTGGAGGTGAGTAGGCAGCAAAGACAGCTGTGCTCCTAATTTTGCCAAGGGTGTGGGTAGCACCATCAGACCATTAAGAGAAACAGCCCATGAAGAAATGGGTTTGTGCAACCGAGTAATGCATTTCAGGCAACTCTGGAAAATAAAGACCCACCAGCCCGAGGCCCCCAGCAGTTCCAATGAGGCTGGAGTCAGCGAGTGGCAGAATCACAGAGTTTGGGAGGAGCGCAGAGTGGCTGACGCAGGAAGGGCCATCTGGCCGGTTGGCAGCAGCCCATCGCTCTCAGGTCGGCCTCGAAGTCACCCAGAGCTCAGCCCCAGGGCGGCCCCTCCAAGGAAGCTCGTTGAGTCAGTCCTCGGTTCCGCCTTCTCGAAACGCCCACCGCACACCTGCTAGAGAATGAGAGAGGGCACTGATGTGGGAGTCAGAAATCTTGAAACTCTGACCTTGACGTGCCCCGTGACTGTCCCTTCACATCTTGGGGCACAGCCCCTGCAGAGAGGGCATCCCCGGGGCCTGGTTCTGTCTCCCCCGCAGAGCACTGTGACATCCTACCGAGACATGCCTTGGGAACGTGCTCTGAAAAAGAGATTGCAACCCAGTAATGCAGGTTCAGAGGATTCTAAGGACATCGAGAGTGAAAAGAGAGAAACTAAGGGAGAATATTCTAGAATGGGGTGGGGGGTAGTAATGCCCGAAAGCCAGCATTCCACTTATGAGAAAAAAATAAGTCTCCGCGGCTTCTTAGCGAGAAGATTCCAGAAGCGTATTGGAGTCCTGACTCTCACATGAGCTCCCTCTCCATCCCTCTGCCTCTACTCTGTGTGATGTGTGTCATCAGCTTTGAAATGACAGCTTAGGAGGCTCAGAAGGAAAATCCCAAAGTTATGTGTATGTGAAGTGAAGGGGAAAAAGGACAATTCCCAGTAGGCTGGAGACGGTGGCCTGTTGACAGAGGTCAGAGTAAAAACGGGATCCATCTCTTTCGCCTGTACATCTGCTAACCCAGCCCGTTCTCTGACTTATTTTTCCAGTCCCAAGGAATATTTTCTTTCGGCCAAAAGCAGCCCTTCAAAGTACCCTTACCAGAACCCAGACATCGCAGAGAAGGAGCCCAGAGCTGTGGCGGGAGATTCAGGATCAAATGCCACTCGCCGTGCCTGCCCCTGGGCCTCAGTTTCCCCTTCTGCAGAGTAAGAGAGTGGTTAAGAAGATTCTCACCTCCCCATCACCATTCTTTAACAAACAGAGCTTTAGTGGAGTCATTCTGGGGGATAATTCTTTTTTGGGGGGGAAAACGTGCTCTGTTCATTTTCTTTTTAGGTATACTGCACAAATAATTGGCTTTTTATAAATGCATAAATGTGGTCACCTGTGTGTATGTTCATCCTTGTTTTTTACTTTTCCTTTTTGTTGGCTCCTCTCCTCCCCCAGAAAGAACTTTTAGGACCTTTGTAGCTCTGGTGGTCCATGTTTCTGAGGCCGGGAGTATCCCAGGGAAAGGTGAAAGGAAAGCAAAAAGCACCAAGGGACAGTTATGCCTGGTGCTAAGACAGGGACCCAGGCTCCACGGGCGTGGTCCTTGCTCGCTCCAGGAGCCTACGGGAAGTGCCATTCCTCTACCTCTCCAGCCTTCCTCCTCTGACTCTGCCAGGTGTGGAAGCCAGGCCATACCTACGTTTGGTCTCCAAATCCCCAATCTTTCATGGAACCTAGGGACCAGAGAAACCACCAGAATCATTTGGTGCAGCCTCTGTATCAAGGCAGGAGGTTGTCCATTCTCCCTATAAAACTCACCGTGGAAAGCTGTCCCACCCGTCTTCTTGCAGGGAGCGGGGGCTGGCGCACTCCCAAGTTTTTCAGGCTAATCGCCTCATTGCCTTCCATCTTAGAAACCTCTGGAAGCCCGGAGGCCCATATCCTGGCTCAAGTCTTCTCAATCAGCTCAGCCCCGAAGTATTCCTTGCAGGCAAGAGAGAGCAAAAGCAAACACAGAAAGGTCAGTCTAAACGAACAAGCAATTCACAAAAGACACAGAGGCGGCTAAGAACACACGGAAATCTTTTCAATCTCGGTAAAAATAAAATAAGATAAGTAAAAATAATAAATAAATAAAAACGCAAACTCAAACAACAGTGGCATGCCTTTGGCGGAAGTGAAAAAGGAGGGGGTACTATTCTGCGGGGAGAGGCTGTAGGGAGGCGGGCTTCTGCCTAGACCAGCAGACCCTCTGTGTGGGACAGGCACAGGGCACCCCCTCTCTGGAGAGCCACGAGGCCAAGAGCTGTCCAGTTGTTCCCAGGCGTTGGCCTCTGAATTCCCCAATTCCACATCTGGGAGTCCATCTCAATGGAACGATGAAGATGGGACACAGATATCTGAACTCAGGAATACTCACAGAAATCAGAAAGAACATCCATGTCCAACAAAAGGGGATTGGCTCCATTAAATGTGGTACGAAAATGCCTTTTTATGCCTCGGTTCCTCATCATTGTGAGCATTAAGAATAAGAAAAGAAGGGCGCCTGGGTGGCTCAGTGGGTTAAAGCCTCTGCCTTTGGCTCAGGTCATGATCTCAGGGTCCTGGGATCGAGCCCCACATCGGGCTCTCTGCTCAGCAGGGAGCCTGCTTCCCCTTCTCTCTCTGCCTGCCTCTCTGCCTACTTGTGATCTCTCTCTCTGTCAAATAAATAAATAAAATCTTTAAAACAAAAAAAAAAAGAAGAAGAAAAGAAGAAGAAGAAAAAGAAAAGGAAGGAAGGAAGGGAAGAAGGAAAGGAGGGAGGGAGGAAAGAAAAGGAGGTAAAAAAAAACTTTTACATGTAATGTGATATCTTGGATTTTATCCTGAAACAGAAAAAAAAAAAATTGATGGAAAAACTGGAGAAATCCAAATAAAGTCTGTAGTTTAGCCGATAATACTATTAATCTCTTAGTTAATCTCTTAGTTGTGCCAAATGTATGTTGGTTATGAATGATGCTAGCTAGCATTACGAGAAATTGGATAAGGGGCGGGGAAACTCTGTACTCTCTTTGCAACTTCTCTGTAAATCTAAAATCACTCCAGGATAAAGATTTATTGGGGGAAAAAAGCAAGGTGCATAGAATAAGGCCTGACCCAACGAATAGTGACTATTATTTCACTATTCCATTCTATTTTCAATGTGAGCATCCAGGGCTGATTATCTCAGAGGGGGCATCCAACTATTTTGCACACAGAACCTTCTCTGGTGCTGGGCACCTGGAGACGCTCCGTGGCGACTCACCTTTTGGCCTTGTTAATCATTCCTCTCCCTGGGGCGCCTGGGTGGCTCAGTGGGTTAAGCCTCTGCCTTCAGCTCAGGTCATGATCTCAGGGTCCTGGGATCGAGCCCTGCATTGGGCTCTCTGCTCAGCGGGGAGTCTGCTGACTCCCCCCACCTGCCTCTCTGCCTGCTTGTGATCTTTCTTTCTGTCAAATAAATAAATAAAATCTTAAAAAAAAAGAAGTTCTCAAAAAAAAAAATCATTCCTTGCCTCTTGCTTCTTATTACTAAGACCTTGACTTGACGTTATTTTATTTTCAGAGTTATTGTATCTAAGCTACCTATTGTAAGTCGGTTTAAAATTCTTTGAAACTAGTCAGGATATCGATAATTAAGAAAAACATTCCTAAATGAATTACTCTATTTTTCACCTGCTCCGCACACATAAGCACACATTAGCTGAACCTCTATAATTACGGATCTTGGGAAGAGCGTGGGTGGGTCCCAGCTCTGCTCCTGTGGACCGTGAGACAATGGGACAATGGGCAAGCCCCACATGGGTACCCTGGGGGGCTGCAAGCCCCTTCCAGGGGCACTCCGAGGATCTGGTAAGATCGGGAAAGCCCTCAGCAGAACTCTATCTCCCTGACCCTCTCCCTCTGCAGCCAAGACTCTGTGGGAGAGTGTTCACTGACGGGAAAATCCAGGCCTGGGACAAGAACCTGCCCAGTGGGACTCACGTCTCCTGGCCAACCACTTCTCACAGTCACGTGTGGCCCCACGGCACCATATGGGATGGGCTGGTCCAGTTCCTTCCGGGGCTTCTGCCATTCTCCCAGGATGTGGGCCTGCGGCCAGCTACCAGGGCCTCACACCCCCATCTAGGTCTCCTGCCCAGGCCTGGCCAGCCCCGAGGCACTGCCGTATGACTGCATAGACCCCTAGAGAAAGGGTCTCCTCTCACCTCTGATTCCCTAGCAGGGATGCAGCCATCAGTATAACGTTGGGCGGGATATGACGTGTGAAGGGTTATCTCTGGTTACAGGGGCTGGGGGAACAAGGGGGCCAAGCACCTGCAAGACACTCTTAGAGCAATTACCATCCTGAACCCCAGGTGCTTAGGCCCCCGTCAGAGGAGAGAGGGAGGCCCAGACACATCCCTCATTCATGTCTGGCCCAGGCTCACATTCAGCTCCCCCATTTGGGGTGAAAGGGGGAGAAAAAGGGGGTAGTTCAGAGGGGGAAACTAAAGGTGAGGTCTTAATCCTTCCAAGCTGCTGAGCTCTCTGTTTCCCAAACCCAGGGGAAGGAGAACAGGTGAGGGAGGGGACAACCCCGCCAGGCTCGCCGCCTAGCCCAGCAGATCCCACCTGCCCAACTCTGCACCCCTCATTTCTTTCCAGGTCAGTCCTCAAGCATCTTAAATTCGGCTTCAGGGGTTGTCACAGGAGAAATATGCCCTTTGAGAAGCAGCAAGTGGGTGGGCTAAGGGGAAGACTAGAACACAAACTTTACGTGGATATTCCAGAGGTGTGGGGCAACCAGAGTGATGAGTATTTACTGAGCATTTACTATGTGCCAAGAACTGCATGATCTCATTTAATTCACAGGAAGATTCTGTGAGGTCAGTGTTTATATACGGGGGAAATGAGATGCACAGAGGTTATGTGACTTAACCTGAGGTCACAGCGCTCGAGAGTGGTGCCCTTGGGACTTTGAACCCAGTCTGTCTGGCTCCGGAGCTCACCTGTGCCCTTGGTCACGATGTCCTAGAAGCAGCTCGAAGGAATTCAGCGCGGCCTGCGGCGGAAATTCCAGGTGGATAGAAATCAGCTGCCTCGGCCTTCTGTGAGTTCATTTCCACCAGGGGGGGGCGGGCAGGAGCGGCCTGTGGTTCCTCTGAGGCTGGAGTACTTAGGCCCGTGGCTCCTCAGTCCCTGGCACTTGAGACAGAGGTGGGCTAGAGAGGGAGCAGCCGAGACCGGGTCCAGGAATCAAGAAAGAAGAGGCTAGGTCAGGAACGGCGGCTGCCAGGCTCTGGTGGTCACTCAGCACCGAGCCAGCCGTCGGGGCAGCAGTACCGCGCGCCTACCCCGAGAGGGACCGGTCACTGAAGTCATTCCCGCTCCTTAGCTCATGGCTTACCGGCACTGCCTGCATCTGGGGCTCAGGGGCCAAGTCCTACTAGGATCCTAGGGGCCTGTGGGGTCCTCCCCCAACCAGGAGGCCCCCAGGAGGTCCCTTCCAGTGGCTAGGGAGGGGCCTACCTTGCTGAGGCTTCTTCCCAAGGCAGCACGGGCTGAGAAGGAGACCCCATAGCTGGAGGGGTGTGGGGCCCCTGGACAGTGTGTCCTTCTGCAGGGCTCCCACCACCAGGGGGCCTCTCCGAGGGGGGCTCGGTGGGGCAGCACCTGTCTGCAGGCAAGTGGGAGCATCCCAGAGAAACTGGACACATAAACCACAGAGAGGACCCCAAGAAACCCCATAGGTCCCCTGGAGGGGCACTCCTCCCTTCTCTAAGAGTTTGGCTTCTGTTCTCTGACGTTTTTCTCTCTAGGTCTACGTGTTGTTTGTTGCAATCCTATCCGACACATGGAGAAACTGAGGCCCAGATAACTCAGTGATGGCCAGCTCGGAAAGAGCCGGAGTGAACACAGAAGCCTCGAGAGCCCAGAGCGGGCTCCTCCTGCCGGATGCCGTGACCCAGCCCTCCGCCCTCGCCCCGGGGCTCCGACTAGAAGCCTCTGTTGGCGGCGCAGTAGCCGGGAATTTGGCTGTGTGTCCCCTCTAGTGAATGCTTGGTTTGTACACCCTCAGCTTTATCCCAGAGCCTCAGGCTTCTGGAAAGGGTGCGGCTGGCGGAATTCCAGGACATTGACCTAGAAGGAATTCCAGGAGAACGGGCTGCCTCTTCCACTCCACCGGCCACCGGAGAAGGTCTGCACAAGCCAAATACTTGCCCAGCTCTCCCTGTGAGGATCCCCAGAGCCTCCCCTCCATCCCTTCCGCTCGCTCTCCCCCTCGCACCCCTGCACGGGGGCGGGATGGCCAGATTCCACAACGTGGAAGTCATAGCCCATTTCACCCTGCTAAATGGCATTCTCGTAGGGTCATGGAATGTGAAACGCGAGGACTTGAAAGGATCTTATTGATGGTTATGACCAATTCGTCTTTTACTAGATGAGGAAGATGAAGGTGGGGGAGGGTGGGCGGCTCACCCGGGGCTGGGCTAGAAGCCGGGCCCGCTCTCCTAGGCCCTGCTGCTCTGCCTGAGCTCCCTTCCCACTTTCCGCTGCGGAACCCCAGCGCCCTCATGGCAGGAACCGCAGGAAGCCTGTGGTCAGGTCAGGGCAAGAGCTGGGGACAAACCCGAATGCCACGGGGTGGGGGTGGGGAGCACAAGCTCACGTCAGAGGAAGAGCGGAGCAGGGACCTGAGCGGGGATCGCCACACAGATTATGATCGTCCCGCAGGCCCAGGATTTCTGGACGTTCTGACTTCTTAAAAGAACGTCTATAAAATACAATTTTTTAATGTAAAATGTTCCAACTCGTAAACATAGAAACAATTCGAGTTTAAAAATAAAACCCCGAGACTAACTTGTGACCGGCTGGGGAATCCAACTCCGTCCCCTTTTTATAGATGAGGAATCCGAGACACAGCGGTGGCCCTTCAGAAACCACACAGAGACCACCGTCCAGGGCGGCTGAGTCATTTGTGGGGAATCCCCCGTCCGGGCCACCGGTCCTGCTGCCCCAATCTCTGAGAGCACGCCGCACCTACCTGGACCCCGGGGCCCGACTCCTCGGGCTTTCTGTGATTGGCCCTGAAGGACCTAACCCTTGGCCTTCTGTTAGGTTCTCCCCAAGGTCCGCATTCCCCAAATCTCTTTGAGTGTTTTTCCCTTGCCGTGTCCCTTTAAGAGTCCAAAGTGGGCCAGAACATTCTGAGACCCTGCCGGAGGCTGGGAAGGCTGCAGACTCCCTTCCCTTTGCCAAGCCCTTCCCACATACCATTCCCCTTGCCTCTGGACATTCTGCCCTTCGCGGTCCAGCTCAAAAGAGCACAGCTGACACTCCAGAAAAAAATCTCATAAAGCCGAATTAGGAGCATGTCAGCAAAAGGGGAAAATGAGATCATGGCCACCCGGCCACCTTCCCTGGCTGGCTATGCCCGCCAGCAGGCCGTCTGTCGCCACGCCCTCCCTGACCCCTCCTTCATGTCTAGTCCTGCGCCGGAGAGACGGGGGCCTGGGGCAGAGGTGAGGAGGTGACACACAGGCTCGTAAAAAGCACAGGGGAAAGTCGGGCGCTGAGATGAGCACTGAAGATAGCGAGGGGTCTGCTGAGCTACAAGACGGGGGGACCAAAGTAAACATCGGCTTAGCCGAGAAAATGGGTCTGGAGCTTTCGCAAAGCAACGATAGAATCGGTTTGGATAGAGGGCAGGGGAGAGGACATTCAGGTGTCAGGCACGAGCGATGTGGGACGGGCTGGGGCACGTTGGGGCACAGAGCTGGCTCGGGGACCCCAGCCGCCCCAGCTCGGGGGCGAGGCCCCCGGCTGCTCTGAGCTCTGTGTCTTCGTCCACAGATGTGCCCCACATTTTCTTGCTCTTTGGACAAGAAACCTGTGCTCTCTTCTCCCAGCACCCAGCTTATGCCACACGTACCCACCCCTCGAATGAACGAATGAGTGATAGAAGACAAACACCAACCCAGCGGGAAAACTACGAGAACCGATACCCAAATAAGACAATTCCATATTTTAAGGTTGTTAAGCATTTCCCCATCTTGTCCCCATAACAACCCTGGAGGGAGAGAGTATGGGTTTCGCTAATCACGTCTGCCAACTAAGGAAACTGAGGCATGAGGCATGGTAAGAGGGATCCAGGACTTACCTGAATGAGCCCCATGGCTTTGCCTTTCCTGGGTCCTCCTCTTGGGGTTCTGCCTGCTTTGCAGCAAGGGTGCCCCCCATCCTGCTGCCGAGGGTGAGGCCTGCAGTCAGCCCGTTGGGTCTGTGCCGGGGTGGGAAAGTCTGGCCAAGCCGGGGGGCATCGGAGCCGCGGTCTGCCCACAGACCTGAGCCTCACCTGCATGTCTAGCACTTACCAGAACAAAGCTGATATTTTTATTTCCACCTGAGTGACCTTGTAGGGGTCCCTCGACGTGGCCGATGTGAGTCTAGGGTTCCACTGCCCTAAGTTCGGGAAGCATTGCAGCACACACCCACCTGTTTTCTGGGAGGTGGGCGGGGGGCGGGGGGGAGACAAAAGCCTCAGTTTCTGCATCTTTCAAATGGGGATAGTCTGCTGATCCCATTATATTGTTGGGAGGATAAAAAGAGATAACAGACGTCCACAGCAGATCCTCCTAGTCAAGCAAAGTCCTGACCCAGCTGTACACACTTGCACCCGAAAAGATGTTATTTGATGTGGGATTTAAACAAAATGATTAATGGCAAAGGAAGCTGTCATTTGACCCAAGGATTGTCTGAGTTGCAAAATGACCCACAGGATTTCTTTAAGTTGCAAACCCCTGCTGGTCCCTCTCCTCCAGGCCAATTTAAAATAGGGGATAACTGGAAACCCTTGGATGGATCAGAAACGTGTCTATTGATAAAACAAAGCTCAGGTGCGGCGTTCTGTGAATTCACTCCCATGCTCGCCAAGGTCCCGTTGCCTTCTCTGGGGCCTCAGGATAAGATGCCCGTTGAGCCATACGTGGTAAGCAAGGCCCAGTGCCTCCAACCTCTCCAACATTTCTCCCCCAGCTGCCGCATGTGAGCGCCCACAGACTCAGTGGCTCCTCCTCACACTCCCAGGCCAAGTTCATGCCCGTCTCCTGCTGCCCGGGACTGGCTCTTCCTATGGCAAAGACAGCAGGTTCCCCTCAAGGACCTGTTCTCCCATGGCCTTTTGTAATAGAACTAAAGGCTCTATTCTCCAGGCCCCCTTTGCTGGAGGCGGTGTGGCCTTGAGCCCATGTACTACCAGTGAGATAGGAGGGGCGGCGGCGTATGCAAGGTCTCGGTCATGCCCGGCTTCAATGGAAGTGGCATTCCTTAACCTTCGCTTATGATGGCAGGTGCCGGAGCATCTTGGACCATATGATGAAAGTTGCTGATTGATAATAATAGAGCAATAAAATGGATGGATCCCGGGTCTGCAAAACCATGTAAGTGCCCTATTAGGCCTGGACTGCTTAAGCTATTACTACTGTTATGTGAGGGGGAATGAATTTCCCTTGTGTTTCGGCCATCGTTATTTTGGCCTTTAGTTATGGCAGCTGAACCCTTTCCCCTTGCACGGCTATTTCCAGCCACTCTGCAAGACCCACCCAAAGGCCACCACCCCAGGAAGTATCTCCTGATGATGCCAATGGTCTCTGGACCCACATTCCACGTCGCCTATCCCAGAAGGTATTATCAAACCCAATTTCGCTATACCCAATTCTATTTTATTTAATGTCCTTCGCTCCAGTGTAGAGCGAGGCAACGCCAGGAAGGCAGGGAAAGACAATTATAGGACCTTCCCTTGTCCTGGTTGGTTTGATGTCTCTTCCGTGGGCATCGTGCCTTCCAGACAGAGCCGTGTGCCTCTGCGGGGCAGGGCCGGGTCCCAGACCTCTGTCGCCACCCTTCGCGGCACAGAACATGTAACTGAGACTTGGGGGCTTGCCTTACACGTTAGCGGAAGCAACGGGGAAGGACGGCGGGCCAGGGCTGGTAGGTGTGGCAGGGGACCGTCACGGCGCCGCGCCTTTAAATACAAACTGATGTCAGAGAACTCTGTGACATGTGACCCAAGAAAAGGCGTGCTATAATCGGATTCTTCCGATGTGGAAAAACAAGGCAGGCTCACTGCCGCTGCCATGGAGAGGCGACAAATGTTTGACCTCGGGTGTGAGGAAGACGGATTCTGGGCTGTCACAGGGAGAAACGCACACCTGTTCCAGCTGGAACCCCGTCAGCCCCGGCCAGCCACCCTCCGAGAGACCAGCTGGAGTCCTGGAAAAAGATGGATCATGCTAGCTCTTATACAATGAAGCTATCGAGCAGCTGCCCAAACTGGAAAAAACTGCCTCATTGAGGTAATGGGCTCCCAGACGCTGGAGGCAATCAAGCCAGATAACCACTGGTGGGGATACTTTAAGGGGATTCCAGCTTTTGGTTAGGGGAGGAGATGACTCTGGGTGGCTTGAGGTTTTCTGATACTGTGATTTTTCAGGCTCCAGCGGGAGTTGGCTACATTGATTGCATCTCGACGTTTCTCCCCAGGAGCCTGCCATGGTGCCCCAGATTCTACCATTAGAGCTTTATTCATTGGAAGTCAGGCGTCCTGGTCTCCTGGGGATGTCAGTTAAAGAAAGGGATGCCAAATAATGTTACAGGGATTAACTTTTCTTTGTCAATTCATTCAGCGAACCCTTCTCCCAGGTGGCTGCGGGTAGGGGTTACTGGGGCGCTGGTCACCATAGTAGAGGGCTCTGACCGTCCAGAAGACAGAGTGTGCCCGGGGGTGGGGGGCGAGGGCAGGACAGCTGGGGGTACACGAGAAAGTAGCGGCATGACTTTAGCACCATCAAACACGGCGTTCGGCCAATTCACAGCTCGGCCCAGGGCGACCCTGCCTGGTCCCAAAGCCCAGCATCTACACAGCATCTTCTACTCCCCAAAGGGAGCACTGGATTAGGAGTCTGGAGACCTGGCCAGTGGCCCTGGCTGGGCCACTCCCTGGCAGAGGGTCTTCACTATGTTGCCACATAGTGGCAGAGCTCGACTCCCTCCACCGCCAAGCAAGAAGAGGCATGGGCTGTCTCCAAGGGACCCTCCCCATGACGGGGTGTGGGGTCAGGACAAGGGTCCTCCCAACCTAGTAATGAAACTCAACTCTGCCTTTCCAGTTTTACTTGCAGCAAATTCCCTTGAGCAAATTCCCCATGCTTTCTGAGCCTCGGTTCCCATCTCTCTGAAATGGGAACAGTAATAGTTGCTTTGAAGAATTATTAAGATAATAAAATATAAGATGCCTCGCTTGCAAAGCGACAGGGTGGGAACTAATAATGGCCATTATTTATCATGTCATTTCCTTAGTTAGCACTCCAGGAAGATACAGTAGGCTCGTCCATAAAGGGCAGGTGGGTCTGGGATTCAGACCCAGTTACCAAACTTTGTCCTCTCCCCCCAAAAGCCAGCAGCCTTGGGCTCTTGCTGGCTCAGATATCAGGCCTCTTTCTTCTTTCAGGCAGCCCTTTTCAGAAGAAGCCTCGGTAACAATGGGGTCTGTGTCCCGAAGCTGCAGGCGTGGGAGGCCTGGGGCCCTCTCCCAACATCCTGTCGCCTCACTGGGAGTACTCCCAAAGCAGCCTCCGCTGCTCGGGATCTCTGCCCCCTCAGGACTCGGGGCATAGGGGGGGTGGCCTGGGACCAGCCACAGAGGTTGCCATCCCCACCCACACCCTTCCTCCGCTGCCCCTCTGCCCAGAGGGGGTCAGGCAGCTGCAGGTTTGAAAGCCAGTTCGGCCACTAAGTGCTGTGTGCCCTAAGGTTGATTACTGCCAGTCTCTGAGCGTCAGTTTCTTCATCTGTCAAATGGGCATCATTAGTGCCTGGCATATAGCAGGGCCTTGGTGGGGGAAGAAAGGTGACCGAGCCCCACTCATGGAGGACTTGTGAGGTGCCAGACAGACTAACCTATCAATACACATCACTCTTCCTCTGTGATGACTACCCCCCTCCCCTTAGCTACACCGGCATGCATTTTCTAGAAACAAGGACATTTTCTCACGCATCCACAAACTCAGGAAACTTAACAAGGATGTAAGACTCCCTCTCTAGAACACAGTCTATGTTCCAGTTTTGCCAGTTGTCCCCATCATGTCCTGTAAAGCAATGCTTTTCTGGTCCGAAATCCAATCCAGAATCAGGCCCTGCTTCGACTGTCGGGTCTCCTCCGTCTGGAAGAGCTCCTGCACTTTTATGTGTTTTTAGTGACCTTGACATTTGTGCAGAGGGCAGGCCAGTTATCTTGTGGCACGTCCCTCACGTTGGCTTTGTCCAATCATGTCTCCGCACAATCAGACCCAGGTCCTGTGCTTTGGGCAGAAATATCACAGAAGAGATGCCGAGTCCTTCCCGGGGCAGCTTATCGGGACATGACGTCCATTTGCCCCCTGACGGGGACATTCGTGCTCACAGACTTTGGGTGAGGGGGGCGCCTTCTCCACGGCACAGGTGCCATTTTTCCTATTCTTTGGGGAACGTGATCTCATTTGCAGCCCAGGTTCTCGAGTCAAACAGAGCTGGGGTTGTATCTCGGCGTCAACACTGACCAGCAATGTGACCTCGGTAAAGTTAATTTCCCTGAACGTGTGAAATGAAGATCGCACCACTACCTTTCAAGGCCGTTTGCAGAAGCAGATGAGATCACGTATGTGATGCCTTGGACACGGTTGGAGGAGGTTCCCCGGCGAACATCAGTGATGCTCACTGGGCATCTGCCCAGGGCTCAGGAGGGGACCGATGGACGGAGCTCCCCGAAAACAGCAGCAGCAGAACTTGGGGTCACGTGATGCCCTGAGCTCAGAGGAGACAGAGCAGGTTTCTGCTGAAGGCAGACAGCCCAGGGAATAAAAATGGACTAGAAAGGTGGAACCCATGGTTGTAAGCCAGGTGTGGACCTCGGGGTCAAGCCGATCTGGGTTTGTCTCCCATAATCTGCGTGAATTTGCTGTTTGTCCTAGGGCAAGTCCAATAACCTCTCTGAGTTTCTGTTTCTGCCTCGGTGAAATGAGGATAATACCCACCACCTCTCTCATACAGTTGTAAGGATGGGGAGATTCACGTATGTAAGGAACATGGCCCGGTTTCTGGCACAGGGTTAGTGCTCAGAAACAAAGTACTAACGCTGACCATCCAGGCCAGGGTCCCAGTTCTAATGGGATTTCTTTAGAAATGCCTTCCCTGACCACATTCCCCCGAGGAGAGAAGCAGGCTTTCCCAAAGTGTACTTGGTATCATGTCCTCTCACACTTAGTGGGACCATAAACCAGGTACGACTTTCCTGCAGGACGTTTTGCCAAACGGGTTTTGTCGGTTGGCATTCTTCATTGTCAACAGCAGAAGCCGTTCGGCTAGCTTAAAGCAGAAAGGGATTCATGAAGGAGGAGAGCTAGCTCCCAGAATCATCAGGAAGGGGGAGTAACACATCCGAGGCCGGGCATCCAGGGAGGCATCCCAAAAGCACCAAGCAGAACAAGCTGCCATCGGAACGGTTGCTTCTGCCTTGATCAGAAAGGACTGGCCACCATGACTCATGGTTCCAGAACCATACGAGTGGTGCCCTGACCTATGCTGGCGGAGACGCTCTGTGCCACCTGCCTGCCCCCGACGTAACTCAGCCTTGAATCATGCTCAGAGAAGTTCATCTCATTAGCAGAGCCGAAATCACATCTAGAACGTGTGCTGTAAAGAAATCTTGGTTCGTAACTGTCTGATATCTAGACATCCTAGAAGGAGGTGAAATATGTTTTGAACTAGCCAGTCCACCAAATCAAGAACCATAAAAATGTCCAACTCTGACCTTGCAATTGCCCTTCTAGGAATCCAGCTGAAGGAAATAGAGATATGAACCGTACTTTGTATAAAGTGGAAGGAAGGATGGAAGGGGAAAATCCATAAACCGGGGGTTGGTTAGATAAATTTTGCAACATTCATATGAAAGAAATTTTTGGCCAGTAAATATGAGGCATTTGAATAATTTTAGAATTTGCAATAACAAAGTATTAAGGAGAAAAGACAAAAACCAAACTATATACAGTACGATCCCAGTTTATAAGAAGGGCACGCACAAGCACATTATTGAAGGAAGTACCCGGAGATGGACTGGAATCGCACGGGATTTTTTCTTGCTTACACTTTTCTAGATCAGCTACACGCTCTACCAAGAACGCGTATCACTTCTTCCGATGAATAGTAGAGATTGAAAGATGATACAAACAAAATGAGGTAGTCCTGCCATGCGCACACCCGCCCTTGCCTCGTGCCGGGGAGTCTGTCGAGGCCGGAACTGGAGCCGGGTCGGAGGGGAGAGCCGGGAAGAAGCGATCACAGTGGATAAGAGACGGCAAGGACCAAATCTGGAGGGTGGGCAGAGGCCATCTCTGATTTATCTGGCATGTAAGTGGATGTCTATAAATATTTGTTCTGTATGAAGAAGTTGTCAAAGAGCTTGAAAGCAGTCAGTTCACAGAAAAAGGAATACAGACGACTTTGAAACAGATGAAAAGAGATGCAGCCTTAATCATCATCAAAGAAATGCAAAATAAAACACGAGCTATTTTCACTTACCAGATTGGCAAAGATGACAACGTTTGCTGAGAACACGGGGTGGCTAGACTCTTGGTGGTGGGCTGTGCCCCCCTCCCCGCTCCGGACGGGGACGTGTAGCCTCACTCAGAGCGGAAAATGTGTGTGCCCTTTGATACGGCCGTTCTGCTTATAGGAATTTGTTCTCAGAATTGTGCTTTGCTCATATGCAAAAGAGGGGCACACCAGAGTGTTTATAGCAGTGGTGCTTATCTTAGCAAAGACCGGAAGCCTCATCTTCAGTAAGGGTCTGACTAAACCATGGGGCATCCAGACGATGGAATATTTGCTAAAAAGGAGTGATCTCAAAAAAAAAAAAAATAAGGAGAATCTCAAAGATTGTATGTATAAGCACTAAAGTCAAGGTGAAGAGTAAAGTATATACTATCCACTTTGTAAGGAAAAAACATGCACATATATCATTTGATATTATAGCATATTTCCAATGTCTCTGGGGAGAGAGATCGGGGTAATGAGGGTTGAGCCAGAGCCAGTATTCATTGTTTATACTTTTTATGTTTGTTGGTTATTTCCCGTGTTCATGTTTCATGTTCATACCCATTTTGACATGTAACTTAAAAATAAACAAATACTCTTGGAATTAATAATTGGACTAGGAAGCCAGAGAGAGGCATTTGGGTGTGATGAGATGAGCCATAGGGAGCTACTGATGGTTCTTGAGTAGGGCAGTGCAGCATACGAGTGGTATTTGGCAGGGAGGACCCGGAAGACTAGAAGGGAGAGGAGCTGGGAAGCTGGGAAGCTGGACCAGCCTGGGGCATACAAGTCCCTAGGCAGGTGGGATGCACCCAGGGGACCTGGGTTGGGGATGGGTGGGCGGAGAAGGATACTCCATGGGGAGCCCCTTTCCACTCCTGTCCAGACGCAGCCTGCTCTCACCCCACACACAGCCTCTATACTCCTCTACCTGGCTCTCACATCTCAGCCCGCACCGCCGCCTCCCCCCACAAATACACTACACTCCCCTCTTCCCGGGAGCACCCCAGAGAGAGCCCTGTGAGATAGATTACAAACGGGCTTCCTCCTCATCCTCGCTCCCAATGAGGTTTTGATGAGTGTTATGTCCCAGGAAGAGGGTGAGGGGGGGACGGGAGGGCGGAGGGAGAGCGGGGTTGGAGGGGAAGGAAGAAACCTGTCCCACCTTACTACACTTTAATAAGTATACTTACTTTGATACTAAATAGTTCTAAATTATTTGCCACGGAGTAAAAGAGATGCTCCGGGAAAGGCCCTAAACGGACGCATTTGTCCCATAGTCCAGGGTTTCTCAACCTTGGCACTACTGACATTTTGGGCTAGATGATTCTTTGTTGTGGGGACTGTGATGCGCGTTGTAGGATATTTAGCAGCGCCCCTGACCTTGACCTAGACCTAGACGCCAGTAGCACCACCCCCTCCAGTTGTGACAAACAAAAACGCCCCCAGACTTTGCTGAATGTCCCCTGGAGGGCCAAATGGCCCTAGCGAGAGCTACTGTTTTAACTTCATGTGCACCCTAGCGGACTACTGTGGGCCGGTGGAGGGGAGGGCATGGGGGCCCCTCTGTTGGTCTTCACCCAAAGTCCTAACGGGGAGTTTCTGGCATTGTGGGGAAGGCAGGCAGCTGCTGGCTTGAGGCCTTATAAATCATGGCCCAGAGACAGCTCTACTTCACCACTTGTCCCCTGAGAACACTAACCTGAAACCCCAGCTTGAATCATTTGCAAAATTCTGAGATTCTCAACCTCCATATAACTAGATTCTTTTTGGTTCTTGGGTTTTTCACCCAGAACTACCAATAGCTCTGCTTCTTAGAGTCTTTTATTGTTAGGTCTACAAGGGCAATAAAAAGCCTCAAAGGGTTTCCGGGACATCAAATAGCTCCTTTTAAATTAAAAAGAAGGAAAGGGGAAGGGGAGACCTCCAACCTTTGTATTTTGTTACACACTGAATTAGACACATGTGGAATATGTTTCCTTCTGGCTGGGCACTATTTTAAGACATAGGGAGGTAGTCCTTAAAATATTTCCCGGCCTTTTATGGCAGCCTAGTGTTTTAGGGGAATTGGTCTGAGTGTTGCCAACTGTATAGGATATAGCCCAGGATTCTGGGGGAGTCAGTTGTCCCACAAGGAGAAGGCCCGAGCAGCATGGCCCAGGACATCCAAGAGTATGGACGTTGAACTGTGGGCTGGAGTGGTCAGGGAGAACTTTGAAAGAAACCGAAGCCTGGATATTTCTACTGGTCTCCACATTTTCTAGCATGGGATGCACTTTCAGCTCCCTGGCTCTCTAAAGTTGTCCTCTCTGCCTAGAAAGCCATGTCTCCTTCATGTATTTACTGTCCTCTTTAATCGTCCAGGAGTATGTCAAAGTCTCCCCTTCCTCTTTCCCAATGAAATAATCATATACATATCAGCAAAGATATGTATAAATCTATGTACGTATGCATGGTAAAAAAAAAAAAAATATATATATATATATATATTTCCTTGCAACGTGATTTATGGTGACGAAAAAGTGGAAATAAGCTAAAGTGTACAGTAATGGGGAATTCGTTAAATAAATTGCAACATAGTCATACAATGAAAAATCACTCAGCCATAAAGAATTGAAGACATACATGCCTGTTAACTCGATTAGATGAAAAGAAGTTAAAAACAGCATATATGATCCTATTTTTTAAAAATATGTTATACGAGGAGGATTCCGGGAAGAGGTGGAGTAGTAAGCACCAGAAATCTGTCTTCTCTCTTAGACAACAATTGCAGAATATGTATAATATAGCTATTTTGGAACTCCGGAGGCCACTGAAGGCTCGCGAGTTGCAGGGAAGGCTTGGATGATAATTTTGGTCAATTTCAGCGCTTAACTTAGTAGAAGGTACCCTTGGCGCATGCCCAGCCTGATGGTAGGCAGCTGTGCATGTGTTCCCGGAGCAGCTTGCACAGTTTGTGGGAGTCAGGGTGGGCGATAAGTACCCTGTCCTCAATCAAGCATCCTATATCCTGCGACACTGTCCTTCAAAAATGAGGGAGAAATTAAGACAGCCCCAGGTAAACTAAGGATCCCAATATTGGGAATCTGTGCTGTCATTGCTAATCACTGCTTCTGACCACAGAGGTGGGCAACCATTGTCATTACATCTCCCCCCATTGTTGCAAGCCCCTTCCCTTCCAGATGAAGCAACTTCTAGGAGCCTGGGACTTTTTTCTTCTCCCTTTATATTTCTTTCTCCCCCTTTTGGTAAAAAGTAAGGACATTAGACAGACTTTGAAGACTAGGATGTTCAAAAGCAACTACAATTATGGGGGAAAGTAGAAAGTCACAGAGTGTACCCAGGGAAAGGCTTAGGAAAGACCTGAGAAAACCTTAAGTTTGTACCTTAGACTGATCTTCAGTACAGAGATAGCCTACCAGTCAAAACAAAAACAAAAAAAATGGTAAATCTGGGGCAGGGGATGGGGGCAGGGATCTGATTTGCAGAGTTACCACATTATTATATTCAAATGTCCAGTTTTCAATAACAAAAATTCACAAAACACATAAAGAAACAGGAAAGTATGGCTCATTGAAAGGAAAAAAAATAAATAAATAAGCCAACAGAAGCTATCACTGAGAAAGACCAGAGAGTGGATCTATCAGACAAAGGTTTTAAAACAACTGTCTTAAAGATGCTCAAAAAAACCAAAGTAAGACAGGGAGAAAGTGAACAAAACTGTATGAACTAAATGGAAATATCAACAAAGAGAAAACCTAAAAAGAGGCCAGAAGGAAATTCTAGAGCTAAAAAGCACATTAACTGAAATGCAAAATTCCCTAGAAGGGTCCAAAGGCATATTTGGGCAGGTAGAAAAATCAATGAATTTAAAGATAGGACAATTAAAATTATCGAGTCTATGTAACAGGAATTAAAAATACTAAAGAAAATTTAACAGATCCTAAGATGTCCTATCAAGCACCCTAACATATGCATTGTGGGATCCCAGAAAGAGAAGAGAGAGAAAAGGGGGCAGAATTTTTGAAGAAAAACAACCTGAAACTTCCTAAATTTGATGAAAGACATGAATATAAACATCTAAGAAGCTTAACAAACTCCAAGTAAGATGAACTCTGAGACCCACTTGAATACACATGGTAATAAAGATATTGAAAAACAAAGACAGAGAATCTTGAAAGCAGTGAGAGAGGTAACTGCTCACACACAAAAGCTTCTTAACAAGATTATCAGCATAGTTCTTATCAGGGACTTTGGAGGCCAGAGGCAGTGGACTGATGATAGAGTCAAAGAGCTAAAAGAAAAAAAAAAATGTCAACCAAGTACCCTATGCCCAGCAAAACCGTCCTTCAAAAGCGAGGGAGAAATTAAGACCTTCCCATTCTCAGATACACAAAAGTTGAGGGAGTTTGTTACGACTAGATCTGCCCTGCAAGAAATGGTCAAGAGAGTCCAGCAGGTGGAAATGAAAGGGCACTAGATGATGATCCTAAACTGTGTGAAGAAATAAAGATCTCAGTGAAGATAAATACGTTGACAATGATAAAAGCACTATTATTGTAACAACAGTTGTAACACCACTTTTAATTTTCTACGTGATTTAAGAGACTGAAACATTTTGTAAAAATTATCAGTCTAAAAGCAAATGCTATTGTCACTTTGGTTCATAACTCCATATTACGTTTAATGACTAATGCACTCGAGGAATAATTATCGGTTTATAATTTTGGATACACAATGTACAAACGTGTAATTTTTAAATTAATCTAAAATTTTAAATTTAAATTTAAATTTAATTTAAATTTAATTTAATTTTAAATTTAATTTTAAAATTTAATTTAAACTTTAAATTAATTTAAATTTTTAAATTTAATTTTTAAATTTAATTTTCAAATTTAAAATTTGATGGATGGATGGATACCACAAACAAATCTGCGATATCAATAACCGAAAAGAGCAGCAGTGGAGTTTTAAAGAAGCAGAGTTTTGGTATGTTACTGAAGTTAATCTTGTATCAATTCAGATTAGAATATTACAACTTTAGGACGTTAATGCAATCCCCATGGTAATCACAAAGAAAATAGGTATAGCATATATACAAAAGGAAATGAGAAGATAATCAGAACATTTCACTACAAGAAAGTAAATAAACAGAAGACAGTAATGCAGGAAATGAGGAACAAGAAGCAGTGTTAAAAGAGAAATTTATAGCTATAAACACTTATATTAAAAAAAAAAACCACAATGGGCACCTGGGTGGCTCAGTCAGTTAAGCATCTGACTTCAGCTCAGGTCATGGTCCCAGGGTCCTGGGATTGAGCCCCACGTCAGGGAGTCTGCTTCTCCCTCTCACCAGCCTGTGCTCTCTCTTGCTCTCTCAAATAAATAAATAAAATCTTTTTTTTTTTTAATAACTAAAATCTTAAAAAAATAAAATAATAAAACAAGAAAGCTATCAAATCAACAACCCAATTTACAACTGAAGGAACTAGGAAAGGAACTAAACCCAAAGCTTGTAACAGGAAATAAATAAAAAAGATCAGAGCAGAGACCAACAACAAAATCAGGAATAGAGAAACGAGAGAAAAATCAACAAAACCAAAGTTGATTCTTCAAAGAGATCAACAGAATCGACAAACATTTAGGTAGACTAAGAAAAACAGACAGAAGACTCAAATTACTAAAACCAGAAATTAAAGTGGAAACACTACACCCAACTCTATAGAAATAAAAAGTATTCTTGGCCAGCACTCTGAGCAATTATATACAAACAAATTGGATAACCTAGATGAAATAAACAAATTCCCAGAAACACATGATCTACCAAGTCTGAATCACAAAGAAATAGAAAAATCTGAATAGACTTGTAACTATTAAAGGAATTAAATTAAGCTGAGAGGGAATCTAGGTGCCCCTAGACCTGAGCCACACTGGCAGGTCCCTGGATGCCAGACCATGAAACGGAGGCTTGGACCTCCATCCATCTGCTCCCTGTCAGTGGGAGGGCTCCACCTGGCAGGAGGCACCCTCAATGCCTGTCCTCTCCAATCCCAGGATCGCACCCCACTTCCCCCGCCCAAGTGTTGTTACCCTGCAGCTCCCTCTTGGGTGCAAAATGAAGTGAAGCCATACATTCCCCCCTCCCAAGCTCTGGAGTTCCATGTTATCAAGGGACCTAGTAGAGGTAAGCATGACCTTCTCCAGGTGCATCTTTCCAAAGGCACATTCCCGTGGGGAAAGAAAGCATGTTAATGCCCATGGATCACTGTGTAAGTAATCGGAGCTGTTGGTTCTGCTCCCTGCTCTGCCCGGTGGGAGCCCTGGCATGTGGACCCAGCTGGAAGAAATAGCATGGCTGAAGAAGGTCAAGGTGCACCAGCCAGCACTGCCCAGGACCTCGCCTGCTGGGGAATTACAGAATCCTACGCTAACAGCTTGGAAGGACTCTTGCATCCAACTCCGTCATTGGACAGATAGGGAAAATGAGGCTCACAGAGGCCATCGTCTCAGTGGCAGGACTGGGACTAGAACAAGACATATTGGTCCCAGTGCAGGGTTTGCTGTTTTCGTGAGATTTCTAGAATTCTGAGGTCAGAGAGGGTAAGTAATTTATTCAGTCACTGAGATAGTAAGCTGAGATTATGGGATTTGAAACCAGGTCTATGAGACTCAGAAGACCACTGTTGTTCCATTAACTCATCATGGGGGGAAGGTGTTTAGGGAGAGAGAGACTTGGTGACGGGGATGGTACTGAAGAGTTGACTGTCCACTTCTCAGCCTCATCTTTTAGCTTAGCCCCGCTTTCACCGACCATCCTCCCAGCCCAGGTCAGCCTGTGCTGTCATACACCCGTCCTCAGAGCACCCGGTATTTCCCTTCACGGCGTTTACCGCGGTGATTCAGTTCCCCATGGAATTATTTGTTCAATACTTCTCTCCCTCAATACACTATGGCCCCTACGGATTGTGTCTGTCTTGGTCACCATCATATCCTCCTAGACCTAGCACAGGGCCCGCACAGTCTGTGCTCACCGTATTTGTTGAACAGTTAGGGATGGATGGATGGGTGGGTGGGTGGATGGATGGGTGGACGGATGGATGGATGGTTGGATGGGTGGATGGATGGATGGATGGATGGATGGATGGATGGA
>CM052896.1:29757315-29847086 GCA_028534135.1 Potos flavus
TGGATGGATGGTTGGATGGGTGGATGGATGGATGGATGGATGGGTGGATGGATGGTTGGATGGGTGGATGGATGGATGGATGGATGGGCAGGTGGGTGGATGGGTCAGTGGATGGACAGATGGATGGATGTGTGGATGCCTGGATGGATGGCTGGAAGCCCGAGTGAATGGACAGATGAGTCTCAGCTGGATGGAGACCTGAGATGTGCGGTGACTCAAGGCCCCAGGCTGGAGCTCTTGGCTGAGAATTGCAGCAGACCAGGACCATGTCTCTGTTCCCAAACCTTGCCTGTGTGGTGAGTCACACAATTTCTGAAAACCACATGCTTCTTTCCACAACGAGGCTGCCCAGAGGGGCCCTGAAGCCTCAGAGACTGTGAGGCAAATGGTGCTCACACGCACAATCTCTGTGGCCCCTTATCGGGGCTGTTTCTTTGATGTGCTCTCTGTGAGTCAGAGCTGCTGTTTGCCTCAGCGCTGTTCCTGTTTCAGCAGCACGCTGACATTTTTAAAAGAAAAAAAGGAAACTCGAAAGTAGCGGACTCTGTCTTTGGGCTAAGACTGCAGACAGCCCTTTGGTTTGATTAGAAACCAAACTGGGGTGGAAAGGGGCATGGACATCCAAGCGAAAATGGGGGGACTCTGTTGCCTCCACACCCCACATGGCAGTTACTTACAAGACTAGCTAATGATAACGTGCATTTCGCAACGTTCTGTTGCAAGGGAGAGGCAGAAAGCCGCTGTGTCTCAGTGACAGTGGCACTCTTGGGGCCTAAAGAAAGAAGCTGGAGTCCAACTCAGCTACTTTCTGTCTAGCCGATCTCAGAGAAGTTATGACTCTTAGTTTGTTCCTCAGTGGAACTGGGGAGGCTGGTTTTGATCGTTTTGAACATCATGCAAGATTAGAGTCATAAACGTGCTCTGCAAGCCACACAATGGGGTGCCTCTGTGCGGAAAGATCGGTACCCCCATCCTCTGTGTCCTCTCCATCATTTCCAGCAGCAATGTTACATTGTTATTTCACTTCCCATGCATACACCTGTTATCTTCCCAACTAGACTGTGAGCCTCCATGATTAGGGACCCCCCCCCACTTCTATACCTAGCACAGGGCAGGTTGGTATCCCATGACTGTTTCTTTTTTGTTTGGTTTGGTTTGGTTTTTCCTTTGGCTATACTTTTTAAGAACTGTGTATTTTAATTCCGATTAGTTCCCGTAGAGGGTTGTATTAGTCTCGGGTGTCCCCTATAGGGATTCAACACTTCCATACATGACCTCGTGCTCATCACGACAAGTGCACTCCCTAATCTCTCATCCAGCCTTCAAGGGAGTCCTGAGAAAGGGGGTGGGGAAGCATGGGTGCATTAGCCTCCCATTGTACAGTCAAGCAAAGTGAGGCCCAGCGAGGCCAACAGTCTCGCTCACTCCGAGACACAGCAGTGAGTCACTGAAAAAGCCCAGCCTATGAAGCAGGCCCTGACCCTTGGCCCCTGGGTCTTTTCAGGAGGACAATCATTCCACCAAAAGAGAATTTCCTACCATCGATGAAGAGACAGATTTTATAAGTATTACTCAATTTATTCTTCATGCTGTCCTTGAAATGACCTACCATCATCCCCCTTTCACACCCGAGGAAACTGCAGCTCCAGGAGGTGAAACGACCTGCCTAAGGTCAGAGGGAGGAGGCGGCGGCCTGCTTTCATTTCCCAATACCCCCCTCGAACATTCTAAGCATGTGGGCTGAGCCCAATCTCTCCCCCTGCTCTCTGGTTCCCCCATTCACAGGAAGCTTGGGTCAACCGCTTCCTGCCACGTCCTAGCAGACAAGATAATGATCCCCACCACCACCATTCTCTGTCCCACCACAGCCCAGCCCAGCGAAGGCAGACAGACTTCCTTTCCTCTGTTGGCAACCTCTGAATGTCAGAGCTGGATGAGACTGATTCTGTGCTCCTTGGAGTGTCCTCCTTCAGAACCCTCGGGGGAGGGGTGGCGCTTGTGGATAGTCCAGAATCCCCAAGCCGTCCCTGCCATCCGAAACAACGGCTCCAAAGGCGGGGACCTAGGAATCTGCATTTTTTTCACAAGCCTTCCCCACCCCCCCTTAGTCATTCGATGAGTGTTCAAGTTTGGGAAACCGCTGCTCCAACCCTCTCATTTTAAGAGAAGCAAACTGATTCCTAGAGAGGAGAAGTGACTTTACTTCCCACCCTCGTAGCACAAAATCTGTGGCCTCTTTGGCGTGCTTGTCGAATCTGTTGCAAGAGACCACCGAATGCTCTTGGGTTCAACCCTGCCATCCGGAAAGCAGCTTGGGACCCATCCCACCCAACTGCACACGAGCAAAGGGAATGCTGCTTTGCAGAGAGCGGGAAAGACATCTGGACACATCTGGAGAAGAACTCCCTACACCCCGAGGGCTGAAGTCGCCTTCTGAGAGCGATCTGGAAGTGGCCTTCAGGGCCAGAGTATTAACACTGGAGCCCAGAAGCAGGCAAACAACTTCCTGCAGGTCAAATCTGGCCCAGCGCCCGTTTTTGTAAAGTTGTATTGGAAAGTAGCTATCTCCATTTGTTGTGTTGTTTATGGCGGCTTTTGAGCTGCGGCGGCAGAGTAGAGCCTGAAACATCTACCATCTGGTCATTTACAGAAGAAGTTTGCCAGCCCCTGCATTAGCCCATCAATCGACCAGCAAAGCCTCGTTCCTGAAGGCATTCCAGAAGATCCCCAGTTCTCCCACGCCTGAATCCCCAGCACCTGGCAGCACAGTGCCTGGCACATTATAGGTACTAAAAAAATTGTTGAATGAATGAACCATTGTAACAGACTATTTTAATTCACCTTCTGCAAATGAGAAAACCACGGCTCGTTAGAAGAGGTAAGCAAACAGTCCCAGGTCTCTGAGTTAGAAAGTGCTAGAATTAGAATTTATCTCAATCCATGGTTTGTCATTGTCCTATAAACTCAAAGAAGGGATAGGTAGAATCTTGACAGAAATCTGCAAAATTGGGGTCAATGGTAGATCTTTTGAAAGAAGGGCTGGATCGTGGGGTTGGGAGGGGTGGTAAGACCCTGGGAAAGAACAAAGGAGCCTCTGAAGGGATGAGAAGACCCTGTCCTGCTGGGAAAATTGATACCTTGAGACTATATTAAGCTAATTGATCCTACGGTGTGAGCCTCCATCTAGACCGACTTTCTTCTTAACCGAATCTAAGTAAAGGAGCGTTTTCACCTGTAGGCAAAGGAGGGCTCGTCAAGGAGCACAGTAAAAGGAGATGAAATGAGTCAAGCACGCTTACCAGAATACAATTCAAAACGAGCCACGCTCTGGACCCAGGGGCGTTGAGTCACGGGGACATTCACAGAAAGCCTATACAGCCACTTAGCTGTGGGGCCGTGGTGGACGCGTCTGCCCCCGGGAGAGCCTAGCCTGAAAACCACGATGCCTCTCCCAGCTCTGAGGCTCTCACACCAACTATGGGACTTGAGTCAGCCCTGACACCCCCCTTCCCATTCCTGAAGAGGCATCACAGCTACAGGACAGGCCCCCTTGAACGAGATAAGTCCAGCTTGATCGGGGACACTTAGCCCAAACAGTCACAGAAAGTGGGGAATCATTTGTGTTCCCCGATTGGAATTCTTTGTTATCTTTCCCCAATAAGCCACACCCACAAAGCGTCGCTGACAATTTCTAGTCTCTGTCTCTTTAAAGCGGAGGGAGGCCAAAAAGCTGAATGCCAAAAGACTCAGCTTTCACAGGTACTCTTTTCCCCCTCTAACCTTCACTATTATCTCACTTGCATTCGATTCACCAAGCGTTGTTTCCTTACCGCGTGTGTTGATTCTCCCCGAAGCGCTCAAGTTCGCGTGCAAAGAAACAACTCTATTTTCTGCACTCGTATTTCATGGCATCGTGGAATAATTATTGCATTATTTCATTAGAGTAATAGGTACAGCTTGAGAACAAACACAAATAACACTTGATAAGCCCACACGGCACGGCTGCCGGGAACAGACGAGCCCAGGAACATCGGAGAGGACCTGCCAGCTTCGAGGATGCGATGCGTCCTCGGCAAATGGGGACAGTGCTTGCTGTGGGGCACGGACAGCCTCCGGCAATCTGGAGCGTTGGTTCCTTGAAGACTGTTGAAGAGGGCTCTGGGGTTTCAGCACATAGGCTGCGGCCCCGTGTCACATGCAGGACACACTGTCCTGCGCGAGCCCCGCGACCTTCCGAGGCAGGCCGAGGCGACTTTCATATAGAAAGTGAGGATCGGGGACATAGAGTGAATGATCTCTGTGTCTGCTGCTGGAGCCCGGCACGGAAAAGACGTCCATTGCTCATGGGACCAAGGGGACAGAGCTGAGCCCCAGAGGATATGCTCTGAGATCCTGAGTGCCTCCCGCTCACTGACGAACGCTGCGGGAAAGCGTGCTCCCCATCCCCGACTCGGGTACCAAAGAGGGAGCCCTATGGCTTCTCACCTGCTCAGAGCCTCGTGCTTCCTAATTCCTACTCCTCTCCCCACCTTTCCCCTGGCTGGGAAGAAAGGCTACACCCTCTGTCCCCTTAGGTTGGCCCCTTCTGCCACGTGGCCTGGGAAGGAGGAACCGAGGGCACGAGGATATGGCTGAAGCTTTTCAGGGGAGACCCCCCCCGAAAGCCCCTACCTGGTGTCACCTTCACTTCGACCCCATCTCTTCCTTCCAACTCCAAGCCTTCCCACACTGATGCACAGCACCCTGGCCTGACTCCCCAAGAGCTCTAGGGAAACCCCTAAACCTCAGAGAGAAATGCAGGGGCTGATTTGCCCGAGGAAACGAGACACAAACAAGCCTGGGGTGAACCGCCGGGCCAGAGCTGCTTCTCCAGATTACTCACAGAGTTACCCACTCGTGCAAGGGCCCTCCCCCGCCTCCCCCTGCAGCCCTGGGTTAATCTGGAAGGCTGGCCGGGTTACAAGCTTGGCCAGGTGAACAGGAGGTGAAGCGGGGGAATGGGGGTGGGGGGACATTCACCTAAGAGACCGCAGCGACCTTCCGCCTGGGTGGGGCTTCCCTTCACCTGCCACTAAACTGCTCTACGCTGCCTGTCAGCACCCCTGCTTCCTGCCTCTGCTACTAGGAGATCTTCACAGGTTTGCTGGGAGGAGGGAGGGGCCTCCAGCCCCATCTTCGCTCTCCGGGGAAGGCGCCAAGGTTTCTGTGGCTTATTTCGCAGCAAAGACTTAATTAAAGCCTATTTTCTGCCAGGTACATGGTAACATCAAAAACCCACTAGAGAGCACACTCACCTTACCGAGGGCTGGGGTTTCTAGAAGTCTCTGAGGCCTGTTGCTGCATTTCCCAGGCCTGGCCTGCCAGTAAGTACGGGCACTCGGTAAGCCTCCGCTGAATGAATGGAGGAGCCAAGGAGCGGCAGAGGTCATACTGAGGGCAAGAATTCAGCATTCCCTGGGCCAGGAGAATGTGCCGCGGGATTTCTCATCGCCTTTGGGTCCTGGGAAGGTTTCTCGGCAGAAACGAGGACCCGGCTGAGATCCAAGGGGTAAGTAGGAAGCAGCTAAAGGGAAAAGGGTGGTGTCAGGAAAAGCAGCGCAGGCAGCGGGAACAGCATGGCTGAGGGTCTTGAGGCGGGAGGGAGCACAGCTTGTGAGGAGCCGCCGGAAGCAGGTGTCTGGAGTGGGAGGATGGTTGGCGAAGGAGGGCTGGTTCGAGGTGACTCTGAAGAAGACTGCCAAGCAAGACTTGTGGGCTGAGGAGAAGCCTCCAGCTTCCTCCTCAGAGGGATGAGGAGTCCCTAAGTGTGGTCAGCAGGAATGGATGTGGTCAGACTCGCACTGGCGTCCCAAGCTGAAATGCCTCTCGTACGATGCCTCTGGTTTGAGGGTGTTTGGGGGGTGTGACGAGGAGCTGGCAGATTCCCCTCAGCTGTGGCCGAAGTTTAAACCGATGCATTTCCAGTCTACTATGGGTCTACCTTCACGGAGCTACGTAATGAACGTCTCTCATTTAATAAGTACCAATATTGCGTCGCCCCAGCCGTTCGAAGTGCTTCAGAAATAGTCACTCATTGAATGCTTACAACGACGTGGTGACATCGGTGCTGTGATGATCGTGTTGGAAAGACGAGGCACCCGGGATGGGGCAGTCAAGTGGGACAACAGACGGCAACGCCAGAGTCTCCCTCCGCTGCTGGGGGCCACGGAGGGCTCTGGAAGTCTCTGTCGCCCTGGGAAGGCCGTGAGAGGAGGCTGGCCCAGGAGCTGCAGTGGGGTGGCTCAGAAAGGCAGAGGGGGCTTGATCGAGAGCCAGCCAGCTGTCAGGGGACCCGCAGTGCCAGCCACAGTCAGGTGGGGCCTTGACGGCAGGAAGAAATGTAACACTACATCTGGGCCACGGTTACCATCTTGACGTCTCTCCACGTAATCTTAGGGATCCCTTCACTTTCTCCACCACAGGACTCTCTACTATGTGGATCCACATCTGCCTCTTTTGTGGTCGACTTCCTCATTTTAGCAGAACACTCCCTCTCGTAGCATCCGGAAACAGGAAAGATGGAAGGCAAATTCGGGAGAAATTTGTGTTTTAACAATGTCTTTAGAGGGGCACCTGGGCGGCTCGGTTGGTTAAGCATCCCTTGATTTCAGCTCAGGTCGCGATCACAGGGTCATGGGATCGAGCCCCGTGTGCGTCGGGCTCTACACTCAGTGGGGAGTCAGTCTGAGAGTCAGCTTGAGAGTCTTTCTCTCCCTCTGCCCCTTCCTCACAAATAAATAAATAAAATCTTTTAAAAAACGTCTTTAGAGCCTCTCCTGGATTTATTTGGCTGGACATAAATTCTACAAATCACTTTTTTTCAGAATTTTGAAAACAGTGCTTCTTCGCCTCTAGCTTTCAGTGTCCCTACTGAAAAGCCCACACTTGATTAATAGTTTGGCTGGGTATAGAATTCGAGGGTGTAAATCAGCTTCCAGAACGATTGTTGAGAAATCCAGTGTCATCCTGTAAACTGATCCCTCGCACATGTCTTGTTTTTGTTTTCCATTTTTCGTTTCTGGAAGCTTTTAATATCTTCCCTTTATCCGTCGTATGATGAAATTTCACAGTAATGTGCCTTGATGTGGGTCTTTTCATCATTGGCTGTGGGGTGCATGTGGGGAATTCAGTCAAGGAAACTCATGATTTTAGTTCTGAGAATTTTATTTTTATATTATTTCCTTAAATATTGCCTCCCCTGTGTTTTCTCCATTTTCCTCTCTTTGCAGCTCTATTTGGATGCTGAGTATTCTACGTGGATCCTCCAATTTTCTTATCTTTCCTTCCTACTTTCAATCTGTTTAACTCTTTGTTTTATTTTCTGAGAGTTCTCTTTGTGTTCCAAATGTTGTGTTATTTAACATGGGTTTTAGGTCTGTTAATTTTAATTTTCAAGAGCTCTGTTTTAGTCTAAGTTTGATCTCCTCATTTTCTTTTTACATTCTGTTTTGGTTTTTTGGAATGCAAAAAACCTTCTTCTCATCTCGCCGAAGATATTACTTATAACTTTTTGAAGTCTATTCACATTTAAGATGGGTCACTAGGGGAGCCTGACTGGCTCGGTCCATAGAGCACATGACTCTTGATCTCGGGGGTTGTGGGTTTGAACCCCATGTTGGGTGTAGAGATTCCGTTCAAAAAATTTAAAAATTAAAAAAATAAATCAATTAAAATACAATGGGTCACTAAAGATCAAATGAAAACCTCCGTGAGGTTGAATGGGGCCTATCAGTTGGTGAAATTCACTCCCGGATAATTATGTGGCGACCGAAGCATTTCACTGAGAGACCCCAACCATGGAGAATATCCCCATTTCGTACATGGGAAAACTAGGAAAACAAGTAACTCACCCATGCTCACACAGCTACCTGGGGTACCCGAGATTCGAACCAAGGACATCTCCCCCCAGCAGCAGTGTTTGGCACTGCATACCACACAGTCTTGAAGACCCTCATCAGGGACCCTTATAAGTGCTTTCTCTACACCAGCCCCTGCCCTAAGCCTCTAAAAACACTAAATCAATTTAATCCTCATGACAGCCCTTTGAAGTAGGTACTATTAGTAGACCCATTATTGATGAGCAATCTGAGACACAGAGAAGCTCGACAACGTGCCCAAGATCACACAGCTGGTATGAGTTAGAGGCAGGACCCAGTCTTTGGCAATCCGGCCCTGGAGCCCTCTCACTCAGCCTCCCACAGTCTCCAGGTTCCCCCATGTGAAAGTGGCAATGTGGTTCCGAACCCACAGAGTTATTTTGAGGATGAAACAAGAGGACCCACATGTAAGAAATGTGTACATGATAGCCCCTTAGCAAATGTTATTTTTATTAAAAAACATTCCTCGCACTCTGAGGCTTTTAATTTCTTTAAAACCAGAAGCTACATTTTGGGGCTCCCCGAGGCTGCTCTTGGCTGTGAACTTCATGGTTCCAAGAGCTAGGCTGCCGTGTTGGGGAGCCTCACGCAGAGGAGCATGACGGGGACGGAGCGGGGGTGGTGGTGGGAGACATCGAGACCTCAAGGGATAGAAGAAGAAAAAAAATCGGGAGGTAGGAGCCAGTGCAACAAATTCTGGACTGTTCCGTTTTCCAACTTGGGCCCAGAGCATCGCTCCTGTGTTCCCAAATAGCTGTGAAGTTCAAATAACAGACTCCAACTGACACATAAAAAGGAACACATGTAACCACTTATAGGCCAATTAATATCGGGGCAGGGAGAAAGCCACGGGGCGGGAGGCCACTGGGGTTGAAGTGAGTGGAATGAGGGCCGTGCTTCCGGCCCTCCGGCTGAAATGGGCTATTATGTGTCATCAGGAAACTTAAGAAGGGGGGAAAAACAACCTCTGATCAAAGTCCCTTTTGTCAACTTCTAACAGATTAATAGATGACAGATTTTTCACTTAGAGCTCTACTGCAAGGTCAAGGGCAGTGAAATGGGGCTTGTTGGGACTTTTTTCTTCTTTGGTTCAGCTGCTAGGCTGCAGAACTCATCATTCTGACAGCCTTGCTGCCTGAAATGGCTCTAAGAAGGTCTGCCGTCCCCCGGGTTTCCATAGGGAAGAGCGGGGAGGGGGCCCTCCTGGCTTGTCTTCTTCCTGCAGTGACTTCCCCGCTCAGCCTCTTGCTGGAAGTCCTCTCTCCCCGCAGCCCCAAGCTTATCATGCCACTGCCCCCAATTCCCCAGTTATGGCCTCATGGTGGCCCTCCACAGACCCCAGAAGGAAGACACCTCTAAGCCTGGCCTGTAAGTCCTTTAGGGATTCAGCGTCACCCCCATTTCCTCAGGGCGCTTGTATTGGTCACACTGGATCACTCGTGGCTCCCCAGATCCCCTTTGCCTTTTCATCTCCATGTCTTGGCCTTCTCTGCCACCATTTTCTGTCCTCCTCGACCTCCTACCTATCCATCAAGGCTGTGCCAGTGTCTCCTCCTTGGGGAAGCCCTCTCTGACCCACCGTCCTGCCCTCCCAGCTCAAGGAGAGACTCTATCCTGAGTGACCCCAGCCCCTTTAAACATGCAGCCTTCAGCATGTGCCTTACTGGAGGGCCATCGTCTGCTCACAGCCCCATCATCCCTACTAAGCCGTCTGCAGAGACCGGTGTGGGTCCCGCCTGGCATGCAGCAGGGCTCCCTATTATGGAAAGGTGGGTGCATGCAGGGTAATTCACCAAAGCGTGAGGGATTGTGGAGGAAGACCCCAAGGTCACCCAAATAATACCCACCCTGGCGGAATCTGTGACTTGCTTCTACCCAACAGACTAGGGTAAGGGCGATGGGATGTCACTTCCATGGTCAGGTTGTTATAAGACAAGGGTGATGGGCTTTCAATCGCATGATTATGGAGCTTTATCTAAAACTCCAGGCCAGAGTGAGCGGTTCTCCTCACCGGCCTGACGAAGTCGGCAACCACATCAAGATAGCCCGTGTGGCAAGAACCTGGGCAGGGGTGGGGTTGGGCGGGCTTCTAGGACCTAAGGATGGCCTCCAGCTCCCACGGGCAAAAGGCCAGGGACTTGGTCACACGGCCACAAGGAAATGACTTTGGCCACAACCCCAGTGAACTTGGATCTTTCCCCAGGTGAGCCTCCTGATGAGACTACAACCCAGCTGAGATCTTGGTTGCAGTTTGGCGAGCTCTCGCGCAGAGGACCCCACTGAGCCACACCTGGTCTCCTGACCGATGGAACCTGTGAGACGATAAATGTGTGTATTGTTTTAAGTTGCTGCATTTGTGCTAACTTGTTACCCAGCAGTTAACAAACTGATGCTGAGATCATTCTTAAAGATGCCTCCTCTTGGGTATGCAAGACCCAAATAGTCGCGGTGGAGAATCCTGGGATGCTTTACCACTAAAAGTTGATACGTTGGCCAGAAATTCTTGCCAGCCAATTCATAGAAAACTCCAGAACAAGGGTCAGGCCCTGGGAGAGTGACCTAGGAAGATGAGAAGCCATACTCACAGGCAACAGGGAGAGCCCTGAGTCCGAAATCAGGTTCCGGGTGTCAGGCTCTGCAATCAGGCTTTGGACAAGGCAGCCCCCCTCTGGGCCTCCGTGAGCTCGAACACAACCAACATTATGAACAGTTTGGGCTCTGGACCTCCCTCTGGCTTCGGCATTCGGAGTCAAAGATGGTTCAGTTTTACCAAAGAACTCCATATTTTAGGGTATATTCAATCTTTCACTGTTCACTCATGCAGAATAAGTTACTTCTACTTTCCATAATTTTAGTATTGCTTATGATGAAAGATACATATTTACTAACTTGATTTAGAGAGAGAGAGACATAAAATGAATTAGGGGAGGGGACAGAGAGCTATGCCAGAATCCCAGGCTAACGTTGACATCTACCAGCCTCGCTCCTCCCACCCCTACCCCGCATTTCCAATTAGGGAATATATTCCATATGCTTAAGGTAGTGCCAATCTTCCCCCTCTTCCCATTTATAGGGAGGGTCACCATGGCCCGGGTTTGGCCAGTCAGAGTACCCCAAGTCTCCGGCCACTGTATTAGGTTCCCAAAACAAGCCCACGTGCCAAGCAGGACTTGGCAGACCGAGCCGTTGGACGAGATTGTCTTTCTGCTGGGGTTGCTGAACTCAGGGGATGCGATTCAGGGGACAGTTTAAGGTACGGGGATGGCTTGTAGAAAAAGCCGATCTAAGATCTAGAAAGGGAGCCCGGGGAACATTAAGCCCTGATTCTAGCCATCTCCAAAACCATCTGCTCTTACTTAACCTGATAAATTATCTTTTTATTTAAAGTGGTTTGGGTTGGGTTTCTGCCACTCGTAACCAAAAGAATCTTAACGAACGTAGATGGTTATTTCAACTGAGCATATAATTTCGCCCGAGGTCTCTGGAAAGCCAAAACAGAAAGGACACTGCGCGGGCCTCACGAAATTCTCCTTCTCTGATATCACAAACCCCAGCACCGTGAAAGAGAGCCTTTTCTCAAGGGCTCCGGCCGTTTTCTCATGGTCTTTCACGCTGGTGGCCCGGACCAACCTCGTCCACAGCTGCTTTAGAAATGACGCAGAAACATTCCTCATGTGGCTGGCTGCCTCTTGGACTGAAGCTTGACAAAAGACAAGCAATAGAAACCAAGCGTCAGTCGGCGTTCATGAGACCTCCTGGGTTTTCACCGGGAGAGGCAAACGGGCCACGAGGCTTGGGGTCTGGCCATGAATTGTCCCCGGGTCCCTCTCCACGACCTCCTCGGGAGCCCCTCCCCACGTTGCTCTGAAGTTTGACTAATCCCTCAGCTCTCTCTCTGGTTGCAAGGTTGGTGTTTCCTTGTAAGGGACCACAAAGCCATATTACATTCAAAGTTAAATAAACAAACGTTTGAATCTGTGTTTTATTGGTTCCATACCATCTGCCATCTGATTTGGGGAGAGCAAGGAAAACTGTGGTTTTGTTGGTTTTGTGTATGTGTTGTTGTTGTTGGGTTTTTTTATTTTTTTATTGTTTTTTTTTTTTTTTCCTTTTCCCTGTGAAAATTCTCTAAGGTTGAAAGCTGGCGGCAGTCTGGGCTGGTTAAAAGCCACCTAGTTTCCCACATCTTAACTCTCTGCTAAATGTTGGAGGCTGGTCTGGGTCCCCATCTGCTAAGCAGCCTGTTGTGTGAAAATGAGATCTATGCATATGCAGAGCTCCACAGCCCGACTTCCAAGATCTAAAGAATTGTTATGAGTGAACCACAAGAAGTGCTTATTTAATGTTGACAAGCTTCACCCAGACCAAAGGCTAGAGCGGGGCATATGGAAAAGGAACAGAGAAAACCTGGTGTCTGAGCACCCCGGGGCTGTCAGGAAAGGCCGCTCCGCCTCCGAGCCCCTGGGTTGCTCGAGACATTCAACTTGTAATGACTTGAAGGAGAAAATAGGCCCCAGACACTGGGTGGGAAATATGCCCCAGCCTGCCTGGAATCTTTAATCTGGAAATTGCGATGGCTGGGGGGGAGGGGCACATTCCACGGTGGGGGCGGGGTGAGGGCCAACCTCTCTGGCTGTCCTGTGGGCCCAGCTGTTTTTGGCCAGCAGAGCCTGGAGCTGCTTGAAAAGGGTGGGGAGATCCCTGGGGAGTTAGTGGGGCACAGAGACCGCAAATACAAAGCTGGGGGGCGGGGGGACGGACTGTCAGAGCTTCGATTTCCGCGACTTTTAAGCCAGGTCTTCAGCGTCCTCGCCTATGAAATAAGGACAGACTTGGGCATGGGTCACAGATGTCTATGCCTCGGGGCCAGACAAGGTAGTGAGAACGAGTGAGAGCAGCTGGGTGGGGACCAAGGCAAACATGCTTTTGGCCAAAGGGTGGCGGGGACGCGACCAGCTCCGGCGATGGTGGTCATGCGGGAACTTGGCCCAGTGTGGCCAGATTTCCCAAGTTCCCAAGAAAGGCCAGATTTTTTTTTTTTTTTAATGTGAGAACACCCAGTGTTTTAATGCTGGCAGCTATCACAGTTCCTGAAAGGAAAATCCCATCAAATAAAACCTGTCTGCGGCCCACATAAAGCCCATAGGTCTCCAGTTGGTGACCTCTGTGGAAGAACGCAAGGAGACAGTCTTGGAAAAGCCCGGAACAAAGACTGTGTCTTCCCTTGAGGAAGGGCAGGCCAGAGGGCTGGTCCAGGCCCACCGACCCTACTCTTGCCTGCTCGGGCCCTGGACGACATGCAGGTATCCCCCGGGCAGTGGCTCCTCCAGGCTGGGGCCACAGAAGCTGGGAAGAGCCCTCCCTGAGATGTCCTCCCTCACTAATCCTGAGTCTCCGCGCTGGTGAAATTCCAGTGCCAGATCTGCCATTCCTCCTGGCCCTTTAGGGACACGGTCATGGTTCTGGGCCACTCGCGCTCTGAGCTTCCTGGGTCTTTCTGCTTTGCCACTCATTGCCGGCAGAGAAATGTGCACAGGCGACGTTCCTGTCGCACGTACTCCCTCGGTCCCCACAGGTTGGTCCCCGCCCAGCCACCTTTGCAGAGTATCACAAGTAAGCAAGTTGGCGACCTGCACAAAGTGAGACACGGCCATTTACTCTCTGGCCAGATGTCACCTCTCATGGCACAAGGCGAACGAGCCCTCACTGCCTCGGGAGCCAAAGAACTTTTAGTCTATGTTTTCTGGAGTTTTTTTGTGGTGTTGTCTTGAGGTGTAAAAAAGTCCTAGGTTCAGTTTAAGTCCCTGATAAACACAACTTAGATTTTTTTTCGGTGATAAAATCTGCATTCTGATACTTTAAACAGTGTAGTCAAAACAATGCAAAATCCTCCCTTTCCCCCCCTCTTTTGGCTTAATGAACATCATTTGTCCAGTATGAAATCTTTATACTATATGTCCCATGTGTTGAAAATAAAGGTACATTAAATCTTGATAAGCTGTTTAAAAAAAAAAAGGAGGCAGGAAACCTGTTCTCCCATCGGCCACCATCTTGGTGGGGGTCTTGGGGTCTTGGTGAGTCAATCACTCCCCTGAGCTTCATTGGCCCCAACTCCCACATGGACAAGAGAGCGATCAAAAACCTCTCCTGCTCTACACGCCTGCAGAGTGAGTATGTGGGGGGAGGAAAGGGGAGAGCGTCGCTAGGAGGAAGGGAGGCAAGCATGGCAAGAACTCCGTCACCAAAAACTCACAGGCAGGTAGATTCTATGCTACCTAGGCACAAAGACTGGAAGTCCACTTGTAGAAACAAGGACAGACTGTGAGCTCCTGGAGGCAGAGGGTCCTGCCCTCTCTAAGTCCTGGAGCCTAGCGCATCACTTACACGGAGTCTGTAGGGGTCCCTGTTGAATTCCCTCAGGTGAGAATCGCTGGAATGGAGTGACTTAGCATTTCACAGCACTTCCGCCCCCCGCGAGCCTTATTTCGCCCCTGAGAGGTAGGAGGATGGGGCAGGCCCTCTTGTTCTCCAAACAGAGCTGGCAAACCGAGGCCCAGCGAGGTGAGGCAGCTTGTCAAAGCTGGGTGGGTGGAAAACCACATCTAGATCCCAAATCTCTCACCTGCTGAAGAAAAATCTTCCTTTCTGAGCCGTGACCCTCAGTGATTCTCAAAGGTTCACGGGGACAAAGCCTAGAAAGGAAGGTGCTCTTTGAAAGAACCTAGAGACAAAGAAAATAATTAACTTAAATGATCTGGTGTCAAATCAGACCCAGACTTACACCTGATTCGAACATGGAGGTCACATTAGGCATCAAAGATGTAAGAAAATCCGTGAGAGTCAAAATTAACATGAAGAGAATTCTATCGCGTACGTGGTTTTACTGGTTGTGGTTTGCACCATTATTTTATTTTCCAGGGGTGATACTGGCACCCCACTTTCACTTGTCCGTGAACTGCACCCCCTGAGGTCTCACTGCGTGTCTGGAAGGACCCCAGAGCATCTCAGCATGTCGGGCAGGTCTGAGAGCCCCAGCCCCCTCGGGCGGACATGAACCCTGCAGCGAGCAAAGGGCCAATCGCAAACACACGTGCACACTTGCACGCACGCACACACACAGAGAGAGGAAACCACACTTGGTCTGGGCTGGCCCCAAGCTGAGGAAGACACTTCGAAGAGCGACGATGCCCTCAGTAAATCAAGATGTGGGGTTCCAACCACTTCCGCCCCCCGACTTTGTGTTAGGAACATCGCATACCTGCTCCCGGAGCGCGCTCCCACCCCGAGAGGGAGGAGTCACTGCCACCATTACCTGGGGCGAGAACCCGCACTCAGATGCCACGCGACTCACCCAAGGATGCGGCTCCGAAAAGGCCGGGCCAGGAGAGGCCTCTTAGACCTGCTTCACCTCCCAGAAGAGGCTGCCTCCCCAGACCCCAGTCTTCAAGGACCCCTGGATGCTGAGGCCCATAGCTGCTGGTCCATTTCCTGCACGTTCATGCCCCCCATCAATCCCAGCTGAGTGTTCGGGACAATCTCCGCCCATTTCCTGGGCTCGTTTCCCCAGAAGGAGGTTCTGCAACACCCTCTAAGTGCTGCGGTCTTTCATTTAGTTAGACAACCCCTCGGGGGCTAAGGCTCAATAACAAGGCCCAGACCTACATTTCAGAGAGCGTCCCACAAAATCTTTTGGTTGATGGCCAACAATAAGACCTCTTTAGGCAGAAGGCTTTTTCCATCTTTGAAGCTCTACCCCAAGCCTCCCTGCTCCCCGACTCTCCCAGAAGCAAAGGCAAGAGTCTTGGATCCTGGGGGCCTGGGTCCTCTGGGTAGGCACAGAAGTCCCTGAGCTCTCTTAAATCTGAACCCTGCTCCACAGGCTGGGGGGAATGTATGCAGCCTCTACTTGGTCATCTCCTGCCACGGGGAGCTCACTACCTCTCAGATAATCTTCTTGCCATTCAAACAACACTGAACAGTGGGATGTGCTTCCTCGGAGGAGCTAGCATCTGCCTCCCTGCTCATGAGGGCCCACTGGAAAAGACAAACGTTTCCTCAGACCTGCAGCCACACCTTTCAGCAAGGGCAACGATTTCTGGTCTTCAATGGACTGTAATCTCTCTGTGTGCTTGGGTTAGTCACTTCTGTCCTTTCTGGCCTCCATGTCTCCTCTCTAAAATGGGGAAGGCCCCTCTGGTCTGTGCCGGTGTCCATGCAGGGGGGCCGGCTCGGGCAAGGACTCGAGGCCCCTGGAAGCTGGCCCCGTGGAGACCACGAACAGACCCCCCGTGGCCTGGCTCCTGATCTGCTGTGCTGTTTCCACCCATGGAGACAAGAGAGCGCCACGAGGGTATAAACACGACCTAAGATGGGGAGGCACCCGACGCACTGCTGACGTGGAAGTGACGAGAGACGGGGTCCAAGAGGTGTTGGTGGAGAAAGAGAGCTCCTAGCACGGAGGCAGTCTAGAAAGGGCTTCAGCTGAGACGTGAGAGACAAGGGCTCGCATCCCAGTTGCGTCATCCAGCAGCTAGCTGACCTTGGGCATGGTACTTGACCTTCCAAGTCCTGCATTTCTTCCTCTGCTAATGAGACACAATGGGACGGCTGATCTGCAGCTTAAGAAGTCAGAGAATCAATACAGAAACAGACGTGGGCCCCGAAACTAGCTTGGAGTTTGGTCAGTTTCAGTCACGCTAACCACGGAGCCTGCAAACGGCACCGTACAAAGTCCCGTGAAGCTCTGAGAAGGTGGGGACCGCGTGTTTGTCGTGGTGAAAGCCTGGTGTCTGGCTAGAGGAGGGGGAGGCTCAAGGGCTAAGGCAGCAGAAACAAAGGCCAGACTCCGGGTCTAGGATGAGCCGTTGCTAAGCGGGGCCCTAGGCACGACTTGGAACCGCTCCAGGTCACGGCTCCCTCGTCCTGCACACAGGGACAGTCCCTCCCACCACACGGAGTTCCTGCCCAGCACAACAGCGCATAGAAGGAGCTCGGCAACAGGCCACAGAGGTGGTAGCCGGCTCTACGTGCACCTGCATGGAAGGAACACGCCTTCGTGAGATCCAGAATCTTCTTTAATTATTTAGCAGCCTTTAAGGACATTGATCCTGCATCGGGCTCAGAAACAGCTCTCTGTCTCTGTCTCTGTCTCTCTCTCTCACACACATACACACACACACACGCACACACGATAAAAGAGAAAACCGCAGGCAGCCTGGGGTATTCCCAGGCGTAGGAAAAACATGTGTGCAACAAGTACGCAACGCCATAAATCAAACTGCGGGATCCGAGTCTGAGCCGGGGTCCAACCTCCCGCTCCAGCTGCATCACGGGGTGGGCCATACTCTCCGTGCCTGCAGCCGGCCGTGCCCGGAGGTGCCGGCCTGCTCTTCCGGCCTCTCCCGAGGTAGTTGACCCCTTCTAGGGAGAGTACCCAGAATGGGAGGGAGAGAGGGGAAGCATTGGCCATCGGGATGTTTGGCTGAGCTGAGCCAAGTAAATGGCTTTAAAACCTGCCTGTGGCGAGCTGCCTCGATTCCCAGAGTGTTCATTTTGGAAGGTATCATGGAAAGACACAGAGGTGTGCACGCAGGAGCCCCTGGGTGGGGGGTGGGGACTCAGACTCGAGATGAGCCTCAGCCCCTTCTTGCCAGATGAGTCCAGCAAATTTCAGCCCAGAAAATGAGGGGCTTAGGTTACGAGATATCCTCCAGGAGCCTTTTCTGCAGTGAGATGTTGCTGAATTCCTCTGATACCATTTAGCTAGTCTGCTTCTCACCGAGCTTCAATTCATTTCAAGAAAGCAGTTACTAAATGTTGATTGCACGCCAGGAACTTGTGCTGAGCACAGGTTGGGCCAAGGAAAAAGACATGGTTCCTGTTTTGCTGCTGCCAAGGAGCTCACGGTCTTCTGAAAGGAAGCGTCTATCTAATCAAATAAACAGAATCCAAGACCACACGAAACTAGAGTAGCAATCCATTCCCCCGGGGAGACTGCAGGAGGTGCCATAAAGGAAAGGGATACCTGAGTGAACGTTTGAGAGATAAGTAAGAACCTTCTAGAATCCTGAGGGCAGAGGGTAAGACGGAAACCAAATCAAAGGGAAATCTCAGTGGATACAAAGAGTCATTCGTGTGGTTGCAGTATGGAGAGGGATGGAAGGACAAGAGACCGGAAAGACCAGCCGGGGACAGAGCGTGGAAGAGCAGGTGTGAGAGCCAAAGGATTAGTTGTTTATCCTGCGGATAATGGGGAACCATTGACGATTTCCCGACACGGGAGTGACAAAATCAAATCTGTAGTTTAGACCATGCATTTGGGCAGGAATATAGAATCCCCACGTCAGCAAACAACAGCCCAGAACCAAATGTGGTCCACAGCTTGTTTCTGTATGGCCTGGGAGCCAAAAACCTTTTTTTTCCCTACAATTTTACTCAGAAACAATTTGCATACCACATAATTCACTTATTGGAAGTATACGATTTAATGGCCTTCAGCGTACTCCCAGACCCCTGCAACCTTTACCACGGTCCATTTTGGACCATTTTCATCTCTTCGAGAAGAAACCCTACACCCTTTGACTGCAACATCCCGTTTCCCCATCTCGCCCCAGCCCTCCTTTCTGTCCCTCTGGATTCGCCTATTCTGGATATTTCCTGTAAATAGAACCTATAATATATGGCCCTTGTGTCTGGCTTCTTTCACTTAGTATAATGTTTTCAAGGTTCAGTGATGTTAGAGCCTTATTTTTCATTGCTTTTCATGGCTAACTAATATCCCATTGAATGAACATATCTCATTTGGTTTCTCCAGTCATCAGCCAGTGGACATCCGGCTTGTTTCCACCAAAGAAGAATGTGCGGCATAGACACGAAGCTTCAGTATCTACCATCCGGGTCCTCGCAGACCCGACGCAGACCCCGCATAACAAGGAAGCGAGACGGCAAGTCAGAAGCCCGACTCAGGGATTCCGACAGTTCCCAAGTGATAACATATGACGGTGGCCTCAACTAGAGGGAAAGACACATATTTTCGGTTGTCGAATCCACTGGACTTGACTGGATGCTTTGGTGAAGGAGGGAGTTATTGAGGAAAACTCATTTGCCATCGAGAAACTGAAATTCAGACGGATAGTAGTCCGCAGTGAAGTCACTGGCTCATGGCCAACCTAAGCTAAGAATCCAGCTCTCCTCTTGAATACAACACACAGACTTGTGTGATTTCTGGTTATCGTTGCCGGAGAGGCGGACTCAGTCGGTGGCCTTGACCTTGCTGTATGAGGCTTTCACCACTTGGCTAACCAGCCACGGGCATGTATCCCACAGAGGCACGGTGCGTCCCGAAGAGCTGACAGTGCCTCCTGGAGCCACCCGGAGTGGGGATGTCTCGTGTGTCCCTCAGGACGCCTTCGGAGCTTCTGCTGATCGAGCCCCTTCCTTCCGAGTGAATGGACAGGCTGCGGCTCTGCTGTCTTCCTCCACCCCTCCAGTCCCGCCTCCAAAGCTGTGGATTGATGTTGTGCTTATCTTGGGGCTGGGGTACACTTCTGCTCGGGTACAAAGGAGATGTGGCTGCAGTGTCCCTCCCAAGTTTGCCTGGGAGACGGGGCTATGGCTCCCACAAAGCTACAGGGCTCCAGGCCAGTCCTTCAGGTGTCCCGGATAAAGCAAGACAAGGAGTTTTCTCTGCAGTACTTGTCTCTGGTAACTGTGCCTTCCGAGCTCCTTCTACTTCCCTGAATTTCCAAAGAATCCCAAATCCAGCTTGGCAAAGTAGGCTCTTCTGCCTCAATATACCTCTCCAGCCCCAGCCTCTCTCTGCTTCTTTCACATTCTTTGTTCCCCAAACCATGCCCCTTTCCTGTGCTTTCCATGAGCTCCTCCCGCTCCTGGCATTGTCCTCCCCCACTCCCTTCTCCACCCAGAAAACTCCTATTTATCCTTCAAAACCCATTCAAATATTCTGCCTCCAGGAAGTGTCTCTTTCCAGCTCTTGTTCATAACATTGGCCACACTGAATGGTGACATTCTTGTTCTTGTGTCTTTCTCCTCCACCAGGCTGTGCCTTTTGTCTGCCTCCTAGGGGCTTCAGGGAGAGACTGGCCCATAGTCGGCCCCCTCTAAGTATTTGCTGAATGTGTGGGTGAGCAGGCACACATTCTTTCCCCTCATCCTTCAATTTCAAGGGGAATTGCTTTCTTGAAGCCCCTCTGGGTCTTTCAGAGGAAGCCGCTCTCAGCCTCGCTGCTTTCCCTTCTATTGATCCTGGGATTTATGGCACTATTGTTTCCTTTTATTAGGCTGTAATGGCCTCCGTTAAAACATGTTACATGGAAATAGGCTAATTAAGTGTGTCAAATAAGTCATCATCCCACAGAGTGGCCAGCCCTCCCTGGGCAGCGCTGCGGTGACTCACAGTGGAAGGAGGGAGGCGGGTGCAGGGAGAGCACGTCCTCCTCACCCCTGTTTCTCAGAGCAGTGGAGGCCCCCTGCTTTTCCCTGGGGCCCTCGTGAAGTCAGTGACTCTGTTCACCTGCGTGGGTTGGAGTTGACAGCGCCCACGCTGGGAGACTTGCTTTTGGCTTCTCTGCCTTTTCCTCGTTTAGGTGCTCAAGGGAAGGGAAAAACTTCTAGTAGCGGGCCTGACGATCAACTCTGGTGGGAAATCTGTTTCGCCCACCTCTGTCTGTCTGTTTCCCATCCAACAACGCTTCCCAAATCCGTGCTTGTTTGCGGGAAGCCCGGTTGGCCGGAGATGCTCCAGTTCTTGGATGAGAGGTGAGCGCCTACCTTTTGAGGAATTTCCAGCCGGCCCTTGGGCAAATACAGACTAGACTCCCAGACGGTGGTGTTTGCTCTTTTACACAACATGGATATCATTCTGGATTCTTCTTGTCCATGAGGGAATGGAGTATTTGATAAAATTCTCATGAGAAAGGGTTCCTCGAGGATAGGGGACGTGAACCCACATAAAAAATTTTCAGTTCTGCTCCGCCGGTGGTGAAAGCCTCATCGCTTGCTTGAATCCACTCTTCAGGGAATGTGTATGATAGATCTTCAAGGAAAGTGTGGCGGGTCCCAACTATTTACTGCCCCTCCCCAGTGTGAGGATCATACATCCCCGCCCTTTGCTGTGTGTTTTGCAGCGCCTCCCCCTAGACCACGCCGTGTATATTTCCAGATCCCACGGATGTTCGGCTTGGCCATGTGACCCATGGTAGATGCGCAGAAGTGGGGGGTCTCGGAGCTGAAATGGCCACGGACATGGCAAGCGTCTGCTAATTTTCTCTCCCATTTTTGCCATTGCCGTGAAAAAAGCACACCCCGAGCAGCCACTTTCCCAGAATGCAGCTGATGAGGAGACTTAAAAGCAACCCATAATCAGAACCAGTGTTGCCCCATCCAACCTCTTCCGGCCAAGGAATGAGACCGTAGCTCTTAGCAGTAACTGCCCGTGTCAGTTTCTCATTGCCGTTGTAACAAATGACCACAAACTGAGGGGCTTAGAGCAGCGCCCATTTATTCTCTTACATCCAAAATCTGTCTCTCTGGGCAAAAGTCAAGATATTGACGGGGCCAGTTCCTTCCGGAGGGTCTGGGGGAGAACCCGCAACCTTGTCTTTTGCGGCTTCAAGGGGCCACCGGTATCCCCTGGTTTGGGGCTCCTGTCTCTGTCTTCCAAGTGCGTCACTCCAACGTCTGCTTCTGTTACATGACATCTCTCCCTCCTCACTCTGACCCTCCTGCCTCCGTCTTATAGGGACCCTTGTGATTACATTGGGTCCATGCAAATCATCCAGAATAATCTTCCCATCTCAGGATGCTTAACTGAATCACATCTGCACAGTCCTTTTTGCCATAGAAGGCAGCATTCGTAGGTTCTGGAGATGAAGATGTGGATGTATTCAGGATCCATGGCTCAGCTGACCTCACTGGCTGATACCAAAAAAAAAAAAATATATATATATATATATATATATATATATACACATATATATACATATATATACATATATATATGTGTGTATATATATATATATATATATATATATGGTGTTTCCCTAAGTTTTTTGGAATTTTTTTTCCCACAGAGCATCTCAGAATAACTCCTCCCACCTTCTGAGGATAACACCTGAAATTGAGCCCTACCCCTATTATTTGGTATTTCTATTACTAATTTGCAATTATCGGTAAACCGACATCCCATTGCCTCCTACATGATTATCAATTTCTGCTGATCCTATTTGGTCCGCTTCCTTGGCTTGGAGGGTCTCCTACTTTCCTAATCTGTAAAAGGATAACATCTGTCAGGGTCGAACTCATCCAATTCCCCACGGTGATTTTAAGCGTGTCTGTATGGTGAGCAGCCATAATTTCTCAATAGACAGCACTTGCCTCTCTGGCCGGCCTGCCTTTGCCGGCACGGAGCGCTGGCTGCCGCTGTGGGCGGTCAGGGCTGGTCGGCTGATAGAGCGAAGGTCTCCCTGATAACCACGTCCCTGCTGTCCATCCTCTGCCCTTCCTCTACGGTGGCAGGCGTGCGGCAGGCCTTGTGTCTATTTGTCCTGTCGTCCCCAAATATATGTCTATTTGTCCTGTCGTCCCCAAATATATGGAAGTCCCCAGGGGGAGGTGGGCGGGAACTATATTGCATGAATAAATGAGGCTTATCGCCGCTCAGTAGCTGTGTGGCTTTTGGAACGTTCCTTGTTTTCTCTGGGCCTCTGTTCCCCTCCACGCTAAACATGAGACTAGATTCGGGGCCCTGTGGCCTCTCCCTGCCAGGTCCAAAGCCCTTGGGTCTGGGACTCTCCCTTTTCCCACCATTTTGCTCAGCACAGCCTTTGGACCTCCTTGGTACCAATTAAACATTTGGCGGGTGGAAGAACATTGATGCCCTTCTATGTAACATCTTTTCCAGTTTTGCATTGTAATAGGTTCTTTAAACCAAAATACCCTTCAAAAACCAAAAGAAAAATTAGCAAATGACCCAGACTCCAGAAAAGACCACCGGGACCCACTCATGATCACTGGGGACTTTCCAGAAACCTCAAATCCCCCATGTGGAGCCAATGCTGCCGAAGTAAATGGCACTTAATGAGTTCTGTATCACAGACAGAATGGCAGCTTGCAAACCCACTGGAAAGCTCGGGTCCTGAAACCCACAAAACCCTTCTCATGCTTGCGAGAAAGCTCTATTTCGTGAGAGGAAGATGACCCAAAAAAGGGTTAAGCCCTAAAAGGTTCATTTCCTCTACACTGCCTGCTCTAGAATCTGGGATAATTCCTGCCATTAATATTTTAAGCAACTAATTTGACATTTTTCCATTTAATTAACTTGCATACATATGAGAACAGGGCTTTGAGAGTACCGTGACATTTAAACAAAGTCATTTAAGTTTTCCCATTTCTGGAGGAGTGCGGCTTTCTTCTTTGCCTTTTTCCTTTGTGCTCCATTTCTGTTTTGCATTCCCGATTCTGATGCTGGCTTATTAGCTCAGAGAAGTGACCGAATTTCCCCAAGCCAGTGTCCCACAGCCTCAATCTAGGTGACGTGGGTGGGCCTGGAACTCTGCGCTGCGGCTCTTTTAAACTCGATCCTGCTCTTTTCCAGGCCTTTCTACAAATGGCGTTTCAATCAGAGCAGGCTAGCGTCACAGGCTAATGTTTTCCTGTTGCCACACCAACCCCCGGTGGGAGTGGGGGAGGCGCGGCGGGAATGCAAAACATTTATCAAATGTAACCATCTCTACAGAAGAACTGCGGTTTCAGGAGGCAAACAATAGCTCCGTGACGATTTTCCCTTCCAAATGACAAATAATTGCTGTCATATCATCAAATGATTAAGAAATAAAGGAAAACAGACAAATGGAGTGTATCCATTGAGGGATGGTGTGGGGGTCCGGGGAGAGGCTCACTCAATGTTCCGTAATTGAAAAATTGCACCCTAATTAGCTCCCACCCCAGAGGATTCATGAGTTCTACGCACGCCATCCAATCCGCAGCCCGCCAAGTCACAGAACTTGCAGCCATTAAAGTTTACTGCTGGTTTCAAAAGGGGCTGTGCAGTCTCCAGATGCATCCAGAGAGCGAGGCTCTTCGGCTTGCCCAGCCCTCAAGAAGGAGTCATTACTTCATACTTTCATCTGCCATAATTAATCACAGATTTTCTCTGCCTATCAACAGCACCGGCTGCTCTCCCCAGATGAACCTGGGCACTCATGCCTCCAGCTTATCGGTGGTGGCCAGCCCAGGCCGGCTCACCCAAGGTCAAGGGAGCTGCATTCCCAGGATGCAAAATGGTGCCCCCAATCCCAGGTGCCAGGGGAAAGAATGGGTCCTGCATTTGAAATGAAATCCCGTTGCAAACCAAGCTCAGGGGACTCTGGACGAATTCCACGTCTTCATTTCCACCCACGTTCGGGATATTCTTTGGGGACTTCTAATGAGGCTGTCAGGAAGCATAGTCCTGTAAGAGAGGCATGTCTCCATTCTCTTCCACTCCCTCCCCCTGGACCTGGGTTTAAATCCCAGCTCCGTGACCTCATTAGCGGCATGACCTTGGGAAAGTGACTCGATCTTTCTGAGCGTGAGTCTCTCCTGCTGTAAAATGGAGATCATAGTACCTAGCTTTCAGAAGGAAAAGATGACCAGAGGATGCCATGGCGAAGGTCTGGGTTATGGTTGCTACGGTTCCTGATCCCTATGTGGAAAGGGAGGATAATGATCTTACCTTCCCACTAGGATCTTAATGCAGAATTGAGTAGAGAATACTTTATATGTGTGTAAAGTGCCTGACATAAAGTTGGTGCCCAGTAAATATTTGAATTGAACTGAATCATACATAATTGGTTCATCCATTCATTTAATCCATCAGCTAATAGTTGTTAAATGATTACTTTTTGTCAGATGCTTTGTTAGGCATAGGATATACACAGGGGAGCGGGACAAACTTGATTCGTGCCCTTGGGAGCTTACGTTCTAGGGGGAGAGCACGATGAAAAACAAATTTAAGAAAAAGGACATACAAGTTGTAAAAAGTTCTGTAAGAAAATAGACAAGAACACAAATAAAAGCTAAGAGTTGGCAGTAACTTTTAAATGAAGACCGAGAGACTAAAGACACAAGCATGTAAGGAACGATAGGGAAAAGCATTCCAAGCAGAGGCAACAGCCCTGCAAAAGCAGGATGAATCTTAACATATTCCAGGAATGGAGAACCGGCCAGGAGTCAGGCCATGAGAGCACGCAAGCCCAAAATCTCAGTGATTTCAGACAATACAGGTTTATTCCTTCTTCTTGTCAGAACCAATCCGATATTCGGTGGGTGGGGTCTTTCGCTCAGTTATTCAAAATCCAAGCTCCCCGCTGTCCCCTAAGGTCTCCTTGGAGTGATCCATTATATCCTCTGCATGCAGTCAAGAGCAAAAAGAAAAAGCTCTTGGGACATTTAGGGGCCAAGGCGAGAGGTGGTGTGGGTCACTTGTACTCATATCCCATTGGCTGGAGCTCACAGATCTGGTCCTGCCTCCCTGCGGAGGAGTGGGGCGGGGGGGGGGGGGGGGGCGGGGGATGGTGTGTAGCCCCGTGCGCGGAAGGACAGTAACAGGTTGAGAGAACACAGCAATGTCCCCCAGTGTCCCCCCCCCAAAGCGAGGAAAGAGACGGAAGCCAGGTTGTGCCGGGCCGTGGAAACCAGGGGGAGAAGGGTGATGTCCATGCGGAGAGAATGAGAAGCCATTCCAGAGCATTCCTCACATGACTGTTTAGATCTTACTCAGTGAGAATGGGAAGCTAGTCAAAATTAATGGCGTGACTGAATTTACACCATAAGGGGACTTCTCTGGCTGCTACAAGGAGAATACATCTGCAGAGGGCAATACTGGTCCCTTGAAGGTGCCTTGGATTAAGGTGATGAAGAAGGGGATGGACAAAAAGTGACATTTAAAAGACTTCAAGTTCAGTCCCTATAGAACTGGCTTCAGCCTCACTGGCTAGCCGGCACACAAGTGCATGTTGATCCGGGGCCATCATGGGAGGCTCCAAAAGATGAGAGAAACCATGAAAGCACTGGGTCGAGCAGCTGGCTGTGCAGCGCGGAGGAGTTCCAGAAGTTTCCACCGGAACCGAAAGCTGGGTCTGTCTCCTCGCCGGCCCTCTGGCCCAGTGTAGCAGCAGATCCTCCATGTCTGGCTTCCATCGCAGCGAGAGATGTTAGCATCCAGCCAGCCTGGTTCCCACCGGTCCCAGGGCAGGCAGCTGGGGGCAGCTGGGATGAGGCAGACATTTGCACGGAGTGTGACCACTCACAGAGCACCAGCTTCAAGTGGCTCCATTTAATCCTTCCAAGTGGGCTGGGAGGAGGGCCGAAGTTCTGTTGACTCTCTAGCTTACAGATGACGAAACAGGCTCCTGTTGAGTAAGAGCAGCAGGTTCGAACGCGGGTCTTCTGTTCGCTCAGGGGCACGGCCGCGGAGTGCTTCCACGGGCAGGCTGTGTCTACACTGATGCGGAGGCCGAAAGAGAGTGAGGATCTGCCTTTTACGGCCCCGGCTTCCTGCCAGCATGCAGTGGACTCCTCGAACTGGATGCTGCCCAGTTAGCCCCGTGGGACCCCGGTGGGACCCCCGTGTCCCATTCCGCGATGCCTTTGGACAGGTCACTGGCTTACGGACCTGGCGGTCCAAACACACGGCGTCCTGAGCTATCCCGGACGTCGTGAGGCAGAATCCCAGAGACTATGGGAACCAGTCGGCTGGGTTTTGAAGCCTCCCCAGGCACAGTGACCCGGTGCTCAGATAAGAGGACGGCGGCGGCGTCAGCGGGCATAGCGGTGGGCTAGGCAAGGAGCGGGGAGAAACTGTTATCACCTAATGGACTGGCAACAGAGCCAGGAGGAGACAATGGGTCTCCTGCCTTTCTAGTCTCTTCTCCGCAGGACTGTCCTAATGCCCTGAAAAGGCCACGGGGAAGTGCAGCCTTACTGGTGGTCTGAAAAGGTCGGAGTAGGGCAGGGGCTTTAAGGTTATCTTTCCAACCCAGGGGTTCCCCAATTCCTGTCGGGCCAACTGCCCAGCTGCTTCGGAATCACGGGAGATGTTTGTCACAACTCAGGCTCCTGGCCTCCCTCTGTGCCCACTGTACCAGCGACTTGGGAGTTCATGTTTTCTAAAATATCCCTGGTGATTCTGCCATGTTTGGGAACCCCTGATCCAGCCTTCCCATTTCACAGTCCATAAAACTGAGGCCCGGAGAAACACGATTTGCCTAAAACGATCTGGCCTAGAAGCCAAGTTTCCTGGCTCAGTCTCCAGCTCCTTCGGCTAGCCCTTGCTCATCAGAAAGCCCGTCCGTGCAAGGGGCCAGGGGAGGGGACGGGGGGCCAACAGTGGCAGGAGGGGTCATGGTGTTGAAAGAGCTGCCGCAGAGAGACTTGTAATTAGCTGACTGTAGCAGGTTTCCTTCCCCTGGTTATCGATGCTTCTTCTCCCTTCCCTTCCCGGTACTTCCCCTGCTCATCCTAACGCGATCAATTACTCACAGGAATAAATTACGCACACAGCCTACAGTCTATTAGGTAATCGGTGATGTGCCGGCTCAGGGAGCCAACAGGCAAGACGGGCTGTCTGCAGCGAAGGCCAGCACAAGGGACCGTGTGGGCCCAGTGCTCAGAGGAGTCTTTAAACAGAAAAGCCCAACCCTCCAGCGATGGTTGAGGCGCCTGGGTCCCCAGAGCTGGGATTGCAGGCCAAACTTGAAAAAAACATCTTTTGGAACAACTGCCCCTCGGCCCGGGGCCGTAGCTCCACGGGCCGACCACCAGCTGCCCTCCCCAGCTCCCACGGCCCCAAGCCCCGAGGAGGCCTAGCTCAGATCCAGGGATCCTGTTCACATGGAGGAGGGCTGGGGGACCTAAAACGGCATTTCTCACAACCTTCTGGATAATACCAGCACCGCCGGTCCGAAAAACAAGGCCCTAACGAGCAGTGTGGGCAGACCTGGGTGGTCAGGCAGCTTGTTTGTATGTAGGTTCTTCTCCCAGCCAGCTCCTTCTGCATCTTTCCCTTCTGGAACCTTCTTAGAAAACTGTTCACCATGCACAGTCTGGCTTGGGCACACCGGCTTTCACGAAGTCTTCCTTGACCCCCTGTGGCCCCCTCTTAGAGCAGATGATACTTTCCCTGAGCCCCACTCATGCTCCATCATGGCCATACTTACTCTCGTGGGAGTAGTTCACCCAACTTGTCACTCGATGGCCTGGGAACTCCGTAAAAACTGTACCAACTCTTTCATTTCTCCACGTCGGAGCCTGATAGGGCTCTGCTAGCCATTGGGGCACCGTAGGGCCTGGGAACTTTTCAGAGATCCCTAAAAAAGTTTGAGACTGAAAACAAAATTATGGGACCCAAAACACGAAGGAAAAACTTTGCAGTAGAAATTAATAAAATTTTAATGAAACGTCTCCAAAACAAAATATTACATCAACCGCATTAATGGTTTCATTTAGTATTCATAAAAATTCATAAAAATTTCATTATATTTGAAAACGATGTGCAGGTTAGATTTTCTCACTTTGCAAGAATTCTTGAGTACCCCCATCACCGCTGAGAAATCAAAGCCACGCACAGACCGAATGAATTACTGGTAGCCAAATAATTTCAAAAGCGAAGTTATAAAAATAATCTTTATTTTTCTTTACAGAAAAAAAAAACACTCAGTATGGAATATGGGTGAATTGTAGTATGTTTGATCTGTGTGAGTTGGAGCTTCCAAAGCAAGTGTGTCTAGGTCTTAGAAAGTCTGAAAACAATCTTGACGTCTGGCCTGGGGGAAAGCATGCAATAGATTTCTCCCAAATGAATGGATAAATAAATGGCAACCCAAAGTGGTTCTGAAAAATGTATAGGTGAGAGGAAGGGAAGAAAAACAGGCAAGAGAAATATATAAAACGTAAGCCAAAGTTCTAAGACAACAGAGGAAGTCCCTGTTAGCCAGAAATCCCAGCCCGAACTGGATGACAGAGACAGGCGATATCGCCCCCTACTGGCTGGAGGAGTTGTCCACACACACTGGCTTCATTTATTGATCTGTCATTGCCGCTTCTCCAACGCCAAGAACATCAAAGCCCTTTGGCTTTCCCTCAAAGAAAGAAGTCAGTGGTCCCTGAGGATCAGCCTCTGCCTCTCTCCGGGAAGGAGGCTCAAGGGGAGCTGGATAACTGACTCTGTCTCAGACATCCTGAAATGGATCCAAACCCATCTTGAACCTATTTCTATCTTCCTCCTGAACCACCTCTTGGCTAATGTGTCCCATATGTTTCTTCCCCTGATGGAAAATAGGCTTTGCTTTTATTTCAAAGGGTATCATTGGACAGTCTGGGGGACAGGGCTTTGTTCAAAGACAAACAAGATTTGGGGAGTTCTTCGAAGGAAGCCATCAGAGATAAACAGAAAGATTTATATACAAGATGTTCATTACAGCATTACTTATAATAGTGAAAGAGCGGAAACAGCCTAAACGGCCAACAAGCGGCTGGTTCAATAAATTAGGGCCCACCCACACAAGAGAAGGCTACATGGCCATTAAAAGTCATGTTTGGGGAGATTATTTTATTTATTTTTTTAAAGATTTTATTTATTTATTTGAGAGAGCGAGCACAGAGGGAGAGGGAGAAGCAGACTCCCCACAGAGCAGGGATCCTGACACAGGGCTCGATCCCAAGACCCCAAGATCATGACCTGAGCCTAAGTTAGATGCTTAAACCCACTGAGCCACCCAGGTGCCCCTGAAGATTATTTTACAGAAGTATCCCACCTTTGGTGAGCCCTTCAGAGGCACCAAGTGGCATTGTCTGTGCTTGATGGGTCTTCCAATAGCCCAGAGAACAAAGTACGATGCTTGCGTTATCTCCATGGGACACGCAGGGAAACTGAGGCACAGGCAAGCCGAGGCCACACCGCTAGTCTGGGCACTGCGCTAGCAACCCCAGAGCTGTCCTGCGACACGATGGGCTGCAGGATGCTGCCTCCCTCTCACACGGATTCATGGGGAGTGGAGGCGAAGTGGTGAGTTCCTTCCCAGATCTGCGGCCAGCTGTCACAAGGAAGGGCAGATTGGGCTGCACCCCGAGGCGTGATGGGGTCTTGGCCAGGCAGCTCTCACAAGCAGTGATGACAGAGGAGGAAAGAGCTCAAGTGAAATCCCAGAAGTGGCAGCATGTAGCCGGGGGATGGTTTAGCAAACACGGAGGGGGTAGGCTAGCACGTCAGGTGCCTTGTCACCGAGCACTGGGAACCAACAAATACAGCACAGGGGACCGGGCTGAGGCCCTGCGGTGTGCACCAAAGCGGGGACAGTAAGCATCAAAACTGCTGGCATTGGTGGGCCCGTCCAGTACTCAGTGCTTCTCCGGGGCTCTCGTTAAATCCTGAGGACCACTGCCTTTCTTTGAGCTATCATTATGCCCATTTCACAGGCGAGAAAACTGAGACCTGGCAAGCTGTGATTTTCACTGGTAAGCAATGGTGCCGGAGTAGAATGTGCGGTGCAGAGGCCACGTGCTTGACCACTGGGCCACCTCCTCCCTCCCGTGGGGCGCGGGCTGCCACGCACGGGGATAGGGGCCCACGTTTGTCCCCCCGCAGCCCATGCTGCTTTCTGTTCCATCAGCTACAGCTGGCCTCCCTTGCTATTCAGGGAATCTGTTCTATAGGAAAATGAGGGTTTATGAGAACCCCCGGGAAGCCCAACACGAAAGATGAGAGAGGAGAAAGATCCCTCCACATTTGGGGAAAACCACCAAATGTTTCTGGTTCCTCGAGCTAACGCTGTGTGAACACCAAGGGAAATCTGAAACAAAGGAACACCACGGGCTCACCCCAGAAGTCCTGGGCGCCCTCCTCGGCCCTGGGCTGCTGGCTTCTCACGGGGTAGCCTCCAGCCCTAGGGCCTCGGCTGCGTCCTCCAAGAGCGGCCACCTCCTACCAGACCCCTGGGCCCTGAGCCTGCCTGCTCCCCAAGCCTGCAGCAGAAGAGCCCCCAGCCCCCCCACACCCCAAAAGCAAGCCCCTCTCAGACTCTTTCATGGTTGGCATTCACCGTCCACAATAGCAAACATGGGGATTTTCCTGGGTTTCACTTTCATGGTCTAACTCCCTTCCTGAAGAGGTAAATGGAGGTCTCTGTGGATTCTGGCCGAAAGCCCCGCGACCACCCTACCCACCCCCCTGGGGTAAGGGTCCTCATAGAACAGACAGCCTTTGGGGGCCAATCTAGAGCCAGCACCCCACTCACCCACAAGCACACCCCCCAACAGACCCACGGGAGCGGGTTCTGGAGCCACGCTGTCTGGGAGACACCCCCTTTCTTAGTCACAGGTCCCCTGCCCCGAGGCTGCGAATCTGCCCCTGGGGCTTAGCCTCAGGGCCTGCCCCCGAGACCAGCGCCAGGAGGGAGATCCTGCCCGCCGCCTGGGCAGCGCGTTTGGCGGGGAGGAGTAGGAGCCGGGCAGCGGGGCACCCCTCTACCGGGGTGAGCCGGCCCGGACAGGGGAGAAGAAAGAGGAAGAACGGCTGTGAGACAAGAAGAGCCACAGGCATGACTCCGCAGTTCCTGATTCTAGTTCCTCCGGGGTAGGGCTGAAGTTTTCACCCCTGGGTTTTGTGAAATATTGCCATAACCTTTCCCCAAGGTCATCATTTTGCTTGAGCGAAATGTCCCAGAGCAGCCTCAACTAGACCACCATGACAAGCGCCTTGCACGTTGCATCTAGGATTTCTGCAGCCTGCCTCCCCGGACCCACTCGAAATTTGCCACACGGGTGGCCGAGCCTGATGAATCCTTCGTCTCATGCTTCTGAGTCTCCAATAGCTCCCTGCTATATACAGAATAAAGTCCAAGTTCCCTAACACAGCGTTCAAGTTCACTGTCTACCTCCTGCAGCCTTCTCGATCCCCATTTCAGATTCTGTGTCTTAGCTAGACAGGACTGCTTTTGGCTTCCCCCCGCATGCCTTTGCTCATTCTGTTCCCTCCGCCTCGCCTTCCCTTCCCTTGCATCTCTGCCTTGCTAACTTGCACTCTAACTTCCCAGGCTGGGCAAAAGGGGGCTCGTCCTCTGGGCTCCCCTATGTCCTGCCCTCGCTCAGCCTACCAAACCTCAGACCAGACTATGTGGTAACTAGCTGCTTTCTCGTCTTTCCACCGCATTGTGGACTCTAGAAGAGCCAAGATCACAACTTCTCTGCTCCCCAGTGCTGTGTTCCGTGTAAATTGGCTTCTATCCGCTCACCCACCCCATCTTGTGGTTATGCCTTCCAGCCAAAGATGACGAGTTCCAAGAGAATGTTCAGGTCACCTGTCCCTATTTTAGAGAGGATGAAACTGAAGCCCAGAGAAGTTCGTAGCGACCTCAGGTCACAGAGCTAGGCCTAAATTCCAAGCAGGACTCTCTGCTTCAAACCCCACACCTTTCCCACTACACACACCATGGATCAAACCGCTCTGGCCCTGCCTGCTCCGTGTTGACGACGTGATGAGTTTCCTTAAATGTGGGTATCCCATTTGGGGCCATAGACTTTTCTGAGCTCCAAGAAGACTTCCACCGTGCACCCTGGGATCAGAATTTGAAATTAGGCTCCCATGCTTTCCTGTTGCCCTCATGTAGGTCGGTTTCTTACCCCGACGTCTTTGTGTGTGCTTCTGCCCAGGTTCCCCACGAGGACCCTGCTCCTCATCCCTGCTCCTTCATCAAGAGCCACATCAGGTGTCCCCTCTATCGGAAGCTTTCCAGCAGCCTTCCTGAGCTTGTTGCTCGCTGCCTCCTTGCCTCGTGCCCACTGAATCTACCCATTTCTCTGGGACAATCCCTGGCGACCAAGTAGAGCTTGTACCCTACCCATTTGCTCTTGTCTGTCTCTAGTAGACAGGGATCACTATATTATTCAGCTCCTTGCCCAGAACCTGATTTGTAAGAGGTGCTTAACTGAAGTGTGTTCAGAGGAAGAGGAGAGGAAAGGATGATGCTTGCAAAGCATTACACATCGAGAAAGCCCACTAGCCCCACGATGGGGGAATAGGACGTAACCCCATTTGATTTCTCTACAGCTTCTAACAAATGCCGGGAACACAGTAAAGAATCAGCTAGCATTTTCAGACCAAATTCTATATACTGCAACTTTCTTCTGCATTTGTGCTGATATTTACAAAGCATTTTTGCAAGCATTGACTTACTGAATTTTCGTAATAATTATTAGGGGCCTTATAATTTTTTTTTACATTTTCTATGGAGGAGCCACCAGAATCAGCCCCGAATCCCAGGCCTTACCTGGAGGCAGCCTATCCCCCCAGCACATAGCCCTATCTGAAGTCAGAGTCCGGCTACCTCGACATACGCACGTATGTCAGAGGCGTGCTTATCCACTCATGGTCCATATAGTTACGTGATGCTTATGGATACAGGGAATCCTTAGCCAATAAACGGCCGTGCTCCCAAGATCAGTGGCCCGGAGCAGATAGTTCAGCCAGCCTCTGCCTTGTCATTCCGTTCAGTGGCTCCGTCCCCTTCCAAGCCTCCCACCACAGAGAAGGTCCCAGTTCCTTGTGAACCAGGGCGGAGTGTCAGCGCCTCGCAGATGTCAGCGGGCAGGCCGAGCCAGCACCACATCTCGTTTGGCCTTCCTTCCTAATCAGGCCTCCACAGTGCTACTCAGCTGTCCCCTCAGCCCCTCCAGTTTCCAGGAGCGCGAGGTCTGCTAGAGAGACAAAGACGGCGTCCCCAGAAGCACCCGCCATTGCCAGGTCAGCCCGGGGCTCGGGAAGCACGGCAGACTGACGCAAAGCATTGAGGCCCAGAGGGGGCGCAGCCACCCTTGGAGGACCCTTCCCCCAGCTCAAGTCCGGCTTCCCCCCCCCCGCTGTCCCCCACTGAGCAATGAAACAGCAATGTCCAAAGCATCCAACCGCACCCAACCAAACCTCTCTCTCCAGCTTCCCCTTCCAGCTTACTGGCCTCAGAGTTGCCCTTCCCGGATGGTGAAGGTGTCACATGACAGAGCTCAGAGGTGGCACACTCCAGAAGTTTCCAGCCCTCCCTCACCACAGAGGCCAACGTTCAGTCAACAGCCTCTTCTCTCAAGAGAGACGCTAGAGTGGCCGCCAGCAGAGGGAGAGGGACTGGGAGGCTGACACGTGAGTTAGAAGCCTGGCTTTGCCACCAAATTGCTGTGTTTGTTTGGGCAAGTGGCCCCATTCCTCTGGGCTTCAGGTGGCTCCCCTCCCAGGGAGGGGGTGCTTGCTTCATGGAGCTATCCGTTACCTCTTTCCTTCCAGGCCTCTCGATAACCAGTTCTGCGGCAGGTATAAACCTTAGGGCACTAACAGTAAAGGTTCCTCCCTTTCTGCTCTGCTCGAACCAACAATAAAAATAGCAGTATTTCTATTTAGTAACTTCCTTCCATGCCAGGCAGCACTCTAGGCGTGTTTCTTACACAATCTCTTCTCATCTTCACAGAAACGCTGACAGGTGCATATTCCTATTGTTCCCATTTTATTTTTATTTATTTTTTATTTTTTTTAAAGATTTTTATTTATTTATTAGAGAGAGAGAGAGAGTGAGAGAGAGCGAGAGCATGAGAAGGGAGAGGGTCAGAGGGAGAAGCAGACTCCCCGCAGAGCTGGGAGCCCGATGTGGGACTCGATCCCAGGACTCCGGGATCATGACCTGAGCCGAAGGCAGTTGCTTAACCAATTGAGCCACCCAGGCGCCCCATATTGTTCCCATTTTAAAGATGGAAAATAAATTCTCCGTAAAATTCTGTGTTTCATCCGCGGACAAACGGCTGGAAGTGGAGAGAAGCTAGATATGAAACAGGGCAATTTATCTGCTGACCAAGGACCAGTTAGAACTCCATTGTTTCCCGCTTCGGTCTGACCAGCTCAGCTTTTCCTTCCCTATAGAACATTTATAAAATTCGATCGCATCCTTGGGTGCAAAGGAAAAATTTTTTAAATTAGAGATTTTATAGGTCACAATCTCTTACTGGAATCCAATATTTTCAAATAAAAAATGGGGCTGCAAATATTCTTAACTACTTGGGAATTAATAAACACAGTTCTAGATAACCCACGGAGCAAAAGAAGTATTAAAACAAAAACTAGGGGCACCTGAGTGGCTCAGTCGGTTAAGCATCCAACTCTTGGTTTCGGCTCAGGTCATGATCTCAGGTTCCTGGGCTCAAGCCCCGCATTGGGCTCCAGGCTCAGTGGGGAGTCTGCTTAGGATTATCTCCCTCCCTCTTCCTCTGCTCCTCTCCCCCGCGCGCGTGCTCTCTCTCTCTAATAAATAAATAAATCTTTTTTAAAAAAGGAAAATTAAAAACCATCTAGAAACAGATGAATAGGAGGACATTTTATTTCAAAACCTATGGGATCCCAAAAAAAAGCTCAACTTAGGGGGAAATTAGGGCCTGAAATGCCTTCTTATTAAAGAAGAAAGACTAAAAATAAAGGAGCTGAATACACATCACAAGGAATTTTAAAAAAATAAGCAAACAAAAAAGTACAAAATGGAAATTGATCAATAGCTGAAATTAATAACACAGAACATAAGAGAAAGGGATACGAAATACACGGAACAGGTGCTTTGAAACCAGAGTTGGCGGGAGAGGTCACTGGTGTCTCGGGGCAGGTGGGGGGCCCCCTGCTCCATGCATGTCCCCCTCGTGCGCGGCACCGCGGGTCAGGAGTGGGCTCCCGGTGCTCGGGCCTGCCCCCCGGGGAGGGGGTGGCTTCCTTCCACCTGGCCAGCATGTGGCCTCGGCTGGCGGTCTGACTGCCCACCCGAGACTCCTTGGACTGGAGTCGGGAGCACTTCCTCCCAGAAATAAAGCTCCTCCGTCTGGGCTTATTAAGCAAACGAGTCAGTTTTGTGTTTTCAGCAATGAAAGCTGCTGCGGTTTTGTTTTCTCTCTGTTGCCAGGAGTCAAGAGGAAGTCTGTGGTTAGACATCTTCGGGTGGAGACGACGTACACAAACACAGCGGCTAGAAATGAGCTCCTCGCAATCAGCCCGCCCTGTCCGGTGGAAGGAGGCTAATGAAACTGAACACATGGGGCAGGGGGAGGTGGGGAGAGACACGGAGGAACGCCCACACCTGCAGCAGCCCTCACCCCTCCTCTAGACCCGGGCCGGCCTCTGCTTCCCATTCTGACAGTGGGATCCTGTGGATCCATTTTCTCTTGCAAGGATGAGGCAACCCAGTTTGCCTTCTCTAGGTCCAGAGACTGAATTTAAAAGATCCCCGCGAATTGAGTGCCAGTCGAAGCAGATCTCGTAGTAGCGGAGCCGTGGCAGGTGCTGTCGGCCACGGGCACGGCGGGTCCCAGCTTCTCCCTCTTTTGCAGCACAACCCTGGACTTGTTCCTATAAACAGTTCAGGGCTTTCTTCACACTCTATACCTCAGCCCCCCACACACACAGAAATCAGAAGTGCCTCTGGAACCAAGGGGCATGTGAACTGAGCTTGGTCCCAGCTGCTAGCACCAGGAATTGATGCATTCTGTTATTTGAAAATCCATCACTTCCGATCAAAGATCTGGGTTCAAGTCTTGGATTTCCCCCTTAACTTGCTATGTGCTCCTGGGTGGGACAAGACTCTGAAAATCTTCCTGCCAACATCAGAACGGCAGCCCTTCTCCCCCTGAGGCTACAATCATAAATTCAGAGATCTATGGTAATACACGGTATACGACAATCAGCCGAGCGATAGTAATCTCTAAGCACTCAGGATGTCAGGGAGAACACTTTGTGCATGATAAAACACTGATGTCCTTATTATGGGGCTGTTATCATGATGACTTCGGTCCGTCTGGAGGCTATGACTCCTCCCTCCGCTCGGCCCTCCTTGCCGTTGACGCGTAAATTACAGATGTTTCACATGCCTTCCTGACCACTGGTCACCATTCGTCAACCTCCTGGGAGCTGAGAACGTTGATTTCATGAGCAGGCATGAAAGGATATTGTTAGTGTTACCATACTTACCTGCTCATTACAGGAGGCTAGTTTATTTCAGAAGTTCTTCACTTTCTTAGTGACCAGAATTTATGCATTCATCCACTTCCAAAAAAAAAGAAATGGACTCTAGGCTGGTGGCTCTTGGTGTTGAATGGGATTTAAAAATCATCTGGTCCACCCTGCCTTGCACACCAAGCCCCTCCCCCTCATTCAAGTGGCCTCTCATCTTCATGCCCTGTCCCCCCAAAACCCGTGATCGGCACCTAACTTCTGCTTGCTCCCCTTAGAGACAAGGAGTGGGCTGCCTCCCGGGGCCATCCATTTCTCCTATGAACACTGTTAGAATACCCTTCCTCCAACAGCCAGGCCTTGGCAGCCGCAAGGATCTGTTCTTGGCAAACCTTAATGCTGTGCATACTTGACTGTGTAGGATGGTGACTGGCAGAGTCAGTGGGGGATGAAGAAGCCCACGGGAGGTGTGACCGAACCGGAAGTGCCATCTGAGCGGCATAAGGAAGGGGAGGGAAGGCACCCATCAGCCACCGTGGGTGGCTCCAGAGGCGGCTTTTTCCTTCATCCCGTTAAAGAACTCAAGAATAGGGGCACCTGGGTGGCTCAGTGGGTTAGGCCTCTGCCTTCAGCTCGGATCATGATCCCAGGGTCCTGGGATCGAGCCCCGCATCGGGCTCTCTGCTCAGCGCGGAGCCTGCTTCCCCTCTCTCTGCCTGCCTCTCTGCCTACTTGTGATCTCTCTCTCTCTGTCAAATAAATAAAAATAAAATCTTTAAAAAAAAAAGAACTCAAGAATAGCGATTACTCTGGTAATTCTGATGCTCTGAGCATTCGCTGGGACAGGCCGGGCGATGCGACAGGGACACCATTGAAATCTCGGGGGCTTCGTATAATGGAAACTGACTTCTTGCTGGTCTAAGGTGCAGTGGGGATTGGGAGCCCCTCCCCCATCTTGCACGCCGTCCGGAACACAGGACCTCCAAAGTCACTATGGCAGAAAGGGAAGGAGGAGGTACCTCAACTCTTAATTGCCTCGCTCGTAGCCTCTATTGGTCAGCACAAGCCGTAGGCCCCAACCTGGCTGCAGGGGAAGCAGGGAAGTGGAGGGGAGGGGTGCATGGAATGTGTGGTTGGTGCTGTCTCTCCGGCCTGCCTCCCCCCAGTCCATCTCAGGGTATGCCATAAGGAAAAGAGGGTTGACCCTGTGAAGAAGAGGTACCCAGGGCATCGGAAATGAGCCACACAGGTGAGGAGGACCATTTGGAGCGGGGCCTCTACCTGCTGCTGGTCACCCATTAACCCTCCCATCGCCATGTTTGCCACATTCACCCCCTTCCAAAACCGTCGTCCTGGCCCGCTCTGCTCGTCCTCGGCCAGCTCCCATCAGAGCTGCACCTTGGCCATCCCAGGTTCCAGGGAGGACAGGAAGGGACACACAAGGCTGGAGAGACCCGAGAAACGGCGGAGCATCCTGGTTGGCTCAATCCGTCTCTGAGCCCCTCAATTTGTAGGGAGGCATTTGGGTCAGCAGCCAAGTGGAAAGACAACTGAAGAAGAAGGAAGCAGGGTAGAGCAGGAGGGACGAGAAGAAGACACCGATGTTAAGTCTACGTGTGTCGTGGAGACGCAGGAAGTCGAGAGCGAGGGCATGTCCGATGGACTGGAGGCCGGGAGGCTTCAGGGCACCTTGGGAGAGTGAAAGTTTCTAAAGAAGATTCAAAGCACAAGATAAGGAGATAGAGAAGGAGCAGGGACCTCATCCTGTTCATCTCTTTGAGAGATGTGCAGGAAGCCTGAAAACCCTCTTTCTTTTGCTTGCCCCATTGTGCAGCTTTGAATGTGAACTGGGTCACGAGGAATCCCCACATTTACACGGGTTACGTGAATAAAAAGTCAAAGTGGACCGAGCAGCGTAGTCCGAAGGCAGGTAAGGCAATTGCATAAAAGTCAAGAGGGGGCTATGATTGTTTAGAAATATACGAATATGCTTCGGTGATGCCAGGGGCTGGGGAGAATGTAGAGCGACAGGCAGGAGCCGCTCCCACCCCCGTCACCCCCCACCCCTGCCCTGTGTCAAGAGCCTGGCGGGTTGCCAGCACCCTTTTCCCTGACAAAGGGTCCCTGAACCCCATCTCCTGGATGCAAACTGACTTGGGAGTGTCCCCTCCCTCCTCGTTGTGCCTCCACTTGCGGAGGCTACGGTGACATTAGCTTTGCTGGCTGCCACCTCCCCCCGTTGACTCATAGGAGACTTCCTGTCAACTAAAACCCCAGCATCTTTCACTTGTGCTGTTGACCCAGGTATCCCCCATTCTGTGTGTGTCTGCTGGGTATTCTGAACCCCAGTGCAAGCAAAGGTCTCCATCGTCCTTCATCTCGGAATGCATTCATTTGGACCCGAGGTTTGTCTCGGCCCCGTTGAAGTCCTTTTCAAATCTTGGCCCTCACCTCTGCTGAAACGTCCACTCTTCCCGCTTTCCCACATGCCCCTCGATGACAAGGCAGTTCATGGCTATGGGTGAATCAGCGCCTCAAGGTTTGGAGTCAGACCTATGTGGGTTCCAAATCTTATCACATCAATGGCTCTGAGAACTTGGGCAGGTCATTCATCCTCTCCTGGTCTGTAAAAGGGGTAATGAATACAGCCTATCTTATAGGGATGCTGTGAATCGTAATTCTATTCTAGTTATTGGTAAGTGTTGAACAGGTTATGGCCAAAGATGGGGTCCCTTGGCCTCCCGGTCCAGGCTGCTCAGCTAGGCTCACATAGCTAGATTCAGCCATTGCATTTACACACGTGGATATATTGTGGGGAAGAATGCTGCATGAATTTTCAAAAGAAAACTGAAGATTTCTGAGACATTTCCTATCTACCTCTAGCATAGGCTCCTCAAACCTGCAAGTCCAAAGTCACTTTCTGCCCTTGGAAAGCCACCCTACTGGACAAAAGAGGCCCGAGAGGCTATTTGGATTCACAGGGACCAAATGGTGCTTCCTAGCTCCGTCAGTGCTCCAAGGAAGAGGTCCAGGCCCCTCGGGCTTTAAGAGCTGCGTCTTCCCCTGGGGCGCACGGCCGCCCCACGCCACCCTCTCCCCAGCTCCAGGAGCTCTCCCCACGCTCAGCACAAACCACCCCAGCAGCCAACCCGCTCCCTGCCACCATCGAGGGTCAAAATTGTGGCTGCTCTGACCTTGACCTTCGGCCCCACTCCTGGGCTGCCAACGCAGAAGAAAAGCACAGGACTTGGAGAAAGACACACCTCAATTCAAATTCCACTCTCGCCAGCTACCAGTCTCAGGCAATCTCCTGCCCCTCTCTGATCAGATCAGCAGAATGCAAATTGGGACCATTAACGGGACGTCCTCACCGGTGGTTGGAGAAGTGACACGGAGGGACTGGCTCCTCCTGTGTCCTCAGCTACCCTCCTCTACCACGCCCCTCTCTGCCTTCATTTCTCCAAAATGTCAGATTCTCTTTCCTTCTAATTTTTCACCCGCAGGGCACAATGCAATGGGAAATGAAAATAGCTCGCCATCAGGAGACCTGACTTGGAGTCCGCCCAACTCAAAACGTGATCGTCAGGTCGCTTACATGAATGGTGCCTCGGTTTCCCTATCATTACAACGAGGGGAGTGAGTTAGAGATGGATGACGTCAGCCTCCAGATCGCACGCCTGCGGCGAATGCCACTTGTCACCGTGAGTTCAGTAGCTCCAAGGAGGTATTATTACATGAGAGGGAGCAGGCCCAGCACTCAGGAGCATGGGCTGTGGCGAAAGATGCTTGATCTCATCCCTCTGCTCTCCCTTCGGCTGCTTTGGGAGCTAACCCCCGTGCCTCAGTTTCCCCTCTGTGACTACAGTGGTTATGAAAATTAAATCAGATCCTTCACACAGGGGTTTCACCCAGGGCCCAGCACACGAGGAGACCAGCACGAGTGGTTCCCCCAGAGGATGTGAGGGGTCAGAAACCTATAAGGTACCCAGTGCCGGACCGTGCAGCTCCAAGACTGCGCCCCAGTCCTTTGCAGAATGCTGTCCGTACGTGACCACGGAGGGCCCTCCAGGAGCATCTCTGGTGTTGACCCTGCAGCTGGTAGGCTGGCAGTCCGGTGCCTTGGGGGAAAGGATGTCAAGGGAGAAGTCTGAATCTCCGAGGAGCTAAAGCTTCTTAGCCAGGGCTGCTGCAAACAAAGCTTTGAATCAACAATCCCATCCACACATCCGCCTGGGTCCCGGTCCTCTGCTGGGTGCTGTGATGGACACATGGAAGAATTCTCTTCAATGCCATGTTCATTGAGCACTTGCTATGTGCCAGGCCCTATGCAAGGCACTGGGGCTTTAGAGACAAATAAACCAGGGTCACCAGATTCGTGCATGAGACTGGTTCATGGCCCATTACAGACTGAAAGACGAGTCCAAGAAACTCTTAGCAGTACAGGGGACGGAAGCTGAGTCTTAGAGTCCTAGAGTATCGTCGGCATGGGGACAGGGTGGGGAACAGCCTTTCCAGGCTGGAGAAATAGCTTCAGTTCTGTATAGAGGTAAGAGATACTGTGGCCTACCCAGAGCTGGGTGGTGGGGAGGGCAGTGATGAGAGACAAGGCTAGGGACCTAAGCTAAAGGTTTTGGCCTTATCATATGTCAATGGACAGACACTGAAGGGTGCTAATAAGGTGCACATGGAAAGAGAGTTTTGAATCAGATATCTGGGAAGACTTCCCAGAGGAGGTGGCTTTTGAGCAGGTCCTTAAGCAATGGCCAAAACTTTGAGAAGTAGAGATTGCGGTGAGTAAGGCAGTGGGCCATCTGGAAAACAGCCAGGCCAGCAGGAGATAGTGGGGAGATGCCACAAGAGATGGAATGAGGCTAAATGGAGGAGCTCCAGAAGGTCAGGGAAGGGAGAAGGCACTTTGGGCTGGTAAGGGTCAGAGGAGGCCTTATAAAGAAAATAAATCAATCGGTGACTCAATCAACTCGAGTAGGCCTTGAGTTGAACCACCAAGTTTAATAGGTTTGTGCGAGCATGGGTGCCATACCCAGGCGGGCTGCCTCTGCCCACCCCTACCCCAGGTCCCCTGCTTCTGCCTTTTCACCACACCTTCACCAAACCTACCCATCTGGATCCCACCTCTTTGGAACCCCACAAGGAACCTCAGAGTTCATCTTCTGAGCTAATCAAAATCTTAGAATCCATATAACCTAAGCCCTTAATGTTCTATTTGAGAACACTGAAGCCTAGAGAGAGGAAATGACTTATCCAAGGTCACACAGTGACACTTTCTAGTGTCAGAGCCAGAACTAGCGCTAGGAATCCCAAGGGCCCTTCCTCTTAAACATCAGCCATCAGGGGTTCAAGGGCTTCTCCAACCCAAAGACATGTCCTTTATCACAGAAACTTCTTTCTCAGAAGTGGATTTCCTCATTAGGACCCAAAGGAATGACTCTAGGATAGCGATGCCTGAGGCGACATGGCCAGTTCTGAAGAAATGCCAGGATAGCACAGTCCCGCAGACAGACCACGTGGGTAACCAGCCTCCTTCCCCAGATTCGAAGCTGGCCTGAGCCCTAAGTGCAGAGCAAGGAGGCGTGAAGAGCTAAGAACTTCACCTGCTTTGTTTTGGTTTCCATAGAAACCTCATGGGAAAGGCAATCTGAACCCCATCTTGCAAAAACTGCAGTTTCGAGAGGCCAAGAGGTTGCCCAAGGCGCGAAGGTGACAGCATCAAGGTCTGCTTCCGGCCACTCCCCCCCGGCAAGAGGACACCGTCCCAGCTGGCTTGCACATCACTAACTCTCCCTTCTGGGGCCTGGGCGGCCTCCCAGGGAACATCCGTCCTTTGCCAGGTCAGTGAGAGCCCATCAGAAAGCCCCTGTTTAATAAACCATGCGTGCTAAATTATTGAAGGCATAGGAAAGTGCCATGAAGATTCAGGTCAACGGGAGTAGGGAGGAGGTGGACGGTAAAGGAATATTAATTCAATGTCCATGAACTAGGCATCCTCTTGGTTTTTACAGCAACCTCACACTAAGCCACATCCTCTCGTTGTACAGGGGAAGAAAACTGAGGCTCGGGGGGTTTAGGGACAGCCAGGGACAAAGAGCCAGAGTGGAGTCCCGCTGGGGCCAGGCTGACTTGTTGGCCCTGTGTCGTCCCCAGGGCGAGCTGCACCAGGGCGAGCTGAGGGGATGGAGGGAAGGCAGGAGGGGCAAAGGCAGGGTCAGCCAAGGGGATGGTGGGAGCGGGCCGGGGAGAAGCCAGAGGGCTGAGGTGGGGGGACGGGTGAGTCTGAGTCTTAGCAGTGCCTCAGTTTCCCCCATGAGTTTCCTCCTGACAATTTTCACCAGCCCTACTGGGGCATGAAGCTGATCCTCGGGGGCAGGGAAGCTGGTAGCAAAGGAGAAAGTGAGAGACCTCTCTTCTCCCTGTATCCATTTCAGGGCTTAGGGCTTTAACGTATAAACATGGAGGGATACAATTCAGTCCATAGCACCAACCAGGGAAGGGATTTAATAGCAACATCGTAGGAGGCTTCCTGCCTTTAGCATTCCTCCCCAGCAAACCTAGCAAAGGCTGCACCTTCCTCGTTCCACCTGAAAACCCTTAAAGAGTAGTTTTGCTCTCTGAAACCTTCCCGCAGAAGAAAGCCCTGCGAGGCATTGGAGAGGCACAAGCCTAGTCTATGGGGAGAACGCTGCCTAGGAGCCCCCGCTTTCTCAGGCCCTCCCCCCTGCTATGAGGCCTTACACTCACCCCCTCTCTGGGCTTTGCTTCTGCTATCTGCAACATGAGGGAGGAGAAGACACAGATGATTCCTTAGAACCTCCCCTACTCTTGCTTTACCCACCCACGGGGAAAAAGCAGGTTCATGGAGTCAAAAGTAAATCAAGGCAAACTAATGAAGAATGCCAGCTTCAGGGCAAACTGCTAAGCCACTCAGACAAAGGACTTACCCTCTGAATTTCCCTCTCTCTGTCTGGACGTTGGGGTTATAACATAACCTCCTTCACGAGATTTCCAGAATCCCTGAGATAGATTGCATTCCCCACCCCTTCCTACACCGGCGGCCTTTGCCTGTGACTTTGCAATTCTTCTCACGATAAAGACACGGAGTCTATCCCCCTCTTTGATTCAGAGTTAGGCCAGGTCACCTTTCGGCCAATGGGATGTCAGCAAATGTAAGGCACGCAGAGGCTTAGGAGAGCGCTTCAGGGATTGGTGTCATTGCTTTTGCACCCCCTTCCCCCCCACCCCGTTGCCATGAGAATATGGCTGAGCTAACCTGGTAGAGGACCAGAAACCCATGGAGTGGGGTCGAGATGCCCCAGTCGTCGCGGAGGAGGCCAGCCAAGATCAACCGACAGCCGTCTTATGCCCACTCCTCTACGGAGCTCAGCCGAGGCCAGAGGGAGCTCCCGGCTGACTCCGTAATTTAAGGAGCTAAATGGTTTTAAGCTTATTGTTTTAAGCCCCCAGGTTTGGGGTGGCTTGTTACGCACTCCTGGCAATCCCTAGAGGACACCATCATGAGGTAGCACGTGACCGGTGCCCAGGGCGCGTTTATTCCCCCCATCGTCCCACTCACTCCCATCCTTTCCGACGCACACACAGTTCTCACTGCGCTGGCTGGGTGCCGCCCATCGTGGTTTTGGTGCAGGCTGAGCTTCAGTCTCATTGTTCCTCCCCCTTCAGATTGATTACAGACGCTGACTGCTCAATTTTGATTAAATACTAAATCATAAGCTGCTTACAAAATGCCTGCAAAAAGCTGACATTTATAAAGTCCAATAAACTACTTGTAAGAACAGGAGTGCTAGATTGGGAGGAAAAAAAAAAATAAAATCTTCATCCAAACAAACATCGGTTGACAGTAGACAGATGGTCAGAATCCCTTACTTGTAAACTAGAAAAATTAAGCTTTGGCAAGGGTTGTCTGAAAATAACTAGCAAACATCAAAGTTTCCCCTTTCTATGCTGGTGTTTTTCTGGGCCCGACTTCAATATTTGCACAGGCTACTGCACGGAAAAGGTGTTGCAGGCCTCCGCGTCGCTGGCAAGGGAAGGCTAAGACATACCAGCAACGATTTATGGGAAGCGAGATTGCCAACATCCCAAAGAGTGAGCGCTTAACAGCCAGCCACTGCACATTCCCATAAATCCCCAGAACTCAGCATCAGGCCTTCCCTTAATCTGCGGAGGTGGGAGGGAAAGGGAAGGCAGAATTTTCTAACTCGATTTTCCACTCGGATCGGCTTTCACAGGGGTGACTGTGAGTTAATCTTACGGGGCCTCCGGCGATCTTAATAGAAATGGAATCCAGCCTCAAAACCACAGGGCAGGGCTCTCCTCACCTTCGTGAAATCAAGGAATGTGGGCGCTGAGAGGGGCTTTGGCTCAGGCCCAAATAAGCTCCATAGGTCCAGAAGAAACGCGGGCTTTGGCTGCCCTGGTTCTCATTGTTTTCCTGGCCTCTCCGCGACCTCCGAAGGGCTCAGAGGGCAAGCATGTGTGCCGATGGGGGGGAGGGGGTGTGTGCTCCTTTGGATGCACACAGGGATCAGCATAGTTCCAAAGATGGCCCGTGTGCCGCCCCTTGATGACACTGCCCCTGCTGTCTCAGGGACACAAGCAGGTGACCTCACGCATCGCAGAGTCCGGGGACCCTGCTCGGAGAGCAGCATCTGGTGGTGGGAAGATTGTAGACATCGGGCCAGGGAACCAGACCCCCAACCGCCTCTGCCTCCTTCTGGCTTCATGGGTGAGACTTTCAGTCACGCTGAGCCTCGGGCTCCCCACCGTCCAACGAGGGGAAAACACACGTACTTTGCAGGATTATCGAAGGGTGATATGGACAAGATGCGAAAGAGACAAACTCAGAAGCACATCATGGCGATGTATGGTGAGGGCAAGGACGAAGTTATGTCCCAGGGCATTATAGGAGCATACAGAACACCTGATCTACTAGGAAATGATGCCTGAGCCGTCTTCAAGGTTGAATAAGAATTAACCAGCAGAAAAGGATAGAAAAGAACATTCCAGAAAAAGAAGACCGGGTGAGCAAATTCTTGCCGATCAGCTTCTGTTTGAACCCTCCAGTGATGAGGGTTTGATGGGTATTCTGTTTGAACCCCTTCAGTAACTCACAGCCTACGGAAGAACCCATTCTACCTAAGAAAGCTCAGGCTCTTGGAAAATCCTTTCTCACAGAGAGTCTCTCTACGGCTTCCGCTTATCGGCCTTATTCCCGACAGGGGGTAGACTGAAGGGGGCTCTTGTGTCTTTACCTCTTCCGGTAATGGAGTCTGGCCCTGTCAGGTGTTGCTTGCGCATCACGGAGTGAAGTCTACACCATGCTTTCCTTACGGGTCCCAAGGCCCGCTGTTCTAGAAGAATAGGGCTCAGAGCCCCCAGAGATGCTCAATGAACCCAGCACGAGAACAAGTGACCCTTGGATTAGAGCCGAACGTCAGGGTAGACGGCCCAGCTCAGGGTGGAGGGTCTGGGCTCAGCTCAGCTTCCACGGGCCCAACACAACCGTAGTCTAAAGCCCTCAGTGGCAAACAGAGTGTATGGCTTCTTGAGGTCATTGGCAAAGAGGAAGGGAGGCTGTGAGGGAAGGCAGCTCCCCCTGACCTTTCGGGTCCAGCTCCCAGCTGGGCCCTGAGGAGACCCCTGGGGGCAGTCTCCACTCAGAGATCCGTGGGTGGGCCAGCCCTGTGTGGATGAGGGAGGAGGCCCGCCTGGCCCCATAGAGGGCTCTCCAAGCGGTGTCGTGGAGATGGAGGACACAAACTGGTGTGACTTAAGGGGTCCTCGAAACAACACCCAGCCCTAAACTGTCCCCTCATCTGCCGGCCACAGACTGGACTCCACCGGGGGTTGTCCCTTTGTGCAATACGGGAACAGATGTCCCCCGCAGAGCCAATGCGATACCTCAGGCTCCTCCTCAGCAGTGGAAATGCCAGGGCCTCCCTCAGAGTGCTCACCTCCTGTGACAAGGAGACACGTCAATCGAAATAAAAGCACTTAGAGCGGCACCTGGCATGTAGCACTATATTAACATCATTATTATTATTATTATTCCAAGTACTCAGTGAGTATAGCAATAAAATAAAATAAAATCTCCGTTTTGATTGGCGCTGCAGTTTGCTTCTGTACCTGGCACCCGGAAAACATGGCGAAAGCTAGAACTCTGTAGAAAAGCAAGGTCTGCGCTCACCTCCCAGGACACTTGCCTCAGTGCCCACTTGACGTTCACCGGCAACAACCTCCTCTTCCTCGGGCCCCCTGAGAGTTGCTCATGGTCACTAAGCGCAGAAGGATGAGGGAGCGAAGCTGGGGGCCAGCAACTTCCGTTCAAATCCCAGCTCCGCCCGGCTCTCCAGGCGCTGCCCCTGCCGGGCCAAGCGACCGCCAGTGGACACGTGACCACCGGTGGACACTGCCATGATATTAAAACACTTCCCTACCGCGATTTACCTTCCAAATCCCCCAGTAATGTTTCCTAATTAATCACCCTGTGTACGGCATTCTAAATTAATTAAATTAAAAGTCATTAAATCCAGGAAATTGAAATTAGTCTAATTAGATTAGAGGCACATCCAGCGACTGTGGTGAGGGGTATCATGTAAATTGGCCAATTTCAGGGTAGAAGAGATAAACTCAGATTACGGATGCGCTGTGAAGAGGGAGAGGCTCGGCGCAGAGGTCGGCGCGACACTGTGAGCCACGAGAGTCACCGCCACAGCTGGAGGGCTCCCCCGCGCCCAGCCTGCCTGGGGAGTCCCCACAAAACCCCTCTGAGGCGGGTGCTGGCGTCCTCCCTGCCTCATAGATGAGACAGCAGAGGCTGGGCTGTGTGGAGGACCGTGGTAGAGGCCCACGTGGTTTGACCCCCAGAGGGCCCCCCTCACCCTCTCCCGCCAGCCTCCCAGGTCGCCGTGCAGAAATGGCTCTGGGGGCTGGACAAAGGACAGCACTGGACGGTGTCCCCACGCCCACGAGCCAGCTCAGTCTGGTACAGTCTAGTGCAATGCCCCCTCTCGGACTTTTTATCCTCCTGTGACGCGCACGGTGTAGGGGGGTAATGCTCACGTGCCCACTAAGCGCCAGCAGGGTCCGGGCCAAATCGTGGCTATCAAGAGCTGTGACGTATCCAAGATTTAGCTACTTCCAAGCTAAGAAGCTAGCTCCCCAGACTCTCAAGATTCCTGGGTCAGAGACAAAAGACTTCAACCCTCACAGAAACGGCAAGAGCCAGAATAGGAGCATTTTCTGGCCTCGTTCTCCAAACCCCAGACCCCACAAGCAACATGGAAAGGGCCAGATGGCGCTGCACACATGACGGGTTGCTTTGCCAGAGAGGAACCCCAAGCTTAGGGAAAGGGGAACAGATATCGGGAACAGCGAGACGGCCCGCCCGGTGCTCAGGAGGGGGACGCTCTCCTGAGGGGCTGTTTGCTAGACAGCATTCTTAAAAAGGTAGTCCAGAATAAACACAGGCAAGGGCCTCTTCTCACAAAACAGGCAGAAACACCAAAGGCGTGCGGAGAATTTTCCCCCAGCCACCTACACCCCTTGTTTTTAGTCTCAGTTTCTGGCAAATTCTCCCTTGAGCACACCACTGCAGCAGCCACGCTGATCAACGTGACCGAGAATAGAACCAAATCGGGCCTGTTCGTGTCAAGCAGCCTTGAACTAAGGCAGCTGCCAACAGGACTCGGGGCAGGAGGAGACGGGCCTGCAGTACTGACCTCAGCCATGCCCTCCCCAGAGTCCTAGACCCAGCCACCTGAACAGAGGCCGTAATAAGTAGGGTCTACCTGAGAAAGCCAGGGGGATTCTGCCTTACGGTTCTGTACTGACCTTTCCACTTGGCCCAAGGCGGTGATCCAAGTAGACAGAAAGTATTACGGACCGCACACGCTCCACCGCACCCGCCAGGAGAAAGCACAGGGCAAGTCCATGATTTAAGACAACCCCAGTCAGTGAGCTGAGATTGACATGAGTGCCTCCCAGGGCCCAGGGCCGTGGGACATCAGCTTAAGCCAGGGACAAATCTCGAGCCTCCTTTTCTAAGTGGAGGGCCCCCCAGGGAAATGCAAATTACAAGTCAGTTTCTATCACGGAAGCCCGTCCAAGAAGCTGCAGTCATCTGGGGGTTCAGTGATGTACCAGTGGTGTCTACTTAGACACTCGAAGGTGTCTTATGATAATGACTCTAAGGTGTAGGTCATTGTGTTTTCAGAAGGGACACACATTACTATCTGGCTTCTATTCGAGAAATACAGTCCCGGGGGTGCATATGGAGCCCCCGGGAAGAAAGTATTCTTTACAACTGTTGGGATCCCCCAAGTGGGACCTTCGTTAGTCAGGGGACACCAGTTGGCAGTACCCCCAGTGACCCCTCAGTGGGGGGGTCCCCCATTCAGCTGCAATTAGTCTAGTCTAGTCCTTGATTTGGGAGAGACTACCTGAAGACAGACGGTCCCGGCTCGTTCTGTCTGCCCAGTCCCCTAGTTGGGCGACATCCGCCTGCCGCATGGAATGACAGAGCGACAGCTAGGAGAATGGGGTGGGGCAGGCATCCAGAGGGGCTGACAGGTATTCTGTGTGGGAGACGCAGGAGTTGGGGCCATTCCTGCCTTCCATCTAGACTTCTCGGTAAGGGGAAAGGGAAGGGGGACCAAATTATGGGCAGAACTCCCTGGCGGGGAACAGCAGGTCCAACGAGCCATTAAATTTAAAGCACCTCAAGAGTTGGGCAGAGTTGCCCCAGGGCATTTTCTTTTGTGAAGTCTCTAGGAGTTGGTTCAGAAAGACAAGTCCCATAAATGCCTCTCGCTCCCCAGTAGCTCACCTCTGAGGACAAATCTAAGGTACTTCCTCCCCAGCGGCTGGGTGGTTGCCCTTCTGCTACCATTCCAGGGGGTAGAACATCACCCTTTTCCCAATAATCTCCTACTCACACTCCGTCCAGAAGGTTCAGGTGCAAGAGCGGCGAGAGCATTTTCATAAAACATATAGAGACCCATTGTATCCCCCACTCTGGCCCAGGTGGGTCACCGTAGGAGGACTCGGTGAGCCACGTACTCATCCTGGTGGTCGCTATCCTAATGCTCCGAGACCACGGCAACCCAACAAGAGAATCCAGGTGACCGAGCCAAAGTTAAGTTTGAACCCCGCAGATCCCCCTTTGGCCGCCCTGGGGTTGCTGTTGGGAGAGAAAGCCACATCCTGCCCAGGAATGGTCCAGATGGAATCCTGGAAGTCTCCAAAACAGATCTGAATAACCTCCCAGCCTCATCACTACTCAGGAAGCAGCCCAGGAGAGAGGCTTCCTTGCTGGGCCAGCGGCATTCAGTGACCAAACTGCCTGACGAAAGTATGTGGCCCAGAGCCGGCCCAGTCAGCAAAGAGAAGAGCGGGAGGGAGGGAGGGAGACAAAAGGAGAGACCCAGCTCGGCATAGCCACACGTAACAACTGCATCTCCGTATTCCCATCGACGACACTGATATTCAGGTTACTTTCCAGTTTCCCCGCAGCAGAGGGAGGACCTCATTTTATGGACTCGAAGGTCCATCCCGATCGTTTCGACAGCACAGAGGGAACATTCGCCCTCAAGCAGAAAGCCTCTCTCTCTATCAGGAGAGGAACCACTGGCTGTTTGGAGACGACGGTTTTCCCATCTTCCACCCATCACGAGGTCAAGCCCCTCCTCGGTCCTCCTCATGGGCGGCTGGCATCCCACCAGCTCGTTGGAAACGCCTCCACTGGGGGCCCCCCGACGGCACAGGTGAGCTTCCCAGGTGGCTGCCTAAATGGGATACGAAGGTACATTCTAGACTTTCCAGAGCTAGGTATACACGGCGTATCCTTCAAGGAAGTTTCCGTGATGTTAATTTTTACAGCTGAGTTGATAAGGATGAAGCAATGGGGGAAAAAACGAGGCTGCCTTCACTGGCGATCCCCTCATGGCTGACGTTGCAAAGGAAGAGCTGTGTAATAAGGCAGCTCGGTGTGGGCATCAAGGTTTGCTGCCCCGGTGGGCCCTTCCGGGACGAAGGGGCCATATCCCACCTGCCTCGTGTCCCCCTCAGACACCTCGAGTGGTGCAGGCTCGCTGCCGGTTAGAACAAGGGACCTCAGTTAGTCATGAAAGCCCGCGTGGGCGCCCGGCTTTGAAGACACCGATGGGACATGACTGCGAGCAGGTTGCAGCAGGTGGGAGCAACATGCCTCATCTCTATTAGCTCCCGAGCAACAATTAGCCTGACCTTTTCCTCAGAAATTATACCAACTGCAACTCTTCCACTGCTGCTTTGCCTAATTTGCTTTGCTGCTGGGGGGGAAACAAGTCCCGAAGAGGAGTAAAAGCAGCTGCTTTCTTGCGACCATCAAAGGCAGGACGGGATGCCGCGTGGTGATTTTCAAGGCAATTCAGAATTAACTGCAAATTACCCAGAGCTGACTCCCTCCCTGCCTCGCTCGCTCCCAGGCTCGCTCGCTCGCTCTCTGCCTTCAGCCTGACTTTGTTCACAAAGCAGAACTGTTCCCAGCCTCCCTGTGCTCGGCTTTGAAGTTAGCCCATGTTTTTCCACTTCTCCCATTCGTCCCTCCGGGCAGCGGGGCCGGCCCCCTCCGAGGGAGTCAATGACGAGGTGCAGACGCCGAGTGCTGGCTTTTTCCAAGAAGGTTTCCAGGATGCCAACACGCTTCCAGGCCAAAAGACTGGGTCTGCTGCGTGGTGGCTGGAGATTGTAAAGCATCGGCCAGTAGGGCCCGCCAGGGCTCAGCATGTCACCCCTGAGTGTGTCCCCCCACCCCCCAGGGGAAGGAAGCGGTGAGGAAGGGGGGGGGAGAGGCAGCGCTGTGCTAGAGTCGGCGGGGATGGGCATCCTTTCGGGGAAGCTCGCGTGGACTGCCCCCCCCCTTCTGCTGGAGCCACTCCTGCAGGATGTCCTCTCTTACCGCCTCTGCCCTGCAGAGCTCACTGCTCCCCTTTCCTGCACATTCAGACTCACCGCCTGCCCAGCCCCTCGATCCCAGGCGCACGCAGCCTGCTGCCTACTTGTTGGACCTCTGGGCGTAGGAGAGCCCCACCCGCAGCCGGACACGGCAAGCCGTCTCCGTGAGGGCTGCCCCACGCCCCTCTTACCCTGCCCTGTCTCCTCTCCTAAAAGTCAGCTCCGGGACCAAAGGGGCCGTACACCCCTCGGGTGGCCCTCGGCGCCTAGCCCAAGTCTTCGGTGTCTTAGTCTCAGAACCGCGTAACTGCTTATAAATTGGATGATGGTTTCCTTCAAATGTGGCCAGCGCTTGTTTTTCCCCTTTAATGACTGAAGGAAATACACATGTTAAGAACATTTCCAACCTCATCTCTGTTCCTACTTGCCCCAAGCCTGTAGATGGAGTCACCGAATTTCCCCTCCACGTCGGACCAAATGGCTGGACAGTTTCCGGTGCAATTAAAAATTCAGCGGTGAAGGGGCTTCTCTTTTCCCCCTGCTAACTGACTCACTTGCAGAAGCTGGGCCAAGCTAGGAGCTCCTGAGTTCCTCCAGCCCCGTGGCAAGCTTGGCTTTGCCGTACCCAGGCCGGCCAGGTCCCAGACAGCTCTGGGATCCTGAAGAAGGCCACATGAGAACTTTCTTCCAGAGGACACAGCCCACTGCGTGGGGTACAAAGGGAGCTTTGATCAGTTGCAAAGAGCCCCCGGGCCGCAAGAGGGGGGCCTGGCCCTTTCAACCAGCCCAGACTGATGTCTCCACTAAGAATTTAACTAGGGAGGTCAGGGTAGGCCTAACTAAGGAGGTGACCTTGGAGCTGAAGCTTGAGTACAAGACCGTGCCAATGGCAGGTTCCGGGAAGGTCATTCCAGGCAGAGGAAACAGCTACTCTAAAGGCTCTGGGGCAAGACTAAGCTTAGCAGGTGCAAGGAATCCAGAGAAAGCCGCGGTGGCTAGAAGACGGTGGGCTAGGGAAAAACAGAGGTTGAGAAGGGGGCAGAGAGTCTGCATGGGTCCTGCATCCCGTGATAGGGAGTTCAGGGTTTAAGTTCAATAACAAGGGGTTAAAGCACTTTACACAGGGGCGATATTTGGAGGTCATTCTGGGTGTGGTAGGAAGAATGGGTGTCCGGGCCCCTGGGGAGGGAGACGGGGGGAGTTGCCTGTGAGGAGGCTCTTCCAGTCGACCACGGAAGGCTTGATGGCTTGGCCCAGAGAGATGGTGATGGAGGGAAGTGGGCAGATTCAGGAGAAATGTTGGAAATGTAGCCATTACATCCTTTGGCGGGTAGGGGTGCAGGGAGGAGGAAAAGAGAAGGACCAAGGGTGACTCCCGCACTGAGCGGTGGGGTTGGACGGCAGGGCCGCTTACCAGGATGAGGACTACGCAGGGAGGTCTCTAGATAAGGCTTCTAGCTCGCTGTAGGGAACCAGCAGGCGGTAGCCACTGCCACCTCCCCACTATTGTGGTGGCTACTGTGGTGCTCTGCCCGGATCCCCTCTTCAGAGCCAACACACCAGTCCTCACAGCTCGTCCCTCATCAGCACCTGCCTTAGACCCCAGTGATCGGCCCTCTCATGGGGGCCAGCGGCCGATGACCGGCTGAGGCGTGGGCACAAGGCCCAGCCTTCCCACCTGAGCTGGAGACCATTCAGAAGGGCCATCCCAGGGAACTCTACACACAGTACACCAGGGACCACGGGGGCCCCTTGATAACCCAGGCTCCCCCCAGCCCCCGCGGAGGGTGGGGAATAGGAGGACGAGAGCACGATAGCCCCCTTCCCTGCTCAGCGGTCATGCATATACTGCGTTTGCAAAAAACGTGTTTTCGTCTGCACACGTGCATGCATGTGTGATGCTCTCCTGTAACAGAGCACGCCCTGTGCTATGGGTGGACAGACCCTAGACCCCAGACATGGCGGTGTAGATCGTAACCCGTGCAAGTGCACCCCATCGAGAAGGCAGCGAGGGGCTACAATCCTGCCCAGCCGGGCACCCCAGCGTGGTTTGCTTCTTCCTGGAGGTACCGCTTTCTGATTCTGCTCCCCAAACCCTGCGCCCTGACACAGGGCCAGTTCTGCCCAGAGCAGGTGCTTTTCTCTAATTTGCACAGAGGCCACGGTAAACGGAAGCGAGGCATCCCGGTTATTACACACTTGCCTCTCAGCACCAAGTGCACCCTTCTCCTCCCTGCTTGGTGATGCTGGGCAGGAACTCTGCAAACCGCACTGCCCCTTCGCTGCCCGCTTCCTGCGGGGCCCGCCGCCACTGTCACTGTCATGGGGGCGGGGGACTTGGTCTATCCCATGGGCTCCCTCTTCCAGGTCGTACGGCCCCCCGCAGCCACAGGTTATTCTGGTTCACCTGCTTTCTGTCACAGCCTGAGAACCAGCCCCAGCGTGTGCCCCTCAGAGACAGCAGCCCTCGTGAGCCAGCGCCCCCCTCCTCCGAGTGTGAACCCCCTGCTCTGCAGCTTCTTCTCCCAGCTCTGGGTTCTAACCACCCCCATCTCCTCCTTTGTTCCCCCCACTCAGGGCACCAGCTGCCTTTTCATAGTTACTAACTTCGTGAGTCCTCAGCGAGCACTCTGCCTTTCCAGTCCCTCAAGCCTTGTTCCATGGGTCCTTTACGGAACTTCCATGGGCTGACCGCCGCGGAGGGCGTAGGGAACGTAACCTCCACGCCCTTCGAACCGCACATAATCAGATGCCCCGTTTGGTTTTAGGTACTCGTTTAGTCATTCAACAAACGTTTGCTTGTACTGTAATCCCTGTATAGTCTATGTATTATGAAGGATTTCGTTTTACACACACACATATGTAAATGCTGTCGATACCTCTGGGATATGCACAGACAACCAGGAGAACCCGCGGTAGGAGGATAGCTGCCACTCATTCACTCTGGGAACTGGAGGTATGAGGTGGGGAGGAGTACTTTCCACATCACCTTCTGAGTTTTTTGAAAACAAGCCACTTCTCACTGTTCGACTTGAAAAGCTGATTACCACTCATGTGTTCAGTGCCGTCTGAGTGCCAGGCGGAGGGGAAGCCCTGCAGATAACCAGATGTCTTTACCCTCCACGACTCTCTCCCTGCCCAGCGCAGGCTGATGCCGAGAACCAGCACCACTGCGTATCTGGGCTTTCCCTTCTCATCTCAGAGTCAGGGGAACATTCTCGGAAGATCAGAAGTTGATGGCAGAATCCCCGACAGCGGTAGCAGCCCCCAGACCAAGTGACTTCGCTAAGCTAAGAGGGTGGCGAGGAGACAGGCAGGTGGGAGGGATGAGGTTTGCAATGTCTTGTGCACGGGGTGGAAAACCAGAAGCAAAGAAAATCTAAGTAGGAAGAGGCCTCAGAGTTGGGAGAGGACACTTTAGTTGCAGCCCTGTGTGCAACCTGAAACCCTCGTTACTCCCACCCCTCACATAGGAACCACGCCGTATGAGCAGAACTGACCTCAACCCCAGCTCTAGGGGTGGGCCTGATTGCTCCCAACCAACTGAGACCATTCTAAACCCCCTGCCATGGGGATTGGTTCTGGTAACTTAGACTTAAGCCCATCAGCTGGAAAACCTCTGCTTAATGACCATAAGAAGTGGCACTCTTTCCAGGGGCCATGCTCAAAACATTTAATAACCTCTAGGTCAGGCTCTGAGCCACTGGAACCAGCGTAGGCTCAATCAGAACAAAACTGGATCTAAGCAATCCATTTGGTAGCAATGCTACCTTTACATAACTCCACCTCCCTCTCCCTGGTTGTGAAACATGTGGCTACAGTTGCTGCTGGCAGCCCTTTTGTGATCATGAGGCTAGCCACCCTGAAGATTAAAAAGGCTACCCAGAGGAGGGCTGAATTAAGAGCCCTGGTCAGACTATGCCAAGGACCACAGTCCTTTATTGTTTCATCCTACTTGTGTGAGGTTTCTCTACCACAAGACTACCTCTCATCTACTCCCTCACTTCATCCATGGTTAAACTGAGATCCAGAGCAGGGAAATGCCTTGTTCAAACTCTTGCAGCACCAGGACCTCAATCTTTTGTCTGGCGGCCTGGTGTGCTTCTAATAAACCATGAAACCTCTTGTACCACACTGTCGGCAGCAACCGGGATTCATTAAGTGTTTGTTGAATGAATTAATTACTGAACATGAATGGATCAGAGGGAAGTGCTGGCAGGGGCACGGGATAAGCAAGGGTTTGGAGTGAGGGAGGGATGACACGGAGGGGGACAATGAGGACAAACCCACGAGTTTATTCTATTTTAGTCACATGAACGCATTTGCCGTACAAAAGCCTTCATTAAACTTGAGGCTTTCTGTGCATAAATCTCTGCTTGCCCCTATGTGAAACAATAAATATCCAAAGCACAGAAAGCTTTTTGAAGTTTATTATAAAAATAACTAAGTGGGCTCTACAAAGATCTTGGCATGCCAGGTCCAATCAGGGACATGTGGCTGAGCGGAGGGGTGGTCTCAGTGTCGTGCCCTTGTTCTCGGAATAGAGGGTTTAAAAGGCAGTCACAGCGCAATTAGAAAACGTAGCTGTTCTAACCTCTGAATTTACATGCACTGAAAAAGCACAGGCCCTGTCCCTGGTCTGAGAGTGCCGGATGGACCGTCAGAAAACCCCGGGTTCGAGTCCGCCCATCACTCAGGAGCTTTGTGATGTCACGAGGATGACTGAGTCTTCCCGGAACCTGAGTTTTCTCTGTACATGAAACGGAAATAATATAGGCCCACTAGAATTGATCTCAGGGCCAGAGAGCTCAACATTCAGCAACGTGGGGCTGCAGAAAACGTATACTGTCCGTACAAGCATATTACGTAATACCGGTGGGTTCCAAGGAACGCCCTGTAACCCAACACGCAAATATTTCTGTAGGAAAACAGATAAACATTTACAGTAAATAATGAAATAATACGGCAAGTAGTTAAGACCATAAATTAATCTCACGTCACTGTAGCCTGGGACTTGCCGCCAGGTGAATTAAAAAATCTTTGGCTGTCAGGACGGTTTGGAGTTTGGGAACCGGGGATCAAGGATGGAGGACCAACGTGTACGTCATCAGGCTGTCAGAGGACTGAGATAAAGACCCCACCAGGGTCGTCTGGGTGGCTTAGTCGGCTAAGCATCTGCCTTCGGCTCGGGTCATGATCCCAGGGTCCGGGGATCGAGCCCCACATCGGGCTCCTTTCTCAGTAGTGAGCCTGCTTCTCCCTCTCCCTCTGCCTGCTGCTGCCCCTGCTTGTGCACTCTCTCTCTGTGTGTCAAATAAATAAATAAAAATAAAATATTAAAAAAAAAAAAGCCCCCACCAGCATCCATTTCCAGCCGGTAATAACAGGGATGACCAGCGCATGCTCTGAGGCCACAGGCTGTTTGCAGGTGGCATCCTGTCTCCACTGCAGAAGCATTTCCAGGAGTTCCCAGGGTTGCGCAGACACCCGGTGTGGGATCCGCCCTGAGCCCGGGCAAAGGGAACAGTGCGTCCATGGGAACAGATTCTAAGGCCGATATCTCTGGGCTAAGCCATCCTGCACCCCCACCTTGCAAGGCCCACCTCAGCACCCACTCCCTCGAGCCCCACCGCGAGCCTTAGAGGCAGAAAAGGAGCTCAGAACATGGTGCCGGGGACCCGCTCCATTGTCTGCCTCTTGCTAGCTCCACAGCCGTTATGAATCTTGAGGGCGAAGAACCCGCTTTCATTTCCTTCCAAAACACACTGGCTCTGCCCTTGGCCTTACCCTTCCACTCTCCTGTAGCTAACAGCTTGGCCGGTGCTGAGAGGAGAGAGAATCACCCAGCTCTAGTCCCAGCTACTGGGACTGTCCACCTGACAGGTGCAAAAAGCACCTTTTTGCTCTGCTGCTTTCGTTTACATTTCCCTGTTTTCTGTTCAGGTTGAGCATCTTTTGGACACAGGTGTGTTGCTCAGCCCTTTGCCACCTGCTCCCCGTTCAGTGCCCCAGACCCCTTGGTTTCCCTGTGGACGTTCAGCTCTCCCGGCGTATCTGACCAGCTGGAGTTAGTGCAGAACTCTCCCCTCCACTGTTTTGCACCCCATGCTTCTGTTCATCCAACCTGACAACTGGCCACCGGGCATGAATGCTTGCAGAGTGATGCCCCAAGCTGCCATTCCCCCGAGGTGTCTGATGAGGCTACATGGAAGTGACTAATGAGACCCATTTTAAGTTTGGGGCCAAAGGTCCTCCATCACCCAGCAGGCCAGGACAAGGACAGCACAGCCGAGGGAGTGCGGCAAGCCGCAGCTTCACAGGCACAGTGCACAGTGTCCTTCCACACTGTTCTTCAGGCCTCAGCATGTGTGCAGGCTGAGAAGTCTCCGAACTAGCACTGAGTTAACCCAGGCCCCCAGGTGAGACCTGTGAGTGGGCTCAGGATGAGCATGAGGCATGGGAGGCACCTAAGTGGGGAGGGCTGTCCCTCGGGAGCCAGCCTTCACCTTGCAAGACCTGGGAGAGAACAGCCACCACCCCCAGTTCGCAGCCTGGGCCTTTGTTCACCAACCTGGGGCCCAGGGCAGAAGGGACGATCCCCTCGTCTGTGAGAAGCTGAGGAAGAAGTGCTGACTGGAGCGCTCTCCCTCCTTTGTGGCTTTCTGAAGCCGCACCTCAGCCCAGTCATTCTCAGCAAGCCTTGTGGCCTCTTTATAAAGCTCTGTGTCAGCCAGCAGGAAACAGAAACCGGCGTAGCTCTTTGAAACCGAAAGGGACACAGTACCAGATTAAACACAAAGCAAGACCCAGAGAGGGATGGAGGGGCCCCCGGCTGCTGCCCCCGCCTCTAGGAATGTCTGCGGATACCACCGAGCTGACCACGAGGGGCGGTCTGGCCCAGCCAGGAAGGGACTGTGTGTGTTCAGTCCGGGGATCAGAAGCCAGGGTCACAAAGCCATTGCCACTGATTGTCTTGGCTCCAACAAGGCAGCCGCTTAGACACAGAGACACAGCAGTCAGTGGGCCCCCGTCTCCCAACCTTGCTAACCCACAGACACGGGCTAAACGCGACGGGAAGCTGGCCTCACTTCTGCTTTCAAAGCTCAGCTGGACGGCATCCGATTGGCAGCACCAAACTCGCTATCAGAACTCCAGCTGCAAGGGAGTCTGGGAAATTTTTTTTTTTTCATCCTTCCAACCTTTGGGGCTGAGGAAGGTGCCCTAAAAGAAGGGGACGGTGCCTATTCCCCCAGGGAATTCCGGTGCTAGCTGTTAGGGTAGTAAATGTTTTGCCTCGTTACATGTATGTGTAAATTTATATATGTAGATAAATACTTTACAGAGAGGCTTAAAGCCATGTATCTCAATGTCTTCATCTATAGACAAACCATACCTAACTAGTTCTTTTGGGGACAACGATTTAAATGGTGTGCTAATACTCAGATCGCCATAAAACTCCGAAATGGCTTGGCTTCTCCTCTCCAGTTCCCCTGCTTCCCTTCCCCGTTACCCTTCCACAGGTGTGGCTCCAGCCCAGGTGGCCACACCCACATTAGGTGTGAATCAACGGCAAGGTGTAAGTCAAAGGAGAAACCAACAGGACAGCTGTGCCTGCCTCCACGTGCAGCCCCAGGAATGCAGAGGCTGTGTCTCATAAGGGCCGTGAGGTCCGGCCTCTCCCTGACCTGGGACTTGTGTTCTTTCTCGATAAGTCGGTCAGGACGCGGCTGTTAAACCAATCCAGCAGATGTGTCCGTGGTCCACGGAGGGAAGGTGTAGAGCTCCACGTCCTTCACCCACACTGCCCCAGACTCCTGCCTTCAGACATACGTCTCTGGCAGGAGCTCTCGACCACAGCACTACTGACATTTGGGTGAGAGAACTGGGCTGTCCCATGTATCACAGGACATTCAGCAACCTCCCAGGCCTCCACCCGCTTGATGATGGCAGCGCTCGCCATCCCCCAGCTGGGACAGCCAAAAATGTTTCCAGATATTGCCAAATGTCCCCTGGGAAGCAAAACTGGCCCCTAGTTGAGAACCAGTGCTCAGTGTGACACATACTGTGTATACAGAAATGTATACATACATACAAACAATTAAATATTTCTGTGTCCTTATTTTAAGTTGGCATCTGGTATAAACTTTCCATGCAATCAGCATATGCACAAAACAGAAATGTAACATATTTTCTTCCTTTTCTCTTAAAAATTAATGTCATCTGTGATAATAGTGACATTTGTGGTGATTAAATAAATAGAAGCATCTTATATCTTTCTGTGAAGTTGGCATTTACCTTGCCCAGCAATGACAAGTGGTCTTAGAGATCCTTCATTTATTTCCCGCAGTCCTTCCCACCATGACTCCTGACTCCTTGAGCTCTGAGAAGCTAGATGGACAAATCCAGCATCTAATACCATGTACGTTTATCTTTCTCCAGCCATGATATCCCAGAGATCCTTGTACAAACCAGTTCAAAAAAAAAAAGACAAGTTGAAGCCCAGGGAATCCCCATTACACAAGATTACTTTCTAAATCAGCCCCAATTCAGTATATTAGTCAGGAGAGGCAAGACTGTGGGGCAGTAACAAATACCCATTATATAGAGGTGGAAAGTAAGACTTAGAAAACTAAGGTGATTTCTCTACCCTGTGCAACCATTAAGCAGCAGAACTGGGATTAGAATTTGAGTGCCCTGACTCCAAAATTGGTTCTTCCTGATCCCCTGCAAGACCTCTGGAGGCTTCGGGGAGCCGAGGAGATCCGTGATGCCACAGCAGGGTGATCGTGTTTCCCATACCTCTGGATGTTTCTTTGAGAGTGCCTCTGCCTCAAGAAAGACTAGGATTGTTACATCAGGAATGCGAGGTGTGAAGAGAAACAGTCAACTCTTCTCACTTCAAAATAGGTTTTTGGTACTCAGAGCAGAGACAAGTTCTTGGAAGCTAAGACTTGTGATTTGCAGGAACTGCTTTTAAGTTCTAAATGCCTCATTTTTAGCATCAGAAGCAAAGCCCCGAAGGAAATGGGGCATACAATGCAGATGGGAAAAAGGACAGGCGGAAGCCAGACTGCCATAAGGTCAGAGGTTACCTACGGATACGCAAGGTGGGCGGGGGTGGGTGGGAGGCAGAGAGGAGAGCCGGACAGGGCTCCGCCGAGGTGCGAGGCTGGGAGACGGAGCCACATTCCTGAAACTTCTTGATGTTCAAATCTCAGTGGGAGAGGAAATAACAGAACCAGAGTCTCTGACAAGTTCGAGGAATAAAAAAGGAAGAGCCTTTGGATGAGAGCAAACTTTGGAGAAGGACAACTGTCCAGTGGAGGATCCCAAACGTGCGGACCCAGATCAGTGCAGAGAACAGATGGGCGTCTCCACGTGGGGCTACCTGGGAGGCAGAGACTCCTGGGGGACTGGCAACAATAGGAGACGATGTCCTGTGGGATCAGATGAGGACACAGTTGTGTCCCAGACCATGTCAACAAGGAGGGAACCACTGTCCAGAGACCAGACTGGATGGCAGATCTCAGCAGACACCAGGGGAAACAGACGGTGACAAATGTGCCCTACGAGGGCAAGGATGCAGCAATGGAAGACAGCTGGGATGGAGAACCGCATGTCCAGCAAATATCCGGAGACTCCTTCTGATTGGCCCAGCTGGTGTCACATGGCCAAGCCCACTGAGCCAATCACTGTGGCCAGAGGAGGGCACAGTCCAATTGGTGGAGGCTTGCTTTGTACATCCACTCCGAGAGCTGTGACTGAGTCTCAACCAGACCTATGGACCACAGTGAGGGAGGGTAGAAACCTAAATAAAATTGGGGCTGTTATTAGATGGAGAAAGGGGTCCTAGAGAGAGGAATGAGTTTCCATGAAATAAGATATTTGAAAAAAAGTCTCAGGGGAATGCAAATATTATGGTTGCGTAGCGAGCCTGCATTCTCAGCGTCCTCCTTGGGCTCACGCTATCCCTAAGGAGAGCAGGAACTTTACTCCTGAGACATACAGTGGAGAAACAGATCTATCTGTGAGATTGGTGCGGATGAGATGCTGCTTTCCTCCACAGGCCGGCTTCCCCTGGAAGACAAGCCAGACGAGGACAGACTTATCCTGGGAGAATGCGGACTCTGACACCGACCGCCGGGACCTCACACGGGAAGGCTTTGGTTGGGAGACCAGGATGGGAGGCCTGTTTCAGTCAGGGCTGAAGCTGTCATGTCTGATCTTGGGGAAGCCGGCTCTGTGACCCCAAGAGGAAACAGAAAGTGCAATGGGGCAGAGCCCATCTCTCAAGATTGCCTGGGCTCATGCTCATTGGTCACCTAGCCAGTGTCTTAATCACTGAGGCTCACGGAGATGAGCAAAATTGCCCAAGGACACATTACTCTTACTAGAACCATGATTTGAACCCAGAGTTATGTAGTTCTCCTTCCACAGCTGCTGTTTCCTGGGGCATCATCCACCCCCGGAGTCTCAACCCTACTCAATTTTATGCAATACTGTAGGGATGTCCCCCCGCCCCACGCAGATGAGGAAAACGAAGCTATGGCAGGCTGCCCAGTGTCACACAGCGGAGTAATAGAGCCCACTGGTCCCAGGACAACCCAGTTCTTCTCCTGCATGGCCCAGTGCTCTGTCCTCTGCCCCTGACTTGTCCAGCATCCTGGGCCCTGCATCCTACGTGGGCCAACCATCTAGGGTACTGGTCTGGAAGTAGACATGAAGCCACAAGCCAGGTGTTGGCATCTCTATGTCCCCATCACAGTGCCAGATCCCGGGGCTGACACGCACGTATCTGAATGTACCTCTTGGAAGAATGAACCCGGTCTCCATCCTCACAACCCCGAGTGTGGTCTGTGGACCAGCGGCATTAGCATCACCTGGTCCCTTTTAGAAATGCAACATCTCAGGTCCTTCCCCGAATCCGAATCCTTATTTGGACAAGATCCCAGGGGATTCTTCTGCATATTTCCATTTGAGAAGTGCTGGTCTGCACACCTTCGTCTGAGCACTGGGACTTCTGCCAGCCGCCAAGGTTTCCGACTCACTGAGGGTTCCCGCACTTTCCTGCTGCCATGAAGACCCTCCCGACGGCCCCCGTGGGTTTACACTTGACAGTTCCCAAATACACCAGGCCCCTGGGAATGTGAAGACGCTACTGACCTTCCAGTTTCCAAGGAAGGGAGTTCACGAAGCCACGGTCCTTTGTGGTTATCAACGGCCAGAAAAGGAGGGGCATAGAGGCGTCCTGGATGTTCCTGCTTCTGATCCTCCCTCATCTCCTGACACGTGATGCCCGCTTGCCTTTCCCTGTAACTACTGAGTTTGTAAACAAACCCACATGTGGACCCATCAGGGAAGTCTGGGCAGAAGCCCTCCATTTGCTGGGACTGGCATCTGGGTTTTTACAAAAGGCTGCCCTCCTAGGTAGAGACCTGCTTCCCCACTTGCACTGTGGTTCTTCTCCCCGCAGTGCAATTTCATTGTTGCTGGTTTTTTTTTAAAGATATCAGTCCCGACTTTTTGGTAAATGGTAAAATCCTCATTTTTCTTCTCTTTCCTCTTTCTCAACTGAGTCTCTAATGACTAGTACACACATATCTTGGAGAAGAGCAGGTATCAGTCATATAAAATCTTGATGAAAAATATGAAAGAAAATAGAAAAACTTTAATATTCTCACTATTTAGCACAAAACTCTCAGTGGTAGGAATACTTTTTTTTTTTTAAGTAGCAGGGTTTTGTTTTTTTTTTTTAAGATTTATTTGTTTATTTGACAGTGAGAGAGAGAGAGAGACCGAGCAAGAGAGCACAAGCAGGGGAAGTGGGAGAAGCAGGCTCCCCACTGGGCAAGGAACCCGATATAGGACTCGATCCCAGGACCCTGGGATCATGACCTGAGCAGAAGGCAGATGCTTAACCGACTGAGCCACCCAGGGCCCCTGGTAGGAATACTTTTTCATTTCTCAACAAGGGAATGTTCCATCCGCACCATGAATCCGTAGAAGTACACAGATGTCTGTTGACATTACTTGGAGAGTAGGCCGGTGAGGTGGGTGGGAGGAGGCAGGCCCATCGGACCATATGTGCTATCATCAAAAAATGAAAATTAAAAAGAAAACAAAGTACGGTACCCCTCATCGTGTCTTTATTTTTTGTTGATGGAATTTAACATAAAATACTGCTGACCCAGCTGAAATCTTCAGAATCTGAAGTCGACACCAGATCCCCGTGCACCATATTTTTGACTTGCAAATGCCTTCCAAGAATAGTGGAGTGTCCTTATTAAGCCCGGCTTGTGATGCTTCCGTACCTCGCGCCGTCTGCTCCGGCACTGTATAATTCATGGACTTGCGTTATGAAGTTCGGGAGGGATCGAAACCGTGACCAGCCCGTGAACTCAAGCTGACACTTCCATTATTTTAAAAGGAACACGGTGCGAGTTGACACCTGACCCACGGCTCAGGCCCACCCGGCAGGGACGCCGAGCAGGCCTTACTTGAGCCAGGTCTGGAGTCCATCTGTCCACACAGACTCTGTGGCCGTGGGATTCAGCGAAGGGACACATACTCCGCACTGATGCTGGGTCATGACTTGCCATCCCTGTGATCATGGGCAGCACGGAAAACCAGCCTGTGGGCCCGCGGTACGTGGAGGTGGGTTTCGTTAATTTCAGCAAGAAAGGGCAAGCCCGGTCATGATAATCATCACCATAGTTACCGTATGTGAGCTCTTGCAGCCTGCCGGGCCCTGGACCCATCATCTCCTTTAAGCCACACAGCAAAGTAGGATTTATTATCCCATTTTACAGAGGAAGAAACGTTTCAGGTCCAGAGGCTGGCCTCAAGCCACATCGATAATGACCAGAAAAGCCTGGATTCACACACAGGTCTGTTGGGCTCCAAAACCGATGTTCTTGGTCTCTGCTCCCCAAAAGAGGGCGTGTAACCCCCAGGGCCCGACACGGCAATCGGCCCATGGGAAGAAAAGAACAAGAGCGTTTTTTACGTTCTAAAATCTCACTTAAAACGTTTGTACTTGTGCATTTTCATTGTATACATAACATAGTATTACGTTTGAACCTGCATAATGAATAAACAAATACATATGCATATATCGGTAGCTGATTTTTTTCTGGATAGTGAGGCCGAAGTTGAAATGTTTAGAACTACTGCTCTTGGCTCCTCCCTACACTGACCCCCTGCCCAGGGGCTCCAAGAACAAACTCTAGGCGGCCAGGCTGGCCCTCTCTCCTCACGACCCTTTCTGAGAGGGGGCCAGCTTAACTACTCTGGCCTGCCCACTCCACCTGGCAAGCCAAGAAACTGATGGATAGGAAATCCAGAGACCACTTGTTTCCGTTTGTTTTTTAAGGACTTGTTTATTTATTTGAGAGAGAGCGAGCACACAGAGAGAGAGGGATAAGCAGACTCCCCGCTGAGCAGGGAGCCCAACAGGGGGCTCCATCCCAGGACCCTGAGATCGTGACCTGAGCCAAAGACAGATGCTTAACCGACTGAGCCACCCAGGTGCCCCTCAAAGGCCACTTCTAATTTGCAGTGTGACCTCGGGCCAGCCAGAGCACCACCCTGGGCCTCAGCTCATCTATTGGCCTTTATTATAGGGATATATTCTTACTACTGATTATTGCCCCCTTAGGAGCCTAAGCTCCATTCCAAGGTGGAAATGTGACCCCTATGTGCAGGAGACTGATCCAACTTCAGGCCAGGGGGACACGCTCCTGCTGCTATCCCTCCAGCCAGGGATGTCATCTGGCCTGGGATGCCCCCCCCCCGCCCCCCCAGGTCTCAGGAAGCTTCATTTGTGCAGGGAGTGGGACCTGCTCCTGCCATCATTTATTCAGCCCGGCCGGATGACAGGGCCTCCCATTCCTGTAGAGGAGACTTAGTGAGCCCTTCTGGGGCTAGGCACTGGGGTCCCAGCACAGAGGAAAACCCACAGTCTCTGTGGGGAGGTTTCCAAAGTAGTGGGGGAGACAGAAAGGAGCGAGAAACAATGGAATGAGGATCATTCCCTCTGGGGATCATAAAAGAGGACCGCCGGCTCCCGGGGAACAGACGCCCGCAGAATAACGTCCTTGGTCGAGATCAGGCTCAGAGCCTCACACGGGATTGTTTAAATAGAGATATGGGAGCCGCAGTTCAGGGAAGACTCTCTGACCCCCTCTGCACCTCTCTCCAGGTAATGAATGAGTGCGAAGAAGAAAACCCACAGCTACCAGCACTCCTGCCTCAGACAGGCCCAAACTCCACTTGGAGAGGTCAGCTTGGTTTGAGCACCCAAGGGAGCCCCTGCCACCTAAGACCAAGGATGGGGGCAGAGGAGGCAGGATTCCTGCAGGACGGGAGGGCCAGGTCATAGCAGGGAGTGGGGGACACGCAGTGCACACTGGGAGCTGATGAGAGCGGAAGCTGCTCTGTATTGGGCTCCTGCTCTATGCCATGCCGCGTGCTTGACACTCACAGCCCAGATCGTGCAGACAGGCCCTGCCCATCACACCTTCTGAGGGCTGACTTGAGTGTCTTCATCTCCCTCCCCCCCACACCGCCCCCTCTTCCACCCTGCCTGGGGGCTTGGCCGCCACCATCCTGGGGATGGAGATATGACCCGCCTTGCCTCCGTCTACAGCAAGTCTGCAGGCCGGTTCTCTGGTCCCCTTGGCAATGCCCACTGCACCCTCCCTACTGCTGTGAAGCCAGGAGACCATATCCAGGGCTCCTCCGCAGCTCCTGGCAAGCCAGGAGGAAGCTAGCACCTTCGCTGAGTTCCCTGCCTCCCTCTGGGCAGCTGGAGGCACCAGGGAGCCCGCCCTGGCTCTCAGGGTAAATAGCCAGGGGCAGGACATGGTCACAGCTGCTACCCACAGCTAGTGACACGAAGGCAAACAGGTCCTTCGGTGCCCAGAGCTAAAGCAATGGGAGCAGAGGAGGCAGGATTCCTGTAGGACGGGAGGGCCAGGTCATAGCAGGGAGTGGGGGACACGCAGTGCACCCTGGGAGCTGATGAGAGTGGAAGCTGCTCTGTATTGGGCTCCCGCTCTGTGCCATGCCGCGTGCTTGACACTCACAGCTCATCACCTCCCCCAGACATCACACGGTGAGCCTGAGACTCGGGGTTATTACCCCCACCGTGGTGGAGATGAAGACGCTAAGGCTCTGAGAGGAAAACTGAGAACCCAAGGTCACGGTGCTAAGAAGTGACAGAGGAGCCTCGCCTGCCTGCTCCAGGGCCCGTGTCCCCTCTGCCTTCTCAAGGCCTGGAGTCTTTGCTGACTACCACCGGGGCCAGACCACGCGTCCGCCACGGGGGACACACACAAGGACAGAGTCTCTGGAGTCGGTGGGCTTAGAGCTGAGTGGCAGAGACAAGCACCGAGGAATCAATTCTAGAATAACAAACCACGGGGTTGAACAAGTGAGAAAAGCACATTGAACTTGGGAGTTAGCCCGCCCAGGGTATGGGCCTGAGCCTTCTGAACGTTGGCACCCTCATCTGTAAAATGAGTGGTCCAGAGGACCCCATGAACACCCGCGCAGTACATGGCAATGAATGGGTGTCTCATGAATGTTTCCTTCCTTCTTTTCTTTTTCTGTCCCTCAAAATAAGTTCATTAAGACTTTGGAGAAGGAAGCATTCCCGGTGGGCTTCCTGGAGGAGCTGACCCCTGGGCCCCCACTGGACCTGTGGCAACTGATCTCAGTAGAGATGAAGATGTTAAATTATTTGCTCAGTATGTCACTGTTCTGAGCTTCGGCTTCCTCATCAGCAGAGCAGGGATAATCATGGCTACCTCATAAAGAATTGTGCACATGAAGGTCCCAGCAGAGTGTCCTGGAAGAGAACTAGGAGCCCAGGGATTGGCATTCCAGGCAGAGCTCTGCCCCACCGTGACACGACCCTGGGCAGACTTCATTTCCTCTTCTATGAAACGGGGAATGTTAAGTCACTGGGTGAGTTGTGTGGCCTCTCTGGGACTCCTGCCTCCTCGGGAGTTAAATGGCCTGCTTGTAGCTCTTGGAGGTTTCCTCTTGTGTCTAGAGCCCCCTGAGGCTCCAGTTCTAAGCTAGGGCCCACCCAACATACGCCATCGAAGACCCTGCAGCCCTAGGGAACAGCATTTGGGTCCAGGGTGGGAAAGGAAATGCTTCTGGGCCATCTCCTGTTCCCCGAGGGCCTGCGAGAGAAACAAAAAAAGGGGGAGGGGGATCAAGAGCAAAGAAGTGTGCCTTGAAAACAAAGTCACAGGACATAAACTCTCCGAGCTAGCTGAGGGCAGGGCAGCCCTGTCACCTACAGAGGGAAGACAGGGCACTTCCTGCCTGTGCTCGGAGCAGGGCTGGCCAGGATGTCGGTGGAGACAAGCCCCAGGCAAGGTAGGCTGCTCTGACCACGTGTCAGGTCACACATAGGGGAGCAAACGTCTACTTCTGATCAATGGTGACGAGCGAGTGGCAGGTGACAAAACCAGGTGAGGACCCACAAACGGGCCTCCGGCTCCTAGGCATAGAAAGTCTCCGTCCTCTTACGTTTCCCACTTCCGGGGTGCATGTTCCTCAACAAGCCACCCTCACGCCACCCTCACTCAGTGGCCGGTTAAACCCCACCCTTCCTAGACCAGGATCTAGAACTCACACACCTTCAGTGGGGCTTTGGGGTAGGGTGGTCGGCCAAGGCTCAGGGCTCAGGGTACTCAGCTCTGAGTCCCTGCTGCTGGCTGAGGGGCTCCGCAGTGCAGGGGGTGTGGAGAATGGCAGCAGAACTTCCCAGTCTCTAGAATGGAGCTCTGCTCTGCAAGAAGCTTCCTCCGGGGTCCCTTCCCATTATCCCTTCCAGGGTGACCTTCATCAGGCGGAAGGTTGGGCAGGAGTCAGCCAGTAGGGCTACACGCCCCAGCCTGAGCCCACCTCTCTCCCTCTCTCCCTTTCTTCCTTTCCGCTGCCCCCCCCCATAGACACTAACTGAGCACCTACTGCATACCAGCCCTGTCTGGAGGACTACATATGTGGTAAATGAGACTCAGTTGTCTTGTGCTCTAACCCCGCACTCTGACCCATCCTCCTCCTGAAGCAGGGGACCCATGGAGGGCAAGAGGAGAAAGGGCTCCTCCGCCTGCAAGCCGGACCACCACCCCATTTCACAGATGTGGTCACTGAGGGCCAGGAAGGAGCCCAGCTCAGGGGCACCTGTCTTGAGAGCAAGCTTTATGCCTTCTAGGACCGAGAGGGCCCCCTGGGGGTACCTCGACTCCATGCAGTGGATGTCCCTGGGGCACCTGCTGGGCATGCAGCCCTGAGTCAGCCTGCGTGGACATGTGGGGGGTCGGGACTGATCTGGGGGTAGGGGGGCACAAACACACACAGAGAGCTGCCTCCCTCTGCGGAGGCAGCTGCAGGGGCTGGGTAGGGTGACACAGAAGCCCAGGCTCCCTTGCCTGCGGGGCTGTCCCAGCCAGACTTGAGGAATGCCCACCCACCTTCACGTTTCCAAGACCACGAGGGTACCGTTTGCTCAGTGTCCCCAACCCACATGTTGGCACGGAGCCAGGAGCTGATGGGGCGGGGAGGGGGGTGTCCCCTGCCTCTGCATCCTTGCTCCTGAGTTGACAGAGTGAAAGATGGGGAGGCTGGGACCCGAGACACCTGTCTGAGCGGCCAGCCTGTCACTCTCGGCCCCTGCCTGGCTGTCCCGCCTCCAGCACCCTCCCTCCCCTAGCACCCTCACTTCTGCCGCGTCCTGAGCTCCAGTCATGCAGGGACCAAACGAACGGAGCCCTAGCTGTGGAATTCCAGGACAGCAGGGCAGAAGAGGGGGTTGGGGACAGAGCAAGACTTGCAGGGTCATCCCTCACACGGCAGGAATGATGGGGCGTGTCCTAGGGCTGAGGCCCAGAGAGGTGCCCCACCTCGCCCAAAGTCACACAGCAAAAAGGGGCAGCGCTTGGCCTGGAGCCTGGGTCTGTACCATCATCTCAGGCTTCATGGGCTCCTCCGAGTGGGTGGCCCCCTGCTGGCTCCACTCCCTGCCTGGATGTCCAGGCCTGCTGTTCCTGCAGCTTGGAGAGAGAGCCTGCTGGGGGTGGGGGCGGGGGGAATTGGTGCAGAGGAGAAAACAGAAAGTGCCTTCTGATTCATATTTCTAAATGTCATGTTATTCCAGGAGCGTTCTCGCTTTGCCACCACCTTCATCCACCCCCTTGCTTGCCATCTTGAAGGAGGAGCGGCCAGGGGAGGCGGCGGTGCTGTGAGACCAGGGTCTGGGGGGGCTGCGTCTCCGCCCTGCCCCCTGGATGAGTGGAGGGGTGGGCACTGCGCTGGGAGCCTGGGAGCCCGGGGTTCAAGTTCTGACTGTGGAACCGGGGGCCTGGGGCCCTGAGCCTGGCTCCACCGCCTTTGTACATTTCCCTATGTAAAACTGGGGGCAAGGGGGGCTGTGTTTCCCAAGGCCGGCTGCATACCAGATTTGCCTCAAAGGAAAACAAAACAAAACAGACTCTCTCGGGCTGCATCCCTAGAGATTCTGATGCAATAAGTCAGAGGTGAGTCTGGGAGTCCATATTCCATCTGTGTTCCCTAAACCCTGACCAGCCCGGTCGCTCTGGTACAACCTGTCTACACAAGGGTGCTTGGAAAGCTCCCAGCAACGCACTTCCATCCATTTGTCTTCAGAACTTATTTACCTCCTCCAGAAGGCCCTCCCTGATTTACCCACCCCATCTGCCACCTCCAGTGCTCATCACTCCTGGCCCTGCCTTCATACCCACACTCATCTTATTGCTCTCAAAAGGCATTTAGTCATTTGGGCCTATGTCTGCATGTGTGTCCTATGTGGGTTCGGCGACGTGAACCTCCCACGAAGCATCGAGAAAGGTGCTCAGCCCTTGAGCCAGCAAGTCCCAAGCTCGTGGCCTCTGTGAACTCCCTTGAGGTGAAGTGTGCAAGCACTTAGCACAGGGCTTGGTGGAAGGGGGCGGTCAGAGGCCGCGACGGGACAGATGGGTTAATGCTGGAAGGTTCCCGGAGCGTCCCTGACTTCCTGGGTGGCCATGGGAGATTTGGACACCTGCTGCCTGGTGTGTGCCTGTAGGCAGAGGACTCGGGCAAGCGTGGGCCCTCCACAAACAATAGGTGCTGCACAGAGTTCTCCAGAACCTTTCAAATGACGCCAGGTGCTGTCCTGCAGGAAACGGAATTCCCAGGAAACAGAATTCCCCACAAATGGTTCCATGGGAGGGGGGGGAAGGGAGGGGCTGCTGACAGAGGCACATAGGGTCAGGGGGATCCGAAGGGGGACCCCGAGGCTCTGTGATGCCAGGCAGTGCTGGCACCCCACACCTAAAGAGGCAGGGGCAGACGGCATTGCCAGAGCCCAGTGGGAGCTGGAGCTGTGGGTCAGGGGCCGCCCCCCAACAGCACAGTCACAGAGGGAGGTGGCCATTCCCAGAGCCACAGCATCCCGGCAGGGAGAAGCCAAGGGGAAAAAGACCCATCTTTCTCCTCCCACCTTCCCTTCTCATTCTGGTACCTTCCATTGACCAAGCAGCCCCTAGAGGTCCCCCCATGGGGTGCAGAGAAGGGCAGAGAGAGTTTAGCAGGTTGTCAAGTGGGTAGGAGGCAAGCAGAGAATAACCAGTTACTCAGGCAGCCTGGCAATCTCCCAGCTCCTCCACACCCCCGCCCACCTTCTCCACTCCTCGAGGCTGAGAGGTGGGGGGCGTGGGGCGGGGGGGAACGTGCTTGACACTGCTATTGCCATCGGAAGATGGGCTTTCAGCCCCGTCGCTGTCACGAGCACACACTGGGACAGCAGGAAGTGACCTCCCCACTTCGGGCCCTGCTCTCCTCATCTATAAACCCCAGGGGCTAAGCTAGCCAGCCCTGTCCAGTCCTGACCTGAGGTTTTCCTCCCCTGCCTTTTCTAGAACGGAGTGCTGCTCGGCGGCAGGAAAATGGGCTCGGAGAAGCAGGAAGCTTAGCAAATGGAAAATTAATTCTGGACGGTAAAGAGCAGAGGCTGTTGTTTGTGATGTATAACTTACTCTTTGTGTCAAACTGTGTACTGTGAATATCAGTGGGATGGCAAGAAAACCGAGATCTATTGCTTCGAGTTTAATCTGTTCCCCGCATTGGAGCAGGGAGAGGGAGGGGGAGGAAGACTACCACTTTAATCACAGGCCCAACTCGAGATGTCAAGCTGCTCTCGGGTGTGTTAGGAAAACGATGTTGTATTATAGGCCTCCCAGACAGCGGCCCCACACTGCAGCTCTATCTGCCGAGCCGTAAATTAGCACACCTACTTTACGCTCTTCAGGTAAAACCAGTAATTTAGCTGAAAAACACACACGCACGCACGCACACAGAGCTTGGGGGGGGAGGGTGGCGCTTAGGAGAGGGAGCCGCTCCCCTCGAGCGGGGAATAGCTGAAAACGTGCAAACCGGAATGAAATGACACGTCGGCGGCACCTCCTGTCATTAGTGCGTGGGCTGCTGGTGCAAGCCCCGCAGCCGGCCCACCTTCCCTTCTACCTGCCTCCGTGCCTCCCCTCCACCCCTCTTCGCCATGAACCGTAAATTACATGCTGACACCTTTAATTTGTGCAAAGTATGCCTGGCTGCGCCTAGCATCAGCAGCCGGCTGCTATAATAAGGTCAATCTATATTCATTGTCGCAGCCCTTGACGTGCCAGATAACACAGGGAGGCAGCACTGTGGTGGCTTCTCCGGGCTGGGGGGTGGGGGTGCGGGGTGGGGGGGGGGTGCCCGCTGCCGCTCAGCGCAGCCTGGCACCAGTTGGTTCATTACTTATGCATGGCATGAGCGATGTTATGATTTAGCTAATCACCATCAGGTATTCATCCTACTGCTGCCTGGAGACGGCCGCGGTGCACGCCAGCCTGCCTGAGCCAGGGAAGGAGCCCCCCCTTGCCCCCCCCACCCGCGGACAACACAGAGAGCGCTCAGTGGGTCTGACTGTCCTTGCTGGGCCACGGTCCCCGGTAGTTTATGATTCAGGACTACGGAGCCCCTAGCCTGGTGGAGGAGAAGCTGTCGGGGGTTACCCCAGGGCGGCGGGGGTGCAGATGTGGGGTGCCCCTGGTTCCCGGGGTCCGACTAGGGGTGGGTGTCTCAGGGATGGGTCACACAGCATGAGTCCAGGCACTGGAGTCCTCGGGTTCCGGATTCTAATCCCAGCTCTACCTCTTGCAAGCTGTGAGAGCTTCAACGAGTCTCTAAACCTCTCTGGGCTGAATGGACCATCAATTCCAATCCTGACAGGGAGAGGGTAAGGAGACAAATATATGGATACAGTTGCTGGTGGGTCGGTCTATGGCAGCTCCCATTATTCAGAGCCCTAGTGGACCCATCGCAGGGGCTGTTGGATGAATGTCTGCTTTCAGGTGGGGAATTCAGACCCCAAAGTTGGCTAAAGGATGGGGCTAAGGCCAACGGCTGAGCCACTTGGTCGAGACACTTCCAAGATCCTGAAATGTTTATGCTGAAGAAGATTCAATCGCATTGAAAAAGCAAGAATCCACGGCTGGCGAGGGTCACAGGGGCAGAAGTGAACCAAGCTCAGACGAAGCACAGGCTTATGGAGGGGAAGGGACGTGGCGGGGGGCCAGCCAGACCCTTCCTGCTAGCAGCGACGAATGGAAGACAGAGAGGAAACTGATCCATCCACAGCGGTCCAGGCAGTGAGCTGGGGTCCCAGCGGGCTTCTGCCTTCGTAGTTTTGCCCGCTGCCCCTCAGGACAAATGACCATCAGTCTCCTGGGGGCCGGCCTTGGGATGACAGGGCGCCCTCTCCCCTCTTCATGGTGCTTAGTTAGGAGTGCACGACATGGTTCCCTGCTTTGTCCACAGCCAGGTGAGCGGACGGAGGCACACGACTGAATTCAAAGGCCTCTGGCTGGTCCTCGTTTTCCTTATTTGCACAACGGGGCCAACAGTGAACCCGACCGCACACTCACATGGGCCAGATCAGGACCCCTTTTCCCTCCAATCGACCAGCTTCGGGTCCTAGGGAAGGGGTCACCTAAGTCCTGCTACAACACAAGCAGCCAGGCTAGACACTGTGGTGATCTCAAAACATGCGCGCTCATCCTACCACCACACCTTTGTCCTTGCCGCTCCCTCCCCCAGCAACGCTCCTCCCTTCTCACTGTCCCCGGAGCTGGCCCAGCCTCCCAGATCCTGGCCAGATCCTGCTTCCTCCAAAAGGTCCTTTGTCCCTCCTCAGTGTCAGGACTGGCTTCCCCTGCCCACAGCAACAACCACCCTTCCTGACTGTAAGTGGGCTCGCTATGTGTCCTTTAGTGATCTGGCCCCAGATAAGGAAGAAGTGGTGGGACGGTGAGCCCTTCCGCTCGGGCTAAGCAGCGTTAAGCCCCTGTGGGTCTCCTCCGGCTCATCTGTAAGATGGGCAGGCAAAGGTGGTGTGGGGTGTTCCTGGCGGCCCCAGGCATCTCAGTGCTAGGCGAAGCTTCCAGTAAAACTGGCTCGGAAGGGACTACAAGGGCGAGGCCAATGGGCCTGTCGGTGGAAACCAGCGCCCCTAGGTTGAATTTCCCCATTTTGACAGCCCAAGGACTCCGAGTCCAAATTCATTTACTTTAAAGAATGCAAATGTTCTCTCCCACATAGGCTGGTGCCTCGAGGTTTCTTCCCCAATGCCAGGTGACGTCACCTGCCTTGTCCCACCTCTGGCACTCGCCCTCCGCTCCTGCCCCCAGGCCAGCACAGGGCTGCATCTCCGCACCCCTCCCCGCGCCTCACAGTGACCTGCGCACCTGCGCCGCGAGCGCCTGCCAAGTCACGGAGCTGTCGGTGTTCAATCGCCCTCGAAATGCGCTGCATCTCTTACCAACAAAACCTGGACAGAGTGGAGGGCGGGGCCTCCCCCGGCCAGCAGGGGAGCCAACAACCTCCCGCCGCCACCTGCTGGGGTTTGCCTGGCTGGGCACGCCTGCCCATCAGCGCCAGGTGAGGCGCGACCCGAGGCTGGGCCCGCACCCTCCTCCCAAAGCATCCTTATCACTCACTAGCTAATGACCACAATGCCACTTGGCTGCTGAGGAACCAGAAGCAAGAAAGGCGTGGGGCTGGTGCATTCCTTTCGCACAGAGACAGAGGTATCCAGAAACCCGTCCTCAGCATGGGGGACTCATCCCTAACACCTCATTTCCGAACTTCTTGCCCTAACTGGCTGTCCAGCCACACAGCACTTCCCCACCCCATCCCCAGGGGAGCTGTTGTCTCTTCAGTATCCCACATCACCTAGGGCTGGGAGGCGAGGCCCTCCGATCCGCCCTCCCCCTCCAAACGCCCCAGCTCCTCTGAATTCCATGCCAAGTGACTTTACCTCTTACCATCATCCTTGCAGCAGGGTCACCCACGGCCCCCCTGGGTCACACCCCTCATTCACAGCAGACTTAACGGGCCCCTCGTCCACTCACTTCCTCTCCGCCCCCACTGGGCAACTTCACGTCCATTTTGAGGATCCATGCAACAGGGGGGCCTCTCTATTCCTCCACCTGGCTGGCTCCAACCATCCCATCCACCCAGCGACCATGGGCACCACACCCCGACCTTACCATCTACACAATACCCACTTCAAGCCCCTCACCTGGGACGAGCTAATCTTCCAGACCCCCCTCCCTCAGCCTCACTGAGCCCTCCGGCCACCAACCACTGCCAGGATCAATACCCATCTGCTGCCCTCACGTCCACCCTGCACAATCGTCCTCCCTTCCTGCTGCACATTTGGATGCCATGCCCAGGCTTGGTGCCCTCCAACCACGCACCTACGGGCATCTAGTCCGAAACAGACTAGACTGGGTGACCCTGGATTGGTGACGGTGTCTCGCCCCCCCCCCCCAGTGGCGGGTAGCCTGCTTTCAGCCCTGCCACCACCCGCCTCTCGCAGCTGGCACGTGGTAGGTACTCAGTGTATACACGATCGAGGAAAAGGGGGACCACACAGTGGCGAGGCTGGCTGGAGGGGAAAGCGCCGGGCTGTGGAGGTATAAGTGCCAACCTCAGCGTCCAGACTTTGTCCCGTCAATATGGGGGAGCCCCCCAGAGGGCTGCGAGTACGGCAGGGGGACGGCCAGCCCTGTGTGTGAGCTAATCCCATCCGACAGCTGGGGAAGATGAATTGGGATAGGGCGAGACTAGAGTAGAAGATCTGTCCCCAGCCAGCTCGGATCCTCCGGGCAAGGAAAGATGAGGCCTGATCTTGGAAAGAAGACTAAAGAAAGGCCAGACTTAGAAATACCAAGGAGGGCAGGAGCCTGCTTCCCCTCTCTCTCTGCCTGCCTCTCTGCCTACTTGTGATCTCTCTCTGTCAAATAAATAAATAAAATCTTTAAAAAAAAAAAAGAAAGAAAGAAATACCAAGGAGGTAAGATTGGCAAGCCATGATGATAAATGGAAATACAGTTAATTGGTTGGTGGCTCAGGCAGCTGGGTAGATGGGGCAGTGGGTGGGGCGGGCTGTAATGAACTTCACGGGAGTCGTGTTGGGTTTAAGTTCACTGCGGAGCATTTCAGGGAGAGACGCACTGGTCTGGCAGCTGGATGTGCAGGTGGGATGCCCAGGGGTGGGGGGCGGCCCAGGACTAGAGATAGAAACTGGGGAGCCATCTGCCAGGAGAGGCAGTGACCGCAATGCCACGAAGACCAGGGAGTCGCCCGGAAAGGTCATGCCGCGTGAGAAAAGCAGCAGCTTCAGGACATAGCCATGGACACTGCCAGCCTTTGAAGGTCAGTGGAGAGAAAGGACCCACAAAGAGACAGCGGGGAAAGAAATCAGGGGAACCTAGGACAGGGTGGTATCCCAGACACCAAGGAAGACGGTTCAGGAAGGACGGGGCGGTCATGGGGTCGGTAGCAGCAGCGGGTTTGGCTTTCACTGGTTTGGCTGCTGAGGGTCCTTGATGACCTTGTCAAAGCATTGCCATCGAATCAGGGGGTGGAAGGAGTCACATTGCTGTGGGCTGAGGAATACAGAGGCAGCTCGATTCATTAGCTAATAGGTTTGTTAAAATCGTTACACCTCCTTCTTCCAAAAAGAAGCAACTTCTCAACTGTAAAATCGAGATGACAATACATCAAAAGATACAGCATAGGTAAAGGATCTAGAACGCAGGCAGCCATACAGTGCTGGTCAAAACAGGTTAGGTGTATTTGCTTCTCATATTAACGGGCGTATAGCCAGTAAAGCTGTTAGAATAGGAAATTAAAACTCACTTGCTGACACACACACAAAAGCATCGGAGCTGGGACCTGAACAGAGAATCGTATACCCATGTCCCTAGCAGTGGAGTTTGCAAGAGCCGAAAAAAAAAAAAACAATGGGAGCCACCCAAGCAGCCATCGACAAATGAATGGATGAACAAAATGTGGGACACACGACCAGGGGGAATACCACTCAACCTTAAAAAGGAAGGAAATCCTGACCCAGGCTGCGACATAGAAGAACCTTGAAGACATTATGCTAAGCAAAACAAGTCACGAAAGAGCAAAGAGTGCATGGTTTCACTCATAGCAGGTGCCTAGACGAGTCAAATTCATGGAGACAGGGAGTAGAATGGCCGTAGCCAGGGGCCAGGGGTGGGCAGGGTGGGGAGCTCGTGTTTAATGGGCACAGAGTTTCAGTTGGGGAAGATGAAAAGAATTCTAGAGGCGGGTGGTGCCGCTGGTTGCACAATATGAAGGTACTTAACGCCATGGAACCATACGCTGAAAAATGGTTAAAATGGCAAGTTTTAGGTTGTGTATATTTTACCACAATAAAAAAAACATACAAAGAGAAGAAGAATATATATTAGAGTGTGGGCTAATAAAATGACTAGGATTGGGCATTTCATTATGTTCTGAGCTTCCTGGTAACCAAGACATAAAGGGAAACTTTTGAGGCTTGATGTTTTAATAAATGGAAAAAGTTACGATGCCAAGAGATTTCAAGTTCACCCACCCCCAGGAAAGGCTGCCCCATGATCACCCCCACTTCCCCAGGGCCCACCCACGTATGGAGCGGCAGGCAGCACAGGAGGAGGGCAAGAGCTCATGGTCTCTGACTTTCTATCAGCGTACGCCATCGACCTGGGGCCCTTCTCCGCGCCGGAGAAGGAACACGGTGCTGGCCGTCAGAAGCCCTGGGCCAGAGTCTCACATCAGCACTTTTGTTGTTATGGCCTTGAGTGACTTACACACGCTCCTGTAACCTCAGGATCTCCATCTGTAAGTGGTGACAACAATTTCGCCATCCCTGTCTTCCCCGCAAGGTATTGGGAGCAGAAGGGTGGCTGAAAAGGCTTTGGCCTGTGCCTATCCCATCTTCTCTCTCCCTCTTCACCATCTCGATAGATAGCAATGCACTAAGAACCAGTGCCCCCCCACCCCCCCCCCGCCAAGCAAAGGCTACTAGCCAGGACCTGCCCCTAGTGGGGCTATCAGCTGGGAGGAGCCACAGGACAGCAAAATCCCACCTGTAAACCTCTGATACGCCTGAGTGACCATGTGTCCGTGCCCCAGAGCCAATCCCAGCTATCAAGGCAAAGGGATGCCCCTTTGCCAAGCAGGGGAGGCTGGGAGACTGGCCAGGGGCATGGGAAGACTGTGCATAGTGCCCGGGTTCAGCCTATGGCTATTCCACTCAAGGAAGCCCAAAAGCCAAGCGGTGGCCATCAGCAGGTAGGGCGGACATGGCAGACACAGTGGGACCCTTTCAAAGGGAATTCTCAAACTAAAAGCAGCGATGCCTTTAACAGTGAGACTACTGCTGAGCATTAAGAAGGGACTGGGGAAGATCAGAGGTTCCCTCGCACGGCACCCAGTGGCCCCGGCCAGGCCCGGGTGGGACCTTCCCTGTGTGCAGCCCAGGGTGCTTGACACAGGAGAGTCTGCAGAGCTCGGCCTTGCATGACGCTGCGGGGACATGCTGGCAGGACCCCGTCAGACACATCGGCTCTTAAAACCGCAGCCTGGATGGCTGTGCTCAGCAATCATGTGTTTAAAAAGCAATAAGACTAAATGCTTTTCCGTTTCCCCTTTGAGAGACCATGTATGATAAATGATAGGCAATTTCATGGTTGGAGTTTCAATTTCCGAAAATATTAGTGCTATTCCCCAAGCTCCACTTCCAAGATAAATTCTTTTTGGCAGCCTCCTCCGTTGTCTCCTAATTCCCTGGTTCTGAATATGTTTGGAAGTCTGGTGTAAATTTCATGGGCTCAGCCCCAGCATCCCTTGGCCTGGTGTGCACTGGAAAGCGGTAATCCACCTGCCCCTTTTGCAGGTTCTTTCACATTTGCTTCAAGCCCCTGGGTATTGACAAAGCACCTCTGGGGTTCCCGGCCCTGTGCTAAGTGTTATTATGGTGGTTGTAAGAAAGCTACAATCAACCACTGAATCAACAAACACTGATGGTGCGTCTGGTCTCTTCAAGCTCGAAGCAAGAACATTAACTCACACACAGCCCCTCTAACACCTCGTGCTCGTTCCATACTCTCTCCATGTCATTGCTGGGAAAACTGAGGCTCAGGGCTAATCTAGTAAAATAAGAATGGACTACTCAGTAGACAGGGCAAGATGAGAGACAGTGAACATTTACTGAGATCCTATGACAGGTCAGGCTCTGGACTGAATGCTTGTCCAACCCTCAGCATAGGAGGCTAAGCTGTTTCTCCTCATAAAACTCAAAGTAGGTGCTATTATTCCCATTTTATAGGTGTGGAAACTGAGGCTCAGAGGGGCCAAGCAACTTACCCAAGGATTCTCATTCTACTGGACCACACTGCCTCTCCTGATGTCACAAGGCCAGATGTCCCAACAGCCATCTTCAAACCATGGGAGGACCCTTATTTAAAAACATCAAAACAACAAGCCAGTCAGTAGGAGACTAACCTTCCTTTGCCCCTTTGTCTCCCATTCCTCACTACCCTCTCTGCCCCTAGACTCCCTCCTAAATTTCTCAGGCTGGTATCCTCAGTGTGTCACCAACACCTGGGCCTATTACCTGCTTTCTCTCATGTTGTCACCCTCTCTTCTCCACCAAATCCCCTCCATCATGGCTCAGCTTAGATCCACATACCCACCTCTTTTCTCTCTACCATTTACTCACCCCTTTTCTCTCTACCACTTACTCACCCCTTAGGGCTCTCTCATGCCCAGGATGGCATCTCCTTCTCCTATCATCTCACAGATTCTTATCAAAAGACTGAGCACAAAGCAGGTATTCCAAAACCGGCCTTGGAAAACATTGAGGCAAGATGAAATGAAATGGGGCAAAATGAGAATAAATCTCTCAGAATAGAGCAGAAGAGACTGGAACAGCATGGAACAGAATAAAAGAGGATGGAGACAAAACAGAACTAGACCAGGACAGGCTGGAACAGAATCAAACAGGATGGAACAGATGAAGTTAGAACAGATTGGAACAAGGGAGAACAGACCAGAAATGTAGTAGAAAGGGTTCACCAGATAAAAAAGGAGTAGAGCAGACTCAAACAGGCCTGAACAGAAGAGAATACGGTAGAATAATGACTACAGCCCACGGTTATACAACTAGGTGAAACAAAGTTCATTCCATCCATTTGACACATATTTATCAGGTGCTAATCTGTGCTAGGTAATAAAAAAGCAGACAAGGTCCCTTCCCTCCCAGAACATACTGTCCGGTGAAAAGGACATAAAAAAAAGATATACATAAGCATTAATAAATACATAATTACAAATTATAAGCTTCCATGAAATACCATGAAAGAATGGACAGGTGGCCATGATGAAGAATAACAGGATGAAAGTAATAATATCAGTAATAAGGAGGGCAGGAAAACTGAGACCTAGAAATGAGGAGGAACCCGAGACACTTGAAGAACCAGGGAAAAGCATTCTGGGCAGAGGGAACAGTATGTACGGAAGCCCAGAGGCAGGAAAGTGCTTGGCCTGTTCTAGGAACTGAATGTTCAGTGTGAACAGAGTTCAGGGTACAAGGGCCAAGGTGACAGGACAGCCGGGGCAGAGACAGGCATGAGCCAATGTCATGGTGGGGGGAGGGGTTGGATTTTATCCTAAGTACAATGAGAAGCCTCTGAAGGGAGTTTCATACCTCCTCCTTGGCTGGCATCAAGGAATGACTTAGGGCAGGGGGACCAGCAGGCATCTCCTGAGGTCCTCCAGGTCATGAGGCTGGCGGCTTGGCACAGAGGGACAGTGGCACCAGAGCGGGGGAGACGCAGCCAACTAGAGAACCATTCCGAAGCCCGGACGCCAGATTCGCGGAGGTTTGGACCTAGGGTGGGCAGAAAGGGGGATCAGAAGGAGCCGCTGGGGTTTGGCTTCTCTTTCCGGAGGTGAAGCTGGGAAGAGATGTTCTGGGAAGGAAAAATCAAGTTTCCTTTGGGGAATCCTGAAGTTCAGATGCCTCGGTCATGTCCAAATAGAGATGTCAAGTAGATCTGGACATACAGGCTTGGAGCTCCGAGGAGGGTCTGAGCTGGAAATATCGAGGGGTTGTCAGCATATAAATACTGTGAAAATCAGATATGCAGGAGTACAATGGAGAACTTCATCAAAGCACGTTCCGTGGACTACCAGCCCTGGAATTCCTCCGGGTGCTTGCTGAACATACAAATTTCTGGGCCCCCCGGGGCCACCGAGACAGATCTCTAGGGGTGGGGCTCAGGAGCCCGCATGTTTAGCAATCACCCCGGAGTGTTTGCATGCTGTCTAACGCGTGTGAAATCCCAGCCTACACACAGAACAGAGGGTGCTACCTCTCTCACTGAGAAATGTGGACATTTGCACCTCAAGAAGGAGAAGCCAGCAAAGGTGACAGAGAAGGAGTAGCCAGAGAAACAGGAAGAATCTCGAGAGGCTGGTGTCTCAACCAGATGAAACTAGGTAAACTAGTTTCGGAGAGAGATGAGGGGATATCAGGACCACGTGGTCAACTGAGCTCCACTCGGCTAAGCAGGATGAGCACCGGACAGCCCCCCATCCCACGTGGCAGGGCTCCCACCTCCGGGCAATGCTGGGCCCCAGTGGACTGGGGCGTGAACTGAGCGGGCCAGAGGAGGACATTTTGACGACAAAGTGGGGGAGTGGAATGGGCCACAGCAAGATCTGTTAGCCAAATCGATGACCGTTTGGGGACAGATCAAATGTCACATGTGATTTTTATCCTCTCTGATAGCCGCCCCAGGAGGCCTCTGGTGGAGGGAAGTGGCCATGCTGGTGGTCAGGCGGTTCTCTCCAGGTCCCAAGATGGCTTCCTTTTCCCACCTTCCTCCCACAGGAGTCGGTATCCCTCTCCCACCCCTGAGAAATCACCCTGATGCCTGAACTCCCTCCCTCAGGCTTGTCCCAGCTGCTGTCTCTCCTCTCTTCTCCCAGAGCCCTTAACAGGCCAAAACCAACTGGCGTAGGAGCCAGAGGCCCCCCTGCCCCCTGGGCCCCGGGGCCTCACATCCAGGAGTGAGTTGCTGAGGCTGCGATTTCTTACACACACATAGCAGGGTGCCAAGGCAGCCGCTTCCTGGGATCTCAGGGGTCATCCTGTCCACAGGCCAAGCCGCCGCCTGGTGGACCCAGAACCCTGATTCTCAATAGGGAGAGGTTATGAAATGGGCACCTTTTGAAAGACACATTCAACTTTCATATTCATAAAACAGAAACTGAAAACCTATTGCTTTCATAACGCAAACCTCAAAAAGCAAGCCAGCAACATTTCCTTGTTGGTGAGGCTCCTGGAAACAAACAGAGATTTTCAACTGGGGACAAACCGCTGGGGATCTTTCAGAATCCAAGTCGGCGAGATGTTTATGTTTTTCAAAAGGTTAAATACTAGGGGAAGGCGGTGACAGGAGTGAGTCCCCCTCCCCTTCCACTGGCTTCCCCCAGGTCTGAAACGGATTCTGTTACAAGTGTACTTCCCCAGCCCACATCCAGGAGCGGCCACACACCTCGGAAGACCTGAGGAGGCCCCGTCATCCATCTGGAGGCAAATTCCTGGCAAGGAGCAGCCGGGAGAGACTTCACAAAGTCCCTGAACCTCTCAAGAAGAATCTGCGGCAGCAGAGGGATTTTCCCCAGGAGAGCAAACGACAACAGAGCGCCTGTTTGTTTTCGATGCAGGAAGGAGCCGGAACATCTGCTCCAAGAAGCCACTTGAAAGATAATCAGGCAGCAATGTTGGCAAAACAGCTGTGTGGCAGGCAGGGAAGGGGGCGGCCAGGAGTTGGGGGGGGAGAGTGGGAGGAGGGAAGCTAATGCCTGAGCTAGGCGCGCAGCCGCGGGCCCAGGACCGCCGCTGCTGGCTGGGGAAGCCCCGCCCCCGCCCCGCCCCGCGTCCGGCCCCGCCCAGGCCCCGCCCACAGGCGCTCAGAGGGACCTTTCGCCCTGCGGAGAGCGGCTCACCGCGGGGACAGTGGGGGGGGGGGGTCGCTTTGCTGAGATCCCGATTGGATGGTCCTCCTGGAGAAATGCTGCGTTTGTTTCAGATTTCCTGGATTCAACTCAATTTCTAGGATGGGACTGACGCTGTTGAATGTTTCCTGCACCTGTGACCCTGGGAAGCAGCGAGGGTTAAAGAAACCCCATCCTCACCCACTTTTTGTTCCAGAAAAGTCCATCGCAGTTCACTACCATCCTTCCCCGTATGACAGACGGGACTCAACTCTGCCCCCTTGTTAACCTGCGACCCAGCAGACACAGATCCTCCGAATTCCCATTTTTTGTCTTGTAAATGAGTAGCTACTAAATGAGTACGTACTAAATTTCACATGTGATTTTTATCCTCTCTGGTAGCAGCCCCAGAGGCCTCTGGCTGAGGAAAGTGGCCATGTCGGTGGTCAGGCGGTTCCCTCCAGGTCCCAGCATGGCTTCCTCTTCCCACCTTCCTCCCACCGGAGTCAGTATCCCTCTCCCACGCCTGAGAAATCACCCTGATGCCCCAACTCCCTCCCTCAGGCTTGCCCTGTTTTGTCCCCCCTGGTCAAATGGAACACAATGTTTATCAACTAAACAGTTAAATTTCTTTCATTTGCCTCCGCCGCCCCAGATGTGAAGCCCCCTCCATCGGAATACAACCCTTCCTTAACTGCCCCTCTGCTCGGCTCCGGGAAAAGCATTCCCCTACGCACTGTGCCTTTGAGTCGAGTCCCTCCTGAATAAAGTCCGTGTTTGCTCGCTTTTTGCCCACAGGACTTGAAGGTCCTCTGATCGCCTCCTGCAATCCAGCTTGCTCAGTGCCTGAAGTGCCACCCCATGAACCACTCTTTGGGACTAAGAGCTGCCACGAAACCTCAGAAGACCCAGGATTCTATCTGCCACTCACCTAGTGGACAAAGAAGCAAATCACTACTCAGTGAGCTCATCCTGGTAATCAAGCTCTTCAGGGTTTGGTTTGACAACCCCTATGCCCAGGGCCAGGCAGGGTGGGGGTCCCTCAGCCCCAGTGCCTGCTCACTTTTCTTTCCAAAAAAAAATGTTCAAGTAACCCACAGAAAGGCAATAAAAAGAGAACGGAGAAACAAAAAACAGAGACAAGAAACAGAACAAAAAAAGATAATTCAAGATAAGTATATAAAATCTAAAAAAAATAAATAAATATATAAAATCTATTCTAGTTCTATATACTAGCAATGAACATTTAGACACCAAAATTATAAATACAATACCACTTGTAATTGCTCCCCCCCAAGAAGGGATACTATGAATGTAAATATAATAGGCGTTGTATGCTGAAACTATACAGTGTGGATGAAAGCAATCAAAGATAATAAATGGAGAAACATGCTGTATTCATGGATAGGAAGACTCACCATAGTAAAATAGTCAATTCTTCCAAACTGATTACAGATTTAGCACAATTCCTATCGAAATCACAGCAAGGTTTTTTTGTAAACAAGATTATTCTAAAATGTATATGAAAAGACAAAAAAATGAAAATAGCTAAGGTAATTTTCAAAAAGAAGAATAAAATGGGAGGAATCAAATTTCAGGCTTAGGTGGTCACTGTAATCAAGACTGAATAGTAATAGCAGAGGGATAGCCAGCCAGATCAATAGAACCGGTCAAAGAACCCAGAAACAGACCTACACAAATACGCTCAATTGAATTTGATGAAGGGGCAAAAGCAGTTCAATGCAGCAAAGGTAGCCTTTCCAAGCGCTGGTGTTGGAACCCACAGCCCTCCTGGGTCTGCTTGCAGACTCTCCTGTGTTTTTATTTTTTTTTTAAGATTTTATTTATTTATTTGACAGACAGAGAGAGATCACAAGTAGGCAGAGAGGCAGGCAGAGAGAGAGGGGGAAGCAGGCTCCCTGCTGAGCAGAGAGCCTAAGGCTGGGCTCCATCCCAGGACCCTGAGATCATGATCTGAGCTGAAGGCAGAGGCTTTAACCCACTGAGCCACCCAGGCGCCCCTCTCCTGTGTTTTTAGAGAACCCAAATAATGCATGAAGCGAAAAGAATATAAGAAACCCAAGGCGATTAAGTTGTTCTACAAAATTAAGGGGCAGCGGGAAGGAGCAGAGGAAGGAGAGAGTGACACAGAAAAGCCTGATATTGAGAAGAGCATTGGTGGGACACTGTGAAGTGTGTTTAGGTGGGGAGGGGCCATGGAGCAGCTACAGGGCTAAGAGGAGGAAGGAGAGACAATGGAATTTTAAGCAGGGTCATAAGGTGGATCTCCTTTAATGCCCTGTAAGAGATCCAGTAAAGACTGAAATCGGCTCTATTGTACTTTCTATTTTTTAAAATATTTTATTTATCTGAGTGAAAGAGTGAGCGAGAGAGACGAGGGGGAGGGGCCGAGAGAGAAGCAGGGGCAGGGAGCCCACGGTGGGACTGGATCCCGGGACCCTGGGATCATGACCCGAGCCGAAGGCAGACGCTTGACCAACCGAGCCACCCAGGCGCCCTGTGTTTTCTAGATTATGGTTTAATGTGATGGCACAGTGAGACTGCGCACTGTGGAGCCCGGCCTTCTGCTAGAATTACACATTCTTCTCACCTCCTTCTCCATCAGCTCTGCACAGAAGCCAAGCTGAGGAGCCTTGGACAACATGCGCGACGCCCCTCCAGGCTGGACCTAGACCCTCAGAGCTACCTGCCTGCAAATCACGCTCCCATTCAGCTCTTTACAGTCCCTAAGGTGGTACATAGACATCCAGTTGGCGGTGGGGAGCCCCTTCTTGGAAATGTTAGCGATTAAAAAGTGACACGGCAGAAGGGTGCTTTAGGAAGGCCGATTGCGTAGCGATATGCAGAATAGGTTGACGAGAGGAGAGATCGAGCACATGCAAGGGCTGTCCCCTGGCACAGTGTCTGGGACAGAGTATGTTCTCAGTAAATATTTGATTGAGGGCTGGCCCAAGGCTAGGATTAAGGCAACAGAAACAGAAAAGCATTGACAGACGTGAATGCGGGGCCCTTGGAGAGGACATGACCACGGGATCTCAGGCACTGGAGCCTGGAGAGACCTTTGGCTGCGGTAAGAAGGGAGGGAGACCAGCCGTGGACAGACGACCACAGTGTGGGGTCCTCTGAGTGGGTGGTGCTGTTGGGCTGAGTAAAGCCATCCAGTGGGTGCGTGGTCATGGGTGCTGGGGTCCAAGACACAGTGCTGGGGATCCTTCCCACCGAGGTGACTGCTGGAGCAAGGGAGGCAGAATGAGAAAGTTCCCGGCGGACCACGCAGCCCCTTTGTGCTCTATGAAGGAAGCAGGAGAAGTTTCCAGTCCTGGACCCACGTCCTGCCAGCACCCATGCCTCCTCCCTCCTCCTGTCCGGTCCCCAGGAGGATGAGACCTCCAGGAGGCCAAATCCAAGTGTTCCTCCCAACGACATCTGTGCCCAGCTACAAAGCCAGCACCTCTGCATTGCTCCCTGACCCTCCTGTTCTCTAAGCTCAGATACCCCAGCCCTGGACACCCCCAACCTTCCCCAATCCTTCCCCCCCACCTTGTTCTTTCCCTCCTCCACTTCCCTCTGCTGCCTGCGCCCTCCTCCCTCCTCCCCATCTCTGTTCTCGCCTTGCAGCTTCTCTCTGCTTCTGCCCCCTTCTCTTCTGCTCTCTCTGGGCTCACACAAATTCTGCAAGCACACATGAATTTTAAGAGACCAAGAACTCACTCAGGGAGACTCATGGAAAGGGATCTAGCTGACTGGCGTCCGCGGGCCTCCTCAGCCACCTTCAGTGGGTGATATATTATGGAAATACGTTAAGGGGCCGTCCTGCTGACAGCGAGCTAAGGTACTATGTCAAGGTACCAGCCCTGGGATGATGTACGTCCCCCATAGATCAGGACACCATCGCTCTGATTACACTCCAGCACCGAGTGTCAGAGCACCACGGGGCCGTGATGGACGGTGGGGATCCATCAACAGCCGATGGCCCATTCCCAGCCCAACATTCATAGGCAGAGGTGATTTAGGGGCCGCGCCGGGATACCTCCCAAGATGCACGACACAGCAAAAGTGGACTCTTTCCTTTCCACCGAAAGAAGTTTAGAGAGAGAAACACTTGTAGAGTATAGCGTCAAGGTCAAGGGTTTGGGAATCAGACAACCCCGCGTTCAAATCCCGACTCCTCCACTTGACAGCTATGTGACGTTGGGGCACATTTTCCTCCCTCCTTGAGGTCATTGTCTTACATATAAAATGGGGGTGATAATATTGTCCTCCCAGGATTCGAGGGAAGCTCCAATAACATAATACAGGTAAAACATGCAGCACAGGTTCAAGGCCCTGGGACATCCCACCCCCACCTCCTCACCTGTTCAGGGTGCACACAGCAGGCGCTGCAAGCCCCAGTCTCCACCAAACCCCAATCTCCTACACATACTCTTCACTGGCACCCCCTTTACCTCCACCTCCCTCCTTCCCTCCCTGATGGCTCCTCGGCCAGCAGGGCAGGTCCCCAAGGACACCCATCTCAGGTCAGCCATCCAGCCTGGCTTTCAGGATTGCCCATCAATCCTCTCCCCACTCATTCTTCATTCACTCGGTAGGTGTCGAGCACCCACTAGGTGCCAGACCCTGTTCTAGGCACTGAGGACACAGAAGTGAATGAAACGAATGAAGATGCCTGCTGTCGTGAGTCAACCCCCTTGCATCCATCTGGTCATTCGTCCATCTGGGGGCAGAAGCCCTGCCCGAGGGCCCTTGAGCCCAGCATTGACCCAGACAGACCAGGAGATGACAGTGACTTTTAACCATGCAAGGAGCACGGCATCGTGACAGCTTTCACGGGGACCGTGGCTATTCCTTCCCTCATCTGATCCCGAGGTGCTGAAGCCCAGAGAGGGATGATGAGTTACCTAAAGTCACGCAGGGAGCGTCAGGTTGAGTCAGGGCTGGAACTCAACCATCTCAGAACTTTAAAGCTTATCTTTAGATCTTAATTGTGGACTGTCCCACTTCCTTGTCTTGCAGGTAAAGGAGCCCCTGGATTCCTGCCCTTAAGGAAATTCCACCTCCCTGGAGAGAGAAGCTACAGGTGCATGAAGAATTAGAGCTTACATCAGCTCATACCTCCTTTATCCTCGCATGGCCCCGGAGGGAGGTGGGGGGGGGACGGGGGGAACAAGCACTATGATTCCATTTTCCAGGTGGGAGGACTGAGGGCAGGAAATCAGGTCACAGACCATGTCGATTTGGCCTCTTGTCCACACTGCGTACAGAGGAGTAGAAAACTGAGTCGCTGCACACACACGCACAGCGTGTCTTAATGATTTCTAATATTCAGGTCTGATAAATGTTGTGATGAATATTCTGATACTATCTCCAGGGTTTTCTTCCAATGGATTCCTAGAAGTAGAGCGGTTGGGTCAAAGCTACGAAAACGGTTGCAATTCTTCCGGATAGATTGTGCCAACTTATGTTCCAATTTCATCACCTGGTCGCTAACATTTACGCAGCCGGCAACAGCAACATCCGTCCCAACAATCGGTCAGGTGAAAACAGAATCTTGTCTCATTTTGCATTTCTTTGGCAAATAGGAAAATGAAACATTTTCTACTGGGATGTTAGCACTTTTTTTTTTAAGGCTTTGTAAAATCTCTTTATACATCAAGGCCATTAACCTTTTGCCATATCTGTTGCAAATATTTTTCTCGATTTGTCGCTTCCTTTTTTTATTTTTGCTGTTTCTTCTTAAATACCTATTGGGAGGTTGAGGGTAGGCAATTGCTTTTGTCACTTCTTCTATTGTTTTTGAGCTTAAATGGGTGTTCTCTAATTTAAGTGTTCGCTTATGTTTTCTTCTATTGTTATTGGGTTTCTTTTGTTTCATGCTCTAATTATCTGAAATTTCCTTTAGAAAAAGGTAAAAATGACTGTCTCCCAAGTAGTCAGTTTTCTCAACACCGATTGTTAATCTGAGTCTTCCCTATTGATCTGTAATGCTTCCTTTTATCTCGTGTTGCTTTGATGCCCCTAGTAAAGTTGAGTTCACAGTTATCAGTTATGTGCTCTGATGCTCGCTGTTCTGGGAGCTGGTACCATTTAAAGGTACAGTTGCTATACCTTTAAAATAAAACTTAATTATTGTTAAAGCAAGCCACACCTCTTGTTCTTAAAAGTCCATGAGCTATTTTTAGTTCGTTATTCTTTCAGATTCATTTTAGAGTTGTCTTGTCAAATTACCAAAACTTTCCATTGAGATTTTTATCACATTTTTGCCAAATCAACATAGTAATTCAGGAAAAACAAACGTCTTTTCGTTGTTCCTTTTTCCCCAAAAGCCAGTTGTGTTCTGCACTTACTCGAAAATTTTCTTACACAAAACTAATAAAGTTTTGTGGCTTTCTTCGTGAAAGTTCCACGCAGTTCTCACGGGGAAT
>CM052896.1:29847586-29881745 GCA_028534135.1 Potos flavus
CACACACACACACACACACACACACACACACACACACACTTGGAGTCAAGCGTGCCATCCTGCAAAGGCACCGGAGACATTTCTACACACTGCTTGGACAGTGCCGGACACAGACCTCTTTTTAGGGGTGGGGAAACTGAGGCCCGAAGGGAAGACAACTCTCAGTCAAGATCAAGCAGCATCTTAATGGTAGATGTAGGGCTGGAATCCTGGCTCTGGCTGTCATCCCAAGACTGGGATGGAAGAGACAGAAGGGCTGTGCTCACAGAGTTCAACTTGGGAGTCAAGGAGTGACGAAGAAGCACGACCAAGGGCTGTTCACTTAGACGGCGTGGTCTTGCCTGACCTTACCCTTGTAAGAGTGCACTGGAGTCCTGAGTTACTCATGGAATCAATTAATCCAGGCGAGCCTGAGAGCCAAGGGTCGACGCTCCGGCTTCTGCCCTGGATCTCACTGTGCCAGCGACCTTGGGCCAATGACTGTCTGGCTTGCGTTTGACTCATGATCTCCGGGATCCCTTCCAGCTTCTGTGCTCCACATCCCGGCGGTGCCTGAAGCTTTATGACCTGCAGCTGATACCAGCTGTCCTCTAAGGAGCCAAAGGTCTCTATCTGGGGAGCAACCTCAAAGGGCAGTTGGAGGAGTCCGAAGACCTGGGTGTGTGTGTGGGGGGGGGGACAAGGCCTCTAAGACCACGGGGGTGGAGGGGGTGTTGGGGGGCAAGGCCATCCCACTCCGCAGGAAATGAGGAAAGAAACTGGGGATTGCTCAAAATGAGGAAAGAGAGAGAGAGAGAGAGAATCAGAGAAGGGGGAGGAGGTCGGGGAGCAGAGGATGGTCCAGAGCTGGGGCTACCCAGAGTGGCGGGCCGGCCAGAGGGGCATTTTAAGAATGGAAACCTCTGCTGTTCAAGTCGAAGTTGTTTGCAATGACGTGATGTAAATCCTTCCTTCTCTCCCACCCCCGTCCCACCCTGTATCTTCAAATCAGTCTGCCTCACCCACGAATGCTTTGTGCCAGCGAGCTGTTCCATGGAAAATGAGAAGAGGCCGAGATGTCCGTCTGGGCCCACGTCCTCGGAGATGAAGACGGTAGGTGTAAAGGGCCTGAGGCAGTAGGAGCCAGGAGGCCGTATGTCCCCTGAAAAGCCTCAGAAACCTCAGGGTCCCTGGGTCTCCGCGGAGAAGGAACTTTCCGCGGTCTAAGCCAATCTCACCTAGATCTTAAGAGGCAGAGAAGCCCCCACATAACACGTAAGTTGATTTCATTCTTACAGAATATTCGTGTTGTACCTATCACATGTCCAACCGTGAGTTCTGGGCTATAGGAACTCTGAGACGCCAGAGGCAGGAGTCACGACGTTTCACTGTGTCTGATCAGGACCTCGGGAGCTGGTTAAAGATGAAGGTTCCTCAGTCTAATGCCATGCGCTTTGATTCAGCAGGACTTTGACAGACCCTGGGATGTGCTGGTGACATGACCCCAGCCCTCGAGGAGCTTGCAATGTCATAGGAGACTTAAGTAACAGGATTCATTCTGGCTTTCCTCTGGCCACTGCCAGCTCCTCTTGGTCAACAGTCCCCAGGCCCAGCAGAGAACAATCAGTGTCAACTGAGAGCTATAAATCTTCACCCTGGGATCCCAGATGGCCAACACCACTGCCAGAGCCGCTCTTCTCTGCCACCGCGAGCCCTCGGGAATGCTGTCCCTTCCAGGTGGAAAAGCATGGACTTGAGCTCTAGAACCTGTAGTACATGCCTGGTTCTTGCGTCCCCGGTGCCCCAGCCTGTTCCCAAGATCCGACTCCTTTCCTCCCTGGACCAATGATTCCACCTGTCCTTCTCTGCCTCAGCTGGCCCTTCTGGAATACCCTTGCCTAGCTTGCTCTACAGCCCTTCTTCTAGGACTCCCCCCTGAACACAGTTTTGTTGCGGGCAATACGACGGAGTGTTGGAAGACGGTGAGAAGGATTTCTTCAACATAGCCAAGCATAGCCCGGGATGCGGGAGCCAGATAGGAATCAAAGCACCAAGAGGTACACCCAGAAAGTCAGCCCAGTGAAAGGGAGAGGGTAGGCTGGGGTGGGGGCAGGCTTCTGAGAAGGAGGTAAAATGGAATCGCAATAGAAAAAAATAAAAAGGAATCAAAGTTTCATTTGTTCACCTATTGACTCATTCATTTGCACAATAGACATGTGCTGAGGCCCTTCTATATAAGGCTACAAGCATAAGTGAGCTCAACCTTTTTCTTAAGGAGCACACCATCGTAAAGGGGATGGTGTTGGTCCTTGGAAGTTGACAAGACTATGAGCATTGGTAGAAAGTCAATCCAGGCTAGGGGAACAGCTGGAGCAAAATCGGGAAAGCCAGGCTCAAGAGCCAGTGGGTTGGGCAACCCGGGTAGAAGAGAAGGACATGGAAATATGTTCTAATTCGAGATCTTTCCTGTGCGCTGAGCCGGGCCCAGGCCAGGTGCTGGGGACTTATGGTGAATAAGGCAATCTCTGCCCTCCACTGCCAGAACTTATACCATCATTCTAGAAAGTGCGAGGAGGCCACGCAACAGCCAGCTGCCTTCACAAAGCGATGTAGACAATCAGCGTGGGTCACACAGCAGAATCAGGCAGCCTCACCTCCCAGCAGAGGACAGGACGGCCACCGCTATAGGGACAGCCGGCAGGGAGGGCCCTAGCCACCTAACGGGAGACAAAATTTAGTGGGAGAGGAGATAATCTCCCTGCGTCGCTGGTAAGTCCCTGACTCTGCCTGAGGGAGGCAGAACCTTGAGGAAAAGAGCCCCCGAAAAACCAACAGCAGGGCTGGTGCTCTTGAAGACAAGCTAACCTAAGTACACAGACATAAAGCCCCTACGAAGGCAAGGGAGGGTAGAGTCCCAAAGCGTACAGCTTGCCCTTGCAAAATGACCTTGGTCAGAGCAGGTCGGGGCCCAGGACCCCTCTCTCAGATTTATGCAGTGAAGCCTTCTCAGGTCAGGGCTGGGGAACCAAGGGCGGTTTTCTTTCTTTCTGGTTTTGTCGCCCTTTTCTTGTTTTGTTTTGTTCTCAGTGAAGTCCGAAACATCAAGGGGGTTCTAGATGGGGATGCTTTCCGCTGAAAAGGCAGTCAAGAAGAAAGCGACGAAGCAGCCAGCTTTTTGCTGGGGCATGGGGCTTGGGAGGAAAATGCCCTCACCTGGGAGTCAGGAAGCCTGGCCCCAGCTCTGCTCTCACAAGCTGTGTGACCTCAGGCAAGGCTCTTCCCCTCTCTGGGCCCACTTATCAGTTAGCCACTTTCCTCTCCGTACTGGGCCAGGATCCATAACTCTAAGAATAAGAAATTATTACCTTTAAAGAAGTAGCAGTGGAGGGAGTGGGATGAGAGCTGGGGCTGCAGGCAGAGGCGTTTCCAGGAGGGGACCCCGCTCTTTTGTCAGTGTAACCAGAGGCTGTTAGGCAATGGCTCTGTGACAGGAGGAAGTATCAAGGGTGGTTCTCCCTGAAACAAACTGTGTGGGGCGGTGTGTGCATTTCCTTTGGTTTGGGGATAGGGCTGGCTTTCTAGCGCCCACCAACACAGCCCCAGGCTGACATACAGCCTTTGCGGGGGCGCTGGGAACCTCCTAAGTGCTCTGGGAGGGGCCGAAGGAGGGGAATATCAGAGCAGGCCCAATATACTCAGCTTGCCTTCAGTGAGGGGAGAGGGAAGACAGAGGCTCCCGGGACTTTCTCTCCACCTCTTTGCCAGGCGATGGCTTAAAGAAAACTCCTTTGGGGGGTCCCCAGGTCCTTTACAGCTAGTGGAGCAGAGCCATCCCCAGGGGCTCGCCTAGCCCTGCCCAGCCTTCAGGGCTCCCTGACATTTATGGAGCCTGTCGACCCCACCTTCTCAGCCCCAAACCCATTGTGTGAATTAGATTTTTCTCAAAACAAATCGCTCCCGGAGTCTGGACAAAGGTCAGGAATGCTCGCCTTTGAAAAGTCTCTCCATTGTTTCTCTCTGCTGCCTCTTTTTATGTCTTTGCCAGAGCCCGAAGCCTTGATCTGCTCAGAGGGGGTCTGGGTGATGGCCAAGCCTGGTGGTGACCAATTCTCAGACCAGTGGGGCCAAGCCTCCACAAATGACTTATTACATGGTCTCTTCTCTGTGGTCCATGTAGAATTTTGGACTGGGGGTCCAGACGTAGGTGCAGGGAACTCAGCTGGCCGTGAGGATGGAAGGTCTAGGAGAGAGGGAGGGGGACGAGAGAGGAGAGGGAGAGAAAGGGGAAGGAGAGGGAGGAAGAGGAGGAGAGAGGAGAGGAGAGGGAGGAGGGAAGAGAGGAGAGGAGAGGGAGGAGGGAAGAGAGAAGGGCTGGAGGAGGGAGAAAAAGAGGGAGTGGGGGAGGGACGGGGGAAGGAAGGGGGAGCCATTTACTTCCCAAAGACTCAGTTTCTTCCCCTGTAAAAGGGGAACACTGTCACCCTACATCAGGCTTGTGAGAGTTAGAGAGCATCACTTGGTGAAAATCCCAATACAAAGCTGGGACTCCGGAATATCAAAGAGGGGAGAGGGAGCCGCCCAGGCCCGGGATCCAGTACTCATAACTGGCAGAGCCAAGAATGGAGCCCAGGGAGGTCTGAGTCCAAAGTCAGTAGAGGCCACGCCAAACCGCCGCACTCCCGCCTTCCTGGAGGCAATGTCACGGAGTCTGAGACTTACTCATGGTCTTTCCAGATAACTCAGTGACTTCCACCTCGGGGTGCTCTGAATTCCCCACAGACCCCAAATAATGACCCAGGGAAAACACCAGCTCAGGCTGGGATTCGCCAGAGGAAATGACCTGGGGAGAGATCAGAGGAGGCGGGGAGACCCGTGAACCTCTTCAGGGTGACATTACCTCAGAACCTCAGGCCCTGGAGGCTGCCCAGTCCTCCTCACCTGCCTTCCCACAGGTACAAGCAAGGTCTCACCTGGTTTCCGTTCTTCTTAGAACCTTCCCGGTGAGAATGCAGGAGCCCCCAGGCCTCACTCCTATCGGCAGCCATCAAGGGGACCCTACAGTTACCTACAAGGCAAGGAGGCAGGGAGCCCAGGGCCCAGCTCTAGGGAGGCTGGGAGGCAGGATCCGGCTTTAGAGTCTGTCCTTTTGCAGCTCTGAATATATGCATGAGGAGACGGGAGATTTCCCGATCGAGGTAGAAATTTACGTAATTTGTAGATCTCCCAAGACATAACGACTGTCGATTCTTTTACAATGTGTGGTCCGGAAGATAAGAGCCCCTTTCCCTCCGCTAAACAAAGAGATCAGAGGAACCCGGAAGCTGCCTGGGGTGGGGGCCAAGAGTGGGTTTGCTGAGGGCATCCGTGTCCCAGGCACTGGGTCCTCGGGTCCGTTCAGTCTCAAACCACGCACAGCAGGAGCAGGACTTGCTCTCTTGCCGGTGAGCAAACTGGAATTCCCAGAGTATAAACGACTTGCCCAAGGACACACCAGATTCCAGCTTAAGGTTGCTTACTGCGTGGAAAGCCGGGCATAGTCCCATTACTCTCCTTCTGGGTTTCCCCCCATGAGAAGAATCAATCTCTTCCCTCTCTGCCCAAGATCACGGTGCTTATAAAATCTCCCAGACCCAAAGTCCTCGGCCAGCTAGCACTTAATTAAACAGAAACCGAACACTCCTGGATTCGCGTTCAAGACCCAATTGAGGAGCAAATGTTAGAGGCGATGATCAGGGATGGAGAAATTTTCAATGTGTCTATTACAGTTGATCAAAGCTGATGTGCTACTTAGCAACCAAACATCAGCCTCGGTGCATGCCGGGCACCCGGCCTGGGCGTTTAGACAAGACATGAGAAACAGCAGAGCCCCCCGAGTGTGACAGGTTCTAATCAGGTGCACAGAAACATGGCTCCGCTGCTGCCTGACATCGAGCACGCGTTTTCATCTCTCTGGGGCTTTATTTTCCCATCTGCAAAATGGGAACAGTAATGCTGTCTTCTTACAGGTACCGTGAGAATTCGGTGAGGCAATCACTATCAACTGTTCAGGGCAGGGCAAGACCTTAGCAAACGCTGCGTAGCATCACTGTTGTTGCAAAGGAGGCTGGGAACTGATATTTATTAAGCCGCTCCTGGGCATCCTTGACCCCTCAAGACAACTTGCAATCCTCAACGGAGTTAGTTGTCTCTTGCAGTCTTCATTTTTCGGACAAGAACACTGAGGTTTGGGGACTCATCACACAATTATTCCCTGGCAAAGTGGAGAGGCAGAGCTAGGTCTGTTTGATATTGGGACAGATAAGAACCGATCAAGTCAAACCAAGAGGTGTTTTTCTTTAATTTTTTTAAAGATTTCATTTATTTGTTTATTTTGAGAGAGGGAGATGGGAAAGAACGGGGGGGGGGGGCAGGGCAGAGGGAGAGGGAGAAGCAGACTCCTCACTGAGCAAGGAACCCGATGTGGGGCTTGATCGTGGGGCTTGATCCTGGGACTCTGGGATCATGACCTGAATTGAAGGCAGACGCTTAACCGACTGAGCCCCGGGCGCCCCCAAACAGGTGCTTTTGTTAGGACCGTTGGGACCTTAAATTCTCTGGGATATTCTGGACCAGGCTGTATCATTGAACATCCTGTGATGATGGAAATGTTCTAACTTATGCTGGTCAACACCATCAGTCACCAGAAAGGTGGCTGGTATGCCCAAGGAACAGAATTCTTAGTTTAGTTCAATTTTAGTTAATTTAAATAGCAGCCCATGGCTAGTGGCTGCTCTGCTGGACAGCACGAGTTTACACCATAGTTCTGGAACCCTCTTTAACCTTGCATCTAAGCCCCTCCCCTGCCCATCCCAATGTCTCCCTGATGGTGACTAGCTTGCTCAGGTCCCCATGGCCCTGCACTCCCCACTCATATCCCATGTCAATCCCCGTCTCTGGTCCCTTGGTTCTGGTGACCCTCTCTGCCCTCTGCCCCAGCTCCTCCCCCTGAGTGTGACATCAGGTTCTTTGCTAACTCCTATGCTCATGTCTCCTGTTACATCTGCTGAAAACTCCCCAAGCCAGTCCCAGGACCCTCAGAATCTTCCCCCTTACCTTAATATTCACACACCCCCAAAATCTACCAACACCCCAGGTCCAGATCCAGATGCCCTGGCGGGGGGCAGAGTGGGTGGGAGGAGAGCAAAGGGACAGACTGTTCAAAACAGACACAGCCAAGAAACTCCAGGATATTTGGTTGTTTCCGTACGGGAAATACAAAGAAGGTAGGGCGCCTGCTGGAGCTTACGCACTAAGTCGAGGGACATGATACACTGAAAAGACCAGAGAGAGAGTCACATCCTTGCAGCACAACTAAGAAGCATTACAGTTCCTCAAGGCCAAGGGTGCTCCTAGGGCTCAGAGAAGAGGGAGACCTCTCTGGGCTGCACTCCCCACGGGGACTCTCAGGCGAAGGCGGGGGGCTGCCCACCCTTTCAAGTCTGCAGCCCCTCCACCCAGCTTGCAACACTGAGGGCTGCATGAAGGACATCTTTCCTCCATCTGCAAGCTGGGATTCGCCAAAGTGGACCGACAGGAGAGGGACGGCAGGAGGAGAGAGCGGGGCTCTGCATTCCTCTGGCTCCATCTCTGCCAGGTGCGGGCAGAGCGGTGATCAGCTTCCTCGACCAAAGGTCATGACTCCTGCCAGGCGCCCGCACTGGCAGCCATGATTCCCTTGTGGTTCTCTTGCGGTTCTGCAGGTGCCTCTCCAGGCCACGCCCGGTCCCCTCCTCACCCATACCGATGCACCACCCTCGGCTTCCCCCAGAGGCCCCGAGGATCCACAGTCTCTGCAGGGTCTTCCAAGATGAGTGGGATTGAGAAAGGCAGAGAAGAGAAGAAACTTAGCAAAGCAGGAGAACCCCAGGGCAGAGAAGCAAGACAGAAGCGCCAAAGTCTTGCTCAGAATGGAGACCAGCCGGCTGAAGAGGGGCTCTGGGTGGGGGTAGCTGGAGCTGAAGCTGGGGCCAGACTGTGGGTGCCTCCATCATCAGGAGCTGGGACTGTGTGCCTGGGAAACCAAGGGACCCAGGTCAAACTGAGACGAGACAGCGTTTCAGGGGCCCTTGTGCACTGATCGTTCCTATGGAACCAGCAGCAACTGGTTTTAAGAGTCTCATGAGTTAGGGCACCTGGGTGGCTCAGTTGGTTAATTAAGCATCTGCCTTCAGCTCAGGTCCTGATCTCAGGGTCCTGGGATCGAGTCCTGCAGCCTGTTTCTCTCTCTCTCAAATAAATAAATAAAATCTTAAAAGAGAGAGAGAGTCTCCTGAGCTAGCCCATGACCACACAACTGGCTTTTAAACACACATAACACTACTGGTCAATAAACAAAGCTGCCCTTGAATAGACTTCCACTCTGGCTTTCATGACAATCAAGTGAGTAAAATTCACTCCTATTCAAGTGTATCTATCCTGTATCCAGTGACCTATGGAGTCATATTTCTGTTTGCTAGACAGGAACATTCTAATCCTTAATCTTCACATCTTATTGGCCAAGCAAATGCAAGGACATATTACATAGTACATAGTGTAGGTATATCGCAGTGATCACTGTACTTGTCAATTTCCCCCTGTGTATTAAAGATCCCTTAGTTTAGGGGAAAAAATGTTTCTAATACATATTTTATGCCAGATGCCGTTTGAACAAAGTATGCCATGCCTCAAATGCTCCATGCAATGAGATTGGGGCTATTCTTTGACAATACTTGGCAACTCCTAGTAAAGTATGTTGACCTCTGCTGCCTTTAGAGCTGAGAGAATGTGGGCACCTCGGCCGGCTTCTTTACAACGATCGAGCTGTCAGAGTGGTTCCCTTAGCTGAAAGGGATATAGAATTCTTGAATGGAATCCTGCATCTTGAACTATGCTAATACCTTAAAAGATGGGTGGGAAAATTCTGACTATATTTCTCAGGAAAGGAAGGGAGAGAGGGAGGAAGGAAAGAAAGGAAGAAAGGAAGGAAGGAAGGAAGGAAGGAAGGAAGGAAGGAAGGAAGGAAGGAAGGAAGGGAGGGAGGGAGGGAGGGAGGGAGGGAGGGAGGGAGGGAGGGAGGGAGATTGTGGCATCAAGTGCTCATGCCTATTTATTTTCTGAGTGTCGGGATGACTGTAATTTAATCTTTGGCAGTTTTTGTTTTTTTTTAGAAAAGGATTTTATATTGTTTATCCTTTTTTCACAGGTCATTGAGGACATTAATTACCTAAATAGACCCAAAATTTCAGGGTTAAGTGCAGCTACTGACTTATTTGTACTTCTTTTCCCCCATCTTAATGGATTCATCGGGATGAAAAGTCCACTGTGAAGAACACAAGGAAGGTACCAGTGACCCATCAGAAGCATCCCCAGTTAAACTACTGCTTTGTGAATATCATCAACAAGTGACACTGACAAAATTTGAAGTGTCCATGTATTTGCCTGGAATGGTACAGCGCGTCTATAGTGTTTTTCTGCAGACTGTTATCTGTTAATTTTATTTTTGACAATTTCTGCCCCAGTATCTTAAGCAGAACAGCCTTTCTCCAAATTAAAACCAATTAAAAGCTATTTAAGGAACACTCTGTGACAACAACGTTTAACAGAATTAACACCACTCACTGCAGAAACAAGGCAGCAAAACTTGCAAAACTTATCGATGATTTCGCTCACGCCAAATCGCAATGATGATGCTGGAAGTTTGCTTCCAATTTCCAAATTTGTCTGCGTTGACTGAGTATGGCTTGGTGCTGACACGTTTTACTTTAGAGTCTAAGTCTTAAAGTTTACTTATATAGGTTTTTTTGTTATATCAGGAAAGAATGATAGTAATTAATACAGTTTCTTCTTTTATTGTATGTGGGGAATGCACTACACTAAATACCCACTTTGAACCTGTTTTTACAGATGATGCCATCGCATTGAAGGGAACTCTAAAATGTTTATATCTGTGTGCTGAATAGCAAAAATGAAACCATTATGGTTGTTCCAAAGGGCCAAAGGGGGAAACTGAGGGCTCCATCTGTTCTAAGCACTAGACCGTGGATTTTACTACATTATATTAATTTTTATCTTCCCAACAACTTTGAAAGGCAAGAATGTTTATCATCCTCTTTTTATAAGTGAGGGGGCCTTCACTCCAGGAGGTGAAGTAACTTGCTCAAGGTCACGTAATGTGCCCAGACTCCAACCAGCTCCGAAACACTCATAAGTTCAAAGAGGGGTCTTTCCCACAAACCCAGGATCACGATGCTGCCTGCCTGCCTAATGACTGTCTGAAATGGTGGAGCCAGGGGTCACTGAGGTAGAACTTGGCCTTCTGACGTGATCCGAGGGCACATTTGGCATCAGCCCAATCCCCTGGCACAGCTCCACGGGCTGCCCCATTTGAGTTGAGGGTGCTTGCAACATTAGCTCTCCCCTTCGGCTTATGAATTAGGTGCTCAAAAGGCCAGCCTGGTGCAGGGGTGAGTGCGAGTCTCAGCTCTGTCATACACAGACCTGGGGCTAGGCACCCAAACCCCACTACACCTGCAAAAAATTTTTTAAAAGTGGGTGGCAGGGGTTGGAAATAATCTATCCAACATCAAAGGCTGTCTACAGGAATAAATTAAATGATATGCGAAAAATCCTTGGAAAAAAAAAGCATATACACGGAAGGTGCTTGACGAATGGTGGTTGCATTGAAATGAAGCCTGGGGTGCAGGGCCATTGCCTGGGCTCAGAGCGCTACCATAGATCCTTGCGTTCAAAGTGTGCTCCACAGAAGGACAGCATTGGCAAAACCTGTGAGATTGTTGGAAGTGCAGAATACGGGCTCTCCCTCAGGCCTCCTGACTCAGAATCTGCATTTTCGACAAGGTTCAAATGTGCACATTCCAGTTTGAGAAGCACTGCCTTAGGCCTCCTGATCTGGCTTTCTAGGTCTCAACCTTCAGAGAAGGAAGTTAGCGTGGTTCGCTTTTCAATTACTCCTTATCAAAAAATAAAATCCAAAGGGCCTTTGAAGTTCATCCAATCCAGAAATGATCAATGCACGACACACACAGGGGCCTGCCATTCCCTTCCCAGTGACCAGGGCAGACATCAATAATCAATCATAATCATCGATAATCACTCACAATCGATGAGGGAAAGTCTTCCCCGAGCTCAGAAGTAGCAGATTCATGCTCCACACTGCACCCCGGAAGGGCACTCTCTCTCTTAGAGTGAACACGGATATGAAACCTACTTACTGCTCCCCACCCTTGCCATGTGGTCTAACCCCTCTTTTTTCATAGGGAGACACTTTCTCCAGGGTAAGCCTGTTTTCCCAGCATTCCATCCCATTTCATATGCTCCCCTACAAAAGTGTTGAATACATCACATGGGCCGCACTGATTAAATGGAAACCGAATTCCATCAAGTTTAAATGACATCCCCCCAAGTGGAGAATCCTAGTCCTCTGGCTCAACTCTTCTCTTTCTGTCATGGTCCCCCTCTGTCCCACCATCGGCGCTGGAGACCAAGGGAGGAAAGACTTGAAACCTCACAAAAATCCCAGGATGCCGCCGTGATGCATTCAAAGCCAAGATAGAAGGACACGAGAACTTTTTTACAAAGTTCTGAGGCTTCGAATCGCACCCCCGTGGGCCCTGGCAGCCCCACCCTGTCTCCTTCTGGGAGCGGGAGCTGGTATCTTTGGAAGGGCCGGCCTGCCAGGCCTCACGCCTGTGGCCCTCACCCAGTTTCCCAGCTGCCCGCCTCAAACACAATGAGTAGAGTTCCAAAATAGGAGTGATATTCTGAACTTAATTTTTCTTCACATGTAATAGGAGACAGAGGCCCCCGCTAAGCTCTTGTGCCAATTAGCCAGTGGGAAGCAGCCCATGTTTCTGGAAGGCAAATCATTAAGAACTGTATGTAATACAGTGTAGGCCTATAGACCGGCTGGACCTAATTTTAAGTGAAAATTAATGGCAAATTCTTGTAACCACATTAAGGGCCATTGTCGTTCATTTGAAATCAGTTAAACATGAAAACAGTATGAAAACCATCTTGAGTTTATGGAATATAAATATTTGTCCATATTTTTTTTGCCGGTACCCTGGAGAGACTCGGAGACGTTGGCAGATGTGGCCTTCTATAAACATGCTCACGAAGGGGGGTTGGGATAAGAAGCCCGATCTTGTTGGGTCAAGCTACTTGTCAACTTTTCCATTTCCTCAGTCAGAAGATAATTAAACAGTAAGCAGATGTCGGGATCTAATTGGTTCAAGGAAAGATGGCTTGATGACTTATGGTGCTTGTGATTTGTACGTACTGTCTGCACACAGCCGTTGGGTTAGTACAAGAAGCAGAAACCCAGTTAGTTTCCCTGGCAGGGAGGCAGAGGCTCTCCCAGCAAATCCGTCTATCTGCAGACACTCTCCATATCAAGAAGCAGGCAAGAAAGTTCCTGAAACCATGCTCTGGGCCTCGCAGACCGGAGAGAAGCTTTGCCTTTTTAGAAAAGAGGCGGGGAAAGGAGAGAAAGAGAGACGGAGAAGAGGATGGGGAGTCCGGAGAGGAGGAAGGAAAGACGGAGATGAGGAAGGGGTAAGCGGAAAGAAGGAGAGAGAAAGAAACGAAGTTTCAGAGGAAGGTGGTGTCTGAGCAGCTGCGGAGGGTGGGATGTGAATATGTTGCAGCCAGTAGGATATGGTCTTTGGGGCAAAAACTTTTGGTTCCATCACCTTCTCCCTGTGGCACCCTGGACCATTTGGGGACATCTCCAAATCCATCCCCTTATCTGACATTAGGATATCGTAATCCCCGCCCTGGCTCTGTCACAGGCTTGTTGTGAGTGACCGTGAAAAACGGGAAGGTCCCCAAATCGTAAACCGCTGGACAACTGCTTTAACGTCTCCCGAAAGAGCAGAGGAAATGGACTGAAAGAGAGTGGAGAGGAGGTGAGGTCTGAGGTGGGGGGAGGGAGGACCCTTCTCTGGTTTTTTTGTGTCGCGGTCTGTGATCGGGGTTCCCCCGCGGTGCCGCACGGAGTCAAACGCGTTGCCGAGTTTATTAAAGCAGCTCTTCCAGACGCTACAACCGAACACCCTCCAATGCCGCGCACGCGCACATACACGCGCGCACCTGCATGCACATGCGCACGGGCGTGCACGCGCACGCACGCACACGCGCTGCTCCCTGTGGGACTCCAGCAGGTGGCCAGGGAGCCAGGCAGGGCCCGGGCTTGACAATCTCTCACCACACTGTGTTCCGAACTTCAGTTCACTTTCCCTCAGGAAAACGCTTGGGTAACTCTCCCTTCAGGATGAATCTCCTCCCCGGAGGACTGCCGACTCCCCCTTTCAAACTGACCCCCATTAGGGGACAAGCAAACCAGCGCGGCCAGTACGCCTTAAGCCCATACTTCTTGTGTGATGATGTATAAGGTAGTCTGCTCCGAAGAACCCGTTTACTGATGTGGGGTTCGCGCTCACCCTGCCGTCACGTCGGAGACTACCTTACTCTGTGGCCTCAGACCAGCACGAAGCCGCTCTGGGCTTCTGTCTTCCAATCTGTGAAATGGAGTTGAACAGCTTGATCCTAAGAACCTTTCTACTCGTGACTTTCGAAGTGCTCACCGTTTCCCCACTGGAAATCTTGGGTATGAGGTATCCTCTATCTCCCCTTCCTCCCTCCCTGCCCCCACCCTCCCTCACTCTGCTGCTGGCCCTTGGTGGGGGGGGGGGGACCTGCAGGGACTGGGTCAAGGACTCCTTTGCCCTCTGGCTTGCACAAGGCCTCAGCCAACAAGGGCAAGCTGCAGCAGATCAGAAAGAGGAGGCTGAGGTCTGGGTGTGTTCTCCTGACTCCTCCCTGGGTGCTGACTGCGCCTCCCCCTGGAACGTCCCAGCGCCTGGATCTTCTCTTTGGACTCTCTCCTTGTCAGGTTCCCTGACAGTTTCTTCCCCTTCTTCAGGACTCAGGGTGATAACAGCTCTACTATGACTAACCCCGGAGACTGTGATATCCCTTGTGGTTCTCCCACTCTGAGACATCACTTTAGCAAGTGGGCCTTTGTAAACAAACTCTCCTCGGTGGGGGTCAGTCACAGGAGAATGAACAGGTCCAGTGGGGCTGGGGGGAGGCATGAGCAGAAGGATCAGGAAGACCTCCAAAGGAAGAGGCAGGCCTTTGCAAGTTACACTGAAGCCTGTCTGGAAGGACAAGAAGTTTAGATAGGCAACAAAGGAGTGGGAGAGGGCATTCTAGCCAAGAGAGTGGTGAGGAGGCTGCCACGATGCTTGTCTGGAGGGAAAAACTTGGTAGAGAAGGATTGAGGGTCACGGTTGGAAAAGCCAACGAAGCCTCAATCTCAGGGACTTGAAGGGGAGACGGAAGCCTGGGATTTTGTTCTAGGGGAAATGAGAGACTTTGGATGGTTCTGGAGCAGGGGAATGGCCCGATCGCACAGAGCTGTTTGAGGAATGTTAATCTAGCAGTGGGGAGGAGACATTATTCCACCAGTGGGGTAGCCCTGTGCGAAGGGCATTGAGGGCGATGCTGAGTGGGACTCCCCCACCCTGTATTTCTCCTAGCGGTGGTGGGGGAGGGGCCGAGGCAGTGCCAGCGTTACCCCCGAAGCCATCTCACACCCATGCCAGCCTCAAAAGAGCAGAGAGTGAAGTGCATCGCATCCTGAAGATGTAAGAGAAAACACATTCTTGGAAGAGATCTCCTCTCAAAGCCGTCCGCCCACAACCCCCAGAATAAGGGGTAGGCAATCTGCTTCTCCTGGCATCAGATTCAAAATGTTCCTGAGGCCAAGAGGACCTAAAAGAATACCTCTGCTCGTGTGTTCAAAAACAGCCCAACGGGAGACCATCTGTTTCAGGATGGGCTCAATGTGGGGGCAGAAACAGTAGCCCTCAAAGGGGTGCTATTTTGGTTTCCAGGAAAGTATCCTGTGAATATCCCCAGCCACCAACTGGAGATCTCTCTTTAGCTCCCTGCTTTGTTCTTTGCTAAGTCGATCCCCTCCCCCAGGTGGTGGTGGGGGTCACTCCCTGGGAGGTTCTCAGTTACTGACATCTGGGTGTGCACATGTTTGGGGGTGGAAGGAGTCCAGGGGCTCTGATCACCTGAGACAATGCAGACCTGTAAGCAACAGTAAGGGTAAGGGGGGACAGATTCAAGAGACAGAGACCACTCAGACTGTCTACAAAAACTGCTCAGGATTGGCCCTTTATCTCCTCCTTGAAAAGATTGTTTTGAGTCCCAGAAGAACCCAGAAAGGGATCCTCATTCCCCGGGGGCCACACAGCCTGCCCTAAGGTCCACTTCCCTGACCATCCCCTGGTGACGTCAAGGTTATCGCAGTGCTCCAAGAAAGGCACGGTGGTTCTGTGGATGAAGAAAGGAGGGGGCTACATCCAAGCTCTGGAACATTCTAATATTTAGAGGTCCACTAAAAGAGACAGAGCCAGCAAAGGAGGAGGGATCTGTGAGTTAGAAAGAGAATGAGAAAGTGAGTGTCGCAAAAGCCAGGAGGAAGAAAGGCGGAGGACATGGTCAGATACCTCAGATGCTCTTGGAGGTGGGGGGCTGGGTATCAGGATGACAATTATGGAGGTTATCGATGATCTGGACAAAACTAGTTTCAGGGGAGTGGAGGAAACAGAAGACTGGGTTCAGCACCTCACCTACCTTCTGAGGTAGATAGGTTTATCTTCACTTTGTAGATAAGGAAGCTGAAGCTGAGAGATAATCTGACTCCCTCAAAGCCTTATTACCTGTCAGACCGGTACCCTACTGCCTATGATCCTGGCGTCATGAAGGATGTCGGAGACGCGGTTGATGGGGACGCTGGTGGTGTTGACAGTGATGTCAGTGGTGATGCGGGTGTTGATGCTGTTGGTGATGTAGATGATGGTAATGGTGACACAGTGGTACCGTTGGCGGTTGTGCAGATGGGGAAGTTGATAAAGACTGTGAGGTAAAAATTGGTCTGTGGAATCAGATCCAGATCTATATCCCAGCCGCTCAGCGACACATAAGCTTTTCCACCTTTGAGCCTGTGTCCTAGCTGTAAAATGGAGATTATATTGCCTACCTCAGAGGGCTGTTGTAAGAGTGACATGGATGGGGAGCACGTTGAGGCTCTTGGCTCCTAATAGGCCCTCAGGAAATCTTTGTTTCATTCATTTGCCCTCTGGGCAAACTTAGGGAGTGCAGCAGGCCTCACTCTGTGAGCTTAGCCTCTCTGGCTAGACTCATCCCTCCCAGTCTAACTGTGCTCCCCAACCAGAGTCGACTCTATTCTCAAGATCAGTCATGGCCATCTTGGGAACCATCTGTTTCCCAGGGTCACCCCTTGATGCCCCTGCCCTGCTCTGGAAATGCTGTCCTGCCAGGAGCCCCACTCTCGGGTCTGCCCCACCCCCTCCCCAAGTGGATGAATGCCCAAGAGACCCTAAAAGGAAGAGGGTGGGAGAGGAGCGAACACTTACTGAGCACTATTATGTGCTCAGCTCTCTGCTCTCATTCAGGTGGTAAAGAGGGAGTATAGGCTTGAGTTGGGCTCTGGAATCAGACGTGCCTGGAATGAAGCACCTCGCTTCCTTGAAGTCTACTCAAATCGAACCTTCTTCTGAGCCTACCCTGACCATCCATCCATACTGCACCCCCACCCATAAGAATGTCCCTATCTCCCTAATCCTGCTCAGGTTTTTCCATCCCCTTTCTAAACTGCTACAGTTTTTCTGTGTTTTATGTTTATCTGTCTTCCACTGAAACGTAAGTTCCAAAGGGCAGAGACTATGACTTCTTTTGTTCACCAATGCATCCCTAACACCCAAAACAGTGCTGGCCCCTAGGAAACGCGCTACCCGTTTGCAGAATGAAGTAAATTACCCAGCTCTGCCAGGCTCCTAAACCCCCCGGGGCCCCTTGCAGGCAACAAATTCATGTTTCTTCCCGGGGTCACAGCCCCTCACCTCATCCCACCCCGTCATCTCCAGAAACCTTTCTTTTTGAAGTCTCCCTCTGAGATCAATTCATTTAATCGTGACAGGGCCAGGTGGCTATTTGAGGAAGACAGAATGTTCCCTGGACTCCAGAAGGTACCAGGCCCAGCTCAGGCACCTCCTCTGATGAGAGGAGCACGTGTTGTGAGGTAAAGCAAGCAGAGGCGCTGGCCTGGCCCACCCCGGCCTGGCTGGAGGGAAGCCCTTGCCGTTTAAACACTCTTCAGTCAACATCAGGTCCAAGGGGCAGAAGGCAGGTCTACCCCGTGTTTGCGCCAAGGGGTCCACCTACTGGGAAAACGCAGGTAAGTCAAACAAGGCTATTTGTTCTCCCCGTACAGCAAACAAAAAAACAGGACGAGTCCTCCTCCAAGGCCTCCCCGCTGGACCCGAGAGGCATAAGTCAAGTAATGGGAAGACAAATATTTTCCTGGAGAAAATGATAAAACTCGAGGCAGGAAAAGCAAACAGCGTCTTCAAAAGGGCAGCTGGGGAGTTGGTGTGGAGCTGCCCCAGGAGCCATTAGGGAAGATTCCAGAAGTGGGAAGCACTTGGCCTGCGAGCTCCTGGTTTAGAGGGACGGGCTGAGGGAAGCGGGTGCCTTGCTCAACGCCGCGAGCACGTCGGGCTCAGGGGGTGCTGTTATTCCTCCCCCCACTTAGAATTGTCATACTTAGGAAGGCAGAGAGAATTCAGAAGACATGGTCCCGGATAGGCCAGAGCACGAGCTGAGAGCCAGACATGCTGGGCTTGAATTCTGTTACTCATTCACTCATTCATCCATCAGCCCTTGCACACACGTGCGCCGAGCGCCTACGGTGCCCCAGACTCTGGCTAGTGCTGTGTGGTTCGAGTAAGCCCTTGATTGCGTCGGAGCCTCCGTGTTCTCCTCCCGAGGCTGGGGGGCTGGGGCATTGATTCCTCCCAACTTGCATCCCCCACAGGTGAGGGTTAGCCCAAGGGCATTTCCAGAGGGCTCCTGCTGCAGCCAAGGTGAACTGGGGAAAGCCCGCAGGCAGAGAAGCGGAGACAAGTAGGAGCTGTCACTGGGTTCCGGGAACAGTCCACAGTTGGCAGAACAACTCAGGGGAACCCAGACGGTGTGCAGTAGGAAGCCCACGAATTTGCTAGAGTCACCATTGACCCCACATTGCCAATCAGTGGACTCCTCCCTGTGTGTTTCTTACAGCTTCCCACTGCACTGCCGTGCTGGCCCCCACCTGCCTCCTCCTCTCAGTGCCTGGTGAGACCACCCAGGCCAGTTGGGCACATTTGCTGACTTATTTCTGCTCTCACCCTTAAGTGCTGAGACCCCTGGAGTCGGCTGCTGACCCCCGTCCCTACTCCACTCTCCGTCAATGAGTGCCACAGGTCTGACTGTGTGAGACCGATTCCCAGGCTTCGCCCCCAGCCTGACGAACCAGAGTGTCTAGGAATGGAGCCCACGGAGCTGGTTAAAAGAATGTGCACATCCACACACTTTTAAAAAGGCACATCCTTTTAACCAGCTCCCAGTGTAGGGTTGGTAGATAAAATTCTGATGCCCAGAGGTACACCATATTTGAGACATACTAAAATACTACTTGTTTATCCCAAGGTGATCCTGCTATACCATATAATTCAAGAATTTTTTTTTAAATTTATTAGAGAGAGAGAAAGAGAGCATGAGCGGGGGGGGGGGAGTTAGGGAGAGGGACAAGCAGACTCTGCACTGAGCACAGAGCCCGACATGGGGCTTAGTCTCACAACCCCAAGATCATGACCTCAGCCTAAATCGAGAGTCGCCCACTTGGGGTGCCTGGTGGCTGAGTTGGTTAAGCAGCTGCCTTTGACTCAGGTCATGATCCTAGGGTCCTGGGGTCGAGCTCCACATCAGGCTCCCCACTCAGTGGAGATCCTGCTTCTCCCTCTCCCTCTGCCTGCCGCTCTGCCTACTTGTGCTCTCTGTCTCTCTGTCAAATAAATAAATAAATAAATAGGAGTCGGCCACTTCACTGACTGAGCCACCCAGGCACCCCAACAATATTTTTGTGTACTCTCCCCAAGTTACTTTATCCATGCCCCCAATTTTAATTACCAACTATACATGAGTGGCTCAGATTTCTTTCTCACCCAGACCTCTCCCCTGAGTTCCAAAAATGGTGGCCCACTGGACCTCTCAAATTCAATGTGTTCAAAACAGAGCTCACTGTTTGCCACTTCCTCCCACACTACTCCCCAAATCTGCTCTTTCTTCTTTCTCCAAGTCAGTTTGTAGCCCCACCTTCCCCTTGTTGGCCAGAAGGATTATCTTGACACTCCTTCCTCCTCACCACCCCGCTTGATTTCGGCTCTGGTCATGATCTCAGAGCCATGAGATCAAGCCCCACTTCAGGCTCCACATTGGAGTTTGGGATCAAATCCTGCATCATGCACCTTGCTCAGCAGGGACCCTGCTTCTCCCTCTGCCTGGTGCTCCCCCTGCTTGTGTGCTCTCTCTCTTTCTCTCTCTCTGACAAATAAATAAATAAATCTTAAAAAAAAAAAAAAAAAAAAAGAATGCCTTTCCCCAACTTTTTTTTTTTTTGCCAAACCTATTCATACAGCAAAACCCAACTCAGGTATAACTTCCTCCAGAAAGCCTTCCCTAACTCTCTCCCCACTCCAAAAGAGTTAACGAGAGCCCACTCTAACCTCATACAACCTTTATTCCTCAACCAAGTTCTCATTGTTGCAGTGGAATGGGAACTCGTAGGTACCCTACCAGACTCTGAGCTCTTGAAGACTAGAACAATATGCTTTTGAATCTCTAAGACCTGGGAGATACTCCATACGTGTATGTTAACTTAGAGCAAATAAAGGTTTCTCCCAGTCCAGCATTCTATGATTGTATGCCACTGGTTCATAGGGCTTTCTCCAAATCCGCTGTGCTCTTACAAAGAAGCAGAAAGACAATTATTTTTCTTTTCCATTGCTAGTTCCTGTTAATTCAGTCAAGATAAATAAAAATTAATAGGCACTCATTTGTCACGTGGATTTAATAATCCAAAATTACATTTGTCTTGGCCCAGAGTGTTAATACATCTCATAATATTTGCAATTTACTGAGAAAAATTTAGGATCCAGTGTCGTCTCTCTCACTTGAATACACACACACACATACATATCACACACACACATACACACATACACACACACACACACACACACACACACACAGAAATACTGGCCTGGGGTCTGCAGGAACTAGGAAAGGAAGACAGAGCAAAACTGTGGATTCTGAGAATCCCTGAAGAAGTGCCACCCAGACCAGGACACTGCTCCTGGTCCACAAAGTGTCCCCTGTCCTCCCGGCCAAAGCTACTCAGGGAAAAGATGATGAGGCCCCGTGGCAAATTGTCATGGAAGGGAATTAACTTTCTCTTTAGCTCCATTCCTAGATAGTAAACCTCCAAGCCCCACTCCCTTCTAGGGAAGTCTGGTTATTCATCTAGAAAGCCACCTGCAAGAGTGGAGTGGAAGGAAAGAGGTAAAGGTCCTTTGCTTAGCATTTCACTCTCACAATCCTCTGCCACTTGCCAAGATTCTCCGGGCGGATAAGAAGGTCTTCTCCCTCCTTCTGCTTGATGCTCTCCGGAGCCTCTCATGACCCACCCCTGCCTGGCAGAAACAGAAGAGATGCGGCCGGCATGGTCCCCAGTAGGGTGACAGTGTCATAGTTGAACAAAACATTCCACTCCTAAAAAAGCTTCAAGACCCACAGGATGGAAACAGACACCTTGAGCGTTTGCTTCTCGAGCAAGAAGTATTATTTCAGAAGGAAAGTGCTGACATGTAGTCTGTAGTCCATCCCCACAGCCCTCTGTGTCCCCTGATGCTTGATGGGATTTCTGTCAATTCTAGAGAGTGACCGGAGCAGAAAGGACAAAAGTCCCTTATAAGGAAGTGGGACAGGAGTCCACATGGTCCGGGAAACGGAGCAGAGGGATGGAAAGTGTGCAGATGGGAGCTCAGACTCCAGCTTCGGCCTGCAACAGCCCCGCTGGACTGTCCATTGGTCCACCTCGGCATCCCCCCACCTTGGTGTCCCTCCAGCCTCTTCTGCAGACTCCTCCAGGAACTGGGGTTCCCAGCTTCCCCTCCGGCACAGGGTCTCAGGCTAGATTCTGCCCATGAGATATGCATGTGATCTCTAGAAGGCTAAAGAGCAAGAGACCATCCTTCTCCAGAGGCAGCTGGAGGCAGACCCTCAGGCAGATGGGAAGTTTGCCCACCTCCGGCCGGCACCTGCCCTCCCCTGCTCACAGCCTCCGGCTTCCTGGAGGTTCCGCATGGTTCCAGGGGAGTTTCAGAGAACCATCCGTTTTGGAACCTGCGGGCTGACCTTCAGCAATGACTTCCTGACCTTCACTCACTCTCCACCCTTCCTGCAGCTGCGAAGGCGCTAATTCCCTGAATTCACACCCTTCGTACTTGGAACACGCAGCATCCGGGGCTGACTAGCACGGCAGCTCTGCTAACCTTAGGCAAGCCACCTTACCTCTCTCAAAGGCAAAATGGGGAGATTGACACCTGTCCCATGAAGTCCTTGTGCGGACTCCACCGGACAACTCCTGGCTCGTGCCTGGCCCTGCCCCCTTCTCCTCCCCTACCAGGTCTCTGCCCTCTTCTCTGCCACCCCTCACCCTGGATAGGCTGTTTTATTGTATGGCCCGTTCTTTGTGAGTTATCACTGAGACCTACCTGAATTCCACTCAGCAAACTGTTCAGAGGACTACGGGTAATAAAAGGGAAGAGATGGACCTAGAAGGAATGAGGCGCAAATACAGAAAGGAGGGTGAGCATGTGGGGGCGGGTCCCGGCATCCTGGGTCGGGGGAGGCCAGAGCACAGGGGACGGCCTGCCCACAGGCACAGGGGTCCTGGGCACCAACCCTGTGCCCACGGAGCAGGGGCTGCTGTTGAAGGCAGGTGGTCCCCACCAAATGGCTTCATTTTCCCCACAGGGTGGGAGACCAGACCTTGCACTTGGCCTTCTTCAGGACTACTGGTGAGGACCACATGTCTGCTTCCCAGGTGAGTCTGTGTGCTCAGGAGAGCAGGGCCCTGTCTGGCTTACTCAGTGTATAGTAGGTGCCCAAGGTGATGGGTCCTGAGGGTGGGAGGCAGGGGGTGATGGGAGGTAGAGCTGCTAGCTCATGAGAGGAGGACCAGGCATCCCAACGAGCTCCTGGGAGTGGGGGTTCCCTGCAGGTGACGGTGATGCCAGGGGTTAGCGGGGACAAGCCGGCAGCAGGAGTGAAGAAGGCAGACCTCGGATTTCATCAGACAGGGGTAGTGGGAGACAAGCAGGGACAAGGGACGAGGGTATGGGCCCAAGCGTCGAAGTGTGGCTCCTGCTATCTAGACTGAGATAGGAGGAAGCTTCTGGGCAAGAGGAAAAGAGAAGGGTTGAAAGCTTCAGGGACTTGATGGGGAGACTCAGGTACAGGGTGGGAGGGGCCTGGAGGTGACAGGTTGTGGCCGGGGAGGCTGCTGTCGGGTTGAATTCCAAAGAGAACCACAACCAAGGATGACGAGTTCCAGTGGTCCCCAACCCGGCCAGTCCCCAGTTCAGACCTAGTTCCTGCGTCTTATTTCTGGAGCCTCTGGGACCCGGGACTCTTTGTTTTAAAGCTCCCCAAATGGCACCTGTGATCAGCCAGCTCTGGGAATCCCTAGTATTGGAGGTAGAAGTGAGGCTACGACTGCAGCAGTGACGGTGATCGGATCTGAGGTGTGGCTGAGGGAGGTATCGTTCACGAGGATGCCAACGTCCCTGGGACAATGGCAGGCCTTGGGGAGGAGGAAGACTGTGAGCAGGTGCCAAGGCCCCGGATGAATCTGGAAGTGTGATCTCACAGGGTGGTGGCCATGAGGACGTGTCCCGGCTGCCTGAGCCTCAGGTGTCCCCAAGGCAGCGCCACGTGTGTTGGGGATGGAGCCAAGGAAAGAGCAAAGACCAGCCTCCAGACCAGCCTCCAGGGCCTCCTCGGAGCTACCCGCCGGTCCCCCGGCACTTATAGGGCTTATAGTCTGCGCCCAGCCCTGCGCCCAACGCCACGGGGCTAGAGAGAGGGGAGAACCATGCCTGCCGCATCAGAACCCCGACATCTTGGGCAGAGGGGCTGGTGTCTGTCCCCTGCCCAGGTCTGGGACTATTTCGGCTCCAGTAAGAATCAGGGTGTTGGCCAGGGGCCTCGAGGAGCTTTTAGCAAGGGGCACTTTGTAACACTATGGACAGTTGAGGGCCTGGTGGCAAGTGTGACACCAAGGTGCCCAGAGCTGCAGCCCCTACCCTGCCCTGGACCCGGCTCCCATCTGACACCGCATCATGGGTGCTTTTAGACACGTCTAGAGACAGTGCCGTCATCACAGATAGGGAGGACCCCTCAAGCAGCTTCAGGAGCAAAGGGCAGGGACAGGCAGCAGACAGGGCAGGACAGAAAGATCTAGACAGGCACCACATGGTGACTGCGACGTGATGTGGCACTCTGGGGGGACTCTCCGAAGTACCGAAGAAAACTTTGCCCCTGGTCCTGCGCGAGCAGCTGGAGAGAACAGTGTGTGCGTGCAAAGTGGGGGCCTCTCGTGTACATGCCATCTGGTGAGGCCCCGAGACACTAGGATCACACACACACACACACACACACACACACACGGTCTACCTCACAGTTCTCTAGAATGCAGATTCTTGGGCTCCTCCCCAGACCAGCTGTATCAGAAGCTCTGGGCAGCAGTGCCAAGAAATCTGTGCATTTTTTTTAAGTAGGCTCCACGCCCAACATGGGCCTCGAACTCTGCACCCCGGAGATCAAGAGTGACATGCTCTACCTCCTGAGCCAGCCAGGAGCCCCAGAAATCTGCATTTTAAACAAATTCCAAAGTGGGTCTCGTCACTCTGCCAACATTTCCCACACCCTGCCTTCCTATCACCTCCGAAGAAAGTATCAGCGGGCCCATTATACAGATGAGAAAACCAAAACTCAGTGAGGTTAAGTCACTGGCCTGATGTCTTATGGCGAAGTTCAAAGCCAGGTCTTCTGATTCCATGGCCACAGATGTTCTTTCAATTACTCTCCTCCCTCAGAGAGGGACGATGTGATTGGCAGCTCGAGAGGTGGGGTCATCAGGGACACCTGGCCAGGGGTGCGGGCTCTGAGGCTGGGCCCTGAGCTGGCCAGGACCGGGCAGGGGAGAGGTGAAGGGCATGGAAGACAGCCATTGCTGGAGCGCCTCTGACACCGTGCACAGAGCTGCTGCCACACACCCAGTCTGACTCACTTGACCCCCACGACAGCCCTGTGGGCTCCATGATCCTATTCTCCTGTTGCGGCTGGGACAACTAAAGCTTGGGAAGGTTTGGGTCACCTTAAGGGAACGTGGCCAGTCAGTGGGGGAACTTGGACTAGAACTCCGTTGCCCCTGGCTTAAGAGTCAAATCCTTTTCCACTGCAACCACAACTTGTGTTTTTTAAACAGCAAAAGCCTCGCTTCAAATGAAGTCTGACACAGACTCTCAAGAGGCAAGAGAGAAAAGAGGGAGAGCCTCTGGCTGGAGCCAGTGTGCAGGACCCCGAGCCACACTCCCCAGCCCCATGGCTGCCCCAGAGGCTTCTCCGTCACCAGCCACAGCCCCATAGGAGGCACAGCGCCTCCCCTCCACCTAGGAAGGCCATACATCTGCGGGGCGCAGGGCAGGGGCAGCCGGGAGAACGTTGTATCCATAGAGGCCCGGGGGAGGCTCTGACTGGCTGAGCCAGGCCCTGAGACACTCTCCCCAGGTTCTCCAACTACAGATCCCATGTCCCCACGTGGCCCCACAAATGGGGCAGCTTCGTATGGAGTGTGTCCGATCTCTGGGCCTTCGAGCCTTGGGTCCAATCATACAAAGCAGCCCCCAGCCAAGTTTCTCAAGAAATCAGGCAGCAAGTCTGAAGAGTTTTGGAAGACGTCCATTGCTCTGTGAGATGTTCGTAGGCAAGTGCCTCTGGGAAAGAATATATGGGGCAGGTTTCTCTATTCAACCGTACCTAAGGGACAGAAGCGTGAGGAGGGACAAAGGGGGTGAGGGAGAGGCCGAATGGTGTGGGGCATGGAGAAGTGTGTGTTAACTCTGGAAAAAGAAAAACCAAAGCTAAACCTCGCTGCCTTTCTGCAGCTGCTTAAACACACCCAAGCTGCCCACCTCCGCCTGCCTGCGTCCCTCCTTCCTGACGATAAACACATTCCCTTCCTTCTCACCACCTGAGCCCACGGGAGCCCTCCCTCCTCCTGAGACGCGACCTCCTGGGGCCGAAGCCGATGGCTACGATGGTCAGGACACCGCATCATCCCAGCTGCTCAGGGATGGGCTCCGCTTCTGGTCCCATGACAGAAAAAGGGAGCGACATGCAAGCAGGGAAATGCACTGAAAGCCCATTTGTCCCCGGCGTCACCATTTTAATTGGTCATCCGCCCCCGCCAGGGCATTTTGAGAGCCCAGACTGGAGAGGAAGGCTCCAGGCATCAGGATGCGGCCAGAGCTGTTCAGGGGTGGGCTCTCCAGCCATCGTGCGGTCACAGCGTCAGGCCCGGCGGCACAAACAGAAGGTCACACGCATGGAAGGCCCAGCCTGCCCCGGGCTATAAACACTTTCTCTCTGGCACTCTGTCCCCAGCCACAAAGCACCCAAAGTGAGCCTGGATGTGACCCTGCTGAGCTTGAGGCAGTATCCCCAGAGAGGCCTCTGTGGCCATGGGCACACCCTCCTGTCCTCCCCGGCACATGCCCTCCCACGGGGCCCAGGCTTGGCTGACTGCAGGAGCTGAGAGAGCACAGGACAACCCTGGGTGACAAAGAGGAGGACAGAGAGCCAGGGACAGATTGTCATAAATAGGCATGTGTGACTGAGAAGGTCACCAGCCAGAGTGAAACATGCCAGAAATTCTCCAAGAGCGAGAGACAAATGAACATCATCTGAGCATCTCACAACCTCTCTGTCTCAGGAGGGAGAACAGGAGCGGGCTCTGAGACAAGGCCAGGGTGAGAGGGTGGCCACAGACCCCCACCCCACACCCCCCACCCCCGGGCCAGCAGCCCAAAAGGCTCTGGGATTAAAGAGTCACTTTCACGTCGCACTGATTTCTTAAAGAGGCTGGCTTTTCTTGGCACACCCGACACGGGCCAAGCCATCTGAAGAGCAAGAGGGTCAGGAGGCGCGAAGAGGCCCCTTGGACCCCTCACCCCTTCACACCCCCCCTGCTCCCCAGCCTGGGCCACGGCTGAGCTAGTGCATGGCAGCCGAGGGAGAGGCCCCCCGCAGAATATCCGGCCATGTCAAGAAACGTCTTTGTCACGCCTGGCGAGGGGGCGTTCCTGGCGTGTCGTGGGTGGAGGCCAGGGACGCCACTCAGCGCTCGGCCATGCGCAGGACAGCCGGCCAAACAAAAGCTCATCGGGCCTCCCTGGTTGACAGTCCGAGGTGAGAAACGCTGGCCCAGCCCTTTCGCGCGTCCCCTCCACCTCCAGACACCACCACCTTTCCCCTTCATTTCCAAGGGCCCTGTCGAGGCAGCCAGAGCACACAAGTACTCATAGCTACGCAAATAGCAACTCCTTATTTGCCATGTTTGCTCAGCCAATATTGACTCTGCAGCTTAACACTGGGGCTATTCAGCCGGGGTTTTTCTCAATATTGTTTGAGCAGCATTGGAACAGCCTGTGATCACTGGCGGCAGAGCAGGAAACGGCGCCTCCCTCCTAGGCACCCCCCTTCCCTGGGGCCGCACCCCCTCCGTGGGACACTCGCTCCAGGAAAGACAGAGGAACTTATATGCTCGTGGAGTCAAGCAGACCTAAAGCCCGCTCCTCCGCTGAGCAAACACGCCGAGGTTAGAGAGGGAGCCTGCTCCCTGGCTAAGTCAACACTCTGGGAAGCCAGAGCAACTGAAAAAGGTTACATAGGGAGGCTGTCCCCTGGGGCAGGGCCAGGGAATAATGCTGGTGAGGCGGCCCCAGGCCGTAAGCCAAACCCCATGCTGCGATCTGCTGCGGGGAGGTGGGGAAGGCCCGCAGGGACTGGGGTTCATCCAGCCTGGGTGACCGAGCCGTGAACCCATCCATCACCCAAGCCCCGGACAGGGGAGGGCCTAATGTAGGTGCGAGATGTCACACCCATCAGGACCAAAAGCTTAGAGCCGGAGGGCCTTTGTGGGCAAGCTGGTATAGCCACCGTGTTGTAACAATGAAGACCTAGAAAGGCAGCCTCTGTCATGGGGCTGGTCCTTGCTGTGAGGGAGTACAGCCACCGGGCGCGAGTTCAGAACAGAGAACAAGCCACTCCTCGGAACAGCACTCTCCCTGCCAGCTGGGCTCAAGTCCCCATCACGGGAGCCAACATCGAACATGCCACAGTGACAGGCTTTCAAACGGCGTCCCGGAGAAGGCCAGTGACCTCCATTCATGTCTGGGGCAAGCTGGGATGTCGGGTTCTTCCCGAGAGCCATCCCGGAGGGGCAGAGGGAACGAGGAACGGAAACCAGTGGCCAGGCCTGCATGAGCCACGGGGGTGATAGAAGGAAGGCAGGATGTCCCGCATTCCAGAGGGGGAACCCTGAGGCACGGAAGCACAGCTGTGAAGCAGGTGTGGAACCAAGGCTCCCGAGGGGCTCTGGTGAAGGTCAAGAGTGCGGCCACCTCCCCCGGCCCCGGCCAGCAGTCCCGCAGCGAGACCAGACCAGCCACAGAGCCTTCAGAGGCAAGAAATCCGCACGGAGTACTTGGGCCGGCTTTCCCTTGCCCACAGTAAAGCAAATCTAGGCTTAGCTGTAGGACTGGATCTGGGCCCATCGCATGTCTCTAGGTCAACATTAAACAAGTTGCCAGAATCATCAAGGGGGCATTGTAAAAATTAGCTCTGGCCAGCCCTAGTGGCCCGGGAGCACCAAAATGGTCATTTGCTGAAATTGGTCATTAACATTTTCTACTAACTGCTGTCTCCAAAGGCTTAGAAAATGAAGGGGAAACTCCTCAGAAATCAGCAATTATGTAGGCCCTCATGACCTGGACTCTAAGCTTCGGAAGCTACTCATTTTTAAAAGTACATGGTGGGCATTTTTTACACGTGGTCGAATGCTTTTATTCAACGCCAAGTCATTCCAGTCTTCCCCCACAGGAGACATGTTAGCCAACGTGCCTGCGCGCCTGTACCCTCTTCCCTGAGGAAGGCCTTTCCACCCACAAGAGTGGTCCCAGCGGCCATATTTATGCACCTGAATGCACCCTGTTGGAACAGGGATGGACACCTGACTGAGGAGACACACCCCATTGGCTGCCCACTGGCCAATCAGATTCCTCCTTTTGGGAATTTAGGTTTAGACTCTTGGTGTTGGGGCCGTGGTCTGAGAGGTCATGTCCCTGGAGAGGTGAACATTTTTGGTTGTAGAGAAGGCCAGTCTTCACATAAAAGATGGAAACAGACCTCCTGAGAGAGGCTGAGATTTAAAAAAAATAACAAAACAAAAATCACAAGGCCCCGGGGAAGGAGGGACACAGAACACAGGCAAGCAGCTGTCTGGGTCTCTGATAACTTTCCAGTAGTGTCACCTGGAGCCTCTCCTGGACACTGGTTGTCACCACTGCTCTTGGATTCAACGAGACTCCTCATAGCCGTCCAACAAATTCATTATTATCAAGAGCTAAGTTTATAGTTCTGTTTCTTGCATCAGTTATTGAACAAGACACCTATTAAGAAATTACCTGTTTGGAGGCGCCTTGGGCTCAGGTCATGATCTCGCAGTCCTGGGATCGAACCCCATGTCAGGCTTCCAGCTCCACAGGGACTCTGCTTCTCCCTCTCCCTCTGCTTCTGCTCTCTCTGTTTCTCTCTCTGTCTCAAGAATAAATAAATAAAATCTTCAAAAAAAAAAAAGAAAGAAAGAAATCACCTGTTTTCTGGACTGGATATCTCACCCCTTCTTCTTCTCCACCCTTAGATCTAACTTGACTCCTTCCTTCCCTGGTATTTCCATGTCTTCCAAATTTAGTGCTTCCTTTCAGTGCTTCTGTAATGATAGTCAGCAGGATGGCTCAGGGATCAGCAGATGCGTACGCTATATAGCCTAGACTCCACGTTCCACTCAGTGGTTTGCTTGCTCAGCCTACTTCAATGGAGGCCATGGGCCTATCCGTCAATAATTAGTCATTCAACAAACATCCACCAAGCTATGTCCCAACCCCAGCAAAGATATGCCAAAAAAACAAACAAACTTTAAAAGACCGCAGAGAAAATGGAAGCACATTTTTTCCAGGTTTCTGTCACAATAGAGGACCAATTCTGATGTGCTACCAGCCCTAACACAGCCAGGAGCCACCAGTTACACCAGCAACCCAGTCAGAAGGAGAAGTGTCGAGACAGGTACAGCTTTTACTTTACTAATTGTGGAGGGGTAGTAGCCAACTGTGGCTCAGGAAGGAAAATAAACCACCCCCAGTGAATCCCCAAGAGAAATGGAAGGGTAGTTGGACTGCCTACGGCATTAGAGCTTCCCTGAAGGGCCCACAGCGGCCCGGACCCCAGGCACAGGAGACCTGGAGGGCATTTATCCCATCCCATCCCATCCACTGTGTGATAGGGAAACACCTCCCATCCCCATAAGCTGTAGTATTGTCCTGCTTCTCCATTTGATTAGTGCTAAAATAATAATAATAATACAACCACTAACTTAGTAAGATTAACTTTGTAAAACCATCTAACGAATCTCTCTGCCTTCCCATTAATGCAATCAAGAGTTTTCTCTCTCTATATATATAAGATTTCTCTACAAAATCTAAACAGGTATTTTCTCATTTGCATTTTACTTTCCACAGCTAGTATTTTTACATTGACATGACCCATAACCCTAGTATACACATCAGGTTGTAATTTACTGTTTGATCTTATCTGCCCCTTTTCTATGGGTAAGCAATATCTCTCAGGCTCCCATTCCCCGTGCATGACCTCTGACCCCACTCAAAGCTCTACCCAGTTGTTACAGCATGGAATGCCCGCTTTCCCCCGCTCTCCTTCCCCTGCTCCCCCTCGGTGCCCCTGCAGCAAAGGCTTCTGCCCTCGCAAGGGGGCCTCACTGCAGCTCCCAGGGTTCAACAGCAGCTGGGGAGACCCCTTCCCCAGGCATGGCCACCCCAGCTGTAGACCACCACTCCCGCCACAGTGCCCCACACATCCCGTCACCCACTCTGCCTGCCACAGTCTACTGCCTTCCCAGGGACCGACGTACCAGGTACCGGGCTTTCTAGGGACCTAGCTCTCTTTTCCATCCTTGAACATCAGACCTAGCACAAAACACAACACACAGCAGACGCTGAAAATATTAGGTGAAAGAATGAGTGAGGTAAAGAACTAATGCTTTGTTATGAACAAATGGACCCTAAGTGCCCAGCTTCCTCCTGCTGCACCTGCTTCCCCTCCAGCCATAGCTCTCTACCAGGACCCTGTAACGACCAGGCTGCAGTGATTGGGGGCTGGTTCAGTTAATGTTGCCTTGCCAGAGGAAAACAGCTCAGGACTTTCCCCACCGTTTCCTGTTTCTTCCCACTCATTCCTATCCCAGCTCTGGCTTCCCTTCCCACCTTGCCCAGAATTCTTCCCACCACATTTGGGCCTTTCCATTTTCTTGTTCACTTAAAATAGTATTGAGCACCCACTGTAACCCAGATGCAGAGACAAATCAGAGAGAATCCCTGCCCTCCAAGAGCTCATAGGCTGGTGGGGCACAGCCTGGATATATACAATAATGCCATCTGGAGCGGAGGTTAGGGACCCTCGTTATAGAGCCCTAGCTGCACTTCTGATCGTTCCCGTGAGTGACCTATGCTCTGTGCTGTGCTCAGGTCCCTCAGGGGCCGGCGACAGGGTCTGATGTTCTGGTCCAGAGGTGTTCCTTCGGGTGAAGCATTGCCCTCTTCCTACATCTGCCTTCAAAGGTGAATCCTCAGCCCCACAGGAGACCGCAGGCAGGCCCTGAGACTCGGTGGGGATCTGAAGCTGTCCTTCCTCTCCGGGATGGTTAGGGCTCCAAGGAAGTACAAGCTTTCTGAGAGTTGAAGAATTAGTGGGCAGGTGAGAGAGACACAGAAAGGGGGTCTGGAGGCTCCGGCGACTCACCCACAGGCAGGCTCATCTCCGGGACAGGGGGCGGCTAGGACCGAGGAACTGGCTGACATATCCGGGTCTCGGCGCCCTTCCCTCACCTCATGACCTCATGCCCTGAAGAATGTCAGAGGCCTCATTCCCAGCCGTCAACCAATCTTCTGATCTGTAAGGGAACCTGGAGCCCCTCTAATCTGACCTGCTCAGTTTACAGCTAGAGAAACTGAGCCCAGAGAAAAGCAAAAGGACCGAGTCTCTCTTTCCCTTTAATTTTGCATTGACTCCTGTTTTGCAAAATGACATTGGGATACGTTTATCTCCTGTGATCAAATAACCCCATTTCTGAGAAGCTTCGGGCACAAGGTGCTCATTTCAGCATCATTCCAACTAAGAGTGCCAAAAGAGGGGGCAGGCCAGGTAATTCCCCTCCATGGAAAACAGGTTGCCATACATCCACCGAAAAATTATAATTCAGTCCAGCCTTTAAGAAATGGGAAACTTCTATTATGATATTGAAGGGGAGGAAAAGACACGAATTTTTACATGAGCTTAACTATGTGAGAAAAGCAGCTGAATGAAACCAAGACTGAAAAGAAAGAATTGGTTTGCTTGTATATTTGATTTGGTTCCTTGTGTATTTTTTAGTAGCTGTTACAGGCAGTGATATATAGGAGAATCTTCTCTAAGAGACTTTCAGATTGGAAAACAAATTGAATTATATCTTGAAATGATGGTATTGAGGGGCCAATTTGTAGGGAAAGGAAAAGTAGTTCCTAGCAGTCTAGGCAGCTAAAGTTGCTTCTCATAATTATTATGAAGGCCACTGTCAGAGTCACCCTTTCCCTACATGATCCTGTAGGACCCCTGCTAGACACCAGGTGCTCATTGGGATGTATTCATTCATTCCAAATAATTTACCAATACTGGCACTATACTGGTCACTGAAAATACAGGAGTAAACAAGGCAGAAAGGATCCTGCCCTCATTGAGCACAGTTTCATGAGGGAGGCATTAAAAGGGTCTGCATTCGGCTAGCATCAACTATGATAAGAGCCACAAAAAATGTTCTATCGATTGTGATTGAGTTTGGCTACCAGGAATAGAAATCCAACTATAGTGATAAAAACAAGTGAGGGTTCTATCTCTTACATAAAACAAGTCCAAATGTGGGCAGCCCAGCCTGGAGTGATGGCTTCCACAAAGCCTTCAGGGGCCCAGACTCTTCCTACGCTTCTGCTCGAACATAAAAGCATCCTTAATATCCCTTTTTTTTTAAGATTTTATTTATGAGAGTGAGAGAGAGAGACAGAGCACAAGCAGGGGGAAGGGGCAGCAGGCAGAGGGAGCAGCAGGCTCCCCACTGAGCAAGGAGCCCAATGCAGGACTCGATCCCAGGACTCTGGGATCATGACCTGAGCCGAAGGCAGACGCTTAACCAACTGAGCCTCTTAGGTGCCCCCATCCTTGATATTCTTAACAGGAAGGACTAAGACAGCTGCTAGAGCTCCAGCCATCACATCTTTGTTCCAGGCAAATGAAGGAAAGGTGCAAAGAGAAAAAATAGCTCTTTCTCGATTTCTCGGAAGCCTTACTCAGCAACTTGCTAGCTGTCAGGAAGGCTGTAAGAGATAGTGTTTCACCTGTACACATTGCTTCCCTGTTAAATTGGGAATTGATAAAAGAAGAAGGTAATCATGTATATCAGGAAGGAATGAGCAGTCTCTACCCCCGACGATGTTATGAGAGCAGAACACAAAGGGATCCAGCCAGGTCAAGGCAGGGGCTCAAGGCCATAACATTTAAGCCAGGACCTAAAGAAGCCCGATAACCAAAAGGGTTGGGGAAGAGTCCTGGGCAGAGGACCCAGACCTCAACCCAAGAGGACAACTCTGGTGAGAATTCAGTGAGTCCGCAGGGAGAGCACAGAAGTGAGGTCAGGAGAAGTGGCTTCTAGTCCTCACTCTGCAGGAACCTCACATCCCCTCCCGAGCCTCTCGGGCTGTAAAGTGAGCAGTCTGCACTCAGATCCTGTGAAATATTTAGTAGGGCCTCTGCTAGGTTACACAGGGGCAGGGAGAGGGCACCCCACTCTGTGCCTTAGCCCCATTCTCTCAGGGCTTTGGGACAAGGCAGGCAGAGGAAGCCCCCGAGGTGTGAAAGCTGGAAGGGGAGTACTGAACCCGGCAAAGAAACCCAGCCCCACTCCTACCCCCACCCCCACCCCCCGGAAGGTTCAGGGGAGTTCACATCCGTGCACCAGCAGCCTCCCGTCGATCCAGGGACACTCGGCTGCAGAGCGACAGGCCCCTGCAGGGGTGGACCGAGTGGTGGCAGGCGGGACAGGTAAAGCAACTTGTCCACATGACATGTCACCACGGGTGACCTATGCCACTGAGAGTCCTCTGAAAACCCCCAGTCTCTGCTGGGAGCTGTGCGACTCCAGTCAGGTCCCCGCTTGGGGCTCAGTTTCCTCATCTGTGCGATGGGGTCATGTGGCTCTGCCACGGTCATCTGTCTAGCTCCCTTGCCCGGTGCTGGGGACTTGTTACATCTTCACGACAGCCTGGCCAAGTGCCCTGAGCCCTGGGTTAGGGACAGGGCTTGCCCCAGGTCCCTCTTGGTTCTCCCCACTGCTGCGGCCTGACTTGCAAAGATCCAGAAAAGCTCATTCCCTGGGCCCCAGTGGACGCTGCCCACCCCCCTGCCCCACTTCCCCTTTGTCCTCGCCGAGCACGTGCAGCAGGGCGGGGAGCGTGGGGCCTGGCCACGGCTCGTGGGCAGGCTGCGGGAAGACACCAAAGGAGGCCCTTCACGTTGTAATAATTCAGGTCAAAACACCTCCCTGTGTTTAAACAATTACAATCCATAATTAGTTGCCATCACAGTGGAGCAAGCCCGCTGTGGTTTCAAAATCACAGTGACTGCTTTATTTAGCTAAAACGACCGCAGCCAGGACCACTGGCTCCTCCGTCAAACAAAACCTCTCTGCCCTGGTTTCCCAATGTTCTCGTAGCCAGCCTCCCTC